>NW_004624759.1:4327442-4369954 GCF_000247695.1 Heterocephalus glaber
AAAGTCTTTGTAAATAGGGAAGGGTGGAGGGGGTGGAGGGAGGGCAGGGGAATGGGGAAAAATAAGAACCAAGATGCATCATGTAAAGGTACAAGATCCCAATGACAAATGTAACTGTGTTGTGTACCTAAAATGTACCAATAAACTTAATGGAAAAAACAAAACAATTTGCCTTGACCCTTCACATTAGAACCTGTCAGAATTGGTGGCAAAGAGGAGATTAAGATAACAGAGTAGTGAGAGCTCCTCACATGTTCTCAAGGCTCGTAAAGAATTCTTAACAGTGTGAACCTAAAGTTGAAGTTTCTAGATTGGACTGGGTTAAAAAACAACCTCAGTTTGTAGCTGCTTCCTCAGACTTCACTGGAGTAAAAGATCTGGATATGGTGGCAAAGTCCTCTGAAGGTTGCTCAGAGATTCCGGGTTTAAGTGTATAGCTCTGTGGTGTCCTGTTCTCACACTCATCCATATACTGTACCTTTACACTCATGGTTCCTGCAGGGTTCTTGGCTGTTACACAACTGTAATAGCACCCCAACCACCTACAGTATTAATCTGCTCATTAGGACAGATCCGAGAGCCTGTGGCCAGGAAATAAGCCTAATGAAAACAGGTATTCTTCAGTTGACTCTTCTAAGCAGATGCAGTTTTTGAAAATTGCCTATAGTTTTGAAAATTGTCCTTATTAAAAATTGAAAAGTAGAGAATTTTTGAGGTATTTCTTTTGGAAAAATATTTGCTCCAAGATATAAGTTCACTTACAGAGAACAAAAGCATATCTTCAGAAATTAGCTGCATCATAATAACAGTCATGATGAGTTCAGAGCTATTGCTTTGTTTAGTTCTCTCAACTCATTGTTGAGGTAGGAAGGAGAGAGGAGAGGTCTGGATATGGCAGGTGATGTACCTAAGATCATATAGCTTGGTAGTGGAAGAGCTGTTCCTAGAACTCCTGTTAGTTGTTCCTAGGGCAAGAAGCCCTGGAAAAATTCCCCAGTCTGGACTGTGACAGTTGATCTTGACTACCATGAATCTTAACGTTTGGGAGATGTGGTTAATTGGGGTTCCCTGGGCTCTAAGGGGCTCCTATGAACTTTTCAGAGTAGATGTGGTATTGCCTATCCTATGGCTTAAAGGTCAAGAGGATCAAGTAGGTGAGCTATGCAGGAGCTGACATGATGGGATCAGAATCTTTGTTCAGAATCCATTCAATCTGCAGGTGCTTTTGCTCTTTCCATCTATACTTCATTCTCATGAAGAAATATGTTCTGTAGCTCAATCTAGCCTGGCCAAGAATTTTGTCCTCACTTTCCTTCTCTTGGTGGAAAGAGAAAGAAAGGGAGCACATTGGTTATAACTTACTACTCTCTGAAAATAATTCTGAGAATCAACTGGTTACATTTATGTGGTTAGTAAGTATTGAGATCCTAATATGTGCTGAAATCTTTACTAGACTAATGCAAATATGTCACAGTTGGTGTCAAACTAGGAAGAAATTCAGATGCTATCAAAAAATAAAAGCAAAACTAAACTGAAGACCAACTCTCCTACACTTAAAAAAATTCTTGTAAATGTCTCCACTTGATCCTTGGGAATGTTTGCTTCAATGTTTGCTTTGTCATTCAATTTCCATCAATCTTATCTTGCAGAGATTGTTTGTTAGGAAGGCACAGTTAATATGCTACAATTGCCTTGATTATGAATCATCTACTGAGGGTTTGGAACCTTTCCAGAACTTTTCTGACTGGATAATCTTTGCCTATCCAGAAGTAAATCTTTGTTATTATTTTTTTTTTGAGTAGGAAAAATTTATTGAGGGAAAGATAGCTTCTGTCTAAGTGAGACAGAAGGGGGGCCAGAAAGTGGGTTCCTTGTTATTTGTTTAAAAGCAAAAAATACGTTCAAGATAAAGCACAAAATATTAGTCCCCATTAGCTAGGGTCATTTTCTTGGTTGACACAATATCAAGTTTAAAGGAAAAAAATCACAATGATATTTAAACATACTGAGTGTAATGGGTTGAAGAGCTATTTGGTTTTATCATCTCTGCCCATTTCAGAAGACCACTTGATATATCTTTGGGACCCAGAGATGGTTTGTTTGACCTATTATACTTTGGATCTGAAATGTTACCACAAAGCCTCAAGTTTGGAAGGTAATTTGATCATGAGGGTGCTATATTCATTAGTGAATTTGTCCACTGATGAGTTTATAGCCAAATATACTCTTAGGAGGTGGGGGCTGGTCAGAATAGGTGGGTTACTGGGGGATTGCCTGGAAGGTCTTCTTTTCTGGTCCTGTTTTCTCTCTCTGTTACCTGGTAGCCAAGATGTAAGTAGCTTTCTTCCATGGGAGGCCTTTTTATCTTGCCGTTTGTGCCTTGGAGTCAGCTGACCATGAACTGAAGATGTGAACCCTAAATAAATCTCTTGTCCTTTAACTAGTATATGTCAAGTATTGTGTCTCAGTGACAAAAAAGTGACTAAGATATTTTTGTATCAGAGAAGTGAGGTCATTGCTGTGACTACTTGACAGTATGGTTTAGACGCCCCAAGGTATAAAAAACTAAGGGTAAATTCCTCTGAAAGACTTTGCTTTGAGAAGAGGACCCAGGGTGCTGTGGTGGAGAAGGGCCAGTCCCTTATGATTCAGGTCACAATGCTTAGGCCTGTAAGTACTCAGAGGGTTCTGTAGCCATGATTCAAGGGAGCTCTGCTACTGCTCAAGCTGTGAGCAGACGTTGGCACCATCCATGTGGTGCTGGTTTTACAGGCATGTAGAATGCAAGCATTGTGGGGTCATGGAAGCTTATACCCAGATTTCAGAAGTCCTGGGAGACCAGGCAGTGTGCCCCTGAGAGGGTAGTTAATGAAGCTGTGAAAGTGAAGATGAACATTTAATGGATACTCCAGGAAGTTAGAATTGCCAGAAACATTGACATTTGCTAAGGAATGCCATGGGCAATAAGGTAAACCACACAAAGGGAGAGGCCATGAGGCCTGCAAATGGCAATTATGTAAGAGTGAGGATACGTAAGCCTTTTTGGAGTTCACATTTTTCCACTTCTTGCCCCAGATGTTAGGCATGAAGATATAAGATTTAATATTTGCCCTGCTAGGTTTTGGTCTTGCTTTGGTTCAGTTTCTTTCTATCTGCCTAGTTCTTCATTTTGAAATCAGAATATTTCCTCTGTGCTACTGTGTGTCTGCAGTGTTTAACCTTCTTTTTGACTTTTATAGGAACATTCTGCTAAGAGTTTGCCTTGAGTCTCAGAGGAGACTTTGGACTTGGACTTTTCAGCAATGCTTGAATTGTTAAAACTTTGGGGACTCTTAGAAATAGACTACATGCATTTTTCATAATGAGTTGTGTTGTGCCCAGATTGTAAGGTCCCAAAGACCACCAGGAGGCCGTTTCCGATGTAAGCACATGAGGGTCGTTTATTCAAGCTTAAGCAGGAACTCTCAATTGTCACCGACACAGCAGATCGAGATTGAGAGCCCCGAGTTCCAAATTAGCGGGGTTTTTATAGAGGTTACAGCAAGGTTTGGAGATTCTCTACGTAGCAGTTACAATGATTGGTCAGCGCTTAACACGCATGAAGTGTACATTTCTGATTGGGTGAACTCATCATGGGTAAGGGGTGATTACGTATAGGTTTTACAAAAGAAAAGAAGGACAAAGGTTAGTGGGCAACTGTCACGTATTGATGGTCAGCAGACACGGTGACTAATGGTCACGACCACCCAGCATTGACAGTCAGCACATTAACAGACTGTTTCTACAGATAGTGGGCCCAGGATGTTCATTTCCTGGGTAAACAGATGGCTGAGTAATTAACTTAGGGACTTTGGTTTGTTACAGATTGTATCTTTTGTCCTAGATCAAGCACATTTTAATCACTAATGTGAGAGGACAAAGGAGACTACTCCATTTTGGGCAAAAGTGGAGTCATTCTGGTTTCACATAAGCAAAATGGAGTCACTTTGGTCTCACAGTTGTACATGAGTCTCTGGGGTCCAGGAGTGGAATGTTATGGATTGGATCTGATATGTCCTCCCCAAAGTCTAAAGTGTTTGGAAGGTGATTGGATCATGGGGGTGCTATACATTTCAATAGATTGATCCACTGATGAGCTTTAGCTAAATGTGCTGTTAGGAGGTGGGTCCTGGTGAAAATAGGCAGTTCACTAGGGGCTTGACCTGGAAAGGCATAGCTCCTTCCCTGAATCATCCCTCTGCTCTTTGCTTCCTGGCAGTCATGAATGACATAACAAGCTTTCCTCCATGGCAGGCCCTATGCTGTTCCTGCCTTTGGAGCTAGCTGACCATGAAGTGAATATGTGAGCCAAAAATAACCTTTCCTTTTTTAAGTTGTGTTTGTGACACATTGTGTTTCAGCAATGAGAAAGCAACTAAGTCATGAACATCTGTTTTTGATCTTATGAAAGCTTTCTCTTTCTTGCTTTTTGATTTGAGAAGTGATGTACAGGCAGAGAAAGGTTAGAGATGTGCTAGCTCTTAGCACAAAGCAAACCAACCAGGTTCATCTGTGTGCACTTAATTTGAATAGCTTTGATTTTATGTTACACCCTCCACCACCATCCCTGCCACTGCCCCTTTGGTTGCAGATTAAAGTTGATTACGTTGTTATTCTTGCTTCCATTTTCTAACCCTTTGTGGTCATTCCTAACTTTCCTAGTGGAATTCATTGATCTGGGCCCAAGTTTGGGGAAAACAGAAATACAACTCAATAAAAATCCCATAGAGTTTGTGCTGGGATAGGTGGCTTTTGTTGGGTCTTTGAAGGAATTGATGGTTCTCTGAAATGACTCATTGATTTAGTTTCACTGATGAACTCAGTTGATCATACTTTTTGCACTCTTCTGTGTATTGCATTAGGGTTATTGTTATGGATTTGGTATCCTCAATGTAAACCTTTCTGGGGTTTTTTGGGGGTAATTTACTAAAGTTATTCTCAATTTCATCTATCTTGGTGTTCCTTTGTGGAAAGTATTAATGACTTTGTGTGCTTTCCATGTGTACAAAATATGACAATATAGTTTAGAAGCCTCAAGGCATAAAATATGTCTTCTGAGTTATATCTGGTATAGTTTGCCACTTTACCCTCCTAGGCCATTTGTATGTCACCTTTACATATTTGATTTTGAAATTCTTATTCTAGTCTCCAGGGCCTATTTGTCTATGGACTGGAGTTCTTGTGTCATTATTTTCCATCTGTGTGATATTGGATAAGTTACTTAATATTTCTAGGACTCAGTTTTCTCATCTCTAAAATAGAGATAGAATAGTACCTAGCTATTGATGTTTTGAAAGCTAAATGTGGTAATCTATATAAAGTGCTTAGCATAGTATAGTACTCATTGAGAGATCTTTACAAAGATTGTTTTTATTAGTCACTAGTCCAGTTAACCTCTCTCTTCTCATAAAGTTGTGTTCAACAAAGTTTGAACAAGAAACCTTTTCCTGGGGAGACCTAAATTATGAACCAGGCCATTGGAATAATTGGCCATGGAAACATGATTGTATTGTAATAAGCAATAGAATGTGTGGCTTTGATATTAGACTGGTGTGATTCAAGACTATCTTTGATATTCTGGGGTCTTGGGAAAATTATTTAACCTTTTTCTAACTCGATTTCCTCATTCCAAAAATGGACATGATGACCATAGCTACTTCATAATATTGTTGAGAGGAGTAAGTGAGTTAATTCATGTAAAATGGATAAGAACAGTGCTTGGCACACACTATTTGATTTCAATAGATGTTATCTGCTGTTGAAAAAGTCAGACTATTCCACCTGCTGCATACCTGTTTGCTTCTGGGGGATGAATACAGAGTATTTAAAATTGGATTGTCATGGAAAATTTGGGAAATTTGCAGGCTAAAACTCTTGCTTTCATTCACAAATTCCCCAGTTCACTGCACTCTAGTTTCTGACTCATCCCCCTAAAATTGCACTTGCAAAGACCAATCATCAAGTCACATCCAATGGTGTCTATTCCTTATCTTCCAGAGGCACAAGGATTTCAGAGGTTACTAGTCAAACACTATTAATTCTCAACAGAAGCTAAGTCCTATGGATTTCTGGCAGCTAATTTGTGACCAACCAAGAGTTACTCACTTTTACTGGGTTGTTTATTTACCAAATGACAGTGGATTTATTTCTATTTTAACAAATTTGGGTGGGGGCCTTACAAGCCAACATGTGGTTCATGTAAGAACTTCCCTTTCTTCCCTTTCATCTTGTTCTCTCTGTCCCACAAATCTTACTTAATAAAGCCTTGGTCCAGTCAATATTTTAAGAGAGATATTCTGTTTTCCCCAGTGGTATTTACACCCTGTGACCCTCCATAGCATGAAGACCTTATTTCCTGATCAGAAATGTTTTTCCTTCCCTGTGACTTGCCTCTCTAGGGCTGTGTTCCTATTTCCCTGCTGGCTCTTTTGTTTCCTTGGGCTGGCTGCCTTCTTTGGCAGTTTTAGCAAGGCATCTGATAGATTCCAGGAGATGAGGGGAAGGGCTCTGAGTGAACTCCATCATTGGACAAGGAGACTCAGTGATGGATGAGCATTCTCTCTAGGGAGGTTTGGATCAGAACAAATCCAACAGATAAGTTTTTCCAGGACTGAGTAACCAAGAAAAAGTGCCAGTAGGATCTTACCTCTTTTGTAGCTTTTTGTATTGATTTTAAAGCAAATCCTCAGCAGCAGTTGTACATCTTACTAGAAACACAGTTACATGCATGATAGACTTAGATATATATGACATGACTTAATTGAGAAATAACACTTGAGGAGGAGGGTAAGAGGAAGGAAAAGGATCTTTTAAAAATCTCTATCACAATATTTTCTTTCTTCTAAGTATTGAAAATGCACAATTTAACTCTTTCTTCTTCCAAATGATCTCATAGCTATTTATTGAGGGGAAATACCAAATGCTTACTACTATTACTTGCAGAAGCTTCTTCAGTCTTGATGATTCATGCCATTATCATTTTCTTCCCGACTGCAGAGACTCTGAGACAATGCTACACCCCAAGTGACATGTTGGTGTCAGAACAATTCCTATCCTGAAGGGGGCATGTGACCTTCTTTATCCCCCCTTCACAGATGTCCTTGAGCCCTTGAGACGGATGTGAGTGAGTTTTTCAGCCTTCATGCAAAACAACCATCTAAACATAACAGATGACATCAGCTTGGGCTTTTCAATTCCTGGATGGCAGCAGCGTGTTAATCCAGCCTTCATCCTGGATTTCATAAACTAAAACAAGAGAGGCTGGCAGGAGGACAGCGCTGCTGCTGGGCTGAGGAAATTGATGACGGGGAAGCATACGGGCAACCCAGTGTATAAAACTGATAAACGTGTAGGCAGAGAGGCTCAGCTACCACTTTGGACGGCTGCTTCCCACAGCGAAGACCACAACGTAGGGAGCTGAGCTTGAGCCAGCTGGGAAACATGAAGAGCCTCTTGCTGCTGACCACACTCCTTGTACCTGCACACCTGGCTGTGGCCTGGAGCACCAAGTATGCCGTGGATTGCCCAGAACACTGTGACAATAATGAGTGCAGAAGCAACCAACGCTGCAAGAGGACAGTGCTGGATGACTGTGGCTGCTGCCAGGTGTGCGCTGCAGGGCCGGGAGAAACTTGCTACCGCACAGTCTCAGGCATGGATGGCATGAAATGTGGCCCAGGGCTGAGGTGTCAATTTTACAGTGAGGAAGATGATTTTGGTGACGAGTTTGGTATCTGCAAAGGTAAAGAGTGACGCCTTGCTTTTCCCCCATGAAGGGCTCCCTGAGGGCTTTTAGCCAGATTGGGAGGTGAGGTGGCTTTGCTCCTCTGGACTGAGAGGGAAAATGCATCTCATGCAGCTGTTTCCCATACAGCTGTTGTCCTAGTTAGAGCAAGGAGGAAAGTTCTGCAAACAGCCACTGAAACCAGTGTGCAGAAAGTACAGAAAGAAGTGCAGCATTACACACATTATGTTTAGGAGATTTTAGAAAGAAAGTTGAAGTGGAATATTGTATTGCCTCTTTTTCTGGAAAACTTAAGAAACTTGACAGGTAATTTGTTGTGAATAGTTTAGGTGCTCACTGTTCTGCAGGGCTGTGATTACAGAGGTTCCCCCTAGATAACCTCTTGGAGTGAATTCTAGCCCCTGGATTTAGTGCTTTGATCTTGAAAGGGTCGCAGGGTGGGCAGCCTTTCTCAAGATCAAATCTTGCTGATGAACACTAATGCATTTTATGGAATACAGTGGGTTTAAGTCATCTAACAGAATAATTCATAGTCTTACAAAAAAGTCCTCTGAAGTACAAAACATACTTCTTTCCAGTTTATAAGGGTTTTGGCTACCTAGAAAACTAGTAGATGGTGTAGGATAAAAAAAAATAAATGGAAAGAAATATAAATCAGTAAAGAATAAGTCTGGTTATTTTATAGACTTACAGAAAATTTCATCAGATTGAAATTATAATTAAATGAAACAGTTAAACACTTGTAGAATTTATTTGAAACTTAGTGACTGTAGTTTAAAATGTTTAGAGTCAAAAGAATGGTGATTTAAAATAATAGATACCTTATAATCTCATCATTAAGAGCTATTATTAAGATATAACACATGGTATAATGCCATTCATCAGTTGTATAATGCAAAGAAGCTGTCAAAATTGTAAAATGTTTCAGGAAATTTCTAAATAATTTAATATTTTATGTATTTAATACAACTGTACTCTTTTATGAATGAATATATCCCTATTAAACTAATCTAATGAGTTCTATTTTATAATCTAATTTATAAGCCAATCATTTTTCATCTATAGAACATATGAAAAGTTAAGAAATACATTCTTGACTTCTTAAGAGAATTTTATTATTCCTTAGATTATTTTTGCTTATAACCAATAAGGTGGAATATTAAAGGAACATTTTCTTTCATGAACACACACACATATATTTCATTCAACTGCATAGGATCTGTATTTTCTGTACATTACAGGGCTTATCAGAGAAGAAAACAATTCTTCATAAGAAAATTAGGGAGGAAGTGGTGGTTAACATAATCATGCTTATAATATAGCAAGGATATGCAGTAGATTGCTTTTGCTTTTAGTCTAAAAATGCCTGTGTAAGTGTGATTATAAGTGTACAATTATATAGGGGTAAAGAACCAAACTGTAAGGCATGAAATTTTTAACACTTTATTATTCTACTGAATGATTGAGGTAGATATTAATGAGATATATTTAAGAATATATTTTGGGTTGCTCTTTTTGCCATCTTTCAGATTGCTGATGAGTTTAGTTTTAAAGATTTTTCTTTTTGTTGGGAAATAATGAGACCATAGAAACCTTAGTCCATTTGCTCTAGGCAAACTCCCTCCTGCAGCTTTTTAAAAAATTTTTATTTTAAATTTTTTTTTTTTGCAGAACACCCATGTAAGCACCAAATACATTAGCTGTAGATCCAGATGTTTTTTTCTAAGTATTCAGATATTTGTTAGTGTGTTACCTAGATAACAATCACCTAGCAACACATATTAATTGAATACTTACCATATGCCTAGCACTGTTCAACACTTCAGGGGAAGGATTAGAAGTGTAACTTGGAATTTGGCTAAAATTTAAGTTTTCAATAAAACTAAAGTTTCACTGTAGACACAGTCCAACTCCAATCCTCTTTTGCTTTTCTGCTAAGAGCTTTTTCAGGATCTCTTTTAAGGGCTCTGCCTCCTGCAGAGAGGATAGTATACAAAACCAGGGTTTCTGTAATCTGAGGGATGGCAGAAAAAGCAATTTTAAAATCTCTTAAAAATATATTTAATAAATACCCATCTTGATCACTCTGTAGGCTATTCAGTTGCTAAGACTCAGATATCTCACAATTTGTTTATTTACCCATATGTGATTGTATAGCTACTGTGATACTTTCATGCCAAGAAAATAAATATTCTGCATATGTTCTGCTGCCTTTTAAAGACTGTTTAATCTGCTGAGATGTTGTTTGTGTCATAAAAACTATTCTTTTTTTTTTTTTTTTGGCACGGAGGTCGAACTTGGGTCCTTGTGCTTGTAGGACAGGCAACAGAACCACTGAGCTAAATCCCCGGCCCCAAAACCATTCCTTTTTAATAAATGACTTTGTTCTCTTTATTTCCATGTAGTATGTTTTAGTCTAAGTATAATAACTTTGAAGCTTTAAAAGTTTCCAGTTTTTGGTAGGTGTACAAGTCTTCAGGGTATATAAACTCTGAGTTTTCTTGTTCATTATCACCTCACATTTTAGCTTTGCAGAGATTTTTACCAGTGAGCTCTCTTAATAGTTGAGGGAGTTAGGTAAGTTGTATTATTGTTCTGACAGATAAAGAACTTCATAAGAGTTGGAGCAGATTGAGGATTGACTACTTGATGGTGAGCGGGATGATAGCTCTCTTAGCCCTGTTTAGTTTGAAGTCTTTTGTTAAACATTTAAACAGTGAATTGTCTGTGAATACAGTGGATTTAAATATAGCATTCTATATTTTAAATACTATTAGGAGCTGATGCCTATGTCTGTCATGTCTTGATCCATGAGTTTGAACTAAATCCTAACACTATCAGGCAGGGGCTGCTAGGATGGAGGCTTATACACATTAGGCAACTCCCTCTCTCAACCCTTCCTCTGTCCTTAGACTGCCCCTACGGTACCTTCGGGATGGAATGCAAAGAGACTTGCAACTGCCAGTCAGGCATATGTGACAGAGTGACAGGCAAATGTCTGACATTTCCCTTCTTCCAATATTCAGCAGCGACATCTTCCACCAGGAGGTTTGTTTCTCACACAGGTAAGAATAGATTCTGGTATCACCTTGCAGCAGCAGTCTTACTCTGAGTTTGAATCATTCAAAAGGTATCAGTGTATAGAATAAGATGTTGATTTTAAAGCTCTTATTTCCTTTGTTTTACTCAGGGAAAAGATAGGTGGTGGTTGTGTTTAACAGTTTTGAGAATTATATATTATAATTTCTCATAAAGTTATCCAGGGTATAAGAAGGATACATTAAATTGATTACCAGAAATGTGTAATAAAAAGTAACCCACTGACATATACAAAGTTCCTTAAATTCTTCAGTGATCTGTTTTATATATTTACTAGACAAAACTGTTCCTCTCCCAACTTTACAGGAAAATGTACTGTTTGGAATTTACTGGATAAAGTTTAAGAGTCAAGATAAAAAAGAGAACATTTCTTTTAAACCAATTGGGAGCATTTAAATGAAATAATTCCAAGTATATGTTTTTATGGATTTTGCAGAAGATAAAAAATAGTATCAGTGATTAAAATTTGGGAAATGAATGAAATTGTAGTTATATTCATATGCAGCTTATAAATCCAAGTGTATTTCTTACACAGATTATGAGATTGTGAGGAATATATAACCTGTAAGATGGCACTATGCATGTATTTGGTTATCTTTGTTGATAATGGCCAAGCTTCTTGAACTCTATCAAATTGAAAATATATCATTTAAAATGACATATATAAAAATAAATAAATATATAAAATGACATATACCACTACATAAACATATAAAATGACATATCTTTAAAGCTGCTTCCTTCATTACACAGAATAGTGACTATAATTAGTAATAATGTGTTATGCATTTCAAATTGCTAAGGGTAGATTATCAACATTTTTACTACCCCAAAATGGTATGAGAGGTGATGAACATACTAATTAGTTTTATTTTGTCATTTTACAATATACACATGAAGGAAAACATTATATTGTTCCCCAAATATATACAATTATTATGGAACATTTAAAATTTAAGTAATTAAAAATGGAGCCCCTCCAAAAAAAGCCATGTTCGGTCATAATAACTGCTAATATCAAAAAATTATATCTTTTCTCCTCAGCTATAAATTGTGATCCAACTCTATTTTATTTAGTTTTTATTTCTGGTCCTTTGCACTTCTAATTAATTTAAATATGGAATATTGGAAAAATATGATTTTTCTAGCTTTACCTCCTTCTTACAAATGAGTGTGATTTAAACACTTTAAGAAAAGGAGGAAATGTGCTTTTAAGTAAATTAGTAGTTTTAACTATGGCTATGCCCTTAAACATTAATATAAAATGAAAATCATTTTTTAACCTATTACATGAATATCTTTGTGATTATTTTTATCTGAAAACTGAGACATTATTAATATCGTAAATACTTATGAATTATCTCCATAGTTATTGAAAAGCAAAAGCCTGGAATTTAAGACAGAATTCTTTTTTAGGTAAAATTCATGTATAATTAACCATTTCGAGGCAAACAATTCAGAGAAACTAGTACAGTCACAGTGTTGTATAATCATTGCTTCCAACTAGTTCCAGAACATTTGTGTTAGCTCTAATTGGAAACCCACCACCCATGAGGCACTTATCTTCTTCACATCTCTCCCACAACTAGAAACCTAAGTGATCTGTTTTCTGAGACCGAGACATTTTTTTGAGTGATTAGTTCCTTAGAGTCCAGATTTGAGGCTATTGTCTCAGTATTTTAGCTGCCTCCCGTATTGCAGCTTCTTTTGTCTTATTTTGCTTTCTTAAAATCACATGCTAAAAAGACCTTTAAAGGAGCAAAATTTGCATCACTCTTCACTCATTGAAGTTGGTACCTAAACCTTTCTCACCAGGAGACATTTGAATCTCTCGTGAATCTTTGTTGGTGTCTTGGATGGAACGTCTGGGGAGGTATGAGAGCTCCTTGAAATAGTCAGTCATAATGTATTAAAAGACACTAGGACACAGGGACCCCTACAGTCTTACCTGTGTCTCTCCTGCTGGACAACAGCCCTATGACTTCTCGGTCTCTTTTCTGAGCACTGTTGTGTGGTCTCCTTCTCTAGAGCCCATCACTCTCTCCAGTTTGCTTGAAGATCGTGAAATATCTTGGCTACTACGTAGATGCCTTGGAAACAGATACTATATTGCCGGGTGGGCATTACATTATAAGTTACACAAAAATATTTCTACACCAAAATTAGGTATTGAGATTCTCATTAGAAATCTATGGGAAAAGCAGTTTTCTTCCTTTACTGACCTGGGTATTTAAAAGAGTTAATTTTGGTAAACCTTAGTCAAGTTCAGAATGGACAGCAGTGTGTTCTAAAGGCATGGTGGAGAGGCTGCCTGCGGGGCTGCTTCTCAGTTTTGCAGAGTCTACTTGAGACTTCCCGGATTTATGTACTAGTCTACAGGACGGGGTGTGGCACCACAGACTTTGTGTCACCTCCACACAAACATTTTTGGGCCCACCCTTTGGAAGCAGATGAAATGGCTCCAAATTTCACCGTCATAAGGTTTCCCAGAGGTTACTTTCATACTCTGATTTCATGACATTTTCCTCTCCAATTTTCCACCTGTCATCGGCTACAACACTATTGGCAGGTGGGCTTCCTGACCCTAGCTGTCCATTTTTAAATTTCTTATTTATTTTTTTGGTAATTTTAAAATTTATTCTGTCCCAAGACTGTAAGTTCACAAGTGGGGAGAGGGGAGGGTGAGAGCTGGAACATTCCATGACTCTATATGTTTTGTCTGCCCTGCCATTCTAATCTTCTTGTATCATTCCACTTCAGGGTTTGCAGTGCTGAAGCAAGCACATCTCTCTTTCTAAAATTTTTCTTTAGAAAATTCTAATCATTACAGTATTTTTTCTGTATGTAAAGCAAGAACTGTCTTTATGAAAGTTCTACCCTTTGGTCTGCCTTCTGAACTCACATCAAAAAGCAAATCCTCTTCTATACTTGTCAGTATAAAAATCTTACCTAGAGATCTATTATAGTATTTGTAATTGAATAAGCATTTATTAAGTGCTTACTGAGTTCCAGGCACTGTTGTAAGTGCTAGGATATAACAGTAAATGAAAGAAAGTCTCTGCCTTTATGGAGCTAGGATTCTAATGGTGGAGTAGGATAATACAGAAAAAAGAAAAGAAAAAAGAAAAACGCATATAAAAGATAATGTCAGGTGATGATAAATAATAAAGTGAAATAATCTAAGAGGGTGTTATCTTACCAAAGTTAGAAGGTGCTAAGTAATACAGAGTAGTTCAATGTAGTTACCATAGAATCTTGACTCTATTAAAATTATTATTTTAAATCTCATTAACAGGCTGGGGATTTAGCTCAGTGGTTCTGCCACTTACCTGCAAGCACAAGGACCTGAGTTCGATCCCTGGAACCAAAAAAAAAAAAAAAAATCTCAATAACAAAAGAACAAAACAAAACTCTGCTTAATCAATGAGTTACAGATATTTGGATATGATCTGTATTTCTTCCTATTTCAGATCGTGACATGGCATCTGGAGATGGAAATTCTGTGACAGAAGAGATTGTGAAAAAGAATGCTGCTCGGTCTCCTGTAATGAAATGGTTAAATCCACGTTGATCCTGGGTGGGATTTCTAAGGGAAGGCTCTGACTTAGTGATTGTTCAGCACCCAGCCAATATTTTAAGAACTATCTAGATTATAGCATATGGGTGTGTAATTTTTGGAGATCAAGTATAACTTGGGTGGATACAGTCACAGGAAACAAGACTACTTAAAATCCATAAAATTGCATATGGCCCATATGGTAGGGATGAGGGTGAGGCATTATAATATTTGGATTGTCCTTGTGGTAGCTTCAATAGAATTTAATTATTGTTATTGTAATTTACTTTGGGAAAAGTCAAAAACCCCCTGAGAAAGTGGGATGTTTGAAGCTAGTGGGATTTGAGTAACAACCTTGAACTGAGGTCAGTTTTAAAGGGCTGCTAATGTAGTTCTCAGGTCCCCTTGATCTGATGGATGGATCTAAGGCAGAGAGCAAACATACACTTCCATAAGTGGTTTGAAGAATACCACCTCTGAGATATAGCTAGGAAGGTCTCTGCTCACTAGGGGATGGGGAAGGGTGGAGGTAAATATTTATATATTTTTATTAAAAATGTGTTAGTACAAGTCATCTTCCATACCTGTGTTTATCACTCTCTTGATGAAATGAACTTAATTTTTTAAATGATTAGAAAGGTATAACTATAAGATTTTCAAACACTGTATTATAGTAATATTAACAGTAGTAAACATAAGAGGAAGCTAGAAAAATTTAGTCACTGTGGATTTATAAAATACCAAAAAATGAGTAATAGAAGAAATTTACTGGAAAGAAAATGCCATTACTTAGATAAAATGTAAATTTAAAGTATAGAATAATTTTTTAAGATGTTTGGAAGAGTCAATTTCCAGCTGGTAACATGCCAACTTTAAAATATGATTTATTTTCATATATTTTTCTTTCAAACTTGATTGATAAGTGGAATCAAGAGTATGCTTGGGAGGATCTTAGCCCAAACAGAACTGGTATACTACATGCTGTTAGGAAATATTTGCAGAAGTATTTTATTTGGAATGAAGAACTTATTTAAGAATTATTTCAGTATTTACCTATATTTTATTCTTGAAGTTTTCCAACAGAGTTGTGAATGTATGTGTGGGAGAATCTTTGAATGTACGCAGAATAAGCTTTTAAAAGGACAAATTTATTACTGTTCAATAAAAAATAAGACACAGCTGTTCTATGTCTACTGATTTCTTTAAATTGTTAAATCTTATAACCCAGTGAATAAGACCTCTTTCATGTACATTAAAGGATGAGCATTTCACTTGGGTTTCCTGCCACAGATAAGCTTCTGTTAATGCAAAGGGCCAGAATATTTGTTTCTTTGCTTTACATCTTTGGTCTACTCATTCTTTAGATCTTCCTAAAAAAATTGATTCCTATATATTCATCCATTTATAGAGTTTTACTTCTGTCTTTATTAATCTGTTTAAAAAATTTTAATTTTTTAATGCAACAAAAAATAAATACTTGGAGTCGTAGATTGGCTATAGAGCTAAGCCTTGAAGTGATCGTTTCTAGGTCACTGCATGATGACTGTGATGATTTGTATTGCATCAAGATACTAAACTTGCTTTCTCTTTCTGGATTTTAATTTTGTTCTGGTACTGGGAATTGAACCCAGGGCCTATGCACTGAGCTAAATCTCCAGCCATGTATGTATGTATGTATGTATGTATGTATGTAGGTATGTATAGACAGGGTCTTGCTAAATTGCCCAGGATGGGGTTGAACTTTCAGTCCTCCTGCCTCAGCCTTCCAGAATGCTGGGATTACAGAAGCATACCACCATGCCCAGAAGGACTGTAACTTCTTTGAAGGTAGATACTTTGCCATTCAATTGCTACTGGGCACCCTAGGTTTTGTGAGGAAATGCCAAATAATTAAATCTCAGTTGTTAGCTGCACGTGAGAGAGCTAAAATTGTCGACTTCTTTCCACTTTGATCAGTTTAGGTATCCTATTCATATTCTCTCTCACAATTAACACTAGAATTTTATTTTCATATAATTTCTTTCTTTCTTTCTTTCTTTCTTTCTGTCTTACTTTCATTTGGTACCGGGGATCGAACTCAGGACCTTGCGCTTGCAAGGCAGGAGGCAGAACCACTGAGCTAAATCCCTGGCCCTATTTTCTAATTTTTTAAGTGATTACACTTTAAAAAGTAGCCAAAGACAAACCTTTTAGTACTTCTGAAGAGAAGGCTAATCTCCAGTTTTGAAGTCTGAGAGTATCATATCCAAGAATGACATATGTTCACTCAGTCTTTTGGGCAAATTACGGCAATACACAAGGGGTAATCAAATATATGCTTAAATAAAATTATTTCTTACAGTAAAAGACACAATGTCATTAATCTCTTTGAAAATACTCCCTACCCCTCACTTTGAACACACTTATCCCATCATCCTTGACACTTTCTGAAGCAGTTCTGGAAGTCATCTTTCACGTCTTTATGAAGTGTGATAAAAACAATACGGTAAAAGCTGCCGCTGAGTATCATCCAACAGAAAATCAGGCTCCTAAAACATTTTTGATGTGTCCATTATGTTCTCATCCATGTTATTCACTGGATCTGGACTGGAGCAACTTTCAGCTCATCCCTAAAATCAAAATGTCCATGAAAGGTAAATGTTTTTAATCAATTCAGTACCTGCAACAGCACAAATAAACACACTCATGAAAGAGGGCTTCTAGAACTTCTTTGAAAAATGACAAGAATGATGGGACAAGTGTGTTGAAAGGGGAGAGTATGTGGAGGGAAATTAATAGCAATATGTCTTTTATTGTAATAAATTTTTAAAATTTAAACATTCATGTACTTTTTGATCACACCTGGTATTAAGTTAATTGATAAAATGCTAAAAAATTGTGTCTGTAAGGAAAAACATCTCTGGTTTGCCAAGATAAAATTTTTTTAAGATGGTAGAAACTGGCCATGAACAGGATACCAATTTATGGTAATGAAAGTCTCTATATTGTTGTTGAATTAAATAGAAAGCAGTGAAACCTGTACTTTCACTTGTGTGCAATGAAGTTCAGAACATGTTTTTAGGGAGTGAATTTACTTAAAGATCTACTGTCTTAGCTTGAATCCTAGACTTTAATCCAATGTCTCCTTGGATTCTGTGGAAACTGGAACAAGAACTAAACTAGGATAAAACTGGCACATGTTCCTGGCTTTGCAGTAGCCACCTATACAACATGGAGAGTAAAGCAAAATAAAGGTGGACTCATCCACTCTGAGTTGCAGGCGTGTTTTGTAGCTGCCCAACTTCATGTTACTGGGGGCTTTTTGAGTTCTTCATCCCCAAAACTAGCACTTGTCTCTTCTACATTATTCTGTAGTCTTCTGATTCTATTCTTCATTCCAGTGGTCTCCAACAATCTTTGGATTCTCAATGCACTGGATTGCATACTTTTTGATCACAATTTTTGGAGCATATAATTTAAAGCTATATACACACTATAGTGTTAGGATATTACATTCAATGTGAGACATACACTCAAAATAGAAATTTTAAGAGGATGAATTAAGAAATATAAATAAAAGATCTAAGATTTTTTTCCTCCATTCCAATGGACCATTCTAGGAAACACTGGAGATGCAAAAGAAAATGCCATAGGCCAGTGTTCTCTGATGACATCCAATCTCATTGGATAATTGGAGAGAAATCAACCCAATATATAATAAATATTTCTGGGATGAATGGATGGGTAGATAGGTAGAAGACTGAATAGAAAGATGGATGAATGGATGACAGCAGGGATAGTTATGGGAAGGAATGAAAGGAAAAATGGATGGATAGATGGATGGATGAAGCAAGTAACAGGCTTTCTGTCTCCCCTGGAGTAGTGGCCACTTAAAAACATTTCCCTCCCTCTCATCTGTCAACTCCCTTTCCTGCTTGATTGCTTTTTATCCTGCCTACTGATATGTGAGATGCTTGTAAAAACTAGAAACCTATACTATGGTCGGTGAATCTGACAACTAGGGTTGTTCCTGGCAATAAACACAGGGAGTGCTTCTCCCTCAACCACCAGGACATCACCAGTGGCAGTAAAAGGCTACAATAGTTCCCATGGTAACCAGAGTAAGTTGTCATTTCTTGTGACAGGCAATTTGGGAAAAATTTTGTTTCCTCCTGCATGATATTCCTTCCTTTTACCTTGATCTCCTTAGGAGTAAGGGCTTTATATCTGTAATTTAACATCACACAGCTATTTAAAGAGAGAATTATTTGTGATTCTCCCTCAGTTATCCTACTCACTAAACTTTTGCCTCACTTGAAAAGGGTGCATTGTATTTTTTGTTTTTGGGGTTTTTTTTGGTACTGTGGATTGAACTTGGGACCTTGCGCTTGTGAGGCACCGGAACCACTCAGCTAAATCTCCAGCCCACGGGTGCATTGTAGAACAGTGGTTCTTAACTACTACCATGCATCAAAATTATCTGGGGGCTTTGCTAGGGCACAAATTGCTGATTCAGTAGGTTTGAGGTGGGACTCAAGAATGTTCTAGCTCAACAGGCTCCCTGGAGACGCACAAGCTATTGTTCAGGGACCATACTTTGAGAATCACTGGTGTAGGGAAATACATATTTTCCTATAAGTGAGCTAAACTATGATCTAAAGCAATCATTATTAGCTTTACAAAAGAATGCATTTCTATATTTTTAACTAGTTGCTTAATTTTTTGTTTGAAGATTCTTAACTATTTAAAGCAGTAGACAGAGTTAAAAATTTCAGAGAAACCTCATGCTAAACTGTGGAGACTTTGCAGGAACAAGTAGTAGAAGAGGAGGAAGTAATCAAGTAATGTGTTCTCATAGAAACAAAAATTTTCATGAAGAGTGACCAAGTATGTCAGGTGTCCTCAAGATAAACAATAGAATTGAAGAATCCCTAGGCAGTGTCTGGAGACCATAGTGAAGCAATGTCCACGGAGAGGTTGGCATGGAAGCCTAACTGGATGGTGTGAAACCTGCATGGCACGTAAGCATTTTTCTATAGAAGGTTGTCTGGGAAGAACAGAAAGACAGTCTGCAGTAAGAAAGAAACTTTATTTACTTGAAGAGCATTTGTTTCTTAAGTATGTTAAAATGTATCTACAACAAGTTGTAAATAATTTGAAAAGGTCATTGATAAGTTACTGGCTAAAGAAATGACAGTATAGCCAAGGATGAAATGGAACGTAGTCACTAAAAGTGATGAGGTCCATAGATGTGTAGTGATTGTTGTAGAATGTGTTCACTCCAAAGGAGAAAGAAACAATGTGTTAGATTTCCATTGCTATGACAGCCTGAGATAAATTAACTCATAAAAAGAAAAGGTTTGTTTTGGTTCACAGTTTTGGAGGGTTTGATTCTTTCACTGGGTGGACTCATTGCTTTCAGGCAGCCTTCATGGTGGGAGCATGTAGCATAGCACAACCATCCACCTCATGGCTGGGATGCAAATGAGAAAGAGGAAGAGACTGGGTTCCACAGACCCTTTTGGGGCACACCCACAATGACTGGTAGTCCTCCAACTTGGTCCCACCTCTTAATGTTTTCACCATTTCTCAATGGCATCAAGCTGGGGACCAACTCTGTAACACATAGATCTTTGGGGATATTCAAGATCCAAACTATATGGTAGTAGACAATGTAATTGGTTCTGGTGTTTGGTTGCTGGATAGAACACACATTGTTTTGCTTGCCTAAACCACAATCAGAATGCAGACTCCTAGATTTCATGACTCCTTTTTCCTTAATTTGAGAGCAGCTTTTTTTTTCTTCCTCCACAGTACTAGGATTAAACTCAGGGCTTTTGCACTGAGTTACATCCTCAGCCCTTTTTTATTTTTTATTTTGTGTCAAGGTCTCAACATTGTAGCAACATTGCTAGGTTGCCCAGGCTGGGCTCAAATTTGTGATCCTCCTGCTTCAGCCTCCCAGAATGCTGGAATTAAAGGTGTGTGCCAGCATGACTAGCAGAGAGCAGCTATTTTTTTAAACATATGTCAAGATTTTGCTTCCCTGAAAAATTCACGTTTATTGTATTTTCATTGAAAATACAATAGTCATCTTGTATTGCTAGCTTAGTGATCTAAATAATTTTTAATTAAGGTTAATTTGTTAGTGTACAAACAAGTTTATAAATAAATGGAACAGACTTTGTATATCTTGAATCCATCATTCAAGGTAATGTAATGTCAACATAAATGAACAAATCTTTGGTTCAACAGAAGCAAAGCCCAGGAATTCTTAGAAAGTATATATAAAGTGCACATTTTAAATTACAATTTACCTTCTGTACCTTTGCACAAAAATGCCATCTACAAGCAGGTGGCTCAGGCCACTAGGGTTTTTAAAGTATTTCCTTACACCTGTGAAGTTGGTAAATATTTCCTGTTTTTGTTGTGTCTAGAGAAAACAGGAATTAACAACTTGGAAGTGATAATTAAACACACTTCGAAGATGACCTCAACATAGGCAGTTCCCTGTATTAGATAATTCATTTTCTTAAAATCTATCATAACAAACTTCTCTTAAGGGAGAAAAGTAATTGTCATAATAATATGATGGCTGATTGCATAATGGATGATAAACTTTGTACCCGGGAGGAATGATACACATATTAGTTGTGGGAGGTGTGGAATCCAAGTGCGAATCCAATTGCGAGTCTTCTAAAGACTTAGAAGCAATACTGATTGAGAAAGCAAGTAAGCAAGCAATGAAAATCCTATTGATGGCTCAAATTTAACCACACATAGCCTATTTTAAGGAAAGGACTCTCATTTGTTAGTCAGAGGGAATCAAGATTAACCCACTCTGCCACTCCTCTTTACTTCAGATGCCTTCTCCAGTCTTGTTCCCCTCAGTAGCCTCTGTGTAAAGTGTGGGTAATGACTTATGTGAACAGGGGTAAGAGTCTTTGCACATGCTCTAGGTATGCATTGCATCCTATTATTATGTCTGCCATATATTAAACTTTCCCATAGATGACAAATAATTTGCACTAGTATAGAAGCCAGCCTCGTTCTTAAAATACAGTGGTCCCTTGGTTGATGAACTTACTTTCTTCTATGATTTTGAAAAAGGTGGCTACATGTGTGTTTGTGTGGGAAAGATGGCTGAGGTAATGTTTGTCATCAGATGCAGAATTTGCAAACAAACAAAATTTTGCCAAATGCTTCTGTTTGCAAACCAAATTGCAAACAAAAGCATTTCTGAACCAAGGTACCATTGGTATTTTATTGACTATTAGTTGCTACAAGACTAAAATATTTAAAATATTTTATGCGTTCTACTTAAGATACATAGATAAAGAGATTGAACAAAAGCAACCAACTTCTTTGTAAACTTGAAGTTATACATAAAAGGTAAATAGCAATGTGGAAATTCGATTAATATCATTTGAAATGCTTACAAATCTACAAAAGAATCAACTATTTTTAAAGAACAAATAATAGTGTTCTATTTAAATCTCAAAACAATTATTAGTATGCTCCTGAAACAAAAAGGTACAAAGGAGAATGCATGGGAGCCCTACAGATGTGGCACACTTCCCTGTTGGTATTTTTAGCTTTCTATTCCTGCCATTTATTTTGGGACTTGGTCCGCTTCCTTTGTGGCTTCCCCTTAACTTGTTCATACCTTTCTCATATAATGCATTTTAAGCTGCCTTAAGAAAAAAAAAAAATCTCACCTCTTAAAGGAAACCCAAGGAATGTTGACCAGCTCAGGAACTCCTGCTACTCCTGGCAACAGTCAAATTCTCAATTTGTAAACAACCTAGGAAATGCAGGATCTTGGTTAACTTTCTAGTTATTTAATGCACTAGCTACCACTAGGATCTAAGATTAGAGATCAGTAGATTCTGAATATCATTTTCATGAAGTTGTTTCATAATGGCCGATAACTGGAGGAACTCAAAAAATGGTCTATTTTCTCAACTGATTTATACAAAATCTATGTCCAGTTTTAAAAATCAGGGGAAAGGGCAGTGAATGTAGAGTAATTTAATCATTTATCTTTGAGCAGTAAGTCAGAAGCATGTATACTGCACAGTGGCAGCAGAAACAGACAGAGAAGATGAAAGATTACAGTCTTTGTCCTGAAAGCCTCCTTGAGTGAAACTGTGGCGGTAGAACAAACAAAATTGAAACACATAAGTGCAAAATCACGTGTGGAATTTTATGGTTCTTTGATTGTGAAAAAATGGACTTTGACTAATTTCAACAAAAATTCAGTTTGTTGGTGGGATATGGAATGTCTCATGAAATGGCAAACAACAACAACATCAACAATAGCAAAGAAAACTTGTTGAAACAAGTGGTTTGGAAGATGAAGGGCAGCTTGGGTGGTGCAGGTAGCAGATCTAGCAGATGTTCTTGCTGGGGTGTTGTGGCAGTTGTTCTTATTATATTTAGGTGCTCCAGTCTCTGAGACTCATCTTTAGGAGATGAGCTTCAAGCTTGGTGGCCCATTGTAGCAAATCACTCACTTGTGACAAATATTCCTCCTTTATAGGTGGTTTTCATCGTTAGATGTAGGCAAAGCCATGTAGTCCAGTTTCGCCAATGAGATGTTGATGAATTTGGGCAGTAGTGTTTTGGTGAAAACCAAGAGGTGTGGAGGGAAGGAAGAAATACTTTTCTCTCTGTTCTCTATAGTTCTTAACTGAGTCTCCTTGTTATAAAGGACAAATTAATAAGGGAAAATAGAGGTTTAATAATACGTAGACTTCATAAATATCTGGGAGATAACTCAGAAATAAGCAAATCTCTAGAATAGACTTCAAGAATCGTCTTTGAGTTCAGGCTTAAATATTTGGTGAAACAAGGAAAGAAGGGTACAGAGTCAAGGTGGGCTGGGTTGAGATGACCAGGAAAAACACCTATGCAGAGTTGGATCAATGCTTTCCCTGTGGATAAGAACCCCTAGTGGGGGCTGGGTGTGGCTGATTGCCACACACACTGGGACAGGTTTGCCTGGCATGTGCTAGTCCCTGAGTTCAATACCCAGCATTGACACAAAAGTCTTTAGTGATTTCTTTTTCTTTTCTTCCTGATGCAAAGAGGAAGACACCCCTGCTAATAGAGATTTACTTTATAGATGTAAATTTCCCTCATGTAAAGGCAACTTTCCTGAGTCATTCCTGTGTCTGCTAGCTAGTATAAGGGCAATCCATATGCCAAAGGTGCATATTTGAGGAGGCAAATTTTTGCCTGCTGCAGCCATATTTGGGGCTGGTATGTCATGAACTCATCATGTGTATATAGGATAAGATAAATAGGAGTAGGATTTGGGCAGGAAGGAGTATTTTGGGGGATCAAGCAACTCAGTCTGTAGTTTTGGAGCATTAGGAAGTGGGGGCCACCTTTGATCATTTGTATTATTGATGTTTGGGGAGAAGAATCAGGCACGTTCCCCAGTGTCTTTGAGGTAGGATGGAGCTTCTCAGGGGAAGGAGTGAAGACATAGATGTGGTCAGGAGTGGGGCATAGGTTGTGTAATAACAGTGGGGGTGAGAGAAGAGGTTACCCTTTGCCCCTTTGTCTCATCTGACTGTTGATATTTTTTAAAATCTTAAATTACCACTTGGTGTCAAAGAGAAAAATATTATCCCAAATTCTTTTAAGATTAAAAAAAGTTTTTAACAGAAAAATCTCTAATTATTTAACAGTGACTCTCTGCTCCTTCTCTTGAAGTTCATTTTAAAAACCCTCTTTCTTTCAACCCCATTTACAGGGCACCAACTTATGCTCAAGCAGAAGAGAAAAATATATATTGTAAGAGAGATAACGATAAGTAAATTCCACAAAATGCTAATACTTAGGGCATCTGCATAAAGGTGATATAAGATTCTCCCCTTCGGTTTTTTACACTTTTTGTTAAATCTGAAATTAAGTCCAGTTAAATGTTAGAAAATGAATACTAATTTTTAATTCATCCATTCCATGCTGCTTCCTCTGCTGTCTCTTCCTTACTGTCTTTACATCAATTATGTCAACATAACTGCTATGAAAATCCTTGAAAAGTAGGAAGCATGCTCACGATGGTGGTGTCCTGTTGGTGCATGGTCCTGTGCTTTGGTGCAGCAGTCACACGTGGGCAGGCAGCTTCAGAGGCCCTGCATCGCTGAGTCTGCTTGGGGACAGTGACACCCAGATGCCGCAGAGAAGCTCCACAGCACCTGCTGCAAAAAGTGACAGGTTTTGGCATCTTCAGTGAGTAAAGGCAATGACAGAGGGAGGTGTAACAAGAAAAGTTAATTAGCTATGTTTATATATTTTGTTCCTATTCAAGCAAGATAAATTTTCAGAGGAATTCTCTGGTTGATAGGCGACAGTTATATCTTTTTTCCATCTTCATGGGCAGTCACAGAGACTGTTTCAGGATTGTAACTTTAAAAAAAAATTCTTTTATTGGTACATTTTAGGCATACGATATGTTTACATTTATTATTGGGTGCTTGTACCTGTACATGATGTATCTTAGCTCTTATTTTTTTCCCCATTACCTGTGCACCCTTCCCTATTTACACAGATTTCGTTTCCATTTAGGATTGTAACTCTTAAATGTAGTACACATGTAAACTTTTAGATCTGCCTTAATGAAATTTGACAGCTTAGTGGGTGGAAACTCAGATGGGAAGAAATTGGGCTGGGAGTTTTCACCTGTTCCAGCATCTGTTTTCTTTTCCTGGAGTGCAGACTTGGCTGCCTGCACTTAGTGTTCTTTGTGTTTTGAAGCAAGGAGAGAAGATGTACAAGACGGAGTCTGTTTCCTGGGGAAGGATGGAGGCTTTGGGTATTGTGGCAAATCTTCTCAGATCCATTGTTTACTGACAAGGGAGCTGGAATGTGTGTGACTTTGGGATTTCTTTTTGGGGAACATTTTATTTGTGTCTTGGAATGACATACATCAGGTGTGATGAAGGGGAGTCTGCTCATTATGCTGTGGGAAACATTTTTCCCTTAATGACTTGAAAACATGGGCTTGTTATTCTGAAAAAAGCAGGGTACATCCTCATTCCACACAAACAATGTGACACAGAGCTGGAGCCAGGCCAACGTTTTCTATGAATAGAACTCAGCAAAGAGAATGCTACACACACTTTGAATTCACATAGCATTCCTCAATGCCTGATCCCAACAGAGGAAACGATTTACCTGCTCTTCAAGGGTGGAAATTGAGAGAATTCCCATTTATCTTCTTACACACCACTGAACCAGAATTCCTGGTTAGCACAACACATTATCCACGTGACAGGGATAATGCTGGTGATTGTCATCAGAGACTCATTGTTTTTTGGGTAGTTTTAACAGAAATAAGATGGATTTTAAGGGAGGAAAGAGTATAGTAGTCCCCTCTTGTGCACAGTAGATATGTCCCATGACCCCCAGTGGGTGCCTGCAACCCTTGATAGTACTGACCCCTATGTCAGTACTTTCTCCTGTGCATACATATTATGATAAAGTTTAATTTATAAATTAGGCAGAATAATATATAAACAATAATAAAATAATAAAAATAGAACAATTGCAACAATATACTATAATAAAATGGTCAGCATCACTACTCTTAGATTTGGGGTAACTAATGAATAAAATAAAGGTTAGTTAAACAGAAGCATTGTGATATCATGGCAGTTGATCTGATCACTGAGTTGGCTTCTAAATGACTAATGGGAAAGTAGTGTCCATAGTGTGAATACTCTAGACAGAGGTATGGTTGACACATTGAATGAGATGAGATGAGATGGTGTGAGACTTCATCACATTTCTTAGAACAACATAACCTTTAAAACTTATGAATTGCTCATGTCTGAAATGTTTCCATTTACCATTGTCAGACCCTGCTTAACTATAATAGAAGCTATGGGGAGTGAAACTGGGTAAGAGAGGATTGCTGTCCATGTGAATGAGATGCCCAGGAGCAGTCCATGGTGTTCACCAGGGCAGGGCCATCTGGTCTGGGATGCACTGTGTTCTGCAGACAGGATGCTTTTGTCTACACTTATTTCATCGCAAGAAACAGAAACTTCCTCAGAAAGACTGAAGTTTATAAAAGAGAGATGAACAGGTGGGAATTGTAAGAAAGCTAATAAAGTACAGTTGGCCTTAATGGGAGTTAGGTCTGGCTAGGGCAAATGTGCAAAAGCATGCATGATGACTCCTTTCTCTCCTGTAGCCCCGTGACTCTGTTACTTTCTTTATGCCTGGTTCGCTCTCTTTTCTATCAATTGCCTTTTTCTGCTTAACAACAGCAACAACAACAATAATAAATAATGTAATACCTACAATGATAACTAGCATTTATCGAGTACCTGATCTATGTAAGTTCTGTTTTAAGTGCTCTACATATATTAATTTGCTTAGTTCTCCTATGGTACAGATACTATTTTTGTACCCATTTTTCAGATAGTGTACCTAGGTCTGTGGCATAGTAGAGCAGCTTGCCCGAGATGGCACAGTGTGTAGCAGAGCTGAGTCTCAAACCCAGGCAGCTTGACTCTGGATTGGCCTCCCGTGGGGTTGCCTTGTTTCAGCCGTCATTCCTTCCCCAACACTACATGACCTTTTTTACTTTTAGATTTCCAGCACGTTGACTGTGTAAAAGATGCCCTCTGGATGTATTAGTAAAAGGTTTTGAGAGAAAAATTCTACTTGGTCACAGGTCAACCAATTCGTCTTTTGAAAAAGTTCATCTACTGCAGCTCTTTCCTTTTATATTTAAATTTTTTGGTGGCAAACTGACAGAAATCCAGTATAAAAGCTATTTACATTAAAAAGGGAGAACTGTATAAAGACTACTTCTGATTTATAATGATATGACTTACAATCTTACACCTTTATGATGGTGCAAAAGTGATTTGTATTCAGTAGAAACCATAGGTTGAATTTTCAATTTTGATTTTTTGTCAGGTTAGAGACTTGTTGCGTGATGCTCTCTTGCAGTGCTGGGCAGCAGCAGCAAGCTGCAGCTCCCAGTCAGTTATGTTATCACAGGGAGAAGCAATCAATACCCCACAGCATATTCTGTTGTTAAGCTATGATGTTGATACATCAGGTTTATTAAATGCATTTTCAACTTAATGATATTTTCAATTTATGATGGGTTTATCAGAGCATAACCTCATCATAAATCAAGCAGTGTTTGGCTCCCATAACTGAAGTGGGTCCAGCTGGCTTCAGGTTTGGCAGAGTCCAAGGGCTACATTTACCTTTCAGGATTCTGTTTTACTCCCCATCTCTCAGGAGCAGGTGAATCCGGGGTTGCCTATCTAATTTAGTGCCAGCAGAGCTTTCGCAATTGCTATAGCAGAAAAGTTCTAGGGAGTGACCTGGTGGAATAGTGTCAGTGACCAGGTCAGGGTTGAGAGTGGGGATGAGGGAATTGTCCATGGGGAAGAAGAAGTTGGATACCAAAAGAAGATATAAAGGGTGACAGAATGCAGACTGGAACAGACACTACCTTTTAATTTCAGAGCTCCAACTCTGCCGTGAGATGAACCACAATTCATTTCGTACCAAATGAATGTAGGACATGAAGAGCTGTAGCCAGGAGGAAAAGTCTTTGATAAGAAGGTCTAGCTAGGGGAAATATGCAAAAACATTAATGACAGGTCTGGCAGTGTCTTTTCCAAGTAGGTAAGTTCTGGGAAGTACATTGTGGAATTTGGCCTTGAGAGAAAAAAAATACTTAGGTACCAAGAGACACAAATCTGGCCTGTGTTGTGTGACTAACTAGGAATATGACACTAGACAAGTCATTCCATCTTTTGGGGCCTTTCTTTCCTCCTCTAAAATGAGGGGTATGGATAATTATCCTCTAATGTCCCCTTTCAATTATAAGACTCTTACTCTGTCTTATAGGTCTTGATTTATACCTTATTCCCTGAGCTACAGTGATCATCTCATTACTCTGATTGTGAGCAGAAGCACTGAGTTGAGGGAGGATACTGGGGGCAGAGGTTAGACTCATTACTATGCTGCATAGTTGACTTTCCACATAACACAATTGCAACACATAAACCAACACATAGGACAACAGAATTGGCACTTTTAAATTTCTTTTACTATCTAGCATCTGTCAATGCCTTGAGCTCCAGTATTGACACATTTTTAGGTTTTGAGTCAGATCTTCAAGTTATCTCCTACTATAACTACCTAGCTCTTTCTAGTAAATCTTGCTGGGTTTGGTACATCTGTTCTCTTGCTCACGTTCCCTCAACTCCTTAACTTGTCATTCTTCAGATTGCAAACTAACTGTCCATTTTTTTTCACAAAAACATTTACTGGCCTCCTGGACTTGACTAAATCCCTCTCTAATATGTTTTATTTTATTTTATTTTTTTAAAATTTACTTTAAAAATGTAAACATCTCCCAATATTTAATCGGTAAAGAAAATAGCATATTAATTTTATGTGGTTGTCATATTTTATTTTCCAAATAAAACTGATTAAAAATATTTACACACCTACTTTTAAGTCCACATACGACTTTTAAGTCATATTTGTATGGCTTTAAAAGTTACAGCACAAGATCTTTACATTAAGGATTGGGGGAAAAATTCAAAACAAAGCCTGATATATACACATCTTTCTCTGTACTTTATTTTAAATACATTAATTTTTAAATGATGGTCATCTTTTTTTCATCTGGTGGTAAAATATTAGTGCAACTTTTCTTCAAAATAAAGTTTACCACAGATGTAAATGAAATTTTCCCAATTGAAAATGGTCCTTCAGCTGCTGTTAAATAAAATTTTTCAAACTAACTTAAATGGAAAAGAACTGGTGGTTATCATTATAAGCAAAAAAATGAAGTACTTATAGCATCATCTACATTGCTTCCTCCAACACACTAGGAAGAACCAGAGATACTTTAGAGGAGTTTAGTTGCTTTTGAAAAGGCACATGGGTGTGAATTTTTTTTAACATTCTAGACATTGTGCCACCACCACTCTGTTTCTGTGCAGAGATGGCATCTGTGACTAACTGGGGTAGTCATAATGTTGTTCAAGCTAAAGAAAGTCAGAGCCAAAATTTAACTGCACAGTAACAATGCACTTTTCTTCATGCAGCCTTGAGTTTCCTATATATTCAATTCTCATGCATTAGAATACATAAGGTAGGCTGTATTCTAATGATTTTACAATATGGAAAAAATTTAAGGAAGGACATCACCTGGGGAAGAGAAGAGGGAGAACCTTTACCACAATGAAAATAGATACATTCGTACCCAACAATATAAGAAGAATATAATCCACTTAAGTTTCTAGAAATATACTTCCCTTCATGAGAAAGACCCCTCCTCTGTGATATTACCTGGGGGGAGGGTCATCAGTTTGTTTCCATAGAAAATAGTTCAGCACAACAGGAAATAGTTTGACCTTGGTCCACGTGTCTGTTAGCTTAAGGACAGTCACACTGCCCTTTGTTCAAAACCCAACATGTAAATTTAAAAATAATATTCATCTGTTATTTCATTCTAAAACTGGCATAACTGTTCTGTTCTCATTCTCTGTCTTTTCAGCTTGGGAATCCACTGTCAGTTTGCTGTTTAAACCTTCAGCACCTTCATGATCTTCCCTGGCAACCTCAGCACCATCTGCTTGACTAGGTTCTCTTTCCTCTTGGCTCAAGAGTTCAGGGGCCACGTGATCCAAGTCTGCTTCTAGAAGCTCAGTTTGTACTTCCACTGGCATTTGATTTACCCGTTCAACATGCAGCTCCTCCACATGTACTTCAGTGCCTTCTTCAGTCTGAATTCGACCCACTTCTAGATAGCTCATTTGGACCTGCTCTGGAAGCTCACTAATATGTGAATCATGTGCTTAGCCATCCTGGAGCAGATCTGGATGGATCTGTTCCACAGTCACTTGTGCTGAATCCACCTGAACCTGAAGCAATGGTAACATATGCACCTTCCCAACCTGTTCTGTAATAGGCATTGATGTCACTGGTTCAGATTGCACATGTGTTTCTACTGAAAGGACTTCTTCAGTTACTAGACGCTCTGAAATATTGTGAGATTCATCCAGATGCCTCCTGAATTCATTTCCTTGCATAAACCACAAATCACACAGAGTGCAATGGTTAGGTTTATCTCCAGTGTGTATTACCAAGTGATCTTTGAATTGGTCCCAGCTATTAAACACACTGTTACAGACCTGACATTCGTAAAGCTTCTTCCTCCCTTTTTTTGCTCCCACTCCAGTTTGGCATGCAGTGAGGTGACATTTGAGAGTGCTATTTCTAGCAAATCGTTCATAACAATTTAGATATTCAAAAGGTTTTTCACCTGTATGTTTTCGGAGATGCTCTTTAAAATGTCCAAAGTGATCAAACTGTTTCTCACAATACTGACATATGTGAATTTTTTTCCCAGTTCTTTGCTTCTTACTGACCCCACCTTCTTCAAGGTGGTAACAATTTAGGTGTTGTTTCCATGCACTCTCCCGAAGATACCTTTTATTGCATATTTCACACTTGAAACTCTCAGTGGAGTGTGATTTCATGTGTTCCTTAAAATGGTAAAACAATTTAAATGAACGGTTACATTTCTCACAATGGAACAAGTCCTTCACATGTGACAACTGAAGTTCCACAATTTCAATATCTTCTACCTGTTTGCTTATGGGGTCAGATGCACAGCCATTGTCTTCTTTAATTTGCCCTTTTCTATCACCCTGACGGTATTTGCTGGTAATATCTGCCAACAATGCTAGAGCAGAATCATCAGAGGAACCTGTGCTCTGAATGTACTTTACGGTCTGCTTGGCAGATGCTACTTCCTCTAATGTTTCAATGCCTTCATCTTCCACTTCAATTGTACCTTCAGCAATCTCCACCTCAATTTCAACAGGTTCTGATTCTGCAGATGGCAATGACTCAGTGATAGCATTTGAAGTTTCTGCAATCTTTCCTTTTTTTGCCTCATTTTTTCCTGTGGTATTTTCCTCTAAAGGAGCGGGATTTTCTTTGTTTCTTCTATCTCCACCAAGGGTTCCTGAGTAAACTCTTGAAAGAATTTGTAGAATAATTTACTGCAAGCAGCCAAAACAGCCTTATGAGCCTTAAAATGTTGCCCGTCCACAATCAGGGTGATGTCGGTAAAGCGGTCCTGCTCTCGCTGTTCATTCAATCGATCCAGGATCATTTTATGATGTTCAGGAAACTCTTGAAGGCATTCCATCCTCTCTTCAGCCGCCATGGCCGTCGGGTTGCTTCAGGGAAGGAGGAGCAGCCCGGGCCTACGCGTCACTTACGTCGACGTACTGCGTCACTGCCTCTAATGTGTTTTGTAAGCACCAGGTATCTAGGAGAATTGCAATTATCAATTGCTCACACACTGGATATTCTCAGGGGACCATAGTCTCTACAAAATTAGGAACTATGTTTATTTTTGTTTACCACTTGTCTCTAGGAAGTAACAGTGCTTATTATGAAAGAGTCTTAATATTTGTTAGTTTTATAGTTTTAAATTGGCTTCAAATCAGGGAAATTTGTACAGGGGAAGGTTGTTGCTCTTCTGTAGACTTTGCTTTAACTTCAGAAGTGTGGTCCATGACTGGCTAAGAGCAGTGACGGCTGAGTGAAGAAGGTTCCAGAACTCACTCTCTTCCATTTAGTAAAGAGGAACAGATGTGATCAGGTTTTTCTTCTTTGAGATTTACTTGCTCAGTATAAACCCTTAGTTTCAATCATCTTGTAGGACTCAAATACTTTCTTAAGAGATACCATATCCAAATGTCATTTGGCAAGATCTGCAAACCAACCTGCCTCTCTTGGGGGAGGTTAAGGCCACAGCACCAGTGTGATCCTGTGCTAGCTAGTGTTCAGTGAAAGTCAGAAACTGGCCATTGCCAATAATGGCTATGGGGGGGAGACAGAGCCTCTCATCCACACATGTTTGGACAAGGAAAAAGCACAACAATCTGGAGAACAGACACAAAAGTAGAATAGGATGATGACATTTGGGCTTGGCTCATTTCTATCCATCCCCAGAATCTAGGACATCTGGGGGGCTGCAATCTCTTGTGGTGGAGGATAAGTGGGAGCATTAATCTAGGGAGTTCTGTTACATGGAAAATGCCACTTCTTCAGAGTGCAACAGTAACCCAAGCTTTGTGTATATCCTGCTGAAGTCACATACACTTTATCTAAGCATATTCTGACTAATCTCCATATCCTAGTTTTATCCTTCGGAGTTCCTACCTCTGTACTTGAGGTTTTTATAACTCAAAGGCAAGAACAAATATTTCCCAGGCCTGGCGTTATGCTTGAGTAGTAAATTATACTAAACATAACTTGGGGAGTTCATGATCCACAAAATTTTCTTCTTTCAGATTCTCATGTGCCTCTTAGCACCTGGACTCCTTCTCAGGGCTCCCGCTGTGGTCCTAAACATCCATTGTCATAGCCTAGACACTCAGTCTCTGAGACACCAAGCTTCATTCTGGCCACAGGGCTAAACCTCAAGCACATAAACCTCTTTTCTCTTCCCCTATCAAAGTCAGGTATGAGGATTGAACCCAGGTTATTTCTCCCTCAATTTCCAGGCAGAATTTTTCCTTTGTTTTTGTTCCTCATTCTTATTTGCATTTTCTGGGAACCCTGTTGATATCAAAGGTAACAACCCATCCCATGTTCTACCTCAACTTGTTTTTCTTTTTCTTTGGCCCCTGAACTGCCACCCTTTTGGAACTAGCATGGTTTTCTGCCTTGCCTAAGTCAGCCAACAACTGAGTGAAACACTTTCTCTCCCTACAGCTACTATGGGTGACCTTGGTTCTTTCTTAGAATATCTCCTCTCTTTACTTCCACATCAGAAAAGTGGGAAGTCCTACCATTCCCTAGAGTTTTTTTCAGCCCAATGGACTTGAATTTTGAATTTAATGTCTCAAGACACTTACTTTGCGATCTATTTGTTTTAGTTTGCAGGTCAGTTTCCTCAAACTCCTTAGTAGTTTCTCAGAGTTACGTCTGTTGCAGCTTCTGTTATTCACTCATCATTGAGCAAGTTTATATTGTGGCTGTTCTGTGTTTGATGTGGTCCTGACACATCTCTGAGACAGTCTGGCTGTGGGAGGCCAGATGCATGGAGATGTGGAAAGTATTCACAGGTGGTGCTGAAAGGGCTAGAAAGCTAGAGAGGATAAACATGGCTTTGCAGTGAGAGCTCCCACACTCTGCCCAGAGAACCCTTTAAGAATAAAGGCCATACTCACCCATTCACTGTGAGTGCTTTCAGCGGATAGATGCCTCTGCTGTCCTTTCTAGGACTGTGTCTTTCCACAGGGCTTCCCGCACATATAGATTAACAAACATGGGACTCTGAAGGCTCAGTCCCTCACCCCAACTCCCAACAGCTCTGATGGTCTGCTCAGTTTTAGAACTCCAAGCAGTGTCCCTAAGTTTTCATGAAGACTGCATCACAGCTCAGCTTCTTCCTCTGCCTGGTCCTGCTCCTTCTCCTTTCCTCTCTTTCCTTCCACAGGTAGTTAGCCTAAGAGCATTCCTCAGTAAATTCCAGTTTCTATCCCAGAGCACGTGTGTTTGTCAGTTTTTCATCTTTGTGAAAAAATATCTGAGAAAATCAACATAAAAGGAGGAAAGGTTTATTGTGGTTCATAGTTTCAGAGTTTACAGCCTATAGTTACTTGGCCCTGCTGCTTTGAGCCTTTGGTGACACAGTACCCTCCCTGCAACAGGAGCACTTGGTAAAGAAGACTTGTTCTCATGATGGCTAGGAAGGAGAGAGAGAGGAGGGAGGGAGAGAGAGAGAGAGAGGCTGAGGTCCCAATATCCCTTTCAAGTGCACATTGCCAGTGACCTACCTTTATCCCATTAGGCCCCACCTCTTAAGGGTTGACCAATAGTGTGTCACAGGCTAGGGATCAAGCCTCTCACACATAGGCCTTTGGGGGATAGTCAAGATACAAATTGTAACAGTTTGCTTCCCAGAGAACTCAGGCTATGACAAGCACCCAGCCTGGAGGTCATCACAGGCCACATACTCCTCAGTGGAACTGTATGTAATACCTGCCTTTTTGTGATAATTTGTCTGGAGTGGCTACCTTTTTGAAACTCCTCTGCCTGGAGGGGGCGCCTTTGTGTAATTCATAGCTGGGAGGAACCGCCTTTATTTGCCTAGTTCATTTTGCAATTTAGTCTAAGCCTTCAGAAAGGGCCTTGTCAAGTCAAGCTCCCTATCTCCAGGGAGCAAGCCTCTTACTGAAGTTTGGATAAACTATAAAAAAGATAAAAATATTTCTGGGAAAAAAATCAAAACGGAAGTGAAATATGGTGTCTTGAATTTGAGGGAAAAAATAAACTAAAAGGAAATTCCATAGGTAGTTCATCAGAGCTCAGGTCCTTGGGTTTTTATTAATCGGAAGGAGAAAAAAGGCAAACCGGAAATAACTTTTCATATTCAAAGGCATCGCTTATGATGGCAGGAAAGTGGCTAAAGATCCATTGCTGTTTGCTATTTAGGCACAATCAAAAAATGTTTTTCATTTGTGCATCTTCTGGGTATTGCGATAGCTTACCACTATACCCTGGGGCTCTTGGTAAACAATAGACAGGAACCAGAGAAATGGCACCACAATTCCATCAAGACTACTTAAATTTAATTTTAGACCAAGTAAAAGAAACTCTAGATGAGATATCTAAAGTGCTCAAATAGTAAAAATAAAAAAATTCCTTTCTAAAGAGGATTTTAAAACAGTGAGATGAATTTGAAGATTTTTTTGAATTGTTATATGCATGCGTTACTACCTCAAATAGGATGTAAGCTCCTTAAAGACTTTGGAGGTCATTTTGTGTTCTTGATAAATCTAGTCTGCTTTTCATACATGTCTGAAGAGAAATAAATGCCGAGTTAGAATGAATGAATGAATACTGCCTCTACTGACCAGCCTTGCTCTTTTTACAAGATGCTCTTTCACTGATTTAATCATTCAATAAATTTACTAACTGCTTTCTGTGAATCAGATACTGGATCTACAAAAATGAAAAAAGGGAAACTCACAGTTTGGGAGAAAGACAGATAAGAAAAAGCTCTGAAAGGAGGTCAGTACAGGTCTACCAGGGGCTCAGGAAAGCATCTACAAGATGAATTGAAATTTGAAGGTTTTGATCAGGAATAATCTAAGTCAAGGACGTTTGAGGCAGAGGAAACAGCAAAAGCAAAGGATGGGGCTTGTGACAGTAGAATATGTGAGGAATTTCAAGTAATCCTATATGACTGATGAGCCCAGGAGATGCAGGAATTTAAGAATAAGCTGTAGAGGGAGGCTCAAGACAGATTATGAAAAATGTTTAGTACTAAATGAAGGGTGTTGGTTTTCTTCTGGAACAAATAGGCAGAAGCAAAGAATGATGTGGTGATGTCAATGATCTGTGGATAGGAGAAAGAAAGTAAGATGACCAGCTTTGAAGACCACTCATTTTGTGACTTTGATCCTTAAAAAAATATTTAAAAGACATTTTGGGGAGAGAATCAACAGAATTTGGTGAGTAAATGGATGTAGGGTGAAGGAGGGGAGAAGTTGAAGATGGTTTTTATCTTTGATTTTAAATGCCAGAAAGATGTAAGGAGAGGATGTTTGGGTATTTGGGTAAGATGTAGATTGAGGACTGAGAATGAAATAAGATAAATTTTTTTTTACTGAAAATGAAATTAAGTGAATTTTGTTTTAGACATGGTAAGAATCTATGGGCCATGTAGATGAAAATGCTTACAATCATAGCTTGGCCACTCAGTGGAGACTGGGGCTACAAATCTGGATTTGTTACCGGCCAGAAAAATTAGTGCCTAATATTTGATAATTTTACTTGATAATTTTATTTTTCCTTGTTTTTCTGAATGAAAACATTGGTGTTTAGCAGACACTTTCTGCTGTGTCTATTTCTCTTTTATCATTTTCGAGTAAAATTCCAGTTTTGTTCAAGTAACTACCTTCAAGGAAGATGACCTTAATCCCAGTCCAGAGATGAATCTTGGGGAGTGTACTACATGGTTCATGATAATCTAGTTTTACTTGACAAGGATTATTAGTTGAGGGTGAACAATATGACCAATGAAATGAAACAAGAAAGACTATTTAATAGAGTTGTACTAATGAGGGATACTATGATGGACTATTAAAAAAGAAAGCTTACTTCTTTCTTGAATACAGTCATGTGTGGGTGGCTTAGTAGCTGTCTTGGAGCAGCCTGAGGAAAAGTCAAAGCACAGAGGTCAGCAGAGTTGAAGACAATGGTAGAGAAAGACAGCCAGAGTTTTCTCTGCCTCTGGGCCTTTCATCTTCATTATAGAATAAGAGCTTATATTGCAATTGTAGATTAGGCCAATCAGTTGATTTGTGATTTTCTGTTAATTGCAGCAGAAATTATTTGAACTGAATCATTGGCTTACTCTAAATTAAGCAGTACTCTCCTAGAGCCTGGTCACATTTGAGAAACAACAAAATCAAATATCCAACCTTGAAAAGTAAGACCTAAGTCCCACAGAGCAGAGACTATTCTGAGGTGTGCCTTCCTGTGGAGATATGTCTGAGTGATGCTATATTTTCCCTAGGCACACAAACTCCCTTTTCTAAGCTACTGTACATCTTCTTCAAATAGTATCATGATTTTATCATGCAATAGTTCAGTTTGGAAGAAATAAAGAAAATCCAGTTCTGTGCACACTTGAATACTGATAATTCAATTGCATATATGTACACTAAGTGTAACAAACACAGAATGACAAGAGTCAAAATTTTCTCTGAACTTTTCCATAGTTGGTATGGTCCAGGAATGAAACAACAAGGATGATGAATAGTAAGGGCAAGAAATATGAGCTATCAGGTATTTATTATATGATGGGATGACCTCATATTCAGAGCCAGATAAGTGCAAATAATCAAGTACTACTTTTACACAGACAGTTTTATAGTTCTCAAAGCTCTTTGAAATCTCAACACCTTTTCAATGCTTACATAAGGCTATGAGATGGTCTGTGGCAAAGATCTTTACCCCAGACCCTCCAATGGGGAGTTTAATGTATATCTAAAATCAATGTGATTTATGGTAGATACTTTCTTTCCAGAGGAATTTATGAATTCTGGAAAAAATTAATCTACTGGAAAGGCTGAGGAGTGTACATGGGTCTTTCTTTTTTATTTATATATTAATTGGTACATTTTAGGTATGCAGTACATTTACATTTATCATTGGGTGTTTGTACCTGAACATGATGTATCTTAGTTCTTATTTTTTCCCCATTACCTGTGCACCCTTCACCCCCTCCACCCTTCCCTATTTACATAGACTTTGTTTCCATTTTTTTTCTTTCTCATAATTTTTCCTTTCCCTTCTTCCCTTTCCCCTACCCTCCCACCACCCCTACCCCTTTGGACCTTTTCCTATTTCAAATTATCAATTATTCGTTTTAATCATTTTCATGCTTATTTACACTTTCAGTGTCTCACACTAGAGATACTATTCAGTATTTATACATTAAATAGGTGTGTCCCATTTATTTCACTTAAGAGTATGTACATGGGTCTTCCTACACTATCATATTATAATATTGGTAGGAATGTGGCCCTGGCCTAACATCCATTGAGGAATATCTTAGATGCGTTCTTTGTTGATGGAACAAAATATCTGAAAACCACAATTTAAAGAAGGCAAGGTTTATTTTGGCTCACAGTTTCAGAGCTTTCATTTCATTCACGGTTGCCTGGCTCCAAGGTAGGAACAGCATGGTTGAAGGCCATGCCATGGAGGAAAGCTGCTCATATGGTGGTGGCCAGGAAGAAGAGACTGAAGGGAGAATGCAGGGAGGGAGGTATACCCTTCTGGGTCAAGCCTTCAGTGACCCATCTTTTCCAACCAAGCCCCATCTCCAAACAGTGTGATCCAATTACCTTTCCAAAGCCCCTCCTTTGAGCTCATGAGAGTTTTAGGGATCATTCTAGATTCAAACATAATATTCTGCCCTGACTCCTAAAAGACTCATGTACATGTCTTTAGGCAGAATATATTTGGTTTGTTTCAAAGATTTACCAAATTTTAACAGTTCAGTATTCAGTGTTCAGTAAAATCTAATTCCAAAGTCTCCTCTGAGGATTCAGGCAAACTCTTAGCTATGAGCTCCTATAAAAATAAAAAAGAAAGTTTAAAGTACTTCTCTCATACAGTGGTACAGGGTAAACATTCCTATACCAAAAGGGAGAATAGGTGGATAGAAAGGATTGAGACCAAAACCCAGTAGGACAAAACATTAAATCTTGTAGCTCCATGTCCAGCACCCAGGGCAAGTTGTAGTGAGAAGTGAACTGCAAAACACTTGGGTGGCTCCACTCCTATGACATTGCTTATGAAGGCATTGCAGTCCTCATAACCTCTATCTTGGGTTGGATTTTCTCACTGCCTGCAGCTTTCTTCAGCAGATGTTCCATGTTCTTAGTATCTCCAACTGCACTTTTGGCTTCATTCTCACAGCTTCATGCACTGCTTTCCTTCCAGCGGCATACTGCCTGACCTCCCAGGTCTTCTTCTGAAATCTGGATGGTAGCCTCCCTGACTCCACAATTCTTGCATGCGGCATGCTTGTAAAAGTAGCGTCACATGGATAACACCAATGTCTACCATAAATTTGAGTAGTAATCAGACCCCCTTGGATAATGGCTGCAGAGGCTTCCAAGGGTTCAGTGGCTGAGCACTGGGAACCAAATATAGGGGATCCAATGTCCTAGGCAGTTCTTTTTAAGCAGGGTGCTGTGGGGCTCTTTTCTTAAAATGAAGGTTTTACTTTTGTACTTTTGAGCCTGACTTGGGTAAGGTCTTGTGGATTTCTGAAATGCTTGTAAGCTATTTTTTCATGTTATCCTAATGCAAAGTACTTGACTTCTTTTTAATGCTAATATTTTTAACAACCAAGCTCTTCTAGGTTACAGGACCCAACTTTATAGGCTCCAACTTTACAGCAGCTTTCCTTTTAGCTACCAGCAAAAATTTTAAAAAAATTATTAAGCTCTACTTTTTAGTCCTATCTCTCATAGTAGATGTGTCTAAAAGCCCCCAGTGGTATTGTTGCCACAACCCCAACATTGGGCTGTCTTGAAATTTCCTCCACTAGATTAATTGGTCTGTTACTCTTAATTTTAATCTCCCACAAAGTCTCAGTACAGGAGCAAAATGTAGATGGATTTTCTGCCAAAGTATAATACACATGATCTCAAGTCTAACTTCCCTACTAAAACCTCCTAAGCCTGGCCTTTACCTGAATTTTTACCAGCATTCTTGCCTTCTAAGCTCTGACTAGAATCTCTCATTAAGCTCAACTTAGAGCATTTTAGGGCTTCTCTAGCAGGCATCTCCAAACCTTTCCAAACTCCTCCCACGAACCAGTTAGGAAGAGTTCATGGAACTCCTGAACCACATGGTTATGTATAGTCCCAGCAATGACACCACTTTTCTGATACCAAAATTTTTCTTAGTAATTTTCTTCTTTACTGGGACACAATACCCAACACTCAAAGATTAAAGGAGAGGTTTCTTCAAGCTCAATGTTTCAGAAGTTTCATTCCTCTCATAGTTGGGCAAATTCAAAGCAGATACGGCATGGTAGAAGGTCCTGGTGTGGAAAAAAGCTGTTCATATGATGATGGCCAGGAAGAAGAGGGCAAAGGGAGGAGCCTGGGAGAGAGATATGCCCTTATAGGTCACACTCATTGTAACCTGCCTCTTCTATCTAGGACCTACCTCCTAACAGCGCATTCAGCTGTAGCACTTCCATGATCCAATCTCCTTCCCAAAACCCTACCTCTGAGAACATGAGAGTTTTGGGGTCATTCTTGATCTAAACCATAATAAAGATCAAACCCAGACAGAAAGTGTATGGGCATGAGATGGCACAACATTCAGGAATATGGAAGAGATATGAGTTGGGGATGCTTGTGACTTCAGATGTGCCCATTACTGATACTCTTCTTTATCTTCTGTGAGCCATGTTAACTTTTGTTGGAGCTAGTCAAAGAAGCATATAGTCTTCTTTAATAAGACTTTAGATTAGCAAAGAGTGTGTAGCCCTGGGGAAAAATAAAATTCCTCATTTTTTTTTTAACAAAAGATGCCATTGACTCCAAATTGTACTATGTAATTTGCAGTTTTTTTGAACTTTGCAAAAATGTGAAATAAACAAATTTTAAAAGTAAAATTTTAAATGTTTATATCAGATATTAATATAAAGACTTTTCAAATTACCTTCGGATATTTCAATTTTTTCCCAATGGAATTTTGTCAAAGGAATGATTATATTAGAAAATGTTTGGCCAAATGATACATAAATAGACATATTTGAATTTCCTATCCTAAAGTTTAAATGGAGAATCTTGGCGTATATTTTTGTGGCTCTCCAACCAGTTGTTAACTTTATACTTACAATGTCCACAAACAGTGTATTGCAAAAACAGTTTTTTATTTTGTATTTTTTTTGAAAATTGAATATATTTATAACTTAATAGTCAAGAACCAAAATTGCTGTCTAACCACATTGCCACCACTGTTTAAAAAGTGTCTCCAGAGATAACAAAAATTTTAACAGAAGAAAGATAAATATTACACAATGTAAATGACAAAATTATCTTCTACAATTTAAATAGAATTCCCATTTCATTTTTTTTCAGTAGAACTAAGACTTAAGAGAAATAGAGGAGTGTGTGTGTGTGTGTGTGTGTGTGTGTGTTTAAATGGTACTGGGGATTGAATCCAGGGCTTTTTGCAAGCACTATCCCTGAACTACATCTGCAGCCCATTTTATGTTGTTTTACTACTTTGTTTTGAGACATGAAATAAAATTGGAAATAAACTTGAAACATAAGCATTGAAATATAAACTTGCTAAAAATGAGATTAATTTTATAGAACTCAATTACCCTGAATAAACTAAAATTTTTGAGCAGAATCCATTCATGCTTGCAAACAGAAAGAAATCTGTTAAGAGCACAGAAATATAAAGGACAACCAGTTAAAAACCATTTTATCTTGGAAATATAAAATATAATTATTAAATAAAATAGTTAAGTGATGAGGTAAGCCCTGGACTGAATGCAAAGATGGAATTATGAATTAGTAGGTTGTTCTTGGAAATTCAGCCATAAAAAGGACATAGGGACAATTGAAGACCTTACTTAGCAGTGAAGAGCCATGTTAAGACTCTCTGAATTTCCTTCATTTGCATTCTAGAAGAAGAGATCAAGAAAGGTTATAGAGAAGCAGTAAATAAAGAGTTAAAGTTTTTTTTTTAATTAAAAAGGCTACGTATTCCAAGATAAAAAAATGTCCTTTAATGGGTAAAAACAAAAATAAGTAAACCTTCAATTAGATAAATTATGGTGAAATTAAAGAATATTAGAGATAAAGAGAAAAAATTTTTTTTCCTGAGTTAAAACACAGATTAACTCAAAGAAATAGCAATTAGTTTGGAATAGTCTGGAATAGTTATTGATCTGGCAATTGATTTCTTACTGGCAAGAGCACATGCCACTAGAAACTGAAGTAACACCTTCATTGTAAAGGGAAAATATCTATGAATAAGACTTTAAAAGTTAACATTTTTTATTAGTACATGTTTGTCATATGTAATGATCACATTCATTATGGGAAATTTGTACCTATACATAATATATCTTAATTCTTTACTTTTCCCCTACCCTTTCCCTCCTTTCAAGCCCCCCTCCCCATTTATAAAAGCTGTTTCCATTTTTTCAATTTTCTTTTTTAAAATCCACTTTCCTTTTCTTTCTTTCTCCCCTCCCCATCTTTTGTTCCCCTTCCCATTTGAACAAGTTCTTCCTATTTCCTAATATAGTGTCAATAAGCAACAAGACTTTTTTTTTGTATTAAATTCTTTTATTGGTACATTGTAGGTATACAACACAATTACATTTCTCATTGGGAATTGTATCTTTACATGATGCATCTTGGTTCTTGTTTTTTCCCCATTCCCAGCACTCCCTTCACCCCCTCCACCCTTCCCTATTTACAAAGACTTTATTTCCATTGTTTCCATTTC
>NW_004624759.1:4385345-4402194 GCF_000247695.1 Heterocephalus glaber
GTGCCTCTGGCGCCCACGTGGCTCACCTTCTGTGCCCTAAGAGCTTGGGATGGCAGCAGGGGAGCTTTCTTCTGGGTGCTGGGACCGGCTCACCTTCTCTTCCCTAGGAGCCTAGGATGGAGGTGGGTAGCTTCCTTCCTGGTTCTGGGACCGGCTCAGCTTCTCTGCCCTAGGAGCCTGGGATGGCAGCAGGGGAGTTTCCTTCTGGGTGCTGGGACTGGCTGAGCTTCTCTGCTCTGGATAAAGGGCTTTTAATCACCTCTGGATCTTGGCAATGTGATCCCTGGTACTCCTCTTAAGCTTCTGAGACTGAAGCAAAAACTCTGTTCCTTTAAGGCTCATGTCATTCAATTATGCTTCTGTTTCTCCCTCTTGTCACAATCTCTATTGCAAATGTTGATGATTTGAATTCTTGGCTCAAACACTACCTGTTAAATTGTCATGTGGGTGTATTATAACCACATGGACAAGCTATCCAATAACAAGTCCTCTTAGCTTCATAGCCTCTTCATTCACAATGTCCTTTTCTCATCTTTAGCACAGTCTGCTTTGCACCATAGTCACTCAAGATTACTCTACCTTCAAAAATCACTATTTCAATTATTCTGTTCCTTAACTACACTCTGCCCTTCTTTCAGTCTGACCAGTGACTCACAACATCAACACTCTTAAGTCAATTGGAACCCCTAGTCCCAAATCCATTAGCTTTTCCACTTCTCGACTTCCTTCTGTTTCATCCGGGATTTCATGGTCCACCAATTTAAACAAAAAACACTCTTTCCATTTCCCTAAACTTACCTCTGACTTTTTTGTTAATACTCATGACAAAATCCAAATATAGTAAATGCTCAGATGAATACCCCTCTAGCTTGTCAATGAGGAATCAACTCTTATTTGAGATCTTTATATACATAGACTTAGATGTTGTTGGTTTTTAACTGCTATAGTGTTGAGAGCAGATTCACACAATTGTGTGATCTACAATAGATGTCTAAACACCAACATATTTCAGTTCGTGATTACATGTAAGCTTATTTTTAAACTCCCCTTTCCAAGAAAGTCATTTTTAAAGCTCTCCATGATGTTTTACTTACTTCTTTTTTTCCCTCACTCTCTATATCAAATTCATTACCAAATCTTATTGAATATAAGTCTAAAATCACCCACAACTCTGTGCTTTTCTTTCCCCTACTGTTGTTGCCATGATTCAGTTTCCACCATCTCTGAAAACGACTGTGGCAATAGCTCCCTAACTGCTTTCATGGTCTCCAATCTCTACCTTTCCCTTCTGCATTCTGTATTTTTACAAAACACACATTAGATGATGTTTTTCTACTACTAATGTAAGTCTTCAATGAATCATCAGAGCTAAGAGAATTCTAAGCAAAGCTTAAACCTTTTGCCTTCAGTGTCCAAGGAACCTTTCCAGACCTACCTTCTACCTTCTTCCATCCACATATTTTGTCCTGGTCACAACCATTTTCTGTGTTCCTGGAGGACACACTGTGTACTGCCTTTCTCCTTGCCATTGTATATGTTGTTTTCTTGATAAAGAAGCCTATTTTCTTACATTATTCATCTGTTCTTACTCAGCCTTCAAAACACATATATGTATATACACAAAAACATATGTACATACACATATGCTCTCAATGTGAGCAGGTAAATGTCTAGTAATTAGCTCTCTGTTTGCTGATTTCCATGGTACAAATACGCCATCATGGACAATTTTGAGTTACCAACCCCATCTTGCTGGACTTGAGTTTGGGAAGCAATATTTACCTCGGCTTTCATGGGGCAATGGAAGCTGTTTCCTTCACACCACTGTCTTGCACATTTACATATATGTGCCTACATATATACATATGTCTTGTATTTCCACCAGTCATGTCTATTATTTTTGTTGAAATAATCTGATAATTCATATTTAATTATTTTTCTAACAGTTGAAGCCCATTTGAAAATATCTTTGGCCTCTGAGATAAAACAATGAAAGACAGAATTATCTAAATAAGAGAAACAAATTATTGCATATATTAATTTTTTATCTTTCCGTATTAAAATATTTTAATTTAGTTTTCATTATTTTCATTTAAAGATGGCATATAAGCAAAAATAAAATATGACTGCCTGCTTTAAGTTTGATATCTTTTACTAATTACATTTATATATGACAGGTCTTCCTGTGAGGTGCCAACAGAACATGACAGAAAGAACAGGTGAAATGACTGAATATTAGCAGGAATTCTGGAAAACCTTTGAATAGCCTACCAGCCACAGAGTTACACAATACCTAAATGACAAAGCATGGAGGTTTTTTTTTCTGCATAAAAGGCTTTTCCTTTATAATTTTTAGTTTGTGTACACATTTAAAGTTTCCCTAAAGAGAAGTGTCAGAAAAATGGAGCATCAGTGTTACAGCCAAAGAATCAAACTTTAGCAAAGGTTTGGACTTTAGACAATGACTTCTATAACTTTCTTATTCTGGAAGAGTGATTATTTTATTTAGGTCATTCAGACATGAATATACTTTAATTTCATAAGCCTTGCATTTCCCATCAGGAAGCTGGATAAAAATAAATTGTACTTCTATGTATTAAAATATATTATTAAGTTAGGTACCCTTATTTAAACAATTAGCTTTGTAAATAGAAGGCTAAACAAAAATCCAAATGCATAATGATATCTTTTCCCCTGTAGACATCCTCCACTTTCTGGACTTTGGCTGACAAGTACTTATGGTTTGGAATGTTGACGGTTGATGAGGAAGTTCTGGCTCTGAGACAATCTTGTTCAAAAGGCCTCCCTTGTTCCCTTTGCTGAGAAGAGGATCCCCTTTGCTGGGATCCATGTGTGTCATAAATGGATTACAGATGTGTTGAGTTATCAGCCCCTTGATCTGCAGTCAAAGACAGTCTCTTATTTACCTCACTGTCCTGTTATGGTTATTTTCTGTGAATGCCATGATGGGGAAAAGGAGAGGTAAAAGGAGAGGTCACAAGGTGTAAACTTTTTGCATGGCACTGAAGGCCTTTACAACCTTGCCTATGCCCTTCCCTTCCAGACCAATATCCCACAGCTCCTCTTATGCATAGCCCTTTTTAAATTCTCAGGGGCACCCCACATCCAATTACCTTCACTTTGCCTTCCTTGCTTTTACATTTTGTATTTCATCCACTTAGAATGCCCTTCCTCCCCATTTGCACCATACATCTCTTATGACCTTTTAAAGCAGGGCAGTACTTCTAAGTCACCAGACTGAAACATCCTCTCTCTCTCTTTTTTTTTTTTATTCAAGACAGGGTCTCACTATGTAGCTCAGGCTGACCTTGAACTCACTGTAAAATTCAAGCTGGCCTCGAACTCCTAGTGATCCTCCTGCCTACCCTCCCAAGCGCTGGGATTATAGGTGTGCACCACCATGCCTGGCTTCCTCTCTTTTCTTATGTTTCCATAAAAGTTTGCTTTTTAGTCTCCATGGTACTTGTTACATTCTGCCTTGGGGTATAGTTATTTGTGTTTTATTCCCTCTTTTAGTGTAAACAGCTCTAGAGTACAGTAATTTTCTTTATCACTGTTTCCATACCAGTGCTATCTGTGTCTTGTGTATTCAATATATGGTGGATGACTAGATTGACTATGAAAATAAAAGAGGGAGGAGAAAACTGACTTCTATTTGTTGTTAATTTATCATGTAATAAGCAACCTGCTGGTGCTTTAAGAGGGGTAATGTATGTGGTCTTCACAATAGGCTTCATGAGGCACTAAACTTGCAGATGGAGAATAGCAAAGTTAATTATCTCCAAATGAGAAATTGTATACTGGAAAGGAGAAACTGCAGAGCAATGTACTATTCAGGTATCCAACAGAGAACTCCACTCTATGAAGGTATCAGGGCTTGACCATCATTCCGACCATGGAAGTCTCTACACACTAGAAAGGGGCAGCAGAACTTGCTAGGAGCTTGATCTGAAATTTTTGCTGTGTGAGTTGTCTTGGCTGGTAGAATCTTGGCAAGAGAGCCATTCCATAAACTTGAACATAAATCAATTTTTCCTCAATAGAAAAATCCTCCCTAGAACTGAATTTGAGGTGTCTAGATACAAAATGAGTAAAGGAAAATAATTTTTCTCCACTTGAAGAATCTTCTAGTGAAGATTAAGTGGAAATCCAGAACCAATGTCTATAGATTAAAAACACTCTCTTTGGATAAATGTCTCCCCTCTGTTTTTTCTTGTTACACTATGACATTGCTTATTTTGTTATGTTTACATTTTATATTACTTCTTATTGAATAGTATTGAAAACAATACTCAGACTAGATGACTTCAATGAATAGATTACATTAGTTTCTAATAAGGACAGTCATTGTGCATTGCTCAGTGGTCCTAACTGTTTGAGGCTTGTACAGTTTTGGATAAGCATTTTATCACTGAGCACTATTTTCCTCATATCTAAAACAAAGTGGAAAAATGCATCCTAGATTTGACTATGAGCTAACAAGTCCAGTTTAACTCAGGCTTCCATAAATTGGGAAAAATCAGTGACTCAGTTTCTCCTCCCCTGTGGCTTTCAGAGCCTCACATATGGCCAAAAATGTAAAATAACTAGTGTTACTAGCCACTGCCTTTCAGGTATGTTCTACAACTCACACAGGGTCGTTAACATCTATCATTCCATTGGCTTTCTCAGCAACCTTGCAGACAGAGTAGGTGTTCTTAGCATCATCCCACATTTTGTAGGCATGAGAAATTATTATTATTATTATTATTATTATTATTAGTAGTAGTAGTAGTAGTAGTACAGGGGATTGAACTAAGGACCTTGGGCTTGTGAGGCAGGCAGCAGAACCACTAAGCTAAATCCCCACCCAAGAGTGAGAAATTATTGCTCAGAGAGGTGAAGTAGCTTGCCAAAGGTCACGCAGCTCAAGGAAAATAAGTTTGAGCTAGAGATTTTTCCCCAGTTCTCTTTAGCATATTTAAGGAATCACCAGCATGGAGATGAGTCTGGCAGTGAAGAGGAGAGTGACAAATTTGAGAGACTATAGAGGTAAAGTGCTTGATGCCAAGGGTAAACAATCATAAAAGGAATTTTCATACAACCAATTTCTTCTCTATTTGCATGCTGTCATGGCCACATACGCCTGCATCTGTTTCATATTTCAAACAGGACAATGAATAAGCATCAGATAAATTGTCTGCTAGCCATAATGAGCACTACTCCTGGAAGATACACTATGGCTTCATAAAGTTTGTTACATTCTTGATTTATTTTTCGGTTTACCTGATCTATATACTTCATGAACATATTTCTAATGGGAACAAAAACTGAGGGGGCTAGAGAAATGAGGAGATGTTAGATTTAAAAGCGTTGCTGTCATTGTAGGATATACAAAAATGAAAAGTTTTCAAACAAGAAAAGATTAGCTGCAATGTCTACCAGTATATGTTCCTCTCAAAAAGTTATTAATTTCCTATTTATTGGATTTTCACGCACATTTTGTCTGCATCTTGGGCCATCACTGCCCAATGGAAATTTGTATAATTATGGAAATGCTCAATAATTGGTTCTGTGGCATATGGGACCTCTAGCTATATGTGGCTACTGAACTGTGGCTAGCATGACAAAAAATGTTATTTTAACTTTTGTTTAATTTAATCAATGTAATTTAAATAGCCATAGGTGGCTAGTGGCTACCATCTTGGACAGCACAGTTCTAAAAAGGCTGAGGTCAGTCTTCAGCTCACATTTTATAGCACACAGATAGAGAAGAGAAAACTTATTTTTATAAAAAGCTATGATTCTCTGAATGCTTTTGAGAATAAGAATTCTCATTTTTCAATTAAAATTATTTTAAAAAAATTGAAAATCATGATATACATGTATTTGAGTAACAATATAGAAAGACTGAAAAGCTTAGGAAAATTTCATATCTCTCCAAGTTTTGAAAAGTCTCAGTTCAGTAATTATTTAATATAGTTTTCTACTTCAGATGATAAGAACACTTAGGCTCATGAGAGTTTTAATCAATGGAGTTATTTGGCAGGTGAAAAATCAAAACTTGGATTCTTGTATTTCAGCACTCAGAAAATAAATTATGTCTAATTTATAAGTTTCTTGTGTTTCTAAAATTTTATTTTAGAATAGGCTCTTTCAAGACTATGAGATTTCTCCTATATGTTATAATGCATGTTCACTCAGATAGCTAACGGAAGCACATGGGAAAACTGAGAGAACAAAGGAATGATAACAAATTGTCCATCTACACAATTCCGTAGCATTTGGCCTTGTCAGAGGGCCCAGTTCTAGATGAAAACATATTTGTGAGGTCCCCAGAAGAGATCCTATGACTGTGATAATTGTCATGTGCCTGTTTATTTTTCCCTTGAGAAACTGAATGAGTAAAAAAAAAAAAAAAAAATCACAACTAAACAAAAGCATATCAATAACAGGAAACTGTTGGTGAGAAATACCCTGATGTTCCTGTAAATTCACGTCACCAGATTCCCCAGGGACAAAGGTGCATGAACTGCATGGGTAAATAATTATGATTTAATACAGAGACCTTGCAATGTTGTTTACAGTAAAACAACAAAAAAGAATTGTTTCTAGAGGCACAAATAAGCAAATAATAGAAACATATCAATATAATCAGGAAGTGGTGATGTTATGTCTAGGTCAGCTACTGAAAACAATTTGTAATCTATCAAAGTATCTCCTTTGCAATCGCAAGCAGTACAAGATGGGATCCTGGGAGGAAGAGAATCCCTCATCCACAGTGTGTTTAGGAATGATGGAGAAAATGGAACATTCAACATGGAGACTTTCCAAAAAGATTTGTGCATTATGACACCTCTTGGCAAGTTTTATCCCCATAGATAACAAATTTCTCTTTCCTTCTTTAAAGGGATTTTCATTAGAAGGCATGTCTCAGCTAAGAAAGAAATGGGCCTTTTCTTCCCCCGCCCATCTCTCCCTCTCTCCCTCTCTCTCTCTATTATAAGTGATGTTTTACTTGACAAAAGTAGAAAAACTATGATTTTCAATTTTTTTCCCTCAAACCCACTTACTGTAAAAATCATTATGGCCCTGGCACACTAGTTTGCAAGGAAACCTAACATTTCACTGGGAGAAGGATTAGTTTGGGTGGAGCAGAGAGTCAATATGAAATTCTTATCTGAAATCTCTGTGCTTTTTTTTTTTACTGAGTGGTATGATGAAACCCTTAAAAGCTTCATTTTCAGGATCTAGGCAGCTTTTTTTAGATTTACCCATTTATGTGGATAAAAGTGATCTCATTTTGATTATTCCTATTATTATCCAGTTTTTAAAAGATCTTATGACAAAGAGAGTAATGCATCACACAAAATTCTACATCCTCATCCTACAACCTGTAAATATATTACCTTACATGGCGAAGGAACTTTGCAGATGAAATTAAGATAAGGCCTTGGGTTGGAGACAGTATTCTGAATTATCATGTTGGGCCCAGCGTGTTTATAAAGGTCTTGAGAAGAATCTAAGAAGGAAATGTGACAGTGGAAGAAGAGAGAGAGATTTGAAGGTGCTATGATGCTGTCTTTGAACGTACAGAAAGGAACCATGAGCCTCAAGTAATCTTTAGGAGCTGGAAAGGATTACATATTATTCACAAGCAAGATAACCCTGCAAACTCTTTGATTTTCGTCTAGTAAGACCTATTTTGGGCTTCTGACATACAGAACTGTAAGATATTAATTGTTATTTTAAACTACCAAGTTTATAATTTGTTACAGTATGTGGCAGTTAGGGTGGAGTGTCATCTTGATTGGCTTTGGGATCCACCCTGGGGGTTGGTGGAGCACATTTCTGGGGATGTCTGAGTGGGTCATGAAGGTGTGGTTTGGGGGTCTACAGCCTGTCCCTCACCTGTTCTACCTTGGCACTGTTCTCCTGCTCTGATTCACAGCTGCCATGAACTAAGCTTTGCTCTGTCATGCCCTTCCACCGTGATGTTTCTGCCTTGGAGCCTGCTGACCGTGGACAGAATCTCCTGAAGCTGCTAAGTAAATCAAACCTTTTTTCCTTTAAGTTGTGGGTGTTGGGTATTGTGTCTCAGCAATAAGAAAGCTGACTAGTATATGGCAGCAATAGGAGACTAATACAGATTTAAAATGCTAGACCAATGGTGAATGGTCTATAAAATTATTTTTAAGTTTTAGAGTCAATTTTAGAACAGTAGGCTGTACATTAGAATCATCTATGGGCACTTATAAAACAAAGAAGCCAGTGTTCCATCCCCAGTGATATTGATTTAGCAAGTCTGAGGTAGAGGAAATAGACTAGTTTCTTACAAGACTGCCAGATATTTAGCTAAGGATGAGAACGCCATTGTTAGAGGGCAACCTCTTTTGTAAATCATCATGACTGAGCTCAGGGAGCATACCTTTTATCAATATTAATGAAACAGTCTTTTCATTATTGTTAATGCAGTAAAGAATATAGTTCAATTTTTTGGTCTTCAACATTGCTTTAGATTTTGTCTCCATCTGAACATAAACAGATCTCTTGGGTATAGATCTCTAAGGAACAAAATCTCTTATGTCTCCATTTATACCATTTCCTTTGGGTCTCAGTTTACACTCAAAGGCAGCTGAGAATGACTCTTCTCACTGGGATCCCTTACATCAGTAACTGAGAGATTTGTATAACAGAAATATTGAGTTATATACAGGATATAACAGGAATGGTGCTAGGGATTAAGGCAGTGATGCTCAGAAAAGACTCCACTATCATCTGAGCCTGTGTAGTCTGGATGGAAGACATTCAGACCTTTGAAGGTCACCAGCTGATCAGGAACTTCTAACATGCTAAGCCCTAGGCATTTGGGGTTAATTTGGTTCAGCATCTAGCAGTACTTAAAGAGTTCTATCCTGCATGAACGAGGCACTTTTCTTGGGAAAGGTTAAGCAACCTCTTCTAGAGTTGGAAATGGCAGAGACTGAAAAGATAACAAAGCTGAGGTAATTCATAAGTTTTCTGGTCATGTGACATTGATAATACAACTGCCCTTCCCGGGTCAAGGAAGGTAAAGCAGAAACCCTTTCAGGTAAAGGAATGTGTGATGGACAAGAGACACAAAGGCCATTTTCTTAGTTTGCCTCAGTGCACTGGTTATGATTTCTCTGATGCTGGGCTTGCTCTTTATTGCTCTAGCTCTCTCTCTCTCCAACTTCTCATCTGGAAACTGTAAAATAAATTCAAGGATACAGCATATTTTAATTCATTATTTTGATAAAGATAGCTAAATGTTCTACTGAAAGGATAGGGATCACTATCTAGCTACTACTGACCATCTCAAGAAGGGGATGCCCAGGTTCCTTGGATTAACTTTTGTTAAATCTATCAATAGCTCCTGGGCAAAGTGAGAGGACCATAGATGAGAAGACATGTTCCTGATCCAGGGGAGGAGTAGCTTTCCCCCTAAAAGCATATAGCTATCAATAAGTCCAGGTGGGGAGAAGAGGGCTTTGCAAGCATCAATTCCTCTTGTCTAGGGAAGAACACCTGGTTCTGAGACTAACTTTGCAATTCCTATGGCAGCCCACTCTTGGATTCTTAGGTTTAGTTTTTGGGCAGTCCTCTGCCTGTAATTTACCAAATATTTTAGAAATCTGGATAGACTCCTATTTCCTAAATCTCTAAGCTGCTCCTTTGTGGCCTGAAATATGTTCCTTCAATATTCAAATTAAAGGTCTAATACTCAGTAACTCAGGATGTGATTGTATTTGGAGATAGGGCCTGTAAAGGGGTGGTTAATACAGTAAGGCTTTAAGGTGAGCCCTAATCCAATCTGATAGAATAAAAATAGGAATTTGGGACTGCAAAAAGATACTAGGGATGCACAGAAGAAAGACTTTGTGAAGGCATGGTGAGCAGGTGTCTATCTGTAAATCAGAGATTAACATCAGAATAAAGCAGACCTGCCTACGCATCTCTGTAGTTCTTTGTTACACCATCCCTAACAAACTAACAGTCTTCCTGCACTATTCCAGTCTCTTGGGGACACGTACAACATAAGCCTCAGCAGGAAAGTATAAACTGCTCAGCCATGAGTTTTCCCAGAATGGGCAAGAAGTCCTACCTCACTCCCAACTTAGGAAACCTCTGGGCAAGGAAATAAAAGTGTCTTGGGCCCAATGTCACCAAAAATTCTTTAGGCATGTTATGATTAGATTTGCCAGATTGAATCCAGGCAAGTGGGAAACCTCCAAAATGTTACCTGACTCCCACGTGTCAAAGATCTCTCTGGAAAGACAGCAGACATGCAAAGAAAAGCAAGACCTTGAATTACCCAATCATTGGGAACTTACCCAATACAATTGATCTGTTGACAAAAGATCAAAGAGACCAACAATGCAGAGTAACAATGCCATTTCTTTGTCTAACATTTGATCCTGCTTGTTAGGCAAGACCCCAATTGAGTTTAACAGACAAATTGAGGCTCTGGTTGTTTTAGCATTCACTTCCTGAGATCATTGTTCATAATTTCATGGCTCACTTTCTTCTCCTGTTACAACAATTCAGGCTTTTGATTATTTCTGTATTTAGAAATTGCTTGATATTAAAATACAATCATTTGCCTACTCGATTTCTGAGAATCTGGATAAAGAGGATGGAATTAACATTTTTTATTATTATTTTCTATGCGTCAGGTACTTTGCGAACATGATTTTTTTCTCACCACCATCTAGTGATCAGTATCATTATTTGGATATTATAGGTAAGGAAAAATGAAAAGAAAGGAAATAAATTGAATTAAGTCATTATATGGAAAATGATAATACAGGAATTTGGACACAGAGACTTTTGCTCCAAAGTACTTTACAGTTTATAAGTGGCCACCTTGATCTATAAGTGGTCCACTTTTGATGATGTTTGCTTTAATATAATTACTTCACAATTTCTACAATGCTCATTGTAGCTAGATAAGTAGTAAAATTCTCCATTTTGTATCTGAGAAAAACTGAGGCAGAGAAGCCAAATAAAATAATGCTTATCATTCAAAAAGTTTGTGACAAAGATGGAATAAAAATCAACACATATACTTTTCTACAGTACATCTTGATGATGGGTCCCAGGCTGAATTCCCTGGTCTTTGATGAGTATAGAGTCTTTCAATGTAGGATGGGTCTCTTGGTACTTTTCTCAATGTTCAAAAGCAAAACTAAAACAAAATCTAAACCCAGATTAAGCTTCCCGAACAATATACTTCCTCTTATCTCACTTTTTGCTCCTTCTCAGGCTCTTTTTCTGGATTTTCTTCTCTTAACATTGGAATGTCTATGATTCAGTCCTTAGATGTCTTCTTGAACTACATGAACTCGATCATCTCATCCAGTCTTATTGCTTTAAATACCACCTATAATGCAATGAAAATATATTTCCGGTTCAGACTTTATTCCCAAGAAAAGAAGAGGTAACCTTACCTCCTCCAGACTCATCTATCCAAATGCCCACCTGATACCAACTCTTGGATTCTAATAGATTTCTCAAAATTGTCATGTCCAAAATTGAATTTTGGGCCTACCTCCAAACCAGGAATACTATGAGAGCAAAACCTACACTGTGCATTTTAGTAACAGAAAGTTTCATAGGTGTTGCAAGGGCTAGGAATGTGAAGAGGACATGGAGTGAAGTGATAAAAGAAGAGGGTCATACCTAGAAGTCAGGAGCTGTGTGTATTCTCACAGTGGTACTCACAAGCCTGTGCTATCACAGATGCTGTTGTGTCAGATCTGGATCTATTCAATCAGTTCTGAAGCTGCCAGGAATTAGCTGCCCATGCCAAGACATTTAGTGAACAAGGAAGAAAAAAGAGAAAGAGTAGAAGGGAAAAGGAAAGTAGGAACAAATAGAGTGTGAGAGGAGGAACAAACCTTTTAAAGATGTTGGGAATGCCACACTCTGATAGCTCCTAAATGTCCCACCCTCATAACTACCTGTTCCAATATCTTGTCTTCAAGCACTTTGGACCTTCATTTTGGTTGTTTCAAAACTTCAAATAATGTAGATAACTGGTCTCCAGGATTTCCCCATATGTGCCGGTCATAGACAGAAGTCATAGTTTTAGATAATTTAAAAAGTGCATAATGAACATTCATGATAGCAGAGTTTTCTATGCTTTACCATCTCCTGAATTCTATACTAGCCACTATCTGACACTGGGTAATAATTACTAATTTCTATCAGGTCCTGTAGATGTTTGAGTAGATGCCCTATCTCTCAGTGGAGGGAAGGGCTGAAGCTCTTGGTCTATGACTCATTTTCTCTACCCCTTATGGGGATGCTCCCAAGGGAAAGAGAAGAAGGCAGATGACCAGGTTGAAAGTCCTTATCAACATGATAACTGGGCCTCTGGAAAATAGATAATGATATTTCCTAGGAGGAAGGTCTTTCTGTAGATTGCTCTTAATAGGATGTCTTTGGTTTGCTTAGGGAAATATACCTATGACCCAAGACCTTATGAATTATGGTTGCTTAGAGAATGTCTGGTAAGATATACTGTTCCATTGGGTATAAGATGGAGAGATAACTTCTATGTGCCCTGCTGTGTGAGGTGACCTGTGGCTTTCCCTTCAAAACTGCATCTATGTTGGGCCAGTGTGGAAATAAGGACTCGGGGAACCACACAGAATGTCCCAGACCTCCCTCTGCTTTGTCTGCACTTCCTGAGTGCTTGTATTCTTAAATTTTTAAATAAAATGTGATGTTGGGTAGGATCTCTGATTCATGTGTGTTTGATAGAAAATCTAATCCTTTATATTACCTCATTCTCTTATTAAACTATAACCACCTAGAGGACTAGAGCGCTATATAATTTATCTGTGTTCTCGATGAGCCTGACATTGTATCTTCTTTAATGTGGTAGATGCTTAAGGAATAGATGTAAAACAATAGATTAATAGGATATAAAAAATTCAGAAGGTAAAAAGCTGATGAAAAATATAGGAAAAGAAATTTATGCAAAGAGAAATAATGATGCACTTGCCAATACTCTGACATTTCTATGCTATTCCCTCTACTCAGGGTATAATATATAATATGTATACTTGTGGTTTTTCTGCACATTAAATTTGACATTTATTTATATTAGAGTAATGAAAACTATCAGATGGGTTTGGCTTTTAAAAGTTTTTTCCATTTAAATGCAATTACAAGGTTCTTAGATCCAGTTTGAATATGTTCTAACTATTTTGGTTCATAGCATCTCATCAATCTATGCTTGTCCCTAAAGGTGGCATTTTTGGCTTTCTTCAGCCTTATCACATTCATCATTTGCAGTTCAAAATGATGCCCTAAGAGAAGAAGTACTTTATGTTTTTTTTCCCCCAAAATGAAGTGGCTTATACAGGCATAGGACCTCAATTTAAATTTGTTTTATTTGTGGTGGAAATGTAATGCATGGTACGGTATGTTCTCATCTTCACAGAGAATAAAAATTCATGTGTATGAGTTTAGGTGATGTGTTTTGGGGTTATTTATAGATACTATGTCTCTCAGAGTGTCTCCTCTATTGGTCTACAATTGTGTCCCAAATCAGTGCTCTGGTTATGGCATCCCTGGGAGACAGAAGGAAACTATGGAGAATATGCTTCATAGCTTGTTTGGACCTGGTTCTGACCTTTTTGGTCTTTCTGAACTTTAAGGATCCAATCAAGATAATAGAAGATAGGGGCTGTATATAATGCAGAGTTTTATGAAGCTTCCTTCCCAACTTCATCATGATTAATTTCTCTCTTAGATTGGTCACCTTTGGTCAGTCCCTTGACTAATCACTAATCATTTATCATTAGCTTTCTTGGTTCCTGGTTATTTTGGTACATCAGTGTGGGTGGGGTTCACCCTTTACATGCATGGCTGGGAAGGGGGCCAACTCCAAAGCTGGTTAGCATTTCACACCCAACTTCTTAAACTTTCAGAATGATTTAGGCCCTTTGAATGTTTTTTTTCCAGAAAGAGTGTAGTGTTTTCTGATTGTTTTTAGTACTGATACATTTGCAGTTCACTGAGCCTCATCGTCTCTTCTACTGAATACCTGTTTTCAGCTGCTCCTCAAATCTTACCCAGACTTTCATAATTTCCTACATAAATGTAGCTATCCTCCTGTTATCCATTTTATTTTCCATACCTCCCCAGAATGCATTTTCTATCTTTTGCTCCACTCACAGATTAACCTTTTTCTAGTAGAGCTCTTATCACTCCACTTTCCTGCTCAGAATTACTCATTGGTCTTCCAGCAAAAACCAATTTAAGCACAAATTTCCAAGTCAAGTTTGTTTATAACATGGCTCTAGTTCAACCTTATCAAATGTTTCCTACATTGTCCCACTTTCTTATCACAACCAGTCTATGAACTGTTTATTTCCAATCTGTAGATTTTGTTCAGTTAGCAGACTCTATTTCTTAAATTATTAATTGTTTGTGTTGAAATGTTGGAGTATTTCACGTGCAAAATTTGAATATCCAAGTTCTGAAACATTGAGAGTTCTAGCAATACTGGGTCTACATCCCCACCATCAGCTGAATTTGAATAATGGCAACCATTTTTAGACTGTCACAAGAACAATAGTGTGTCTGGTCCCCTACTCACTCATGCCAATATTTATATAACCTAAATCCCTAAAGGCACATAGTACAGCTCTATATATACCCTAATTTCTGCCCCACTATGTGACTCCTTATCCTACCACTTTGCCCCAACTTTTTTGAGCTGTTGCTGTTAGCACTCAGCCTATATACTCTTCAGTATCACTGGCCTGTGATAGTAACCTGTACCCATCACATACTAAATTGACTTTTCCCTATCTCACTTCTCTACTTTTTTGAGTTTCTTGGGATTTTGTTTCAATTTACAGACTTTTTTCTGCTGTTAAACTACCAACCAATCTCTTTCCTATTACAAAGCCTTTCTGGTTTCCCTAATCCATCAAACTCCATTTCATTTGTATATCCCCTCTCATCCCTCTGAATTGGACTCAAATGTTTCCCCAGTCATGAAAACTTTCTGCTCCCTCCTGTTCCTGTATTTACTTAAGTGTGGAATGCTGATGAATACTGCTTAATAAATCTTTGGCAAATGGGACATGAGAACCAGTGAACCAATTAACTACCTTTTCTCCTTTGGATAACTGTTCTGGGATATTCTAAGATTTCTCAGAGGATGATTCTGTGGGTTGTTCATTAGCCACATTTAGGAGTAATTAATTTGATAAACCATATTGGGTACTGGCTCTTTAACCTTCTCTACATAGGCCTCCCTGCTGCTCCCTGTATTATAGACAGATGAGTTAGGTAGAAATATTATAAGCACTCAGATCCTCAAGAGGGTCAGGACAAAGCTGAAACATACCATAGTGGTGACCAGAGATACATCAGCTGAAAATCAGGCCTCATGATAAAGACAAGATAAAGATAAAGACCTCAAGATAAAAACCTACATGCTTACTCAAAGAACAACATTGGCCCTAATGAAATCTAGATAGACATCAACCACCCCAGTGGGTGACTGGAGACCTCTGGACCCACCACTTTCCATCCATGCTTGTTACGTGACTTGTTTCCCAACTGGATCACCATTACCTAAGTGACTATACTTGTAACCTTATTGGATGTTCATGGCTTTGGCCCACATTGTATTCATGTGAGTTTCACACTATAAAACTTCTCTGTAAAGCGGAGTTCACGGCTACCCACTAGGGTCCCCTCCTACCCCTCAGGAGTTTTCCTATCAATAAATATCTTCCTACTCTTAACCTCCATTGTTCCTAGGACTCATTCTTTTGGTTTCTTGAGAACAAGAACTTGACGTATCATACAGGTTAACAGGTTGGGAGATGTAATATTTCATATTTTATCTCCAGTATTATTTCCTGTAACACTTGGTATTGTGCTTACTAAAACTGTAGTAAGGAATAAGCCTTTGTCTCAGACTCTGATTTCTGAACCCCCACATTAAGACATCTAGTATATTATTGACAAATGAGCAATGAAATTATATTTAGCTAATCTTTGTACCTAACTGCCTTATATTTTACTCTTTGATATTCAATAATATTAGTCAACTTCTCTCATTAAAAGTATGTATTTATTTAACAGTTGGTTATATTGTGCACAGCTCTTATGACTGGGAGGATATGGAAGGCATAATCTTATTTTTTCTCCATTAAGTTTATTGGTACATTTTAGGTACAAAATACAGTTACATTCATCATTAGGATCTTGTACCTTTTACATGAGTATCTTGGTTCTTATTTTTTTCCCCTTCCCCTGCCCTCCTTTCACCCCCTCCACCCTTCCCTATTTGCAAAGACTTTGTTTCCATTTATTTCCTTTTCGCATATTTTTTTCTTTTCCTTTCTTTCCTTTCCCCTCCCCCTCCCACTTTTCCTGCTCCTTTAGACCTTTACTTCCTATTACACAATTATACATTTTTAAAATTACAATAACAAGATCTAGGAGACATTACCACAGATTTTACAGAATTTAAAAGGATATATAAAGCATATTACAAAAGTCTTTTTAGAAATAAATTTGACAACTTCTAAGAAGTACTTTGGAAGACAAATCAGAAACTAACTCTGGAGGAACATAAAATTTGAATAGCACCTATTAAAGAAAGTATATTCCTAGCTTGAAAACCTACCCATATGACAACAACAGGCTCATATACATTTGCTTTTTTTTTGGTACTGGGGATCAAACTTGTGTCCTTGCGCTTGTGGAGCAGGCGATGGAACCACTTAGCTAAATCCCCAGCCCCTGGGCTCATATACATTTTAACTGATGAATTATATCAAATATTTAA
>NW_004624759.1:4453510-4470033 GCF_000247695.1 Heterocephalus glaber
CCTTGAGGGTTTGTGTTGAGAAGTCTGCTGTGATTCTGATGGGCTTTCCTTTGTAGGTGATTTGTTTCTTTTCTCTAACTGTAGGATTTTCTTCTCCTGTTGGTTTTCTGGGATCTTGACTATTACATGTCTTGGTGTAGATATTTTTTGATCGTGGCTAGTTGGAGTTCTATATTCCTCACTAATCTGTATGTCAAATTCTTTACCTCTGGGAATTTTTCTGCTATTACTTCTGTGAACAGTTTTTTTTATGTCATTTGTACTTTCTCCTGTTTTTTCATGGACCCCTATAGTCTTATGTTATTCTTCTTTGCATCATCTAGCAGCTGCTGGATTGATTTCTTGTGGTCCCTTACTATTTTTAAGAAATTTATCTTTTCATGGTCACTAACTGTAATCCTGTCTTCTATATCTGATATTCTATCTTCACATTTGCTCCATCTGCTGTGAATACTTTCAATGGAGTCTTTAATCTGAATATCTGTATGAGTCTATTTCATGGATTCCATTTCTTTCCTATATTGAGTGTTCTTGCTATCCATTTCTTTCCTGTGTTGGGCATTCATGGCTTCCAGCATGGTCATGAGCTCATGTATTTTTTTTTTTTATCTGTTTCTGTTCTGGAGTCTCTAATCATGTTTTTCATTCTTCTCACCACCTCTGTATTTATCTGGGAAATTATTTCTGTTTTGAATTTTTCTAGAGCCTCATTCATCTGTTTTGATATTTCCTGTGCTATCAGTTCAGGGTATCCAGGTGGTTGATTATCATATTTTTTCCACCTCATTTCCCCCAGAATTTGCCCTTGGTGTGCTGAAAGTCTGGGTTTGTGTCTTGCTAAGATGTCTTCTCATTTTTAATTTTGTTGCTGGTGTTGTTTTTTGCTTTACTTCCTGGGCTGATACTTCAATATTTTTTACTGTGCATATCTTTATTATTTATGTTTAGAACCCTCATGGAGTGATTGCTTCTTGGAGATATCTTCCAGGTATAGCTGGAGTTTTTCAGTTTTGAGTCTTTAATGACTTTTAGGCAATCTCATTTTCAGTACACCAGGGAGAACAACTGATTAGATCAATTATGACATCTTAGCCCAATTGACACAGTCAGCATCAACAATAGCATCAAACACAGCTTAGAAAATGACAATTTGTGGTAGCAGTTAATCTTCCACCTTTAACCTAGCATGAGCTAGATCAAAATCTAGAGTCAGCCCAATATATGTTTGTAGTAAATAAACCCTTCAATATGGCAAATTTACCCTTTGGGATAAGGATCTAGAAGGGGTGGGGAGGGAGGGATAGAGAGATAGGAGAGGGAAAGTTTAGAGGTGAGGCTAGAGGACACAGGAAGATCATGCAAATTGTGGGAATCTGTTGAAGACAGGAGGAAAAGACTGAGCAAAAGGACAGAACAAACTGATAATAATAGGGAAGCTAGAAATTGTATTCTCCTTCCTATAATAGTGACAGTTGAGAGTACAGAGAGAAACAATTCAAAATGGGACAGGAACAGGAACAAAGAGGGAGAGAAATACAGAGCCAGAAGAGAGAGAGAGAAAAAGAAAAGAAAAGAAAAAAACTTATAAAAAAGATCTTCCCCAGGATATGTCTCTGGTGTTCTGGTAGACAATGTAAGTAGCAGTGTGCAGGTCTAAATCAATCAGTCTCAGCAAGCCAGCTGTAGTCTACTGAGATTCAGGGTGATTTCTGGCTGAAAGGCCCAAGTTGAGGTCCCTGACCTCTTGGAGGATTAAACTCTGCAGGTTCCAGGTGTCCTCTCCCATTAAGTGAGTCTGGGTTTCTATTAGAGGTGCTGATCCCACCAACTTACCAACCACGATGGTCCAGTGTGCCTTCATTGAAGAGATTTTCTTCACTTTCCCAGTGGGCTTCAATTTTCATTGAGAAGCCTCAGAGAGGCCCTCTCTGTTGTTCACTTCTGCTCTATCTTCTGGGGCTCATAGCCATGGCCTTTATGGCCCTTCCCTGAGGTGCTTCTGCTGTGCAGATTCAGATTCTGTGTGGCCCACGCAGCGTGGTCCAGTGGAGATGCTGCTGGTGTCCATGTAGGGTCCGCTGTACTTTTTATGTCTATTTTTAAAAATTTGATTCTTGTCTCAATGCTGTAAGGAGGTCATATTATTTTTTCTACTTTATAAATAAAGAAACAGAGGCAGAACTAGCCCCAGGTTTCACAATTAGTGACCCAGAAGTTTTCCAAGGTACCCTGAATTGTATGGATATTGCCAGAGAGGTGCTGATAATGAGCCCAAGTTAGCCCGAACTCCTGGAAAATTTGCTGAATAATGCAGCCCCTTCTAATCTATGATTTGATCTTTAGAAAATGATTTGGTAAGTGTTGGGAAGCATCATTCTCTGCACTTCAGGGACTTGGCATCTAGAGGTAGTACTATTATTTGGATCTTAACTGTCACCCAAAAACCCATGTGTTAGAGGCTTGGTCGCCAGTGTGGCACTATTGGGAGCTGGTGGAACCTTTAAGAGGTAGACCCTAGTGAGAGGTCTTCTGGTCATTGGGAGTCCAACCTTGAAGTGAATAGTGGGATCCTGGCTCTTCCTTCTAACCCTCTGCTCCTGGCTGTGAAGTGATGTCTGCTCTACTACATACTCCCTGTCATGATGTGTTATCTTCTTACAAGCCACAGAGCAATAAAGCCAAATGGTCATGAACTGAAACCTCCAAAACTGAACCAGAATAACATTTTACTGTTTACAAGTTGACTTATCTTGGATGTTTGTTATTTTGAGGGAAAGTTGGCTAACACAGGCACACTGGAGCATGTCAGGCTTTTCCTTGTTTAAACACTCACTGCCTTGATGTTTGGGGTGCCCACGGTGCACGATCTCCAAGGATGTCACTGGATATAAAGAGTCTCATTAATTGAGTAATGCAAATAGGTTGAAAATACAAGATGGTTTAGACATAGAATGCAATCCCTGGCTCTAAAATGACTTACTTTTCTTTTCTCTTAAAAAGTATCTGAATGTACCTATTAATAACTTACATATAATACAGGGAGTCCTTACACCAGTTCAATGTAGCTAGAATTTAGAGGAAAAAACCTGAACTTTAGTATCTGACACTGATCTGAATTTTTAATTTGTTTTTATTTTAATTATGGCTTTTTCAGCATCAGATTGATTTTCCCTCAGAACCATGTTAGTCAGATTTCCATTACTGCAACAAACACCTGAGATAAGCAACTTATTAAACCAAAAAGTCTTATTTTTGCTAACAGTTTTGGAGCTTTATGTCCATGACTGGTTGATCCTGTTGCTTTTGGGTCTGCAACAAAGTGACACATCATGGCATGGACAGCGCTATAGAACAAGCTGTTCACCTCATGGCTGGGATGTGAAAAAAAAAAAGAGGTCAGAAGGGTCCCATAATTCCCTCCGAGGTTGTTCTCCTAATGACCCCATGAACTCTCTCTAGGCCTCACCTCTTAAAGCTTCCATCAATTCCTAATAGCACTGTGGGCTAGGGACCAACCCTTTAACAAATGGCTTTTGGGAGACATTTCAGATCCAATCTATAGCAAGGACACATAAAGGCAAAACAAAAAGTACTTAGTTTTGTTCTTAAATTTAGGGATGAGGAAAGGGGATTGTTTACTTGTAAAGAAATTCTCACAGCTGTGTTATAATAATGTAGAGAGTGGTGGGGTATGGTGGAGTCTCCAAATATGGCAGCCATTGCTTCCTTCTCCCGCTGTGTGCACACACTGTCCCATCTACCAAGGAGCGCATTTCCTTTTCCCTTGAATCTGGGATACTCTTATAACTTACTTTGAATAATAGGTTTCGTAGAGATGACACTCAGCCAGTTCTAGATCTAGTCTTAAGGAAATCAGGAATCTTTTAATTTTCCTCTTTTCTTTACAGGTAGACTCCAGGCTGTAAAGAAGCACAGGCTAGACCATCAAAGAAGGAGTGATTGTGTAAAGAGAAAGACCACGGAGGGATATTTTGGTGTGAGACATGTGAGTGAAGCCTTTGTGGACCTGCTAATCTAGTCCATCTGCCAGCTAAAAATATCTGAATTAGTTACCCCAGACAGTGCCTTGTGGAGACTTACTCAACAAAGTCCTAACTCAATACCTGACACATCAGGTTGTTTTAGCCAGTGAGTTTTGGGGTGGTTCATTAGAGTAAGAAATCTTCCTGCAACATGGGGTTTCCCTCAGTAGCTTCTGAAGGGAAGCCAACTTAGCCTATATTCTTGACATTAATTCTCCAAATGAGGACAACAATGGAAAGTTAACCAAAGCAAATAAAAGTTGCAGACAGTAGCAAAACTTCCAAAAATGGAGCCCTTAGGACTAAAGACCCTTTCATTTTTCTCTTCTAAAATAGCTCCCTCAGATATGGCATGTGCTGAGCCCATTAAAGTGAACCTCAAGTTGTCAATACAGTTTTTAAAGAACTTATTGAGCCCTTTCTAGGAGCTTGGAGCACAGCTCTGAATATGGGAAGGAACCTCTGCTCTAGTGGATATTAGACTCTACTGGAGAAGCAAGTGAAGTTACAAACGTGATAAATGTCATAGAAGGGAGGTATGGGGAGTAAAAATTGTCAAGGCTTCTCTGAGAAAGCACAATTTAGGTTGAGACTGGATGAGGAATAGAACTCAGCGAGGGGCAAAGGCCAAGGGATGGGGAAGAAAGAGCTAGGCAGAGGCAGTGAGAAAAGCTACAGAGATCTTCACTGGGCCTGAGGTACAGCTCTCTAGAGTTAGGCCACCTGTTGTCACAGTCTAACATAGCTTTGCTGCTTTTTGTAGCCTTTTCCCAGAGCTGCTTGTTTTCACTCACCTTCCAGAATGAAGGCCTACTCATTGGGTGTGTGTTTCTTTCAAGTTTAATGCTCTTTTCCTACCAGATCTAGGATCTGCTCTGATTCTCTCAGCTCCTCAGATTACTTGACTTTCTCACATAGGTGGGTTGGTGCATGCAATTGCTGTTGCAGATTGCTAGGATCTAGCCATTTTCTAATGATGCTTTTGGGAGGTATTTTCATGTGTAGATTCACTGATGAGTAAGCCATTTTATTCTGCCAATTTGGCTCTAATCTCTGTCTTTCCAATTTACTGCCTGACTGCAGAACCAATCAGCAGATATTTCAGTGGAATCTTGCTGGTTGGATGAAAGCTGAATCTAACACTGCATTTGGAGTGCCATAGGCAATTCACCACACATCTGTCTTTCAATGAACAAGTTTTCCAGGGACTCAATGGTTGCCAATATTTTGCAAAATAATCTTGTGGGTTTGGACAGAGGACAATGGACCACATTTTATGATTCAAGACACATGGCCACCTTGAATGTACAGTCAAATTTCCAAGCAAATAACCAGAAGAGTTTTAAGCCAGGTGAAATAGGATAGACATTACATCATCAAGCAACACTAACTTGTGGTCTGTTATTTGGCTCTGGTGGCAGCTGAAGCTCCTGGAGAAAATGTATTGGGCTTTTGAAGCTGCCAGGGTGTAGTTTAGTAGTTTATCAATGTGGTCCAATAAATTAATGATGTTCTGGTTACATTTTATGTCTGGAGGTGAGTTTGATTCCTCCCTTATTTTAAAGTAGTTTTTGTTTTTTTAGGAGGTACAATAGGATTACAATAATAACAAAATAATAATCTGATTTGGCCTCCAGAAGCAAAATCATCATATCCTTAGCAGTCACTATCATCTCAGATTGTAAAATAATCCTCTATTTTTCAAAAGCATCTAAGATCCAAATATTCTCCTTAATGGTTAATGCTGCTGTCTTCTTCTACTCTGTCACCTCTACTGGGGGTTCCCCGTCTCCAGGAGACACATCTGCTGGCTGTCTTGGCCAAAGACTGACTGAAGGGTCAGCTCAGCTGTGTGACCATGGGTGAATCATCCCCCTTACTTCTCTGTGCTTCAGAAGAAAGAGGTTCAAGGAGGCTCTAAAATGAATTTTTTTTAACTCAATAGAGCATTTAACAAAACTAAACTTTTGTGATGTTAATGCAAAATTTGTTGAATGAGACAGTCAATAGGAAAATAGACTGTATTCTAAAGAGAATAGAAGAGCACCACATTATTGATGTAAATTGGAGTTTCCTCTCCCTGCCTTCCATCTACCTCAGCTGGTCCAAACTATGGTACTCAGTGTGAATTCCTTGGTTCTCTTAAAGCCTCCTTTTATTTTTCTGAATGATCATCTCATTTCTTAGATTTTCCTTTGCAGATATATTGCTCTAATTATTTCATACATGAATCTACTCTCTCTATTTGACTTTAAGACCCTTCAAAGTAGGAGGCAAACTTATCTTCTGTTGCCTAGCCCAAATTTGTGCAGAAACCTTCTGCAATACTTGGGAATTTCATCACTCCCTGTGATTTTCTACTATCCCTTATGGAAAGTAGGATTTGTGTTGAACAAACAAAGCCCGATTGAGAAGCTGAGGTCACATACCAGTTTTTCTTTTCTCTGGGAGTTTTAAACCCCCAAATAAAGCAAAAATTTCCCCTATGGAAACTCAGAAAGTTTAGGTTTCCATTTTTAAGTCAAAAGATTCGTGTTATGCAATTTGTTCCCAATATTTTCCTCATTTCACATTGGAATATTAATCTAAAGCAAAAATACACAGAACATTTTTTTTTAAACACAATATCCTTCTTATTTCATTTGGCTGGGTAAAGGCTGCTTTGTACAAGAGAATTTAGTTTGTCAACTGGATCTTAGTTAATCCTACGAGAGTATAAAGAGATTCCCTTTCTTTTCCTAGAAGTGAGATCTGATTCAGTTTTATTTCCTGCAGCTTGCTGGACAAGGGATAGGTCTAAAAATAACACTGAAGTAGCAGAAAGCTATTTTCTTAAAACCTGATGGCGCCCCCAAGTGGCACATTCCGTTTCAAAATCCCAAATCTCAGGCAGCGAGCCTGAGAAATTATTTTATCAATAATCAAAGCTATCAGTTACGTTTATTATTATTATTTTCCTTGAGATCCAAGGACTAAATATGCACTCTACCACTGAGCTACAACCCCAGCTCTCTAAGGTGTATATATTTTTTTTAAGAAGATAACTCTGTAATATCCCTTACTAGCTTTTAGTTCCTGGAGCACTTGAGATATTTCTTGCTACCTGCTGCCATGAGAACAAAACTTAGACATATGCACTGATGCTATAGAACATGGCTGATGCATGACTTCTCAGAAGATTTTCATGGGAAGGGTAGATTCACTCTTAGAATTCACTGATGATAAGTTGGTATTTGACCAAGGTAGAGAACTTGAGAAAATATGTAAATACTTTGAAACCAAGCATGCTAAGCTCTTTTCCTTTCTACAGTGTAGTTTTAAGAAGGCACAATGATTTTTAATGTCACAAGGTACTAAGTAGTGCTGAATTTCTTGGTTTTCAGTGAACTACTTTGATCATTATTTTTCAAGAGTGACCTTAAACATAAAATCTTTGAAACTTCCAAGTAGATGGATTCAGTTTCCTACAAGCTGGTAAACCATTCACCAAACCTCCTCATGTTCCCTGGTCCAATAGGTGCAAGGAGGCTGATGTGAGAGATAGTAGAAAAGACAGTTTAGTTAGGTAGCTTATGAATAGGCAGTTAGAGAGAAGGCCTGAAATAGAGTTAGGCAGTCAGTCATACTGGTAAGAATTAAAATAAGAATAGGCAATGGACTAGGATTTTGACCAAGAAAGGACATACTCAAGCAAAATGCAATGCAACCCTTTCCCTACATTCAGGGCTGAATGTAGTACTAGTACTAGTACTAAGTACTAAGCCCCTAGTTGTGGGCCCCCCTACAAAGTTTCTGAGTTTCTAGGAACTTAAAAATGCAGAATAACCAGTTCTTCTTTAAAATCTCTGTTTCCTTTAAACTCTGCATACTAAGTAACTGGTTTAGAGATCCTGAGTACCAATTAGTCATTTTAAACTAATGGAGTCACCTATCATAGGTGACCACTAACCAGCTGAGCAAATTCTAATGCTGTGCTTATCCATAAGAAGTTCTGGACAAGGGGCCACATGGTGACGCATTTGGGACCCCTTCCAACCAGGAGCTAGTTTTCTTCTTATATTTCTTTCTTTAAATTTAGTTTTTCATTAGTACATATTTGAAGTACATAATGATTACATTCCTTGTGTGGAGTTTGCATATGTACATAACACATTGTAATCCCCTCCCGCCCCCGCTTTTTTTTCCTGGTAGCAGGGATCGAACTCAGGACCTTGCTGTTGCAAGGCAAGCACGGTGCCACTGAGCTAAATCCCCAGCCCCTTGTAATTCCTTTTTTCATGCTCTTTCCCTCCCCTCTCTCTCCCCTCCATCTCCTGATCCCCTCACTTTTGAGAAAGATCTAGCCCCCTACTTCCTGCGGTCTTCCATTTTGCTCTTTATTTGTAATTTGAGTTTCTCATATAAGAGAAATGTAGTATTAACCTTATGTGTCTGATTTACTTCACTTAACATTATGGTCTCAAGGTGCATCCATTTTCCTACAAATGACTCAAGTTTATCTATTTTATGGCAGAGTAGTATTTGATTGTGTATAAATATCACATTTCTTTGTTCTTTTGATATTGGAGAAATGTAACTGCCAACCTGCAAGATGTCAGATATGCTGAGTTCATGTCTTCTGAAATCAAAGAATGAATTCCAAAGGACAAAGGAGATTAAGAGTAGGAAAGGTTTACTGATGAATAGGAATAGCTCCTGAGAGACAGGAGGGGTCCCAAGTGGGTTGCCACAGAGGCCCTTTGTCAGGGATAGCTTATACAGCAAAGTCACAATGTGGATACCATGTAGGTCAAACTATAATTAACCAATAAGATTACAAGTATAGCTGCTTAGCTAACATTGATCCAATAGGGAAGTGGGGCACGTAACAAGGGCATAAGGCCAACATCATTAATCTTGGCTTATCTATGACTTCTAAAACAGAAATATTTTTAGGAAAGGGTGGGCCCAGGTTTCTGGACTCAGATTAAGATAGAGTCCTTCAATACTTACTTTCTTCAGGGTTTTTTTTTAATCATGAAAGGATATTGCATTTTTGTCAAAGGTTTTTTCTGCATCTATTGAGATGATTATGTGATTTTTGTCTTTGCTTCTGTTTATATCCTGTATTACATTTACTGATTTGCATATGTTAAACCATCTTTGCATCCCTGTGATGAAGCCTGCTTGGTCATGGTATATGATCATTTTGATGATTTGTTACATTCTGTTTGCCAGTATCTTGTTGAGGACTTTTACATCTATGTTTGTTAGAAAGATTGGCCTGTAGTTCTCTTTCTTGATTGGACCTTTGTCTCATTTTGGGATCAGGGTAATGCTCCCTTCTAGGAATAACTTTGAGAGTACTCATTCTTTTTAATTTCATTAGAAAGCTTGAGGAGTATTGGTGTTAGATCTTCCCTGAAGTTTTTGTAGAATTCAGGAGTGAATCCATCTGGACCTGGACTTTTCTTAGTTGGTAGGTTATTTATTACTGCTTCACTTTCATTGGCCATTATTAGATTATTCAAGGGTTTTGAATCTTCCTGGTTCACTTTTGGTAATTTATACGTTTCTAGGAATCTATCCATTTCTTCTGAAGTCTCCAATTTATTGGCATATAGGCTTGCAAAGTAGTTCTTAACCTTTTTGATTTCTCAGGGTCCATTGTGATTTCACCCTTTTATTTCTAATTGCATGTTTTGTGTCTATTCTCTCCTGTTTTGGTTAGATTGGCTAAGGGTTTGTCTAGCTTTTTTATTCTTTTGAAGAATCAACTCTTTGATTCAGTGATTCTTTGTATGCGGAGTCTCAGTTTCATTGATTTCTACTCTGAGCTTTATAATTTCCTTCCTTTGGGTTTGGTGCTCTTGAAGTCCCCTACTATAATTGTGTTTATGTTTATCTGATCTTTTATGTCTGACAGTGTTGTTTTATGTAGTTGAGTGTACCATTGTTCCATGCTATCTCTTTCTGTTAGATTGTTCCTTTAACCAATTTGTAGTGAACTTCCTTGTCTCTTTTGATCAGTTTTAGGTTGAAGTCCACTTTGTCTGAATATAGGAAACCTACACCTGCTTTTTTTCAGGTTCTTGTTGCATAGAATATTTTTTTCCATCCTTTGATTTTTAGTCTATGATTTTCTTTTTGGGTTAAGTGTATTTATTATATACAATATACTGTTGGGTTTTATTTCTTGATTCATTCTACCAATCTGTGTCTTTTGATTGGGGAATTTAGACCATTAACATCAAGAATTATTACTGGTAGATATTGACTTATTCCTGTCATTGTCTTATTTTCTTGTTGCTGATTCCCTCTTTCCCTTCTATTTAATTGCTATCTGGTATATTTAGTCTAGTAGACCTTTTGTCATTGTTAGCTTCTTTGTCTCTTTCTAGGATATCCTTGAGAATTTTTTGAGTGCTGGTTTGATGGTCATGCATTTCTTTGATGTTTTCATTATGAATGTATTTTATTTCTCCATCAATTTTGAAAGATATATCAGCCTGGGTTGGAAATTGTTTTATTGTAGGGCTTGTACACTTCATGCCAAGCTTATCTGGCCTTCAAAATTTGTGTTAAGAAGTCTCTGTAATTCTAATCAGTTTAACTTTATAAGTGATTAGTTGCTTTTCTCTAACCACCTTTTTCTTTTTTTGGTACTGGGGATTGAACTCAGGACCTCGAGCTTGCCAGGCAGGCACTGTGCTGCTGAGCTAAATACCCAGCCCTCTCTAACCACTTCTAAGATTCTGTTCTTGTGTTGAACTTCTGAGATTTTGATTATGATGTGTTGTGGAGAGGTTCTTTTTTGTTCATGGCTATTTGGAGTTCTGTATGCCTCACTTATCTATATGTTAAATTCCTTTCTCTTATTTGGAATCTTTTCTGTTATTATTTCAGTAAAAAGTTTTTTTAAATGTCATTTGTGCTACCTTCTGATTTTTCACTAATTGTAGTTAATCTTAGATTATTATTTCTTGTGTCATCTAGGAGCTGTTTGGACTCATTTTTCATGTTCTCTTGTTGTTTTTAAGGTATCTCTCATTAATTGGTCACCAAAAACAACTCTATCTTCTAGTTCTGATACTCTATCCTCATATTGGTCACTTCTGCTGTCCATACTTTCAGTAAAATTTCTAATCTCCTGAATTTGTATTCAGAGCTTCTTTATGGACTCTAATTCTTTTCTGTGCTGGTCATTCATATTTTGCATTGTTTTGTTTAGATCTGCTAGGTTTTTATTATTGTCTTCTATAGAACTTGCTGATCATTTTGTTTATTTGGTCTAATATCTTTTTATATATATCTTTTGTGAGCTTGCCAAATGCTTTATTGATCTTTTTCTTATCTCTCCTGATATCATTTCAAGTAATTCAAGTGTGCAGATTTTGACTTCCTATCTTTCAAGCTTTGGGAGAGTTGGGAGTTTTGGAAGTCATTTTGTCCACTTATCTTCTTGTGCTTCTATTTTTATGTGTGTTGAGCTTGTGGTTTGTAGTAGAAAGCTTTTTTGATGTTATGAAGACTTCTTTAGTTAATGTCTACTTTTCAGTGGTATCCTTTGGGTATAGCTAACAATTGGCTTTTGCCTTTGTCCCAAGATCCAACCACCTCCTTTCAGGAGAGGGAGTGTTGCAGCTTATTTGGCCCAGTATCCATGCCTCTGAGAATGGATCATAGTAAACTTTATGATCCCCAGATAATCCAGATATTGGCATACAAAAAAACCACCCCAATTAATAGGAACAACTATGTCACTTTTGCAATAGTAATAAAGCTAGCAACAACAATTGCATAAAATATAAACTGGATATTGCAAACCCTAGGAAACAATAATGTACCACCATTAACCATAGAAAAGAGATCTATGATTATGGTATAAATATTAAGACAAACCAGATATTGACCTACAGTAAATATCTACTAAATGGAACAAAATTACCTCCACTAACAGAATGGTGTTCAACATATATAACTAGCTATATAGTTAACAAACTATATATAGATTCATAAATTAGAGGGTTTGGGGGATATGAGAGTGGAAAAAAGTAAAACTTGAAAAATGAAGCAATGGAAGTTGAGATAAAAGTGAAATAAAGGATCCTATTAAGAAATAAGAGGAAATTAATAGTATTAGATAAAAGTAACAAAAAAACAAAGTAGAAAAAGGAGAAATAAGAAAAAAAGAGTAAATTAAAGGAAAAAAGAAAAAATAATAAAGGAACAAACTAAAAGTGAGAAAAGAAAAGAAAGAAAAAGAGGACCGAAACAAATAAACAAACATAAAAAAGGAAAAGAAAATAGAAAAAAGCCTCCAAATACCAAAATAAAAAAGAAAGAAAGAAGAAAAAGAAGGGAAAAGAAAAAGAAAATAATGAAGGAGAAAAATGAGTCAAAAATTTTTCTATGTATATCCAAATGAGTATTTTGCTTCCAGGACCTATAACTTTGAAATACAGTAAGTCACATTCCTCTCTACCCCACTTTAAAGCCTATGAGTTTGTACAGTGACTCTTCTACTCAAAAGGACCCCCTTCTGTAAATCCCAGCCATGGCAATTATCCAATCCATGGCAATTATCTAAACTGAGTCATGTCCCTAGTCCCTAGTTTATATCCCTGGATATAAAGGGAAGTGACCAGACCAGCAGTCTCCACTGGATGTAGGCAGCAGGGCAGGGGCTTAAGCAGACTCAATGTTAAAACCTTCAGATCAAGTCACCTCTGAAAGTCAGACCCACCCAAACTGGCCTCTCACCAGTAATGCAGGCCCTGTGTCCTTCCTGGCCCGATCTTGAACTTCTTAGGGGATGTCTGAGGATCTTAGTCCTCACCCTCTCCACATCTGTCTCCCATCTTGTGTCTCACCCAGTCATTGTGGTAGGGTAATATGTCCTAGAGTGAAGCTTTAGTACAGGTGTTCTGTAACTTAGTCCCACACAATCAACCCCTTACCAAAGTGGAATCGGATTAGACTTTCTCTGGCAATATGGTGATTGCTGCACTGGGTTTCTTCTTCAGTTCTATCCTACTGTGAAGAAATCATAGTTGAGGTAAAACTCCATGCTGTAGTTTTTATCGTAGTTTTTTCCCCTTGCATTGTTCTTCTTTGAATGGTTTTAATTTTCTGTATGTGTGTGTGTTTAATAATAAAGTTATTTAAAAAACCTCCCCCAAACTCCATGCTGTCTTTGCAGTTTAGAACAGCCATTGGCTTTTCTTGGGGTTAATGTTGTTGGTCCATCTGTTATTTCAACCTGAAGCAGCAGATTCTTCCTGCCTTATCTCTTCCTGGGGGATTAATCTCATCTTTGATCAGGATGGTTGGTTGGTAGTCAGCTCTGCAGCCCTGTGTTGAGTGGAACCAAGGTGTGGCGCCAAATAGGAGTTGATAGTTTGGTGTACCAATGGCTCCTCCTTGTGGTGCACAACTCCATTTTTTTCTGTGATTTCATTCTTTGACTTTGTGAGTCAATGGGTTTGATTTCTATGGTGACAGTTGTTTCAATAGTACAGCCAAGGGCTGGGCTGAATAGCCTTGTATCTTTGCATGGGTATTTTATAAGTCACTGGGCCCAAAGAATCAGCTCCCTGAGACTGGGAAGCAATGCACTTTCCTTCACTTGACCAGGCTGAGTGGTCTAAGTAAAAATGGCATGAGCGGGCATGATGGGAGGAAGCAAATTCCTTCACTTTGTGTCAATCAAGGGAGCTGTTTAGAATGAGTCTTATGCTTGCAGTTTCCCATAAGTTTAACATTTTATAGAGACCCAGAGAAGGGTGAACAGAAAGCAATTATCTAAGAACTTAAAAAGCTATATGAATACAAAAGAAGAGGTTAAATAAAATGTTCTTTCATTGCTTTGATAATGGAGGATCCATTTCAATACCCTGACATGGAGATTTATACATAAGAAAGAAGGTGCATTGATTTAGTACACACCAGAAGGATTTTGTTGTTGTTTTAAGCTCCTTAACATTCCCAAGAAAGCAAGAAAGATACCTACCACTGCTGGTTCAAATGTCCTTTTTTTTTTCTACCACGGATCGAACTTGGGTCCTTGCACTTGCAAGGCAGGTGGCAGAACCACTGAGCTAAATCCTAGCCCTCAAATGCCCTTTTTACAAAAACTCTTGCTTAGCCCTGGGTCAGTGAACAAAAACATTTAAAGGACACAGAGTCTTTAGGCATTTCCCAGTTAACTTCAGATACAGGAACTCCTTTCTAGGTGGCTTTGGTAACTTTGGTAAAAACTCACAGATATGGTATAGGGGAATATCCTGCCTTCTATCTATACATGGTGTCTACCCCTCCAGCTCTTTCAAGAGTGAAGATTACAGGAGATGAGGCACTTTATTAACTAAATTACACTAATTAATTTATTTGTCATCAGAACTATAGGGCATCATGGTGTTGAGGGACATGCACATTTAGAATGAAGGAAGAGCCTGAAACCTAGGCTATTATTTAAACCTAGTAAATAAATCTCTAATAGCAAAATTCCAAGTAACTGTAAAATGAGGATATTAATAGTAGTTACCTTATAGAATTATTGTGTGGAGTAAGTGAATAAATCACTTAGAGAACAGTGTGTAGAAGAAAGTAAACACTTTTTTTTTTTTTTTTTTTTACCAGGGATAGAACTCAGGTCCTTGCACTTGCACAGCAGGTGGCGAAACCACTGAGCTAAATCCCCGGCCCCAGAAAGTAAACACTCTTGAAATTACTTGTTGTCTTGTTTTGTTGTTATTATTACTACTGTTATTTTCTCTTATCTACCCAAGAGACATATTTGGTAAGAAGTAGAATGGCTTGTAGCTTAACAACTTCCCATAAAACTATCCTTAACTTCAGCCTCTAAATTCCAGCTTTGTCCAGATACCTGAACAAATGCAGCCACTGAGCTAAAACATTAATCTACCCTGAAATCTTCCTCCTTTGAATTCACCCTTGAATATTCCATGAAGTACAAAATTCATTCAATGACTGAATGAGTGAATAAGCTATAGGTAAAAAGGAAACAACTATACTATGCAAGGTTCCATATGGGCTGTCTAAATTATTGGACATAATTTGATAGTTAATAACAGACACTCAAATCAGCAGGATACCAACCAGGATATAAAGCGAGCAGAAAAGAGTACAGGAGTATGGGAGTGACAAGGAGGGAGAGGTGACTTCTCCAGTTTGGTAGGGAGGGCTTTGGGAGATGGGGGAGGGGAAGAGTATGCTGAGCCTTTCTTGGGAATCCTTGGGTTTTTTTGTGTTACCAGAAAGCAGCTGCTGCTCAATTGCAGAGTCAGGGGCACAGTGGGGCCGAAGTGTCAGTTTCACATGTCCACCTGTAGAATCTGAAACCTCCAGATCACCCAGACTTCCTGAACCTTCCAGTTGTACTGACTGAAAGTTTCTGAAAAATACTACATGAAGAGCAAAGGAAGTAATCATAGGTTTGCTGAGCCAGAGAAATGGCTATATTCTTGGAAGTATGCAGCTGTTGCATAGTTTTCTTAGTCCCTCCCGAGCCAAGCAGAGAAATGTATTAAAAATTTGTGTTTGTGTGTATTTATGTGTATGCATGCACACAGTCATGAGAGAGAGAGAGAGAGAGAGAGAGAGAGAGAGAGAGAGAGAGAGATTGCTTTATATTGCAAGGAAGATAGATGAGGGTTACCTCTGAGTGAGCAATGTTAGTGTTTAACAGCAGAAAGTCAATGTTATGTTGTCTGTGGAATAATGTATTTACAAATAATTTGCATAAGACAATAAGTAAATGTTAGATTTAGCCCCCAAACAGAAAAAAGAAAAGTAACTGTGGGATGATGGGTATGTTAAATCCTTTGACTGCAGTAGTGACTGCTTACTGTGCATATTTATATGAAAATAAATATAATCAAGGATCATATTGTACACCTTAAATATGTACAATAAAAACAAACCCCCTATAATTTGGGTCAGCTGTCATTTTTGTGTACAAGTTAACTCTAATTTTCATCCTAAATCTGATTAATAATCTTTGAAATTCAAGGGGCCAGCTACACAGAATCCTAAACAGTAATCTAAGTCTCAAAAGCTAATTTGTCAAAAGCACTTACTGAAGTAAAACTGAAGAGACTTTGTTGGTCAATGGAAGAGCTGGCAGATGAAATTTTAAGCAGTGAAATTCATAGTAAGAGGGAGATTTGGGACTTTTGCACTATATTTGATGAACATTAAGTGGTGTATGTGAACAAAGTTTAAGAATCTGGTAAATCCAGAACTGTAACACTTTCCAGGTCTAAAGCTTCTTGGGCCCTGCTTCTATTGCCTTCATGGACGATTTTGTTATTTGACTTGACTACAAAGATGGGCATTCACTCACCATGGGATATGCCTTTTCTTTTTCTTTATGAAATTCCTTTATTGGTACATTATAGGTATACAACACAATTACATTTCTCATTGGGAATTGTACCTTTACATAATGCATCTTGGTTCTTATTTTTTCCCCATTCC
>NW_004624759.1:4477209-4493516 GCF_000247695.1 Heterocephalus glaber
CAGGTGGTTGAGTATCAGAGTGTTCCATCTCATTTCCCTTTGGGGTTGCTGTAGGTGATCTGGAAGTCTGGTTTTGAGACTTATTTAAGTGTTTTCTCATTTTGACTGGGAGGGGGGTGCTGTTGGCGCCTGCACGGATTACCTCCTCTGAGCTGGGAGAGGTGGGACAGGGGCCAGGAGCAGCATTATGGATGGTTTCCCAAAAGCCCTTTCCTCTGGGCTGGAAGCAGCGGTAAGGATGGTGGCTGGGAATCCCCTTCCTCTGGTCCAGGAACAGTGGGATGGCAGCTCAGAAGCCCCTACCTCTGGGCCAGAAGTGATGGGAGGGATGGTGGCCTGGAAGCCCCTTCTTCTGGGCCAGGAGCAGGGGGACAGAAGGTGGCCCAAAAGCCCTATCCTCTGGGCTGGGAGGAGTGGGAGTGATGGTGACCAGGAAGCCCCTTCCTCTGGACCAGGAGCAGTGGGATGGTGGCTCAGAGGCCCCTACCTCTGGGCCGGGAGCAGCAGGACTCAGTAGTGGTCTGGTGGTCTGGTGTCTTCTGCGTCTTTGTAGTGTGGAACCAGGTGGCTGTACAGAGGAGCGGGGGGGGGCAGGGCGGGGGGGAGATGTCCAGTAGTTTTTTGCCGGGGTGCAGGCTGATTTGGCGTGTTCTGCGCAACTCGAGGGGATATACCTTTCATGTAAGAGATAGGTATGTGGCCAAGAAAGAGAGTAGTACCTCTTCTTCTAGCCAGACTGTGGGACTGAACTATGACTTTGGATGGAATTTGTCCCTTTTCCTGTTGTTCTGCATTCAAAAGTGAGGTTGTGAAGGGGATGTCTAACCCTATCCCTCTTAGAATGACTAGGGTATCAACTTACAACATGTACTGAAAAAGAGCCTAACATTTGCTGAAGGGCCAAGTGGATTTAGGTCAATTTGCAACAATGTAAGAAGCCTTCAGTGATAACTCTGGGGATGAGCTGAGTAAAAGATTTTGTTTAAAAGTCTCATTTGGGAAAACAAGCTTCCTGAGGAGGGATGCAGTTCATTCCTCCTATGTTCTGTGAAATGGCTGTCTGCTAAGTGATCCACCATCAGGAGGATCTCTTGACTCTTAAGAAAGATAACTGAGTGAGACTGAGGGCTGGGCACAGTTGTCTTTTGATTATTTCTTCATCAAAGAACAGTTTTCAAGCAGCTGGACATGCTAGCTGAATGCTTCATGTATGGGTAACTAAGGACTTTGATTTTAGAAAAACCCACCTGTTAGTTCTCATTCTCTTACAAGTAGAAAAGAAGGAAGAGGGGCCAGGGATTTAGTTCAGTGGTGCTGCTGCCTGCCTCACAAGCACAATGTCTTGGGTTCAATACCCAGTACCAAAAAAAAAAAAAGAAAAAGAAAAGGAAGAGAAGCAGGATATTCACTTCATCCCATAGGTTCTTGACTCAGAACTTATACTATTTTGTAAAAATAGAAAGTATCACTCAATTTCTAAATAGGAGGGAGAGATGATGAAGTTACAGGGCTAGAAAATGTGAGGAACCCAGGATACTTTATTGGTGTTATTCAGAATGTCCCCTTCCACAGTTTTTGCAACTGTTCCTGTAACAGTTTAGAAACTGTTCCGTTGCTATAAGGCACTTCTGTGTGGATTATTCTGATAGACATATCCTGGCATAATCTTGGCTGAAAGAAGTACCTTAGACCACTTTTTGTCTCCAGAGCTGGAAGAAATTCCACTGGCTCTGGTAATCTGCCTGTCTTTAACTTTCTTCTTTCATCTTAAGGCCTTGCTCCCAAATGCTCTGGAGAACAGTCATTGAAGTTGCCATCATTGATTTATTTTTCTCTGTGATGACTTCCACAGAATTCTTTCTTTAAAAGAAGTTTTTATTATAAGAAATTATAGACAAGAGAGGAATAAGAGGGTTCCCAGAGAAGCATTTTGGGATACTTTTATGTACACTTTATTAACTTCTAAATTTTCTCCAAGGTATCTGAATTCTGCTGTAAAAGGAGTGCTTGACATTCAAGTGTTATCCTATGAAATAAAATTATTTTTCATCAGATATTTGTTGCATACCTGCTATGTGTCAGCCAGTGTTCCAAACCCTGGGGATATGAATCAGAGTGAGGGTGATTTGGTTTAGAGCAACAAAACAGATGGAAAGAAACAGGTAATTTGGGCCATGTTTGGATGCACAGGTAGCATAATGATCTCATATCTAAAAATTTTGATTTCAAAGAAATTGCAAAAAGGAATAGTGACTACCAGTGACGGGGTAGAAATAGAGGGGAATATGTAAGGGGAGAGGTTGATTAACAGGAACAATGTTACTGTTTGACAGGAGGAATAAGTTCTGATGTTCTATGGCATAGTATGACAAACAAAATCAACAATAATCATTATTTATCTCAAAATAGAAGAATTTGAAGGTACTTATCATCAAGAAATGATAAAAGTTTAAAGTGATGGACATGATTATTGCACTGAGGTGATTAGTACATACACAAATTGGAACATTACACTGTACCTTTTAAATATGTATAAATATTATGTGTCAATAAAATACACTATAAGAAGTAAAGTAAGGGGAAGATGTAAATAGGATATATGAAAACACTAAGTCTTTTTATATAAGGGATTTGAGTATCATCAAATTTTGGAATCTATGAGGGGCCCTAGAACAATCCCCTGGAGATATGAGAGGATGACTGTACACACACAAACACACACACGTATGGATACTATATACTTAATTGTTCCAACTGGGACTACAAATAGTTATAACAGGACAAGAGGAATAAATTAGGACTGTCTTGGATGCACCTGTAGTAATGGTCAATCAACTCATAAACAATTTTGTATAACAGAGGGGAAGGAAGAAAACCCAAGGATAATTCCCACCCCCCCAGACTTGTATTATGCTCCTTACACTTAGGCATCCTTGCAACTCATTTCATAGAGAAAACAGAAGCTAAGTCCAATTTCTTGTACTCTGACCTGTTAATCTGTTGTCTGCCTAGATTAATCTTCCCTTCCACTTTAGGTCAGATAAAGCTCCTCTTACATCTGGACCCCATGCTGTCCTGTCTTTCTCCTCTCCTGGCCTCTGCTCTGCCCCACCACCCTACTCAGCCCCTCTTCTCCACTCCCATTCCTCTCTCTCTCTCTCTCTCTTTTCTCAAGCATGCTCTAATCCAAAGCATTCCTTTTCTGATCTTATGATCGATCATCTTACCCAACAATCTACCTTTCCTCCTACTCATCTAACCCAAACTCTTTGCAGTCACATCTGCACATGATGTCTACTCTTCTTTGTGTCCCATCCACTCTGGGCAGTATAATTTCTGTCTCCCACTGAGCTAGTAAAGCTACTTTCATCAAGGTTAGCTCTGTCCTTGAAATGACCATAGCCACTGTTGGTTTGTATCTCTTACCTGACCTTCCTTGAGGCCTTCAGCATTGTTGAACATTATTAACGGACACCTTTGGCTCCTCATCCCCACACACATACCTAGACCTCTATGTTCTCATGGTGGCTTTCTCAGGTTGCTCACTTGTCATCTTTTCTGTAGACAGTTATCACCACTGCTTTACAATGAATCCTCACGCGAAAATATGCAATACTTGGCTGTTTCTCCTTCCTGCAGAAGGCACCAGAGAGACACAGAATTATAAGCAGGTGGGCTGAAAAGGGACTGTGGGGCAGGGGGAGAAACGCCAGCGAGGCTCTTTATTTCTGACATAAAAATACTTAGAGATGGATCTGGAGGGACTGCATGGCCAAGGAGTTTCTTCAGGGTACTTTTCTGTTTAAGTCTCACCCAGTTATGGGGTGAAGTTCAGACTGAGTCATTTGCGTAAATTGCGTAAGGGAGAAGCAAAACAGCAGTAAATGGTTCTTTGGAAAGCAGAGTTCAACAATTTTAAATCAATTTTGAAGTTCCAAGATAGCCCAAAATAGTTTCCTGTGGCTTCTTCTATTTCTTTAACTGGGGTTACCAGAAGGCAGCTTTGTATTAGACATGCAAGTTCAGCAGAAATGTTTTTTCCCTAACAAGGCCTGGTGCCTGCTGGTATTATGTCTGAGCCCTGGGGCTGTCCAATGGGGAAGGGTAGTAGAGGCAAGCTCTGGTTTTCCAGTTGCTGAGAAGTTCACATATTAAGTGGCCATAAATTACCTTGGAGCTTTGGGACTCAGTATCTGGCTTTTGTGTGGGGCCTGACTTCTTATGAATCTTGTGGGTAGGTTTGTGGGGAGCAGTTTACCACTCAGATCTGGCTATGTGAGACTTTTTATTGCTTGGTGGGTGGCTTCGTATCACAGCCTGTGGTCTGATGAAGACTTGATTCTGAGCAAAGCCAAGAATGAGACAGGGCAGTTGGGAGCAGAGGATTCACCAGTCATGGGAAGGTTACAAAAATTCCCACTGTGGCTAATCAAGGGCCATCTCTGTGTATTCAGGGTTACTGAAGGGGCTCTGTAAAGGTTCATTCGTGATGGTCCAAGGGTTCAATGCATCACGGAATGTCAGAGCTGGGAGAGATCTCAGAGACTCATTACCAGAATTTCTCATTTTGTTGAATAAATCTTTTGAAATGCTGATGGTGGTTTGACCCCCATAATTGCATCGAGCTGTATTGTATAAAAATTGTTTATACTCCCGTAATGATAAGGTGTTTATCACTTACAGCAAAACAAGAGGTGATAACCAGATGAGACATGAAGTTTTTTAAAAAGTTAAATTTCTCAAATGTATGTATGACATAGCATCAACTTCCAATACTTTCCCAATCTTTTATTTATTCATGTCCAACTAACTTCTGTCAATGACCTTTTCAGTTACAGTTCTTGAGGAGTTACACAGTGGTCATTTCCAGGCTCATCTTGGTGATCATAATCACTCCTTAAAACTTTCTCCTTTTTGTACTTCAGAGGTCCTGCACTTTGCCGGTTCTCCTCCTCTCTCTGACTAGACACCAGCCTTCTAGTGAGTTTAGACCTCATGACCTAGTCCCTAGATAAGCTTGAATCAAAATTCAGAATGTTTCTAAATGCTACATCTTTGATCTGAGCTGTTGACTTAAAAAGTGGCAAAGAACAGGCCAGTTAGCCTTACCTAACTGTATTGTCCTATGTCCAGAAGATGCTGAAATACTATTTTCTTTTTTTTTGACACCAGGGATCGAACTCAGGTCTTTGGGCTTGAGAGGCAGGGAGCGGAACCATTGAGCTAGATCCCCGGCCCTGAAATACTAATTTGAGGTATTATTTTGTAGTTTTTCTCTTTGTGAGCACCCTTTCACTTATAATTTAATAGGTTATGATGTCTATGTCTGAAATGGTTTATAAATGGCTGTTTCCCCAAAGCCTCATGTGTTCCTAGGCAGGGCTTTGGAAAGCAATGGTATCATGATGGTGGTTTAGCTGACTTGTTGTTAGGAGGCAGGGTCTGGATGGAAGAGGAAGGTCACTGGAGGTATGACCTGGAAGAGCATATCTCCTCCCTCCCTTCCTTAATGCCATGAGGTGAGCAGCTTTCCTTTGCCCAGTCCCCTCCACCATGCAGCTCTGCCTTGGAGCAAACCAACTATGGACTGAAAACTCTACATATGATAAGCCACAATAGACCCCTCCTCTTTTAAGTTGCAAGTGTTAGGTATTTTATCCCAGTGGCGAGAAAAGTCAATAAGACAGCATCCTGAATTCCATTCCCATAAAACTTATACTTCATGGAACACAAAAGCTATAATGACTTGGGGGCTCTGTCTACGTTTTCCTGAGCTGAATCCGTCTGTGAGACAGTAAACAAATGCAGCAGAGTGCAGAGAGGAGATCCAAAGAGATTATGGCAGTTGAAGGAGAACAGTGACTAAGGATAGAGGGAGGAGGATAGAATAAATAAGTGGGGGAATAGGAAATTCCCCAAGAGCTGATACTGAGGAAGTTGGCAAAAGCTTTACTGTCAGGTGGGCCTAGCCAAGGGTGGAGGATCTGCTTGGGTTAGTTCAGGGCTCCTCCATCATCAGCAGAGAGCACTCACCCTGGCTTGTGCTCTGAGAGGAAGCTCATTATTCCTTCTGTTGGTATCCAGTGAGGACTTACCTCTCACTGGGGTATCACCAGTGAGGCCATGAAGCAAGATCCTACCTAGCCTGGCCCCCAGTTTATTTTATCCATAACGAAAATTGTCTCTCGTAATTCTTAAAACACTCTTGAGCTCAAGAAAGGATGGAAGACAAAGGTGTTGCTGGTGGGGAAGAACATGCATGTGTGCTTGATGGGGATAAACTGAGCCAGTTTGAGAAGTTACGCACTGTCCTGACATCCAGAGATGCCACCCCCTCTTTTTTTTTTTTTTCCAGAACTCAGTTTTCTGTTATCTCTAGAGCAGAAAGTGCTTCCCAAGGAAGAGAGCACAGCTGGCGGTACCAGCCTTCACCTGGGCCCCCTTACCCCATCTTCATGGATCACAGTCCACCTCAAATATAAAAAGGGGCCCTTGTTCTCCTGTTCATTATTTATGGCTTTTAGTTCAAGGTGAGGTCTTCATTGGATCCCAAGCAAACAAGTATGATGCAGCAATATTTTTAAATGAAGTAAACCCCTACATCTCCCCCCACCCAGCTATTTCCTTTTCCCTTTAGTCTTTGCATGTCTTTGATCAGTGGTCTTCAAGGAAGGGCTATCTTGCTGTGCTAAAAGGCAACAGGAATAGTTAACAGGCTGCCTACCATCATGGATCATGCATAGTGTATAAATAATCCCATTTAGCCCTTACAACATCCCTACAGGGAGAAGTGCTACACTATGCCTATTTTTTAGATGACAAAACTGGGACACAAAGAAAGGATAAACAATTTGCTTTGTCCAGCGGTGGAGCTGGGATTTGAAACTCTCTCCGTTTACATAATCAAGGCTATATTATTTAAGCTGCCTTCTTAAATAATGGGGTTATTGCCCAAACTTCTTTTCAGCTAGTCATTTCTATCCTACTTGCAGTTATTATTTAAACTTGACCTTGAGAGTTCTGTGGGCTCAGAAGGGAAAAGGGGGCTGCATGAGCTTAGGTTCCTGCAGAGTCAGACTGGCTCCAATACAGTAGTCATCTGATTTCCCAAGCTCTTTTCCCTGTATTAAATATGTCTCAGCTTCTACATTAAGTCTGGGTTCTCTTTTTCTGGATAGAATCTCCCATAAAATGTTTACCTTCCCACAACTCAGGAAAATTAGGAAATATTTACACTTTCCTAGTTGGAGAGCATCTCCCTTTTCTACTTAGAACAACTATCTTGAAATACTCTCTTTGGGCTGTGCAGAGATCTTCCTCTAGCCTGGATGTGGCTCCTCCCAGCATATGACTCAGTGACTCAGGTCACTAAGTTTAGATCAGACTAAGGGTCCATGTAGGTTTTGCAGGGTAACAAGGGAGCTCATGATTGCTGTAGTTGGCCCAGCAGAAATTGCACTGCTCTCCTCAGGAAAAAATCATAATACTCTCAAGTAATCCTTAGCTTTCCTTAGGCAGCTTTCTAGCATGCAGAGAGAATTTAATCATTGCAGCAAACTCTAAGACGTCTTCAATTGCCATTTTTTCCTCCTGTTAACTTTCCAGGAGATTGAAAGCACCCAGAGCCACTTTTTTAAAACTTATTTTTTGGTACTGGAGATAGAATTTGAGACCTTGTGCTTTCGAGGCAGGCGGCAGAACCACTGAGCTAAATCCCCAGCCCCAGAGCTACTTTTGGACACTGGATTTCTGAAACTAACAGTGACTTCTGAGAGTCCACCTCATTTTCACACATCAGTGCTCACTTAGGACACAGTCATCGCCTCGAAGAAATTGGCTCCAACTCAAACATTTGTCAGCCATTCTGGAAGTAGGGTAGGTTCCTTGAGAATTCTTAGCATTCCTTAGTCCCTTAATACAGCAAATACAAGTCCCACTCTGCCACTTAGATCTACATGAGCCATAATATTATTTTTCAGTAATGAACCTCATGACTTCATACCTCTTTCTGCTAAGTGTCTACAACTCATCCTGGTCTCTTCAATGTTGCCCCTTCTCACTATCCAGCAGGTCAAATCTGGGTTGGGAGACAGAATAGTCAGGGAGAAGTCACTGGTGTCACTGGTGGGCACTAAAGAAAGTCAGAGCCTCAAGGAAGCAGCCTAACCCCACATCTAGATTTTGGGCTGCAAAATCTCTCAGGAAAGAAAAAACATCTGTGTGGTTAGTGTTGACAGCCAGAGCTTTAACCTGCTTCACAGTTTCTGTGCCAGAAATGGCCTGAAAACATTCAAAGTGGCTTGGGAAAAATGGAAGGGGTTGTTGGCCAATAATTTAGGATGGGAATGAACCTGTCTCCATGGGGCCTGCATGGATAAAGAATGTCTCAGCAGGTGCCCGCATGAGGGTGAGAGTGTCTTGAAGTAAACAATTGGCTCACCCTTTCTCCAGTCCAATCTAATGTCTTACACTACTTAAGTTCCACAGAGCTTTAGGATGTGCAGAATTAAAATCCTTAGTCAACTGAGATGTAGTTTTCACAACCACAACCCATTGGGAGGTCAAAAATAGAAATCAACTTGAATTTTGGAAAAAGAAAGTCATGATTCATGAATGTTTGAATCTGTGGAGTTAGAGCTGTATACTAGCCCTGGTAAAGTATGAATTTATTAAAAGAACTCAGGAAAATTTCATGGAAACAAAGTTCAGGAAGTACACCTGGACTTCAAGAACAAGACAGGTAGCTGTAGAACCAGTACATAGCTAATGTCTTCTGCTCTGTCTCTTACAATTAATTTTTCTCTGGGGCCTGGTACCAGTGTCCGCTCAGTAAAGTCTGAGACTGTGGCAAGGGTGTTTCTCTGCTGATACATGATCTTTGTTCCTCCATAATTTGGGTGGAAAGGGTTTTTAGCTAGAATACGAGATGTCATTGTGAAGGTGTTATCTCCATTAACTTACTGGCCCTATGACTGCTGCCAAAGCACTACTCTGTTTATGCTTCTTGGTGGAAAATTTTGAAAAGAATCAGAATCATTTTTGACATTCTTGTTCCCAGGGTCATGTTCCTTAGGCCAGGAATCCACCTGGCCCAATCATGTGGAGTCAGCAGGTAAGGGGTTATGAAAATCTGACATGGCTGCTTATGTCAGTTCCACCATCAACAGGGTATAATTTGGAAAGTTCCTGAGAGTTTTGAGCTCAGAGGTTAAACTGAGTTCTAATTCAAATTTATTAAAATTACTTATGTACATGTCTTATCATAGTCTGTAAATCACAACTTCCTTGAAAGCAGGGCCTCTAATTGAATGCCTCAAGTTAGTATTTCAGCATCTTCTGGTCATAGGACAATACAGTTAGGTAAGGCTCTAATTGATCTTTCCTTGAAAGCAAGGGTTCTAATTGTTTGCACCATAACATCTTTCATGTGCCTTTGGTATTTGGAAGAGTTTAATGAATATTCGTTGAATTAATGCATATTTGTTCTGTGCCTTCTATACCTTTATTTCTGAGTGAACAGTATTTAGGCCAATATTTGAATAGAGGAACTCCTGTCACTGGTGCCGGTCAAAATGACTAAAGTGTAACCTTTATGTTGATGGATTTCTTGCCCAGATAATAGAGACTACATTTAATCTTGGAAGTATTTAAGTGATAAATTGGAGTAAGTGGTACTCTACAGGAAGATAATTCCTAGTCTTATCTTTTTGACTGTTTGAATGATTTTGCTAAATTAAAGGTCCAAGTTTATTAGCAATCACAGACTTGGCTTATGTAAAGAAATATAAACATTTCCAGTTTCTTTGTGTGTTAATTAAAAAGAGCTTTATTTAAATGGTAGAGCTGTCTCCAAACCAATGACTAGAACATAAAATGTTGAGCTTGAAGGAAGTTTATAGATCTTTTAATCTCCCTTTTATTTTATAAAGAAGGAAACCGAAGGAAGCAGATGCAGCATATGTGACTTATTATACATCTAATACCAGACCTACAGCTTTCATCCACCTGGTCTAGGGTTTTGCAGTCTCAGGAAAATCAGCACTAGTAATGACAGAGATTACTAATATGGATAGCATGAGTAGTTTTTAGCAGTGTACACAGGTAGGTTGATGGTAAGTGCTTTATCTTAAAGGAAAGATAAAAGATGGCTCATTCTCAGGAGTGTGTGTCTAGTCAGGGTGCTTACAGGCTGGCAGAGGGCCTGGTTGGGCTGCCAGGTATAATGGTGCCCCAGTGAATCTTACCACAAGCCATGCACCATGTTCAATACTTAATTCTCATGAGTTTGATAAACCACACAACATACCTTATGGGATCAGCATGATTGTCTTCATTTTATAGACAGAGACAATTGGGGCACTTAAGCGATTTGTCCAAGGTCTCATACCATTGTCACTTACTACTGTTTGAGCTAGGATTTTCACTAGGTCTTTCAAGAGACGAAGCTCATGACAGCCAGAGATGACATTTCAGTAGAGGCCACCTTGTGAGACCTCGGTGACAGTATAAGCCTCTTTGGGAATCTTGTTCTGTGTTTTCTGTGCTTTTAGATTTATGTAAATACCAGAGCTTTCCAGGAGAAATTTTTTATGCCTGGGTTAGCATGAGCTGAGCTAGCCTCTCAGCCCTTGGCAAACCTTATCACAAGCTGCATCTCCTATACACTTTGGTAGGACAGAGTCAGCCTGAGGTAAGGCCAAATTCTGTGCTTATCAACTTACATTCTAAATGTAAACTTTAGATTGCTAAAGCTGGAAGGAGTGGAGAGATGTGGTGTGATCACATTTTAAGAAGGCAGAAACAGAGGTCTAGGTTGTGTTTGGTTTAAGTTAAGTTGTAAATGGTGAGAACCATAGTGGCTAAGAGTAGCAGGTTTCAGATACACCTGGAATGCAAAGCCAGGGGCCAGGTTCTTAACTATGACACTGTGGATTCTAGAGCAGAATTTCCTACTAACTCCAATCTTATTAGGTTTTGTGACTGAGTATGCAGAAGAAAGACCCCCAGATACATTAATGACCAGGTTCCTGGCTGTGGGCAAGTAGACCTCAAACCTCTATGAGACCTATTAGAGCTCACTTTGGAGTTGTCCTGGCTCAGGGAGAAGAAGCCTGGATATTTATCCACCGACTTTCTTCCATCAGCTGCTCCTGTGGCCATTCACTCCTTATCTGTCTTGAACATACATGGGTCAAGCATGTCCTATACCCATGCAGAGAGTGCCATTGCTTGAAGGAAAAAGTCAACAGCATGTTAGTGCCTTGCAGATCTGAAGATAGTCTGTGTAGTTGACAGTCATGTTAAAGTTTGTCATTGGCCATAAAGTTTACCTGCTTCTCATCTCAGGGCTGGCAAATATATGGCCTGCTGAACACAAACCAGAGTTAGATATAAATCGCTCTTGGATTAAAGTTGAGAGGATTCTTTTGCAGGTATGGAAGCCAGATGGTTCTAGTTTAGGTTAAAATGAGACTTCACTGAGCACATAAGCAAACCCTAGCAAAGATTAGGACTCAGCAGGTCTCAGAGATGAATGGAGATAACAGATTCAGGCCTATGCTGCAAACCTTCTCTATGTCTGCTCTCTTTTTATTGTACAATAGCTTCTTTGAAAAGGCAGAGGGCTTGGCAATTTAGAGTTCTCCTGCTTCCCCTCCAGAGAGGAGCAGACCTTTTTCCATTGGAACTTTCCTGAGAGTTTACACAGAGGATGACTGGGCCTGAAAGTGGCTGGAAAGGTCATGAAAGCAACCCACTCCCATTTCCCACATACAGTGGGGACAGTAAGTAAAGAGCCCTTCGCCTAATCAAGGGGGGTGATGTTCCCAGGAGAATGGACAGGAGAATGGAGGGTGACTGGGTAGACAAAACACATCTCAGAAGTACAACAGTGGCCTCCCAGATGATCCACTGAAGAAAAGGTCAATTCTCTGCTTAAAAAGTACTTTATTGTAGAACTAAAAAGGGAAATGAAGTCATAAATTTTATTAGAAACAAAATACCATTAGCTTTGACTGTCTTGGCAGCATATGAATTGCCATTTTAACTAACACCAGTGTCACAGAGGAAACGCTGGGCTAGGAAAGCTGGTTTTAGAAGGTCCTGGGCTCCTCTTGTCAAACTATCTCTTCAGGTCCGACTTAAGTCATTTTTTACCTGACCTAGGTAGGTTTCTCCTCTTGATGATCTGTGATCATGACTGCCACTACACATTGACTCTTGGGCCTTGATTAATTTTTCTGATAAGTAGTTGCTCCAAACATGTAATGATCTAATTTAGGGACTGTTCTTTGAAAGAAACAAAACAAAACCTTTCTTGAGAAAGAATGATTAGGCAGCCTTCTCTCCTCCCATTTGCTTTCATTCAACACATATTTACAAATGTCTCTGCACCAGGCATACATTGGTAATAGATAAAGAGAAAAGCAACCCCTCCCTCCGGAAGCGCACCTTGACATTTGAATCAAGGCCAGGCTAGGATTCTTACCTCCAGCAGGAATCTTTTCCCTCCTACCAACTCCTCCAGCCACCCTCCCTATCCTCCATTTGTCACTTTTCTCTGTCTGTAAGACTGAACAACAGTTACTCCATCTTTGTAATAGGGCCTCAACTTTCTGCTTCTGTTACGGATCATCAGGTAGACATCGAGTTCCAGGGATGTGCTTGTTGTTGTGCCAGGAAGGTCTGTTGTGTGCGTAGTGTTCTGTCATGCTTGCCCACCTCCATATCTCAATATGTTATCTTAAGGACAATCTGTAAAAGATCTGTTTTATCTCTCTCCTCCGCTTTTGTATTTCTGCTTGCCAACTTCCCCTGAGACCCCCCTATAAAAACAGCTTGGGACTCTGAGCCAGTTGCCTCTCTAAGCTACTTTGCTTTGGGAGTGCTGTCTGGCCAGACTAATAAAGGTCTGTTTTACTTTCCAACTTGTCCGGTGTGTTCCTTCCCGGGTGTTCTTCGCTGCAGTCAGCTCCTCGGAGCCTTTGGTAAGGCCCTCGGTCTTACATGTCTCCCTCTCTCTGACACTCCCCGGGTGTGCTTCACTGCAGTCAGCTCCTCGGAGCCTTTGGTAAGGCCCTCGGTCTTACATGTCTCCCTCTCTCTGACAGACACACACACACACACACACACACTCCATTACAGATATGCAGCCGGGAGTCAGGAACTGTTTGCCCTTTTGGGGCTGCGCCCAAGCCCCCACACAAGCCACGTTTAATTTCATCTTGGGGGTGGGGTGGGGTGGAGGGGGAGGCCGGCCCCCGGGGATCCAGCGCTGATGGGGAGCAACAGCTGCAGGTTGCAGCAGTCTCTCCCCGCCCAGGTCCGGCCCCCGTGATGTTGGGGGCGGCGCCCCTCGCCAGGCTTCGGGTCCCAGGCGGGGGGCGGGAAGGCGCCGGCGCAGGCAGGCAGCTCTGCCATCGTCCGGGAGCGAGCGCAGGTCACCGTGGCGGGATGCAGGTGCTCTGGGCCCGCCACCTTGTTCTGCTCGCCGCATGCCTGCGGCTCTGCGGGGCGCTGGGAGGTACGCGCCCCAACTTCCCTTTCCCGCCCCTTCCCCAACCTGCTGCGCGCATAGAGCCCTCGGAAGACGGTGGGGGAGCGGGGAGGGAAACGCGGGAAGCTTGCTCCTGGGCTCCGCGGACCCTGGGACGCGCTGCGTGGGCCTGGATCCTCTGCGACCTCGACTTTGACTCCTAGGCCTGGCATTCCGGAGCTGGGCGGCCAGGGGAGGAGACTGCTTAGCCTTGCGCAGTGGCTTCGGGGGCCCGTAGCAGAGAACTTCCAGCTGCCCGGCCCGCGCGGCCGGGCCCTGGGTCCCAGGCCAGTTCCTAGGGAGCCAAGTCCGGGCCTGTTCTCACCTCTGCTAGGTCAGCGGAGGACTTGGAGTGTTAAGCGGGCCTCCTGGTTGCACTTCGACTTGGAAGAGGGATCTCTTCCGTCTTCCTTGCTGGTCGTTTTAGATCTACCCCAATTTAGCCTTGATTAGAGTTACTCAGCTGCATGTGATCCTCACGTTTTTGGGGCCTTAAATTCATTGCTGAAATTCTTTGGTCACAGGCTGATTGTCCCCTGAGTCCCTCCGCAAAGAAGCTAAATATTTCTGTACTCAATAAGGTAGAAGTGCTTTACATTTCTAGTGCTTTTCAGACTAAAGATTACAAATGAGAAATATTTAGACTTTTTAACATGATTAAGCGTCTGTATTTGGGCCTTCCTGCCCTCCATGACTCTGAAATTGAATTCATAAATGAAATTGAACACACACACACACACACACACACACACACACACACACAGAGAGAGAGAGAGAGAGAGAGAAAGAGAGAAAAAGAGAGAGAACACATTCTAAATGAAAGGTCTTATATCTCTGTACTATTTAGACTAAGTTTTGAAGACTTATTTATTTCATTTTAGGCATAGCCAAATAGTGTCATTGCTACCTTCTACTGCTTGATGGTTTCATTGCTTTAAGAGGGTCGTTCCAGCGATGCCCCCACACAATAGAAGACTTCTGACTCTTCTCTTGTTGAGGTGTGGAGGGGGCCAGTTCTGTTCCCATCTTTGCTCCTTCATCTTCTTCCTGGGTCTTTCTCTACTCTCCATAACATATCCTTTAACTTATGTGTTCACCCTTAGCTCTGACTGAATGGCAAATATTGTATATGAAAGTTTTAATGAAAATTTTACTTTGGGTGCTTGGGGAATATTTTCTTGAGCAGCCAGCCAGTGTGTGATCTGACTTTAGTTTTCTTTCTTTATCTTCTTGAGGGATTCAGAGTGTTCCCTTGCAGAATCTAATTACCTAAGGCTTACATGAACTTTGCACTCAGGCCTTGAAGGACACAGGATGATGTAACCTCAGTTTGGCAAGTCTTACACTGAACTACCTTTGTCTAGGAAAAAAGACACAATCTCAGTAAAAATATTTTTATCATGCATTATAGTATATTTCTGTTTGTAAATCAGTACTACTGTCGCTAGCCACTTTCTCAAGGTACTGCACACAGAGCACTAGATCTACATTATCAAAGCATGATAATTTATAATTTGACTATTTTCTTGTCAGATTTCATTAGTATATTACTTCTTTTGCCTTGTACAAGGGTGAAGGGCTTGCCCATAAAAAGGTATGCCAGCACCCCTCATTCCTTTGCACTACTGTTCTTTACGTTATTTGTATGTATATTTACCAATAGTTTGTTTGCAGTACCTTGTACTGTTTAAAGTACCTTATGTTAGTCTATTTGCCATAATAAAATACCTAGGGCTGGGTATTATTTAAAGAAAAGTTTATTTTGTTCATGGTTTTGGAGACTGAAAGTCCAAACAGCACAGTCCTGGCTTTGGTGAGGGCTTCATGACAGTTGGCATCACAGCAGGAGCTTGTGGGGAGAGTGAGCAATCACATTGTGAGAGAGTAAACCAGAGAGACTGGGGAGGGCCTGAACTTGTTCTTTTATAACAATTCTTTATCCAAAGAACTAACCAGGCCCCCCAGAGAAGTACCTTAATCTCTTCTAGGGGCAGTACCCTAAACCAGGGGTTCCCACTCCAGGCCACAGACCTATATGGATTAGTAACCTGTTAGGAACCAGGCCACACAGCAGGAGATGAGTTGTGGGGAGCAAATGAAGCTCTGTCCGTATTTGCAGCTGTTCTCCATCACTCCTGTTACTGCCTGCACTCTACTTCCTATCAGATGGTGGGGGCATTAGATTCTCACAGGAGCATGAAGTCTGCTGTGAACTGCACATTCAAGGGATCTAAATTGTGTGTTCCTTATGAGAATCTGATCCTGAATCCATCCCATGACCCCCATCTATGGAAAAATTGTCTTCCATGGAATTGGTCCCCAGTGCCAAAAAGGTTGGGAACTGCTGCCCTAAACAGTCTAATCATCTCCCGTTAGACCCTACCACTTAAAGACCCTATTACCTCTTAACATTGCCGCACTGGGAACCAAGCTCCCAACAAACGAACCCTTGGGGGACAAACCACATCTAGACCATAACACACCTTATTCCATTGGTGAGAACTTGCTTAATTACAGTGAGATAATATAGTTGGGCCAGCACATCTGCATGTGGTGTGCCATTGAATTGGGGTGGAGGAAGAGAACCAAAACCAACCTTCTTCCTCTAGCTTTGGAAGACTGAGCAGGTGGTACACGTGCACATGCCAATCAAGACAGATGCCAATTGATCTGTAAATTAAAGACCAAAAAAAGTCAAATTCTCATTGTTTTTTTTGGTTGTTGTTAAATTCTTTTATTGGTACATTTTAGGTATACAACACAATTACATTTC
>NW_004624759.1:4498474-4536276 GCF_000247695.1 Heterocephalus glaber
GTCTTGCACTAGGAGCACAATCTCTCCTGTTATCTGAGAAATTATTTCTGATTTCATTTTTTCCAGATCCCCTTTTGTTGCCAGTTCAGTGGGTCCAGGTAGTTGAGTACCAGAGTGTTCTATCTCATTTCCCTTTGGGGTTGCTGTAGGTGATCTGGAAGTCTGGTTTTGAGACTTATTTACATGTTTTCTCATTTTGACTGGGGTGGCAGGGGGTTGCTGTTGGCGCCCATGAGGATCACGTCCTCTGAGCTGGGATAGGTGGGACGGGGCCGGGAGTAGCAGTAGGGATGGTGGCTCAGAAGCCCCTTCCTCTGGGCCGGGAGCAGTGTGACAGAAGGCGGCCCAAAAGCCCTTTCCCCTGGGCTGGGGGCAATGGGAGGAATGGTGGCCAGGAAGCCCCTTCCTCTGGACTAGGAGCAGTAGGATTGCGGCTCCGAAGCCCCTACCTCTGGGCTGGGAGCGGCGGGAGGGATGTGGCCTGGAAGCCCCTTCCTCTGGCCTGGGAGCAGTGGGAGGGATGGTGGCCAGGAAGCCTCTTCCTCTGGGCTGGGGGCAGCGGGAGGGATGGTGGCCAGGAAGCCCCTTCTTCTGGACCAGGAGCAGTGGGATGGTGGCTGAGAAGCCCCTACCTCTGTGCCGGGAGCAGCAGGACCCAGTACCATGATCTGGTGGTCCGGTGTCTTCTGCGTCTTTGTAGTGTGGAACCAGGTGGCTGCCTATCTGCGGTGGGCTGATTTGGCATTCTCTCATTGTTATTTTCAGATGACAACAGTCTGAGAAGTCCTAGTATTTTTATTCTTTTTCCACCGTAAATATGTCGGCAGCCACCTTACCATTTGTGCCTCAAAATTATAGTGTCCAAATCCAAATGCTTTCAGGAGCCAGTAAGTCATAGTGAGCCATACAGCTGCTGGTGTGGCAGGAGGTGACCCAAGGAGGTCCACCTCCCAAAGAGGTGGAAACCTTGAGATTGAAGCATCCACAACTCATGCATGGCTGCTATGCTGTGAAGTTGACCATCTGATTCTTCTAGGGAAGCCAAAAAGTCCAGATTTTTATTTAAAATCTCCTGGCCTTATTTTTTTTTAAAAAATAAGGCTGCAATAAGGCTGCATAGTACATACAAAATAAATCAAAACCAAACTCACAACTTTTGTTTTTGGATCCCTTTACTAGTGCTGCTTTCTTATTGACCTTTGTATTTCCAGCACTTAGTTCAGCAACCTACAGATTATAGGTGCTCAATAAATATAAGTGACTAAATGACAGAATGCCTCTAAGGAATATGGTTCGCAGAAAAATGGCCCTCCAAGTGTGTTTATGTACTAATTCCCAGAATATGTGAATATGTTGCTTTATATGTCAAAGGTGACTTTACACATATAATTATCTTTGGAATTTGATGTGGAGAGATTATCCTGGATTATATGAGTGGATCCTAGATGTAATCACAAAGTTTTGTAGCAGGGAAACAGGAAGGCCGGAGTCAGAGAAGATGTGACAAGGGAAGCACAAGTTAGAGTGACATGATTGCTGGCTGGGACCACAAGCTATGATATGCAGGTGGCCTTAAAGAGCTAGGAAAAAGGCAAAGAAACGGATTTTCTCCCAGAGCCTCTGGAAGGAAGGCAGCCTCGGAGATACTTGGATTTTAGTGCAACGAGACCTATTTTAGACTTCTGACCTCTGGAACTTGTAAGATAATAAATCTGTGCTGTTTTAAGCCACTAAATTTGGTAGCTTGTCACAGCAGCAGTAGAAAACTAATCCAAGGAGTTTATTTCATGGTAAAAGATAATATAAGGGCCATATATCTCTGACGGGTGTAAAATGGCAAGTGCCATCAGAGGGGAATGAATTGCGGTCAACTTCAGGCTGAGAGCATTAGAGAAGGTTTTGTCCCGGTGAGGAGGGAGCCTGGCTCCAACACCAACTCCCAGGCCAGAGAATGGAGCCTGAAAAACTCCCTCGCATCCTAGCAGGTCAACACACAGAAAAACACACAGATGCTACCCATGAGATGTGGACACAGGCTTTTCAGCAGTAATAAAGGAGCTGTCAGCTCAACCAGGGCAGGCCGTACACTAGGACTGCCTCACTGACAATTCCAGGGAGTTCTGTTTTCATTGGAAACTAGAGGAACAGCACTCTGGAGCAGAGCCAGACAGTCTGGAGGGTGATACACAATGCGTCTGGGAGTTCTTCATTGGGAGGAAGTGAGGGCAAGTAAATGCTGTTTTCCACTTTGTAACTTGAGGTCCCATCTCCGAGCAGTTGACGTGGAGGCTAATATTTGGGAAATGTATGGACACCTGAGAGTCTAATGGGTTGTGTTCTGCAACTGCAAAAAGTCCAAGGCTGCAGATTTCTTTGGCTCTGCCTGCACCTTCACAGTGGGCCCAGGTCCCCCTTTATCAGTTTCAGCAGTGTGTTTAGCATAGGGATATGGGGCCAGAGCTGCCCTCACTGCAGCTCACTGAACATCTGGTCAACCACCTGCTTGCAGTCTGGAGCAAAAATATCTTGGTTCATTAACTTTTTGTCCTGATTTAAATTTAATGGACCTGAGTTTTGCAGCAGAGACTTTTAGATTGTTCTCTGTTGGAGTTAACTTTTCAGTGAATAAAGAAGATTGGGTCTCCCAGAGCATATTGGATGTTTATGCGAAGTTATTTCATACTTCTTTTTTTCTTCCTCGGCAATGCTAGATAAAATCAGTTATCTCTTCAATAAATATCCAATTTCAGTTTGATTTACATACAATGTAGATATCATAGTAAACACTGTAGAGATTCTCAAAAATTGATTTTTAGGCAAAAGGTTGCTTTCTTTTCCAAGTGACAGCGCAGATCTCAAGTGAAACAACATGCATAATAGCTGTTTTCTAATGCAAGACCTCCTTTTAGAAGTTCATCTTAGGACTTTGTATAGTGGAAATGGTTGAACAGGGAAGTTTTAATATTAAAATTAGCTTCTACACTTATGATATCCGTAGAATGTATTTGGAAGATTTTTTTTTTTGAGACAGGGTCTTGCTTTATAATGTAGGCTGTCCTTGAACTCACTATGCAGCCCAAGTTGTCCTCAAACTCACAGCAATCCTCCTGCCTCAGCCTCCCGCCTCAGCCTCCCAAGTACTGGTATGACGGGTGTGCGCCACCATGCCTGGATCTGGAAGATGGTAAATACATGAAAAGATACAATATAAAATTACAAAAAATATTGTATTGTGGAAAGATAATGGCTATGGTTTGGAAATATTTCTTCAGAAAGGCTCATTGTGTTGAAGGCCTCATTCCTGATGGGCTTTGAGGAAACTGATTGGATCATAAGGGATCTAACCTCATTAAGTGAATTAATGCAGTGTTTAATGGCATTGTCAGGAGGCAATGGAAATAGGAGGTGGAGCTAACTGAAGGGAGAAGATCATGGCGGCGTGACTTTAAGGACTGTCTTCCTCTCTGGCTCTTTTTCTCTCTCACCTGTCATGAGGTGAGCCGCTTTCCTCTGCTGTGCCCTTCTGCCACAACATTTCTTCCTTGGAGTCAGCTGACTGTAGACTGAAACTTCTGAAGCAGTGAATACCACCCCCCTCAAATGTTTTCTCCTCTAAATTGATTTTCTCACTCAGGTATTATTTGATCACAGTGATGGAAAGCTAACTAATAGTAATTCTAATTTTCAGTGAAAGCAAAGTTGGTGAAATCTTTTTTGAAATACCTTCCTAATTATTTTCCATCCTACTCTTTTTTCCCCCTCACACAGCCACCAGATCATTCTTTCTAAAACACAGAACTGATCTGTCTCTCCCTAATAGAAAGTTCTCCCTAATATAGTTCATAAAACCCTCCAGTGAATAGCTCTCTGTCCGTGGAGATCTGGTGGGCGAGTGAGTCATCTGTTCCCCAAACTTTCATTGAGAATTTCTTATTCTATATGGATCAACAACACAAAGCAAAACAAAGCTTTTCCTTTAGTTTCCTAATCTTGTAAGTAGATACCAAATCCAAAATCTGGAAATAGTAAGCCAAACAAATGCAAACCCCAAACCAAACAAAAACCCAGACAGATGACATTTGGAAGAAGGAATGAGAACCAGTTCTTAGGTATATATAGTAATGAATAAAATAATCACTGGCCTGAGAGAGATTGCAGGCCAATATAAACGTTTACTTTCCAGAAAAAGTGTTTTACCTACTTTCCTGCCGAACTTTGGCTTCCATTCAAGCATTTCACCTTTTATATAAGGACACAGAGACAGAGCATCATTTCTGTTTTCTGTTCAGCCTGATTTGTTCCAGTTATACTGAAATCACACCCTTTCCTTTACTACAAGTAAGAATCACCTTTCTTTGTCCAGAAGCCAAGTTCACCTGCATTTCTATTTGCTCTCTGCTGGGATTTTGAGACACATATGAGGGGCTACCCAAAAGGGCGTGAAGTTGGAGGTATATGAGGACATAAAGTAGCTTCAGGCTGTCAAAGCAAAAGTTTTTAACCCACTTACTTGTTTTCCTCCTTAGGCAATGGAAATTTCTGGCCACTAGCTGGGACTGAAATTGATTTAGTGCCAGAGAGGTGAAATGTAAGAAAATATAGGGATATTGTTTATTAACATTACTTAGTCATTCTGAGCAGTAGATTTTATGACTTAGAAAACATTTCCTGGTTTTGAACACTTAACAATACAGCCTTTAAACATATCAAAAATTGAGATGGGGATGATGATTCACTAATAGGAAGCCCAATATCTGAATAAATTCAGATAACTTTTGGGTTTGTAATTCCTTATTGTGTCTTTAATGACTTTAGCTCTACCTTCTAGTTTTATTAAATTTAATTATTCATGGTTGTTTTATTTATTTATTTGATACTGACTTTAAAAGGTTTTTTTTTTTGGTACTGGGGATCGAACTCGGGTCCTTGTGCCTGTGCAGCAGGCAGTGAAACCACTGAGCTGAATCCCCGGTCCCGTCAAAAGTTTTTGATTAACATGTATTAGTTGTTCATATTGGTGGGGTTCAGTATGATATTTTAGTACATGCATACAAAATGCACTGATTAAATCTAGCCTCCCTTTATCCACCTCCCTCCCTCCTTTTCAGCCTCTACTATAATCACTATTCTACATTGACCTTGATCTTTTTTTTTTTTTAACTTCCACATATGAGAGAGAACATGTGGCATTTGTCTTTCTGTGTCTGGCTTATTTCACAACATGATGTCCTCCAGTTCATCCATTTTACTACAAATGACAGGATTTCATTTTTCTTTATGGCTGAATAATAATCATACAGATACCACATTTTCTTTACCCATAAATCTGTTGTTGGGCACCTACAGTGATTCCATTTCATAACTATTATGAATAGTAATGCAATAAATGTGGGAGTGCAGTTGTCTTCTTATATGCCAATTTTGTTTTCTTTGGCTATATACCTAGAGGTGGGACAGCCAGAATAAATGGTAGACCTAGTTTTAGTTTTTTAGGAAACTCCATAATGTTCTCCATAATAATTATACTAATTTACATCCTTACTATCAGTGTATGAGTGTTCCTTTTTCTCCACATATTTGGCAGTATTTGTTATTTTTTGATCTAGCCATTTTTACTGGAGTGATATGATATCACATTATAGTTTTGATTTGCATTTCCCAGATGGCTAATGATACTGAGCATTTTTTCATATTTGTTGGCTGTTTGTTTTTTTTCTTTAAAGCAATGTCTATTCAGGTAATTTTTCTGTTTTTGGTTCAATTACTCCTTTGTTGTCGTTAAGTTTTTTGAGTTCTTTATATATTTTGGCTTTTAATCCTTTGCTGCATGAATAGTCAGTAAGTATTTTCTCCTGTTCCATAGGCTGTCTCTTCATTGTTGTTTTCTTTGCTGTGCAGAGGTTTTTTAATTTGACATAATCCCATTTGTTGTCTTACTTTTGGTTTTATTTCCTGTGCTTTTGGGTCATATCTAAAATGTTATTGCTCATATCACTGTCTGTAAGTATCTTGCCTATGTTTTCTTCTTGTTGTAGAATTTCAAGTCTTACATTCAGGTCTTTGATCCATTTTGTGTTTATTCTTGTACAGGATGAGAAATGGGTCATTTCAGTTTTCTGCATAGAGATTCCAGTTTTCCTAGCACCACTTATCAAAGAGACTCTCCTTTCTCCAAGTTTTTATTTTTGGTGCCTTTGTCAATAATCAGTTGGCCATAGATGTGAGGGTTTATTTTGGGATCTCTATTCTATTTCATTTGTCTGTATGTCTATTTTTATGCCAGTACTGTACTGTTTTAGTTACTGTGGTTCTGTAGTATGCCTTAAAATCAGGTATTATGATGAGTCCAGCTTTGTTTTTTTTTGTTCAAAATTGCTTTGGTCTTTTGTGGTTCAATATGAGTTTTTTGAATATTTTTCCACTTAAGAATATCATTGGTATTTTGATGGGTATTACATTGAATCTGTAAATTGCTTTGGGTAATATAGCCATTTTAACAATATGGAACATTGGAACATGGGAAGAACATTTTTGATGTTTTAAAATTTATTTTGTGATTTTATTATTTTTATTGTAGAGATCTTTCACTTCTCTAGTTAAATTTGTTCCTAGATATTTATTTTATCTGTAGCTATTTTGAGTGGGATTACTTTCATGATTGCTTTCTTAGCAAACTTGTTATTGGTCTATAAAATGCTGCTTCTTTTTAAAAAATTTTATTAGTACATGTTTGTAGTACATAATGATTACATTAATAGCAGGGAATAGGTCAATTTAATTTGATACAATAAATGTTTTCTTTCTCTCTACTTATTTTAGGTTAGGTTCTTTAGAGAGAGAGCCTGAGACGGGGATTCTAATATAAGTGAATCATTGAGTAATTTCTCCCAGGAGAGAATTTAAGAAAGTGAGGGAAGCAGAATAGGGTAGGAGAAGCCAAGCAAAGATGTGGTGTTAACTGATGTCATCTCAGCCTGATCCCGGGGGGCGGGGGGGCTCTGGAGCATGAGTGGCAAAATTGAGTTTTATTTATTTCAATAAGTGACTATGTATGAGTTTCCGTCCAGGTAAAAGTGTGATTTCATTGGGTTTTTTTGTATACAGCATTTCACCAGCTCAAGAATAGCTGTTAATAGGGTTCTAGATGGGGCACCAAGAGAATATATTACATCGCTTGTGTACCAGGCACTGGGATAGGTACTAGAGAGATGAAGATACAAAAGGTATGGCCTTTGGTTATAGAAAGTGCAGAAGATGGCAACCTCTGGGAAGAGTTAAAGTGCAACTGGAGTCCATTTTTTGCTTTTATCCATAAAATGAAACCAACTCATTCATGAAACAAACTTAGGTGTTTTGTTCTTCATCAGCTGGCAATAAGGGATTCTTATGCAGACACATATATAAGCTGAGGGAAAGGAACTGGTGCAGCCATAGTGAACGACAGGAGGTTGGAGCTACCATCTCATTGGCTTGCTTATGCCTTCTGGTCCTCTACATGCTCGACCTAGCATAGCATGTGCCACTTTGTCCCTTTAATCTCTTCTTCCACTATCTTTTATGGCCAATCTGCCATTGCTGTCTCACTTATAATGGAGCACTGGATTTTCCAAGCTTTTAGAAGCCAACTTATCTTAAACTTACGAGTTTAGACTATTTCCAGGAGTCTTTGCTTGAGTATTATGTCCTATATCTTGGAGGATGCTCCAAAACCTAGAAACTTTCCCCTATTCAACCTTAAGCTTCTGCCCCTGCTCAGGTTCCTTCAGCCTCATATGTATTCTGACAGGTAGTAGCTTACATTCTGGGTAGGTCTTGAAACTCCTTTAGGGTCAAGCTTATTTCTTCTATATAAAATCCAACATGTCCTCACACAGGTTATATTGTAACTTAACTCTTATTTTTGGTCTAGAAACCAAGAGGAAAAATGGGATTACATATTCAGAGGTCATATGTTGTCTTGTGGAAGGAGGCTTCTGCATCCTCTTTAAGCCAGCGGAGAGTGGCAATTTTATTTATTTATTTTTTTGGTACCAAGGATTGAACTCAGGACCTGCTTGCGAGGCAGGTGGCAGAACTACTAAATCCCTGGCGAGAGTGGCAGTTTTCATAGGGGAATGAGACACTTCTACAGGATCAGAGGGATGAAGGGGTTTGGAGACTCAGGACGAATGAATGCAACAGCCTAGATATTCCCATTCTATATGGCAGGGTCTCATTCATCTCAAGGGGGAGTCTGGCCTGAGATGGAAATTAGCATGTAGGAGGTTTTTAAGAGAGTTTTAAAATCAACCCCTGTTGGAAAGAAGAATGCGGCGTTAGATAGAGAAGGTGAGTTGCAATTTAGTCTCAGTGGAAGCCTTGACCACCATCCCTTATGAAGGTTCAGAAGAAAGAATGACCCTTCAGGGATGTCCTGAGTTGGTTCAGAGAACATTAAACCCACGTACACCCATGTCACCTATGTCACCTGGAAGCATGTGCACCCTTGGGCAAGGCAGGTTTCTTCAGCAGGGTCCATCCCTGAAAGGGGATGATAATATAAAGTGAAATAGCCATTATGTAATACTTATGCTTTTCCTAACTTATGCTAACTTATGCTTTTTCCCCCTTTAGCATCTTTTTATGGTGAAAGCTATGTGGAGCTCAACAACATAGAAGTTTCCTCTGAGCTGTCTCTTCAATTAAAATTTCAAACCAGCAAGCCACAGGGGTTACTTTTTCTTGCAGCTGGGAAAAATGACTATTGCATAATAGAACTTCTATCAGGAAACTTATGGGTATGATTTTAAAAAATCTTTAAAAATACCTAAGTGTTCAGTTATTGAAGAGAAAAAAGCGAGAGAGAAAGGGGAAAATAGCTATACATTTTGATTAGTGTTACCTCACTAGAATAAAGTGATGTGCCATTTATATAGGATGGGATCTTGTCCAGTTATGCCAGCATGTCTTAAATAATTGGACTGTAAAGTTTTCTCCTGCAGTATATAATCTATAAGTGCAGTAAGAATTTTCATGGCCATTTCTCTGAGTGTGTGTGTGTGTGTGTGTGTGTGTGTGTGTGTGCATATGAGGGGTGTATAGGGGGCCCCAGTTAGTCCATTTCCTATTTTTTTCAAACAAAAAATGCCTATGGTTTTGACTCACAGTGCTTCAGGTTGAAGAACATAGTGCTGGGATCTGCTGCACTTCAGGTGAGGGCCTTATGATGAAAGGAAGCATACGATGAAAAAGAAAGAGAGAAAGCTGAGGAAACTGAACTTGCTTTATAGCAACCTACTCTGACAACTTGTAGCCTGTTCTAACAACCTGTTATTGCATTAACTAATCTAGTTCCACAAAAGTGAGACCTCATTCTCTTAAGAAAAACATCAGTCCTCTTAATGACCTACTCACCTCTTAAAGGACCAGTACCACTCAACACTGCTGCCCTGGGCACCAAGACCCAGTAAGAGTTTTGGTGGGGAAAAACAATGTTCGAACCACACCAGCCCCCTTTCCTTAGTAAAACACAGTGACATGAAGAATAATATGTAAGTAGTTAATCATAATTCTTTCTTTTTCAGGTAAGAGTGAATTTGGGTACAAGTGAACAAGTGCTGTTCCCTGAGCAAAGACTTCGTGTGGATGACTTGGTTTGGCATTTGGTGGAACTGTATTATATTAAGGATAATGTTCTCTTGGTTATTGACAAACATTATGAGACAAATGGCCAAATGGCTGGTGGGATGCACAATTTTAACTTTCAGCATGGAATCTACATAGGAGGCCATGGGGGACTCAATGTCCCTTACCTAGATGAAAAGGTCCCCAACTTCCGAGGATGTATGGAGGATGTGGTATTTAACCGTAGGGAGATCTTGATGTCCCTTAGATCTTACCCCGGTTTTAAGAAAGTTTATGAGGTGTCATTAGGATGCAATGAAGAGTTTTTTGCAGGGGAGGATGAAGCCATCAATTTCTTTAGCTCTAGATCGTATGTCACCTTTCCACAGTGGAAGGTGCAAAGGGGAGGAGTATTGAAATTTGCTTTGCAAACTGGGAATCAGCAAGCCTTGCTTTTATTTCAGTCAGGTAAGGATGGAGATTTTGTTGCCTTGGAAATACATGAAGGTCTGTTGAAGGTTCACATAGGAAGGAATAAAAGTAAAACTGAGCTGTCTTCTTCTGTGTTAATTAGTGACACCAAATGGCACACTATTCAACTCCAGTTCATGGGAGGGTATCTGGACCTTGTGGTAGATGAGCAAGGAGTAAGGATGTTGCTGCCTTTGGAAAGTAAGCCATTTGTATCCGAAGGTCCCCTCTTTATAGGAGGTCTTGATAACAAAATGTGGGAAGAAGTGAAGATGTTAGACCTTGCCTCTGTGCCTAGGAAATCTGCTCGAGGAATCTCTTTGAAAGGCTGCTTACAAGGCTTGGAAGCAAACTCACAAAAGAGAGCATTAAGGGATGCCTTTGTTTCCAAAGATATTTCTGCAGGGTGCAAAACTGAAAGCACTGATAATGGACATCGTTCTGTTACAACATTGGCAAATCTGCCTCAGTCAGAGACTTTGCATTCCACCATAGTCCCTGGTGCTATCAAGCCCTTTTTTCAAGATCAAAGTAGCTCTCTTTTGGTTTTGAATAGCTTGGAGGTTCAAGAAGGTGGACGAGCCTTACTGGAACAAAGGCATATGAAGGTGAATATAGAATGTAAGGAATTGGTTTTCATTTATTCTCAAATACTGATTAAAATGGAGGAAATGCCTATTCATGGATTCTTTCAATTAGATGTTTCTTCTGAGCAAGAAATGGTGAAGGCTTTTACTATGTTAGATTTGTGGCAAGGAAAAGTGTGGTATGTCCATGATGGTTCAGAAGAACCTACGGATTACTTCACATTTTTGGTCTCTTCCAATAGCAAGAATGAAATGCCATTATGTCTGCAGGACCATGATCCATATGTATTTAACATTAATATCATTCCAGTGAATGACCCCCCATACCTGAACCTCCCAAAAGGAAACATGCTTCTTGTGTTGGAGAACTCTAAGAAAAGACTGACTCCAAATATAATACAGGTGTCAGACCCTGACACGGATTCTTTGAGTCTTAGTTTTTCAGTTCTTGGCAACTTGAATTCAGATGGTGGGTTTTTAGAAAATGCCAATGACCCTGGGAGAGCCATTAATGGCTTCACACACACGGATTTAAGAGATGGCAGCATTTTCTATGTGCACCGAGGGCTTCGAACTTCTCGAGTTGTCCTGCGAGCAAGTGATGGTGAGCTGGTTAGCAATACAGTGGTGTTTCGGGTCATGGCTGTTCCTTGGGACTTTGAAGTGGTCAATAGAACTGGTGTGGTTGTACCGCAGGGTGGCACTGTTTTGATTACACAGAGTAATTTGTCAGTGGAGGTTAATGGTGAACATCATGCAATGGAGGCTCACTATGACATCACTCACCCACCTCAATTCGGCCAGATTCAGCGTTGGGGGTCACGTGGGGAATGGAAACAAGTGAGTAGCTTTTCTCAGCGTTCCATCAATAAGAGTCGAGTCCGATACTACAGTACATTCGAGGAACTACAGCAGGAAAATGTTATGGATCACTTTAAATTTAGAGTTAACATAGAAGGAAAAGTCAGCAAAGAGCTCATGTTTCCCCTGACTGTACAATGGCTGAAATTTACACTTGTGAAAAATGTTCCTCTAGAGATCAGTACCATAAACAAGGAGGTATTGAATTCTGATCATTTACAGGCTGCAACAGAGGGTGTGGAAGTAGCAGAGAGGGAAATACATTTTAAATTACTCATTCCACCTAAGAAAGGAAAATTGCTACTTGACAATAAAATTCTAAAAAAAACCTCAATCTTCAGCCAAAAAAATATTACAGACTCTCAAATAAGTTATGAACCTCTGGAGAGGCCAAAGGAAGACTCACAGGATACTTTTAAATTTTTGATTGTTGCAAAACACATTGAATCAAAAGATTATATTTTCAGAGTACTCTTGAAAGCAGATGAGACGCGCATTATTCTAACAAACAGAGGATTACTTGTAAAAGAAGGAGAAGGAAAATTAATTACAAAATCAGAATTATTTGTTCAAACCTGGGACAATCAGATCTTCCAGTATAAAGTCACCAAGAGTCCTCAGTATGGAAGGCTGAAATTGATTGGCTTTTCAGATACCCTGGAAAGTAATGACAGTATCACTACATTCACTGATCAGGACATAGTGAGTGAGCGGCTGATGTATATTCACGATGATTCTGAGACCCAGAGTGATGATTTCTTTGTTGTGGTATCTCCAGGCCAAGAGGGAGTTGTCAAAGATTTTGACTTGAAACACTTATCTACAGAAATCAAAGTCAACATTTCTGTTGAATTAAAAAATGATGAACGGCCAGTGCGTGTGGTAGATAAGGCATTTCATGTTGTGCGGAATGGCCAGCGCTTATTGACTCTAGAAGATCTTTGCTTCCATGACCCTGACTTAGATTTTGATGATGGGCAGTTACTGTACACCCGGTGGGGCATCCCAAATGGGGATTTGGTGCGAGCTAGCAACCCTACTGAGAAACTCTACCAGTTCAGACAAGAGGACCTGCGAGAAGGACAGGTACTCTTCAGACATCGAGGTGCAGACTCTGCCCGCTTTGTGCTGTTTGTGACAGATGGTGTTCATTACACTTCATCCCTTCTGGAGGTCAGTGTTTCAGACCCCTATATTCAGATAGCAAACAACACGGGGCTTCTTGTAAAGAGAGGAAAAGACACCTGCCTCACAACAGCTAACCTGAGTGTCACCACAAATCAAGATGTCAGAACGGACCTTGAGGTTGAATTCCACATTGTGTGGCCCCCAAAGCATGGCAGAGTCCTGGTCAACAATTCTGTGTCCTCGTCATTTTCTCAACATGACCTGAAGCCAGGACATGTGACTTATAGGCATGATGGCAGTGGCAACTTTGACATATTCAACATGACAGTGAAAGTTAAAGATACATACTTAGAAGTAGGGGTCTGTGTTCAAGTAGAGTTGGAAGATCACCACCATCATAGTCAAGTTTGGCACAGAAAGACCCTGATAGTTGAAGAAGGAAAACCAGTAAAACTGAGCATAAGAAGGCTCCAGGTATGTGTCGTCCTAAGCACCAAGCAGTCTTATTTTCTTAGAATTGCAGGGGATGATAGTGTACTTGTTTGCTTTTGAAAGATATTTTTGTGTTGATTTTTCTCCTGGTATTAGGAGTGAGGTTTTAAAAAAGTTATGTGGATGCCATTAAGAAGAAATGTGGGAAAGTTTCATGAGTGTGATACTACCTTTTTTTCTACGGTTGGAAATGGCACATAAGCAATGTTCAGCCTTATTTTAAAGTTGTGTTCACATGTGCACTCTTTTGAATGTGTGTTTAGTATACTACTATGAACTGGGAATAAGGAAGGAAAATATATATTATAGGAAAGTAAGAGATCTTTACTTTTATTCATTGTTAGCAGTAATAACACTGCCAATATTTCATTTTTCTGAGTTATATTCAAGAGATGAAGAGATGAAGCAGTAATTTAATAAACATAAAAAGGATTTCTAAGACAGTAGAAGATACTATATAACAGTTTATTTCCTTAGTTCTGAATGTGCCCTTGTTTAGTTTCCTGAAATTTGATAGATAAAACTGACCTAGACCAGTGGGATACCAGGAATGAGGTCAGAGCACCTGGTTTCCTCAGGCTTCTGCTTGGAAACTTCTAGCAGGCAGAGCCCTGCTGATCAGAGTTCGGAGGGCTACACTGTTTAGGGTCAGGCCACAAAGACAGGCTACTCTGAATTTAAGTTTAAGACTGCAAACGCGTTTACTAAATGCACCCAATAATTTCAAATAGAAATGAATTCAAATCAGAGTGAGTTTACTAGTTTTGAGTGAATGAAGAGTTACTGTGGACATTTCACCACAAGGGGGCATGTGCTCTTCAGTGACTAAATCAGTCGCAGTCAGATTTGAGATGGATTCTGCTGAATCAATAAATTTTAAAATGTATAGAAAATGCTGAGCTGATTGAAATAAGTGAGAAAAAATATTTGCTCTATGTCCTTGCAGTTTTAGTGATTCGGCTGCTGTTTCTTTTACAACCTTTAACTTCTAATTACAATTTATTTCTTTCACTTAATTTCTGAGTTCTTGCATTTTTTTTTTGTTGCTGCATATGATGCCTTGTTAATATATTTGTAGCTACACAAGTGTTGTTGATCATTGTTTTCTTTGTAACTGAGGCTAATATTCAAAATATTGCCATGGACAGCAGATCAGACCTAGGCTTAAGCTGTGCATCAAGTCTGCTTGTAATTTAAGCCATTTGTGGACATTAGTAGAAAACATCTTGGCTTATCAGTAGTGTTGGCTCTTACATTTATTAATATGTTTTTCTTTTTTGTGCCTGTGTGTGGTACATGTGAACTCAAGGCTGGAAATGAATACAGTATTCCTTCAGAGGCAGTGTTCATAGTCAGAACTCCACCTATGCATGGATACCTCCAAAAGTCTATACCAGAAGAAGGCAGCTTGAATTCTGATGAAAAGTTCCCTTTGAGCTTTACACACCAGGATGTTGATAATGGCAATATCCTTTATGTGCAGACAGCTCCTGCCCAAAAGCAGGACCATTTTCTCCTAGACGTGATAAATGGTTCCCAAGTTATGAGTGAATTGGAAATCTTGTTGGATATTGTCCCTAAGTTGATTCCTCTGGAAGTACAGAATTTTACAGTTCAAGAAGGTGGTTCCAAAGCACTTCTGGAAGACTACCTCAAAATACCAAGCAAATATTTTGAAGGACTTGACTGTGAATTTGTTCTTCTTGAACCACCAAAACATGGTTATGTTGAAAGTTCTCACTTTCCAAGAGTAAAGCTAATGAAATTTACAAGGAAACAGGTAATAATTCTCAGTTAATATATTTGGGTATGTTGGATAAAAGATAAAAAATTGGTATTTATCATTTAGACCCATGGATGATGGGACCTAGGAGGTATCTAGTCTGACCTCCCATCAGATACTAGGAGCCTTTTTATAGTGTCCGCATAGAGAGAGTGTCCAATCATTGCTCAGATATCTTCATTGATGGGAAACTTACTACTTCATAAGATGGGCCCTCTAGTTTAGAAACATTGCAACTATTAATTCTTTAGGCTGAGCTGAAGTCTGCCACTTTGAAACTTCTCCTAGGCCCTGGCTCTGTTATCCCACAGAATAAATCATACCCTCCTTCATGAAAACTCTTTAAATGTTTGAAAGAAGAAGTCATCAAATTCCCCTGAATTTTATCTTCTTTAGTTTAAACACTGCTCATCATCTAACTTTTGCTATCATCTAACTATATGCCATTTCCTGCTCCACCCTAGCTACCTAATTTTACCTAAATCTGGATGAATGCCACATTGTCACTGTCCTTCTTGGTGATGTTAGGGTAACACTTAGATATTTAATCATTGGTGATTTTTTTTCAGTGACTCATTTACTCATTCAACCAATGTGTGCATACAGAGTACATACTCTGTGCCATGCCTATGCTAAGCATAGGGCTATCATTGTTCAAAATGACTCAGTCCTTGGAATCTGGGAGCTGGACACAACTGCCATTGTAGCATCCAGTTGTCATAAAATAACCAAGGTCAACTGTAGGCTGCTATTGTTTTTTTTGCTTTGGCCTAGAACAGTATTTTTGTTAGACTTTGCTTTTTTTTAATCATGAATAAAAGAATTATTTCCATTACTTTTTAAAGTTTGAAAAGTAGTTTGTAGATTGCCATCATTTCCTTTATAATCATCTAGCAATATACATTCTTCAGGTTGGAAACCATTAACAATCACTATTTTGGCATGTCTTTGTCTAGTCAGCTAAGAACACATATGTGCTACTTAATTGTATGTTAAAAATTTTTTCCAAGTTAGAATAAATTTATTTTTGTTTTAGACCATTTAAAACAAGTGATTACAAAACAAGTACAATTATAGAGTTAAGTTACATTGCAATTACTTGCAGTTTAAAAAAAGTTCTAATTTTGAGAAAGTAACAAATCTGCTTTCAAAGTGTGTAATACTATTAAATTTCAAATCATCCATTGATTTGATTAACTTTACTAAAGGCTTACTCTGTTTGAGTTATTGGGTGGAGTTGCCATGCTAAATAAAACATATTCCTTGCCCTCTAGAAATGCTATGGAGGAACCAGACACAGCAACTTTAATATAAGATACTCTCTTCTTGCCTCTCATTTTGCATTTTCATAATAGTGCTATGGGAGAATAGAATTGGCACATTTGATTTGAATTGGAGTGCACAGGGAAGAACAGAAGAAAGTCTTCATTAAGAAATAATGTTTAGGGGCCAGGGATTTAGCTCAGTGGTTCTGCTGCCTGCCTTGCAAGCGCAAGGTCCCGAGTTCAATCCCCAGTACCAAAACAAATAAAAAAGAAAGAAATAACGTTTAACCTAAACGTTGGAGAGAGAGACGAAGAGCAGGGGTACCTGGGAAGGGGGAGGATCCAGGAAAAGGCAGTGTGAACAAAGGCAGCAGCATGGAGGTCTTAAAGGGCTAGGGGAAGAAGCAGCCAAGAGGCTGAGGAGTAGCAGTGATGCTTGGAGGTAGACTGGAAAAGTCCTCACTTCTTGTCCTAAATTACTTAAGAAGTGAGTGAATGACTTAAGAAGCCATGGGTCCAACAAAGAATGCTGGGAGTTGGAAAGGATTTTATGCATTGGAGCCAAAGAGGGTGATTCTTTGGTGACCTCGTGCAGGGTCTCTTAATCATGGCTTCCCACTTAAATGCTCTACAAGTTACCTGTAATAACCACCTGCTCAGGTGTGAGTTGAATTTAATCCTTTCTTTTTTCATGGTTTCAATGAGCGACCAAATGCTAAATTTTGATAATATTTTGGTCAATTCCATTACTTACTGTTCCTCATAAAAGTGGGTATTTAAGGATCATTGATTGAAATCTGTGTGTTGATGCACACATGTTCCCTGGGGCATCTCTGGCATCACACAGATATAAGTCAAGGTCACCTGTTCCTGCTTTCTAGATGACCTCTTCTCACTCTTTCTTTCTATATGACTCCCAACATCTCCGGGTTTGCCATTTTCACTTACAGTGAAACTAATCCTTAAAAACCAGTGGCTGTAGCTTTTAATGGCTTGGAGAAGGAGTCCCTGGCTCTACTGGATAGTTTCTGAATACGAGTTATGTGTCAGGGATTTCAATTCTAAGTATTGGGGATCAAGTGATGAACCAACCGGGTAGTAATCCCTGCCCTTGTAGAGCTTTTTTGTTTTTTTTTTTTCAGTTGGATCCAGAGAGAGATGATAAATAAAATAAATATATGAAAAAAATGACATAGTGAATGAAGATTAGTACTATGGAGAATAACAAAAATCAGAAAAGGGACATAGGAAATGCTGGGGCCTTCATTGATGTGTGCACATATACACGTGAGTGCACAAACATGGATGTTCAGTTTCTAAGAGCATGGTCAAGGAATGCCTGTTGAGAAGTGGCATTTGAGCAGACACCTGGAGTAGGTAGTGGAGGGGTGAGTTGAGTGCAGGAAAGAGCACTCAGGCAAAGGGGCAAGGGAGCAGCTGCAGGTGGAAAGCCAACCTGGTGTCTGGACAGCTCCCTGTGGTCCAGTACCCAGGGAACTGCGTGTGTATGAATGATAGCGAGAATAGCAGGTGAGGTTACAAGGTAAATTAGGAAAGGGCTGGAGACTTCGTCTTGACTCTGAGGGAGGAGATGGGAAGCAATGGGGTTGGGAGGATCTAAGTGGAAGAGCAGCACAATATGCCCTGAACAGGACCGGTGACAGGGGACCTGTCAAAATTTTCTGCAAGTTTGTTGTATCCTTTCTTTTTAAGTCAGCATATTTTTTTTCACATTTTTGAGGTCAGGAATAGAAAAATCCCCAATACATTTTTTCTCGGCCTTGTCATTAATACTATTAAATGATATGTCATTTTGGAAAGTGCCATTCTACTAAGGAAATGATATACTTCCCAGGAAAAAAAATCATGGGGATGATTGCTACTTAAATATTATGTTCCTAAAGTGCCTTAAAAGTTAAAACTTCTCTCAATTTCTGATCAGTGCCTCCTTACATTTTTTTAATAGTTTGAAACAGCATGTTCCAGGAGCCTGTTGTCAGGTCTATGATCTGGAATTCTTTTGCCCATTGGACTCCAAAGAAATTTTTATAGCACTTGTGTACAAGTGGCCACAAGTGTTTTTTTGAGTGCTTTCCTGAACTCGTCAGATCTTGTCAGGAACATTTTGGAGAGATCAAAAAACTTTGCTGAAGGGAACGGGTGAAATTGAATTGTTAAAAAAATTTGGCTGTATTTTATCAAAACAAATCCAATACTAGAGACTTTTTCAGAAGTTCACAACTGCTTTTGGGGTTTAGAAGTTATCTGTCATTGTATGTTTAAGTCACGGACTTACTGAAACTAATTTTCCTTTTAGTTTTAAATTCCTTGCTTTACAGTATTTCCACCACAGTCTTAAAGACATGAAAGACATTCTGGTCAAATTTTTGGTTATTACAAATCCAAGAGGAATAACTAAGTCATTGGACAACTATTTCAGAATTAAAATTTAAGGCCCAGGGATTTAGCTCAGTGGTTCCAGCACCTGCCTCACAATCGCAAGGTCCCGAGTTCGATCCCTGGTACCAAAAAAAAAAAAAAAGAATTAAAATTTAAAAGATGAAATCTAACAAAGATAAAAGTAAATATTTGTATTCTGCTTCTTAGAGTAAGGAAGATCTGCCTTGATAGAATAATTTGATTCCAGTGTATTTTATGTGTTTGTTCAGAGGAGATGTATGTTACCTAACCATGGGTGGACTCTTAGACACCCCTTAAGGGAGGCACACACACAAAAACTATTAAGAAAGAGGAGGAGTAGAACTAGGAGATAGCAAGTGCAATCTCATTTGCAAAGAACATTTAGGGGACCACTGCATTCTTTGCTGAGAAAAGAGAAATTTGGGGGAACTTAATAGTCTCCAAAAAGGAGAAATACAATTAGTGAGAGAAGTTTTGAAGCCTGAATCTAACAGTGTGAATTGTCCAAGAAAACGATCAACAACTTCAAAAATTAGTCATTCTAAATGAGCAAATCAAGCCTGAGTTTTACCATGTTGTTCTGTTAGTAGAAAAGCTGGATTATGTCACTCCTAACACACTTTGGTGTTAGAAATAGCAGTTGAACTTGAATCTTCTGATTACCAGTATTGCAGTTTCTTTATTAAATTGTTCTGTTCCTCTTTAAACTTATTTCTAGGATGCAGTATTATTTCAGAAAAACTATACTGTCTATCACAATTTGCCTTCTGATGTTCAGACTCAAGCGTCATGGGATGAGGACATGCTTCTGTGTTTTAGAGCAATTTTTAAAATTAGGATTCCTTTGATAACAATTTATTCATATTTTAAAATCATATTTCAGCATGTTAGCAATTTTGTTGTTGTTGGTTATAGGTGGAAAATGAATCGATTTTCTACGTTCATGATGATAGTGAGACACTGCTTGACAATTTTACCATCTTTGCAAATAGCTCAGAGCTTGGAAAACAAAGTCTGCCTCAAACTCTTTTTGTGACTGTTGAATCTGTCAATGATGAAGCTCCAGAAATAATAGTCAATAAAATCCTCCAGGTGAGTGCTATATGCTTTTGACTTAACTTGAGAACTTAGAGCTGCTAAATTGATTTTCGTTTATATTCTTTCTAATGTTAAATAATAAGACTTTGTGTATATAGTTTGCATAGTGCCACTGTTTTATATACATACTAGCTATTGTCAGGACATTCTTCTGGTTATTTTTGGGAGGAGATAAGGAGTCACAATAGATTTCCTTCATTTTGCATTTCTCCATTGGTCCCCACTCTCATCCTCACAAGGCATGCCCTTTTCAAGGGAGCCTCGACAGACGTCTTGCACAGGGAAGCTCCTGCTAGGCTAGAAATGGGATGGCTAAGAGTGAGGTTTGCAGTTGACCAATCTGAATGGGAGTCCTGGCTCCTCACCATTAGCCATGTGACCTTGGGCAAGTCATTTAGCCCTCAAATTTGTTCTTATTTGGGTGAGGAAGATGAAAACAGAGTTGTGAGAATTAAATTATAACACGATGAAAGGCTTGCACACAGTGCTTACATGTGATTAGCATTCTGATCTACTTGCTAAAAAAAATAGGCCATACCAGTTTTTTTGGATCAAATAAGGCCACTGCATAGTTATGAGGCAGTATTTTTCTGGTCTGGGAGCTTCCAACCCCCTTCACTCTCTGAGATTTGCATCCAGATGCACATTTCTTGGCTGGTAGGTGTTCGCCTTTTTTCTCCTCTCCTGATCTGATGATTACCCAGAGTTATGACTGCTGTATGGCTGAAATGCAGTAGCCTTCTGGCACCGCTGGCCCGTTTCCTGCCACATAAGCATCTGTGTCAGTTTATACTCAAATATCCTGAAGCTTCCATTTATTTGGTTACCTTGGTTTTAACTTACTTTATCTTTATGACCCTTCATCTAAGGACTTGGGTATGGACTCACAAGACTGACGTTATGGTTTAGATCTAGAATGTCCTTCAAAATTCCTCAACCTAGCCAACTACCTATTTCTCAGATGACTTTGCAGAGTGAGCTCAGTGGGAATGACCACAGCAAGACTCTGTGGGGAAGAGGGAGAGAAGCAGCTGAAAAGAAAGGAGGGCCACAAGCTTAGTTACATAGCACAGACCATTTCTGGACCACCCGGGTAATGAACACAAAGCAAACTTATAAAGTGACAAGTTCCAAAGGTAAAAACACTATTAATTTTCCACATAAAATGTAGACAATACGTGATGAAACAAGCTCTAAGATAACTAAACACACTAAAAAGCCTATTCCTAGATCCAAGTATTTTGAACACATGAAAAAAAAAAATGTTAAAAGCCCAGCTATTTTTAACAATGTAAAAACGTACTAGTTAGATCACCCCCTGTGGGCTCCGGGTTTGCTCTCACAGTCATTTAATTGGCCCTATGGTGTTTCATAAATTAAGGTCAGAGTTCACTGTTTCATATTCTATTGGTATTTCCCTTGCTTTCTTCGTGTCCCTTCCTATCACCTATCTGGCCATCACTCTCACCAAAGGCCCTTTCCTTTATGTCAACACCATCCACAGATGGTTCCTTCTGCCACATCATTCTGTGGCTTGATGGTCTAGATTCTTGCCACTTAGGAAATAATACAGGGTGTGGGGGTGCAGTAGAACACATTCCTGGCATGTGTGATGTCCTGTATTCAATCCTTAGCACCATAAATTAGGAGTTTTAGCTATCAATAATCTTTGAATGCTGGAGATTTAGCTCAGTGGTTCCACTGCCTGCATGGAAAGCACAAGGTTCTGAATTCGATCCCCAGTACCAAAAAAAAAAAAAAATCTTTAAACACATTATAAAAGTTAGCATTTATTATGTGTCTACTGAGTATGGGGCATCTTCTGTAACTGGTATTATTTCTCATGCCTGTCCAGGAACTGCCATCATGAACAACTTTATTTGTAAAATGGGAAAATTGACGCATAGAGTGGTTACAAGGGAGGGAGTGAACTTGAAGCTAAGTCTGCTTCCCACTCTCAGCACCATCCTCTGCCACTTTTCCCTGTAACTCCTGACTGACTCAGGCTCATTCAGCACACCCATGGTATCAAAGAATGTCTTTATTGGTAAAGAAAAAAAGAAAGAAAGAGAAAATAGTGCCGAAGTGGTTATGCCTTGCTCCTGCTATGGGTCTAGTTCTATAGCAGCTGTGTCAACATGTGGGTTTGCCCAGGAACCCAAGAAGATTTTGGGTCTTTGCTCTGTGGTGCAGAACTGCAGGATGAGGAGGGTAAAAACGAAGGAAATAGAGGCCAAGACCTCATGGGAGATGATGCAGAGTTGGCTGAGGAGGGGGAGAACTGAGGAAAAAGGTAGTCAACTCTTAGGCTTCTTTGTGGAAAGGAATTAAGATGCACCATCAATTCAATGAAATATCATAGACTTTGTCTTTGTTCTCCTCCAAAGTTAGGGAAATTCAGTCTCTGTCCAGAGCCATAGGGTTGTTCAGTGGTTCACTGCCTACCTCTGATGTTGATAGAAGAATGTTCTCTCTAAAGAAATAGAGGCAAGGGCTGGGGATTTAGCTCAGTGGTTCTGCCCCCTGCCTTGCAAGAGAAAGATCCCGAGTTCAATCCCTGGTACCAAAAAAAAAGAAAAAAGAAAAAGAAAAAGAAAAAAAGAAATAGAGGCAAAGTATCTGGGGTGGGAGGACCACTTCCTTTATTTTTACCTTATTCCCTGAATAGGCTGGATCTAGGCCAGCAAGTATACAATTTCCCACTTTTGATGGATATGTCATTCACATTGTCCCTTTCTGAGTTCATTCATTCATTTATCTGGTTTAAAAAATGTTCTTTGAAGGACTGAAGGTTTTGGATTAAATTTAGGGTACTAGAGGGCCAGGGATTTAGTTCAGTGGTTCTGCTGCCTGCCCTGAAAGTGCAAGGACCTGAGTTTGATCCCTAGTACCAAAAAAGAAAAAAAGAAAATTAGGGTACTAGAGTTTAAGATTTGCAAACTGGTCAGTTGAGTTTGGGTAATATCTCTATAGGTTTCACTTTCGTTAATAGCAAAACTGTAGGGGAATAGGTTGTTTTCCTTGGTTTTTGCTCAGTTCCTCCCTGTTCTAATCCCCGGTGATTGTATCATGGGAAAACTTGCTTGATGTTCTCTTGCTATGGTTCTTTTCAGCTTGACTTGGACAGATGGAGAAGCTATAGTGTTGCCATTTTATATTGGATTCATTCACTATAGACTGGGTGGAGTTTTTTTGTTTTGTTTTGCTTTTCGGTACTGGGATGGAAATTGGGACCTTGCGCTTTCGAGGCAGGAGGTGGAACCACTGAGCTAAATCCCCAGCCCCGGGTCAAGTTTTTATATTTAAGAATGTAACACTTATTTAAGAAAAGTCAGACTATCGCTTCTCGGCCTTTTGGCTAAGATCAAGTGAAGAAAAGTCAGACTAAAAGGGGCTAGGTATTACTGTAGAATACGTGTATTAGCTTTTCAATTGCTGAGATACAATACCTGACACCCAGAATTTAAAGGAGGAAAGGTTGAATTTGACTCACAGTTTCAGGGAATTCAGTCTATTGTCAACTGGGTCCAAGGCAGAAATAACCATGATGGAAAGGCATAGTGGAAAAAAGATGCTTAGTTCATGGCAGCAGGAAACAGAGCAGGGAAACAGTGCCAGAGAGGAAAGAGTCTGGGACCAAATACAGAGCCCATGGATATGACCCACCCAGAGATACCCAGAAGCTTGTGTTACTAATTCCTGGGGCTTCCAAGCCAGTCAGGTTAACAATATCTTAATCATCACAGCACGCTATCTAGTTATGTACAGATGTAGAAGTAGTTTTGGTAGGACTTGTTTGATTATTTTAAAATGGACAAAAATCCCAAGAAGTTGTGTCTTCAATTACAGGCAATGGTCATGGTGCAGTATCCAGTGAAAATCTTCTCATACCAAGGTGTTTTGGCTCACTTGCCAAACATGATTTTTTTCCTTTGTCTAAATTGTGACTGTTTGAGATTTTATTGATTTTCAGTCATATGGTTCAGATTTTAGTTAGATGTCTTCTCTCAAGCATAGATATGTTACCACCTCTTGGAAGCCTGCTTGGACTATGGCTTCCCAGAATTCTAGATGGGATGGATGCTTTGAAAGAGACCTTCTCTGGCTACCCCAGAGGAAAGAGCATTGTGCTGTTTACTGTCCCTGGATCCAATTTTTTCTTTTTAGTGCCTACTACTTTCTGATATTAAACAATCTATCGTCTTTCTTCCCCCATAAATGTAAGGTGTATTTGTGAGGGAGTCTACCTGTCTTTTCTCTTTGATATCATCAGTGCCTGGCATAGTACCTGAGGAGCTCAATAAACCTTAAATGGCTAAATAAATGCTTTCATGGAGCTTATGTTCAGTGAGGTCATCAATAAAATTACGTTATCAATGGAGGGATGGTCTGCTGTACTTTCTGAAAAACACTATGAGGATAGAGAAGGATTGGGATTGGAGAATACTAATATTGTAGAAAAGGTGGTTAGGAAGGGACTCTGTCAGGAGGGGACATTTGCAAGGAGGCTTGTATATCAGGGGTCCCAAGACCTCCTCCAGGTTCATTGATTTACAAAGACTCAGAGGATGTAGCATATTCATGGCTTAGATTTATTACCATGAGAAATATGAAAGTCAGCAAAGAGAAAAGGCATATAGTGTGAAGTACAGAAGAAACTAGGTCAAGTCTGAGAGTGCTTTTCCAGTGATGTCATGCAGGGTGAGTGTAATTGCTCCAGCAATGGTAACAACACATGCAAAGTGTTTTCTATCAGGAAAGTTCATTGGATACTGGGTGTCAAAAATTTTTATAGGGAGCTGATTAGGTAGGCACTCTGCCTAGTATGTACTAAGATCCCAGCCTTCCAGAAGGAAAGCAGGTGTCCAACATGCACTACATTGTACATACACTTTAGGCACAGTGAGGCTCTCTCACCATTTAGAAGACGTTTAACATCGATGTAGAAAACTGTTTAATAGTCCAGTTCCTAGATGACAGTGAAGGGCCATCCTTACAAGCAGATCTTTCTAGGGAATGGCTATTTTAAGCTTGCTGCAAACCCTTTTCTCAATAAAGGTGGGCTTGGGTAGATGATTCATTCCTATGAATATTAGAAGGAAGAACATTCCTGGAAAAGGAATACTTCAGAACTAAGGCAGTAGGTCTGTAGTGAGCCCTTGCAGTGTCTGAAGGCATGAAAAACTTGGAGTACCTGGAGCAGATGGAGAGAGGAGAAGAATGATAGATATTCAGTTCCATGGTGAGACTTTATGTCTGGGCATAAGGCCCACCTGGTGCTACACAATTTTGTGCCATTAGGTTTCCTGAGATAATTATGGGGAAGCAGCCAGTATGTACTGAACCCTTGCTATGAGTTAGGCTCAGTTCTAAAAGTATCACATGAATGATGAAATGATTTCTCATTTAATTCTCTCCATGACTCTTGAAGTGAAATGAAGATTGCAGTAGATTCAGGGCATAGAAAGATTAAGTCATTAGACTGAGGCCACACAGTTAGTAAAAGAGAATGGGTTTGGGGCCCAGGTGGCCTGATCAGAATACACCTTCTGCTATCCACACTGGAACAGTGTTTCAAAACTGCAAGTTGTAATCTATAGATCAGGACCAATATTTTAAACACAGATTAAATGGAATAAAATTTAAAAAATAGTTGTATCACAATGCGCTGTATTTAATGAGAGTATTGTCTGAAATTTTTGCTTGATTTATTTGTACATTAGATTTTAAACACATACACACAAACATCCATGTACTAAGTTACTATATAAAATATATTCCTTACAATGGAAACAAAATATTTGTAAATAGGGAAGGATGGAGGGGGTGTAGGGAGGACAGGAAATGGGGAAAAAATAAGAACCAAGATATATCATGTAAAGGTACAAGTACCCAATGATAAATGTAAATCTATTGTATACCTAAGATGTACCAATAAAAGAATTTAAGGAAAAAAATATATTCCTTACTTTGGATGTTAATAAAAAAGAAACATTGTAAGCCACAGATCTAGCAAAGCTACATTCTTCTATATGAATGAATCACTTTTCCCCATTCCTCTTCCTATTTCTGGGTACACTGTCCTTTTATGGGTTGAGTCAAGTGCCAGAAACTCATCTACTGAACTTGTTGTTTTCAGCAGGAAAGGAGGTTAGGTGGAAGGGCCAGTTACACTGTCCATAAACCTGGCTGATTCACTTTGTGGACTGCTGTTGTCATCCAAAGTCATGATAATGAAGGAAGAAAAATAAATCATAGAATTTCAAATATTCCAAGAAAAAGGGACATAGATGAAGACATATAATATCAATATTTCTTTCCTATGGTTTATAATATAGTGTGAATGACATTGCTTAAAGAATTTTAGGAATATGTAGTTTTGTGCACTGCAACTCTGTAATATAATCACATTGTCTACTGTTAATCTCAACATAGTTTTGACTTGAAAAAGTGCCTAGAAGCAACCAGCAGTTGATGTTGATAATTTTGAAAGTCTCTATGAGTGGTTTATAACATCAAAGAGATCCTTTTGTTTTCAGCTCCTAATTTTTAATTGGAATATGAGATCTCTGTCTAATGCACTGGAATATATAATAATGGCAAATGCACATAAAAACTTCTTGGAAAGACTGTGCCTATTGTTCATATTTCAGGGAGTTTTCATAAATTGATAGCCTTGAATACTATTAAAGAACTGTCAAGTTTATTAACATTTTTCTGAGAGCTAACATATAAAGTATATTTACTTTATCAAAGTAACAGAGCTGAGAGAGTGCATTTTCAATAATAGTTTCTCCAAAGCTATGGTTGCTAGTTGCTTCTTATTCCCATTTAAGAAGACAGAGTTAGAGCTAAAGAGAATAAGTGACTTGCCTGCAAAGACAGACAGTGGCAGAATCTGGAGCAAAGGCAGCTTTGCAAATGTGACTCCCATGAGGCCTCCAGATGCTATGCTATCTCTGGTTTTAAACCAGCATTTTCTCAAGACCATCAGATTTTCTTGCATCATCATTTAGTCTCCTTACTTAATACTAAGGCCTGGAGGAGGTGGCAGGAAAATCCACTTGCAGTCTACTTCAGAGAAGCAGAGGCGATAGAGCCCCTAGTAGCATTTCACATTCTGCATGGGAGTTTATGGCCAGAAATCTGAACATTAGCATCTCTTCCCAGTATTTCATGTGCAGTTCTTTCTACTGAAGTAGGAAAACATTTTTTTAAGCCACAGGACTTTCGGCTATCTCTAAGACCATTCAATGCTATGGGGGATAACTGTGTCCTGGAATTAGGAATTGGAGTTAGGCCATTGTGGATGAATCCTTTGGATTTTACTCTGAAATATATTCTACTGAATACTTTTGTGTTCAAACATGGCCATCAATTTTTATGCATACCTGATAAAATATATTTGTGTCCACAAGGGGGCTTCATTTTCCTATTTTTCAAGTACCATATCTCTATAATACTGTATATTTTCTCTTGTTTTTACACTGAAAATAGGATCATTTTCTTGTTTTTTTGTTTGTTCTTGAGGTGCAAGTTATTGAACTCAGGGCCCCACACTTACTAGGAAAGCTCTCTACCACTGAGCTACACACCCTGGAGATCTACTTGTTTTTGGTAAGTGCTTGTCACTAAACAGAACTTGAGAACCAGGCACAATGGAAGAAGTAAGGCTGCAAAACCTGAAATAACAGTTAAAGTTCTAAAGGAGTCAAACAGTAAGACAGTGAATTCTTGAAAATTTCACATCCTTCCTATTAAAGTCAAACAAAATCTTTTTCTTTAAACATTACAATTATAATTTGAATTAAATTGACTCATAGATTTCTAAATCCCACCTATTTCCTCATAAAGCTAAAGGTGAATTCAAGAAATAGATTATTCTGGATTCAAATACCAGTGTTTTCAAATATTTATTCTTTGAAACACTTTTGAATTATTTTAAAATCTGAATTCAAGTTCTAAGGGGTTGTCACTTCCCAGCACCCACCTGAAGTTTCTGTTACCAAGCACAGAGCATTCATTAACTCAGACTTCCCCTAAAGCAATGAGATTGTTGATTGAACTAAATTTGATTTGAGTTGAAATGAAGACCTGAGAGTACCACCTCCTGCTTTTAGTGTCAGGATTTCCATTTGTTTTGGAAGAGGTAAGAAGGGGAAAAGCCATGTTCTGCAGTATAGCAACTCAGTGGAAAACGTGCTTTGTCCAGCTCTCCTATGCTCAGTGTTGAAAAAGTAAGTGCCTACTATAGAAAGAAAAATAGCAGCACATTTCCAACTCAGTTTGAGCTCCTGACAAAATAAGGATAAAACAGAGATGGACTTTAAAATGTAAAAAGTGACAGACCAAAATGAGTAGGCTTGGTATTTTTTTAAACAGGCCAACTTGTATATTTTGCAGAAACTGTGTTAAATGAAGGCTAAAACCTTATAATTTGAATATTAAGTTGATTAGCATTTCTGGTAGCTGTTAAAGAGTTGATATCCTTAGAGCTTAGCACTGAAAATCTTCAGTGAGCCTATTCCAAATTAAAGATTAGGAGCATCCATCCGACGCAATCATTTAACAGATAAACTACTCATCCCATTATGGATGCTTGGAATTAAACAAAAAATCTGTAGCATGTGTTACAGAACAGCCTTAGTAGTAGTAATCATCACAATCAGAATAACTTAAATAATATTAAAAAGTCACATCTGTGTAGCTTAGTTGTAGAACACTTGTCTAGCATGTGAGAGGCCCTGAAGTCAGTCCCCAGCACACCAGCAAAACAAAACAAAACACAACACTCAATGAATGTAATAACTCCATCTTTCCTAATTTATCAATAAGTAAGGCCCAGAGAAGTTAAGAAATGTGCCCAACATTAATTACATAGCTAATAAGTGGCAAAGCAGTGACTTGAACTCAAAGAGTCACTGATAAAAGCAGGTCAAATGTTCTTGAACAACCTGAAAATAATTTCAAAAGAAAAAATTTGAGCAGTGCTATTGTTATTGGCATGTGTGCTTCTTCAACATGGTTACTTTGACTTTGAAGAGTTATACATTCATCTGGATGTGTAAGTTCTAGTGTGTGTGTGTGTGTGTGTGTGTGTGTGTGTTTGTGTACCTATGTGGAATGTGTGGGTGTTTAGTTATGTTCAGTGACTTTATGATTGCAGCTGTTAACTTTCAAAAAGTTAGGAGGTGATTCACAAAGCCGTTTTGTGTGTGCGTATGTTATCAGTAGTTGGAGCATTAAAAGGAATCAGAGCAGATTTTTGTCTTGTAGCTCCATCATATATGATATAAGAACATAGGAATCCTGTACACCTGCTGATCTCGCTGTCTCAAAATTGTGTTTAGTTAATAGATGTCAAACAGGTGTGGATTAAGTTATGTCACAAACTGCCTGTTTTCTTGAGAAAAATAGTTCCCTTTAACCAGGCATCTTATCTACTAAATGCCTTAGAGTTGAAATTTTAAGTGTGTTGGTAAAAAGCATAGAAGAGGATAAGATTCTAGAGAATGATACATGAACTCAGAAATGTGCACATAGTGTTTCTCTGAGTAAGAAAAAAATACAAATAGAAATGTGAAAATTGAGTTACTGATAAAACCACTTATTTTTAGTGTTAGTGAAGTATCATGTGACTACATGATTATAGAAACTCAGAACAGCCTCATTACATCAGATGTGATTCACTGTCCAAAGGAGCATTTGAAATTCAACACATTCAGAACTGAACTCCTGATCCTACTCCTCAAATCCAGCCAACCTGCAGTCTTCCTCATTTTAATGGATGGGAACTCCCAGTTACTGAGGCCCTAGCCATGGTGTCATTCCTGTCACCTTCCCTTCTTGCACACCTCCCACACCTAATTCCTCAGACATTGTTGGCTTCACCTTCAACAGACACCTGGAACTGGACCCCTTCTCAGCACCCCTGCAATTTCTGGCTACTTTCTTCTTTCGTTTCTCTCTGGGATTGTTGTCATCACCCACTAACAGATGTCCCCACTCACAGTGTGTTCTTGAAACAGAAGCCAGAAAGACACTAAAAATGTGAATATCCAGGGAAGAATCAGACAGAGAAGGGAAACAGCCCTATGGTGGGGTTAAGTGGCCTCAACTGTGGGTCAGCAGCGTCAGAGGTTAGTGTGGTGTGGTGAGAGCAAAATAAGCGAGATGAAGAGTAAAAGATGATGAAGCAAAAACATAATGGAAAGTCAAATTATTCAGGGTCTTGAATACCACTGATGAGCTCTGGCTTGTCCCTGAGTGCAATGGGGAATCAACACAGGGAGCTGGGTGAGAAGTGACCTGGTGTTCACATGTTCACATGGCCCGTCTTCCTCCTCTTCCTCTTTCAGACTTTCATCCAGTGAGCCTCCTATTTAACATTCCCCATTTTTTATAGTGTTTTGACTTTGTAACAGACTATATAGTCCATTTTCTTATATGTGCTTTAAATAATTAATTTTGAATAAATATACTTTTTTGAAGCCTCATAAACTTCATAAATTAAATGTGCTGCATTGCATTTAGCTTGTAATTATGTGTCTGTTTTGAATTATGTATCTGTTTCAAACCTCTGGTGAATTGATTCAGTTAAAATATTTGTGCAAGGTGCCAGGGTGTCCTAGCTATCCCATTTACTAAGATTGTGTGATTACAGTTGGTCCTCAGAAGATCTGTGAGCACCTTCTTTTTCAGGTGTGGGTGAATTCTGTCACTGAGATAACCAGAGGTGACCTGTGTGCAGAAGATGGAGACTCCTCCCTGCAGGATCTAGTCTACTGGGTCACTCCACCTAGCAATGGGCATCTGGCTCTGAAGTCCTCTCCTGGTGAAAGCATCCAGAACTTCACCCAGGCTCAAATCAATGAGGGCCAGGTGGTGTTTGAACACTCTGGTAAGTCAAAAGGTGGAGTGGGGAGAGGAAGAAGATAAAAAAATAATTAAGGTGTGTTATGTACATGTACTAACTTCCCAAACTGCAAACATGGACTCATAAAAAATAATTTTAAAAAAGATAATGTCAACAAAGTCACAGAGCAAAGCACTGTAAAACTAAAATGTGTTTCAGTCAGTGGTTAATGTGATGGTCATAACTGAGAGTTGCTGAGTGAAAACCACATACCATGGAGAAGCTTTCCAAGCTCTGTAATTATTAAAAAGTGACATGTTTAGTCAGGCCAATAATAGCAAACCAGAGTACCTTTGACTCCCATAGGACTTACACAAATTGTCATGTAAAGTCTGACACCTCCTCTTTGAGCCTTTTCTTAATCATTCACTAACACAGCTTCTCTTTTCTGTCACTCTTCATCAGTTTCCCTCCTTCCTAGTGTAGCATAGATTGATTTGGCTGTTGGTTTATTGTTTGTTCTTCCCCATCACAGTATAAATACTGTAAGGATAGGATATCTTGTATCCTCAGCCCCTAGGACAGTTACTAGAACACAGTAGGTGCTTAATAAATAAAATTTGGTTGAAATAATGAAATACCTATTATATATCTGGTGATAACATTCCAGATGGTAGGGATGCATTGGTGAAAAAAGCATATCTGTTCAAGAAATAAATACAAGAATTAAGGAAGGAAGGCATACAACTTTAATTCTAAGAGATCCTGATGTTGAATGTCCTTTTCTTCTTCTTTTCTTGTTCATCCATAAATCAATATGCCAAACAGCTAGTGGGAAATCTGCAGAAGGGGTGGTCCAGGCACTTTGCAAGGGCAGCCTGGCTTTGTTTTCAGGCTGCCCTTGTCAGTGGATGGAGGGCGGCAGCAGCTGGCAGGAGGAGTGGGAAAGAGCATGAGACAGGAGGGCATGATCCAAAACCTAAGATGTCCAGCTTTCTCAGTTATTTTTAAGTATCCTCCTTAAAAATATAGTAAAGAATATAAAAATAACACATCTTCTAAATCCAAATGTAGTAATATCCTGATTATCTTTGGACGTAATGCAAAGGATCCCCCAAAGAATCTGAAAATAATTTACTCTGTGAATGTTCCCATCTAGTGGTTCTAAACCTGTAGCCCAGGACATGTAGGGTTAGATTTATTGCAAAATGATCCTAAACCTACCCAAGTATGTGTCAAAGCATCATTTTTTAGACTGGATAATATTTTAACACACATGTGCTGAGCACATTCCTGTAATCCCAGCATTTGGGAAATGGAGGCAGGAGGTCCTAGGCTGGGATACATAGAGAGTTTGAGGCTAACCTGAGCTGGATAGAGACTCTCTAAAAATCAAAAACCAAACCAAAACCATACACATGTGTGTTTCTATTTTAAAATGTGTACAGATGTGCTGATCAACTGAATACAATTCATTTTAAGATGGAATCTTTTTTTTTTTTTGGTACCAGGGATCGAACTCGGGTCCTTGTGCTTGCGCAGCAGGCGGTGAAACCACTTAGCTAAATCCCTGGCCCAAATACAATTTATTTTAAAAGGCATAGTTTCTTCTAATTATGTATGTTCTTCAATAGAAGATACCAAAAGTCCTGCTATTTTTAGGTGTCTAGAAAGTTTTTTTTCCTTTTTATGAAAGGATTGTCGTATTTTGTAGGTGGAGACAACTGCTCTAGAGACTTGTACAAGGGAAGTTTTGAATTTCTAAAGCTATACTGTCTATTCTGAAAAGCAGTCACTGATTCTTTTTGGATTTGTCAAGCACTGCAGAAAACTTAATTTCATCTCCAGAAGTTCTCTGAGCAGTAAAGAATAATGACCCCATCTTCAAGATGAAGAAACTAAGTCTCACAAAGATTAAATTGGCCTAACCCTAAAGCTGGACTTTCTTCATTACTTCCAACCTACTGAAGGCCAGAGCAGGTTGAAGAACTGAGGGATTTTTACAATGAAGGATTAAAATAAAAATTAGGTCTCTGGATTGATTGGTTTATCAGTTACCAGGTCAACAATATCTGCTTGGTGAGTAGGGAAAATAATCTCTCCTCAGAAAGCAGGAAGGAGCGTTAAAGACAAGGTTAACATGAGAGCCAATCCATTACATTTCCTAAATGGATATTGAGGCAAGCTGATAACTCTGAGTGTTTGGAGCCAAGTGCCAGATGAATCTGGTGCTGAAACCAGCTGGCTCTCCATGTACATCTGTCCATCAACAGCCCCAAACAAAGACTTTGGTTTAATTAGCCTCTCTTAGCAAAGTGCTCTGCCATTAATCCAATTCACTCTCCACATAACAACTTAAGCATGTTTATAAAACCAAGAGATAGGAAGCTAAATGATTCACCATTGCCCTTCTGAAAGTACTGTTGGGGAAAAAAATTGAGGTTGTACAATAGAAAATCCACAGGTCAACTCTTGTTTTTGTGTTTTCTTCCTTATCTTTTTTTTTGGCACTTTATTCAAAGTGCCCAATGGTAGAACACTTTCTTTCCTTAATTTCATGTTTTATTAAACACAACTTTTAAAGTACTCTTTCTAGAAAAATAAATAATGCAAAACAACATTTGGTTGTGGACCCCTGTTCTGAATTAGACTCGGCATTCTCTTCTCTCTTCTTTCTCCCTCTCTCACTCTCTCTTTCATTTTGGGAAAAATTTAGCAACCTTTTTGGTGAGAAATCAGAACTCTCAGGGTTTGCTTAGATAACAGAAACAAAATACTGTCAACCTATTGATCTACCTCTTATTAAATTGTGTTATTAAGGGTGTACTCATTCATAATTATGGACTCGGCCATGCCTCTTTTATTCCTTGTGACATGTTCCTGAGGAGAGCAAAGATGTATTTCTACCCGGTACAAGAACAAAGGCCTGTGGGGTTCCCAATTTAGTGCTGGATGAACGTTTTCAAAGGGTGATGGGGATGTGATGTGAACCTTGAGCTCTCTGCATTGTGGTCTTGCCTAGTGCTTTGAGTCAGATTGGTAAAGCACCCCTGGGAACTGAATCAATAAGGATCCATCTCAATTTCAGTTATGCACATAAGTTAATTGTTAACTTTAATGATATCACCAATCTCTTGACAGAAGTGAGAGAGTGGAATTCTCTCCTCGCAGAAATGTAATGAAAGCAAGACTTTTAATCCCTTCCCTTTCCCCTCTTATCAGAATAGTTAGCTTGAGATAGATACATAATTAAAGATGTAACTCTTTGGTGAGGGTGATGAGTATTATTTAGGTCCTCCTAAATTTCTAAGTTTCGATTTTCAGTGCTACTAAGATTTCAAAAATTATTTGTGTGTGTGTGTGTATGTGTTTTGTGTGTTGCAGTAAGCATTATTTTACTGGTATAAATTGATTATAAATAATAAAATTCAGGTGAAGGATATGTTCAAAACTTTTAAAAAATTTCTTAGAGATAAAATCTGTTACATTTTATTGTGAGATTGGGGAAGCTGCATTTGAGTATTTCATTGATATGTTTTAATGTTGTGTCTGGCAATACAGTTGTTCATCACTTAATGTTAGAGTTGCTCTGAGAAATGAGTCACAGGGCAATTTCATCATTGTGCAAACATTGTAGAGTATATTTGCACAAACTAGACTGGCTTTGATGTCTTTTGATGATACACATAATGTCGTGGGATGGAGTTCTAGATGTGGTCTATTGTTGACAGAAATGTTATGTGGCACATGACTGTATTTGATCCAATGAGCTAGTGTTGTATTAACATAGGGGTTGTTTTACAGGGGTCCTGTCGGGGGAAGGGTGGTGAAAGTGGGTGGCTTCTGCAGAGCAACCAAATTAACCAGAGTGTAATTTCTTCTTTTGAAGGAGCAATGTCAGGAGGCTTTAATTTTCAGGTTACTGATGGCTTAAACTTTGCACCCCAACAAATCTTTAGTATCACAGCTCAAGCGCTGATCATTAGCCTGGAAGTAAACAGAGGACTGAGCATCTTTCCAGGTAAGAGTTTATCTTGAGCCAGTGTTTTGAGTCTTGAGTGTTTTCCTGTTTATTTAGAAAGTTCTACATGCACAGTATAAAGTGTCAACATACCATCTTTTACTACAGAATAATACCAATAACATTTACAAAGTCCAAAAGGATTTTCCAGATACAAAGTTGGGGCTCTCTACAACTGTTCTTTCCCTTTTTCGTCTTCCTTGGAGGAGGGTGTGTTGGTGAAGGGCAGCGGGGAGGAATCATGCAAGAGGTATCTTTATAGCCCATAAGCACTTTGTTCCTATTCTCTGCTTAGAATGCTCAAAAAACCACAGAAAGCCAGGCTGTGTGATGCCCATCTTGCTCCACTTTGTTGGAATTTTTGTATTTTGAATATAAAATCCTGTGCATTACCTAGACTGTCAGTGCTTTCAGCCAAGGCTTGCTTTGGGGCCCTGCAGCCTCTGCAGGGCTTTCTGCCAAGAATCTCAGCCTGACTGACATGGAAAGGTACAAGGAAGCCTCGCTGGCCAACATTCTCATGGAAGAAAAGGGGAAAGATTTACCCAATGGCAGGAGCAATAAAAAAGGAGAAAAAATGTTAGATTTGTTATTTTTTTAGAAAGTCCTGAGGTAGAAGTACAGGAAACAATAAAATTTCAACATACCTCGAATATTGGTGAGAAAAATAGCCAAAAACATTGTGACTTATTTAAATGATATGCACTACCAGTGAAACATAGAAGGAGAAAAATTAATTATAGTTACAGTAGCCATTTGTTCTGGTCACTGGGAAGCTTTAAAATATAGTGACGCCTGGGCCTGGCCTCACATGAATTGAGTCTGACGTGGGGCTTGGCATCATTTTTAAAAATCCCCCATGATTCTGAAATTGAATCAGGATTGGAATCCAGGGGGCTATACACCATACTGGTGTTTTAGTTCTTATGACATGAGGTTAGTGATGTATTCATGGGAAGTTCATAGGCTTTGTGGCTTGAAGAGAGAATGTAACTTGGCCCCACAAGAAGTAAAGAGTAGAGACTTCTCATATTTCTATAGTAGTCATGGAAGAAATATTCTTTTCGTTGTAATTATTTTTTAAAAAATACTATTTTAGGAGAAATTTTGGAATTTTTAGATATCTTCAGTATTTGAGTTCATGAAAAGAAACTTTCAAAATGGACCAAAAGTTGTTAAACAAGATTCTTCTATTCAGAAACCTTTTTATTTCTGTTCTAGAATTTTTCTCTGAGAATGTGTGATATTTTTGTTAGTTGTTTTAGGATAACTAACATGACACTTAGTGTTGTAAAAATAAGCAAATAAACTAGAAATCTGAAAAATATGGTAATCTATTTTAAAAGTTCCAAAGTTGGACCGGGGATTTAGCTCAGTGGTTCTGCTGCCTGCCTCGCAAGCACAAGGTCCCGAGTTCGATCCCTGGTACCGGAAAAAAAAAAAGTTCCAAAGTCATGATAAATCTGGCTGCTACAAAAGATTAAATACCTTTCATCTATTCTGGCTAAACTAAGTCTGATTTAATAATTGAGGACAGTTATATTAAGTGAAGGATGGAGCCACTACTGCTTAAAAACTTTCGAGTTTATGGTTCCTGTTTTACTGAATATTAATTTGACAGGAAAAATATATTAAAGCAGATAGAATTCCCTTGTCACCTTTGTAGAATAATGCAAAGCATACAATTTTCAGAGCTCTCTGTTTAATATTGGACACAGCCCTGACTGACCATCTTTCCTTTTCCATGAGACTGACATCTTCTCCAGCTTTACCTCTGTGTGTCTGAAAACACACTATTAGAACTTGCATGTTATCTAAAATCCCAAAGTGAGCTGCTCCTTTTCCAAGCTCTCCTGAGCACATTAGCTGTTTTCGTATTTTTGGTTTCATTGTCACCCTCTGTCCCTACAGAGTGACTTGTTTCCTACTCCAGCTCCTGCTCGGGAGGAAAGATGATAGATTTTCATGTACATTTCCACTGAGTGGCTTTTAACTTGAATGAATCTCAATTTGGGTGGGTGTAGAAATGAGAACTGTGGAATCATAGATGAGTTGGGATAGACCTTCTGAGTTATCTGTTCCAGTTGTTCTATGTGTTTTTCATAATCTAACATTGTATTGTGGATCAAGATTTTCTAGTGTATGCATGGTTCAGATGGCCATGTCACCTCATTGTCTTTCCAGTAGTCACCCAAGGATTGCTGGTCCCTGCTGCTGTGTGAAGCTGTGGAGTGATGACAGCGGAGACCCACTCTTCCTTTTCCCTTAGGTCTCCCAACCTGCACCTCATCATGTCATGAGGGAAAAGGATCTGGTGTCCTGTTTCAGGGTGTGATTTTAGATATCAGGTTGTCAGCTTTTGCAGATTTTTATGTTCAGAGTCAGATGTTCTAAGTTATCAGGGAAAAAGTATTCCTTTTTTTAGAACTGTAGATTTTTAGATCTATTTTAAAAATAGAAAATCTATTTCTATTATAGAGTAGAAATGCAGATATGTTGCTATTTTGTGTTTTTATAGTGTTATAATTTTAACCTACTGCACTGGGTTGCTACAATATTTTAAATGAAATAATGTATGCAAATACAAGTTTTGATCCATCTCCATTGACAGCTAAAAACCACAGAGGCTTGGGAAGGTTTAAGGTCATTTAACTAATAGGAGTTATAAGCCTGAAGAATGAGTGCTGAATCTGACCCCAAATGCTGTGGTCACATCTGGCAGCTCCTTTTCTTTATGTTCCAGGGCTCTCTCTGTTTCAGAATGTCAATTTCCTGAGAGTGGACCATCATGGTAGCTGTTTATTTTGTCTCCTTTTCAGTATTACTGATGTATTGACATGCACAACTAGGAAAATATGCAGAGCAATTTAATAAAGAGAAAGATTATGTAGAAATATGTGATTTACTCTGTTTGGTTAGAGAAATATTGCAACCTGGCATTAGTTAACAAAAATAAATTTTTATAAAATTCACATTGGTTCCATACCATTCAGCCTTTCTTTGCCAACTCATCATGTGTTAGCTATTTCTGTCTTGGCTCTTTTATGCTGTTGGTCTTAAAAAGTGGCTCTGGCTTGAGACTTGAAAGAATTTACATGGTAGGCCAAAATAATTATTAGAATACATAGTGGGGGGTGAATATTTTAAGGTTAGCCATGACTTCTATGCCCTTCCAAATTTGAAAATCAGTTTTTACCTCAGTTTTTTTTTTTTTTTT
>NW_004624759.1:4536466-4568607 GCF_000247695.1 Heterocephalus glaber
GTATATGTATGTATGTGTGTACAATATATATGTGTATATATTTTTTATTTCATTGAAACATATTCTCTTTATTTCTGCAGGATTCATTCCCCAGAAAACAAATTTTTGTAACAGTTTTTCACATTGAATGCCACCATTGATTTTGTTTATCTTTAGTGGTACATGTTGGAAAACACTATGGCCTGAGGATTTAGTTCTTCTGTTTATCCAAACTGTACTTGGCTCTTTTTCAAGGAGTGTTGCCTTTAATGTTGGAGGGATTTACACTGAGAGTTTCACTACCATGGTCTAGTCTAGAATAAAAGCTTACATATACCCAGAGTTAAGTAGACCGTGAGTGGAGGGTCTTCCTGGCAAACTCTGTGACTTCAGTATCTTTGGCATGATATAGAGGGAATAACATCTCATCAGCAAACCATCGGTTGCCTGTGGTAGGAATTGAAGGAGAGAAGAAGGGAGAAGGGACTCACAGTGTGTTGCTGAAGAATATAGAGCTGAGATTCATAAATTGTTAGTCAGCAAGACTTAGTGGGAGATAACCAAGAATTGTAAGAAAAGATTGTCAATCCTCATAGAAGTAAGGGGTTGCTAATTGATGAAATGAGACTTACATTCAAGGGGTGGGTACATGGATTTCTCACAGACTGGTGGGGCCAGGGAGAGCTTGTTCACCAAGATAGGCTTTCAGCTGCCGATGAGGAAGGATGAGCATGCCAGGGAATTGCAAAGTGAAGACCAAGGAGGAGAAGGATGTATTTGAGAGGTGGGGAGAAATCTATCAGATATATTGAATTGTTAATCACATTATTTCCTAACTCAGATATCATGTCACCCTCTAAGTTCAAAGTAGAGTGGTATAAGCAATACTGTGGTGTTAAAAATACTTCTGAATCAGCATGACTTATATTTGACCATCAGGTAAGTTTCTTACATCCCTTTCTTGATGATAAGGAAACAACTATATACTTCTTAAGGTTATCATGATATATAAAAGAAAAGGGAGGGACCATATCCATGTTGGTATCTTGGTACAAGTTGAGTATCTCTCGTCTGAAATACTTGGTACCAAAAGTGGTTTTAAAAAAAATATCTGCATATATACAAGGAGATATCTTGGGGGTTGGACATTCATTTATGTTGCACAAACACCTTATGCACAAACCCTGAGATAATTTTGTACAGTATTTTTTATGTGCTTACATTTTTGACTCTAACCCATCATATGAGGTCTGATACAGAATTTTCCACTTGGTGGAGTCATGTCTGTGCTCAAAGAGTTCCAGGTTTTGAAGCGTTTCAGATTTTGGATTTTTGGATTAGTATGCTTAATTTTTACATCTCTGCTCCTTGTTGTAGGGCTTTTCACATATTAGGTACTTAACAATGTTTGTTGAAGAAATGTATGAAGCTTCCATGTTTAGTGACCCTGAAACTCTTGATGTTATAGTAGTGGTTGTTTTTTATGAAACAAAGAACCAGGATAAAAGTATGTTTAGGAAATAGTGTTTACGAGAAGCATAAAACAGATTTCTTTACCCAAGTATTCTCAAGGGCTTTAATGTACTGGTTTGCTTTTTAAATCTCTGAGAAGTATTTGTGGAGTGAGGGTTTGCCAAAGAGCTATGGTACAGAGCCCTCTGAGGACTTCTATGCTGAACAACAGTGATTCTGTGCATAAAGATTTTAGGTGGACTTCATATAAATTCTTCCCTAATTAAGTGCCTGGAACTCGCTGGTGAAAACACCAACTATTTTTCTAAGATGAAATGGAAGGGGATACTGTTTAGTCTTTTTCTGAGTTGGGCTGGACAAGAAGAGATGCTTGTCAGGCAGTTGTGACATAGGGTAAACTGGTTTTACTGCCTGAGCAACTCAGAGTGACTGCTGAATAGAAATTAAACTTTAGTGACCTCTGGGTCACATAGGTGGAAAAGACAGTGAGGGACTGACATACTCCTGCTGAGTGAAAAGCACTCTGGACCTTGAACAGCTTGGGTGGATCCTGTACTCCAGAAGGCTAAGATGAATGAAATAATATTTTTAAATTTTGTTTTTAATTCACAGATAGTAATTGTACATCTTTATGGAGCACAGTGCTGCCTTTGTGCCTCTGTACATTGTGAAAAGATCAACTCAGGGTATTTAGGTCATCTATCATCTCAAACATTTATCTTGTGCGTATAATGACAACATCCAAAATCCTGTTTCCTAGTGATTTTGAATTATGCAATGCAACACTGACTTTAATCACACTTTTGTGTAATAGTGTATCAGAGCTTACTTTTATTTGGCTATGCCTTTGTACCAGTTAACCAGTCTCTCCCACCTCTTCCACCCACCATCACCTCTGGTAACTGCTCTATTCTCTACTTCTATAAGCTCAGCTTTTTCAGATTCCACATATAAATGAAATTATGTGGTATTTTTCTGTCTGTGCCTATCCTATTTCAGTTAATATTATGATGTCCAGGTCCATTCATGTTGCTGCAGACAAGATTTCATGCCTTTTTTTGGCCAAATAGTATTTCATTGTGCACAGGTCCCACATTTTCTTTATTCATTCATCTAGTGAAAGGGTCCATTCTATATCTTGAATATTATGAATAGTGCTCCAATAAACATCAGAATGCAGATATCTTTTGAAAATGATTTTCTATCCATTGGATAGAAACATTTTTAAAAGAGCCCCTTTTATCTTCCTACCTCTAAAGGTAACCTTGGAGGTGAAGGAACAAGTTAATATAAATTAGGGTCCTTTATAACAAGGAAGTAATTAAGAAAGTACTGTGGGATAATGTTCCAAAGAGAAACTGATGATGGTAAAGTTGAATTGGAGGTGTCCAGAGACCACACACATAAGAGATGTAATCTATCTGTAGGAAGAGATGACCCCACCTTGACAGGAAGGGCCCCAGTTATAACTATAACATTGACTAGAGGCACAGAAACATTCCCCTTGGTCTCCCTGATGTGACCTCCTATCATGGTCCCCCAGTTCCAGAAACCAGAGAGTAGCAATGACTGCAAAAAATATCAGCAGCAAGAAGTGAGAGGAACATGGGAGGCAATTACAAGCATCACATGAGCATTTTGTGCAATAACCAAACTTGTGCCAAGGTGGTTCTGAACTTGGGGCAGAACTATGTTTCTTTTCTTTTTTTTTTTTTTTTTTTTGGTACCAGGGATCGATCTCGGGACCTTGAGCTTGTGAGGCGGGCGGGGCAGAACCACTGAGCTAAATCCCCAGCCCTAGAACTATGTTTCTGAGACTGACATTCACCTACTCCCAGGAGCCCCAGGACAGAGTGCTTATCTTAGGGGCTCAGGCATTTTAAATGAAGTCTTCAAATTGCAGGCTCATAAAAATCCTTGCAAGTTTAAAAGTTATCCAGACCCAAAGCTGGCTTCTTCTTGTAGTTAGCTCATGCCCAATGTGGTTTAAACATTGTGTCTGGTGGCCCTTGCTCTCTGACTACAAAAACTGAGTAAGGAAAGCCCAAACAGGATGTCATTCAGGAGGCTTAGTTATTATTGGATGGTTGACATGACTTCATAATTAACTTATGAAGTACCTACTCAGAGAAATACCCGTGAAGGGCTGACGTGAAAGCCCTTTATCAACGATTAAAACAAAAGGGATGAAATAAGCTGGGCCAGAAGGACGGAAATCTCTTTCAGACCTTTCATCCTGTGAGGCTGGGGATATTTCCCAAATAACTGCAAAGGGAAGGGACGTTTACTCTGGTCCTGGGCACCCATAAAAGTATGATCCATGTACCTTCCAGTCTGTGAGCTGATAACAATGGAAAGTAAGTGAAAGTGTTTACAAATTTTTATAGCAATTTGACATTGCTGTGACATTTTTATTGTGTTTTACAAAATATTGGTCCATAGCAGATGAGGAAGGAAAAACTGATCCTTTACCACAGAATATTTAAGGAGTATTGCTGTAAGCTGAGTGGGCCCACACCTTTTTGGCCTTAGGTTACCAGTGAGGCCACATTAGCACCAAAACTCATGTGTCACTACCCCTACAACCTCCCAATCCCTTGATGTTCACAGGTCCGTGAATCATGCAGGTATGGGGGTTCCCAGGAGGTGCCTCACATTCATGAAGAGCAAATCTCTGCTCCTCAAGAGGAGGGGGCTGTCTCTTGTGTTCTCAGCACTACACAAGCTGCTTTCCCTTCACATACCCTGAGCTGAGCAGGACCCACATGCCATTGCCATCTTTCTCTAGGGATCGGTTAGACACTCAGGCCTTGGCTGGGAGAGACAGGGGTGGTAAGAAGCTGGTTTCTCCAAGAGTGCTGGTAGCAAATCATCCCCAGAAATAGATGCCTGCAGGATCACTAGCACCTTCTAACCCTATTTCAAGTTAGAGCTAGCCATTCCCCACACTCATAACCATGTGTTTTCCGAGGAGATTTCAAGGGTTATAAAAATTACTTCACTAACAGGTAGCCTTCCTATGTGTTCTACTTATGCACATGATTTAATCTTTCCTTAGGCTCCATGAAGCCCCTTTCATCTCATGACCTGAAGGCTGTGACTAATGATGTGTACAGTGCAGGAAATAGAACTATAACTTTTATAGTTCTAAGTTCCCCTAGACTTGGGAGATTGCTGAGAATGAATTCTGACAACAGCACAGAGGATGTTTTCATTTTTACCCAATATCTGGTGAGTCTTGATGTCTGTTTCACTGAGCTGGGTGGACCTTGCATTTGTCTTCATCCTGTGTAAACCAGTAGACATGCTCTGTTGCCCAGGCAATTACTCATTTCAGCTGTGCAGGCTTTAAAGTCTGACACTTTGTGGGTAGCATAAGATGAGACATAGTTGTCAGGAAACACTGCACAATTTAAACTCTGTGTGTAATAAAAAAGAATAATTTTTATCATTAATGACTGACTTAAAAGGAAATTGAAAGCATAGTGGGCAGAGTAAATCCTGCAGGGCATACATGTTTGTACATTGATATTTAATATTAGATACTATTCAATATATTATAATTGCGTGTGTGTGTAATCTGTATCCACAGGCAAGTGTTTTGAACTTCATTACCAGTACCATCATCCACATACCTTTTTTTTTGGTACTGAGGATCAAACTCAGGACCTTATGCTTATGAGGCAGGCGCTGGAACCACTGAGCTAAATTCCCAGCCCCAACATACCTTTTTATTGAAATGAATAGGCCTTCCAACACTTTCTGCATTTTCTAAAAATTTGTGCTTCCAAAGAGAGTTTGTGAATATAAATATTCCTCTTGTTTGCCATTCAACTTTCTTTTTCCATTCTGAAACAGTTTATGCATGGATCCGATAGCTAATTTGATTATAGCTTTATATTACTGAGGAACAAAAAAAAATTCAAAATCAAGTTTAGAGGAAATAGTAAGGGTAAACTACGTATCTGCCATTAACATGTGTCCAGTTTGATATGGCAGGATTGAATTTAGCTTTTGTTTTGCAGTTCCCTTTGTCTGGATACATTTAAAGGGGCAGGTCATGAGGCTAGTAAAAGCTCTGAATGTGATGCTAAAAAGAGGAAGTATAATTTCTCTGGTTCACAGATGTGGTTTAGAAGGGGGGAAAAGATTAGGATGAAAACTACATTGTATAGGGGAGCTAAAATGTGCCCACAGCCATCAAAACATGTCCAGGGTCAGTTTGCATTCGAATAGTTACAAAAATGGTATCAGTCATATATTGATGCCTTGGGTCTAGCCTTGATTCCTTTCTCTTTTTTTAAAAAAATTGTGACTATGATTATTGTTTTCAATGATCCTTTGTTTTATGAAAACATGAAACATTTTATAACAAAGTAATGAGAATAAAAATAGTTAATACACTACGTATTGCAATCTTAAAAATAGTTACTCAGAGCTCAAGACATAGACAAACTTGCAAATATATAGTGTTTTAGATCAATGTGGTCTAAATAAGCTTTAGTGAATACAGTAGCCAGGATCCTCTAGGTTTTGCTACAGTAACAACTTTCAAATGCCAGTGGCTTGCAAAAGAAAAATTGTATTTCTCACTTATATTGTACATTGGTTGTGGGTCTGTTCTATGTGTCTTCCCTTTTCCAGGGTCTGAGTTGAAGGAATAGCCTCTCTCTTGGGCATTGCTATTCTTTGAGCAGAGATAAAAAGTGATGGTAGAGCCATGTGATAACTTTATAGCTCATGCTCCACAGTGTCACTTGTGGCTCAAGAAAGCCACATGAGCTACCTTGATGTCAATGAGGTGGAGCTAAGTGGACAGAGCAGTAGGGCAGTCACTATACTGGGCTAACCTGGTAATCTGAAAACTGTTTATAATTTTGGAAATCAGAATGTGTATTCCTATTGAAACAACCCACTTTTAAAATAGAACACATTTCTACACAGGAAATGAATAGCCCAGGCTAAATATAAGGGCCCAGGGTAAGCAAAGTCTTGACTGATTAAAATGCAGTTACTTTAAGATTTTATTTCTATCCCCCCCCACACAATTCCTTCTGCTTTTGTGAACAAATAAGAAAGTACCAAGTAAACATTAGCAATGGCAAATGGTAGCCAGACCAGGGCTGCACAATGTATCTGAGATGAAGGACCCTTGACGTTGGTTTATATGCAGATAGGAGCACGCTCTAGCCTAAACAGTACCACAAGTCAGGGGTAGGGAGAGGAGTTATTCTGTCTTTCATGAGTAAACCACGCTGTGTGTTTCTTCTCACAGCATAGCCCTTACCTCTCCAGAGCTGACACCTGCCACACCAATGGCCTTATTTAATGCTTTGACTCTAAGGACAAAGGAGAGATTGTCTAATTATATACAAGTTGTGATAAAAAAGACAGTGAATGTTTAAATTAAAAAAAATTACAGTAAAAGACACATTGTCATTATTCCCCCTCAACCCCCCCGCTTACTTTGAACACACTTCTCCCACTATTCTTGCCACTTTCTAAAGCAGTTCTAGAAGTCCTGTTTTGTGAGTATTGTTAGTTGTACTATTGTGGCTGCCTGGATGTCCTGAATCAATTGAAAATATTTACCTTTTGTGATCATTGTAACTTTGAAGAATATCCACAGGGAGCCAGATCTGGTGAGAAAAGTGGACAAGGATGCACATAGTAGTGTTTTTACAAGCCTACCTTTCCATTGGAGGACAAGTGGCAGCAGCATTCACTGTATTTTTGATCAGGCCTTGTAGTGACATGAAAGAGGACTTCCAGAAAGACCTCAGAAAGTGGCAAGAATGGTGAGATGTGGCAAGAATGTTTGAAGCAAGGGGGAATGTTTGGAAGGGGATTAATGGCAATGTGTCTTTTACTTTAATAAGTTTTTAAAAATTTAAACAATCATATATTTTGAACTCAGTGGACCATATATGTGTAGTTCTATTTCTAGATTCTCTGTTTTATTCCAGTGATATATATGTCTTCCCTTACACCAACACTGCCTTGATTACTGTACCTCTAGAGGAAGTCTTAAAATTAGGTACTAAGCATCTTCCAACACTTTTTTTTCTTTTTCTTTTTACTTTTCTAGGTCCTTTGTACTCCTACATAACTTTTAAATTTCAATATCCAATTCTTCTTTATAGAAAGTCTACATAGACCTGAATTTTTATATATACTTTGTGTTTTCTAATCCTGCTAAATTCCAATACAAGTTCTAGGGGCTCCTAGAGATTTCTTTGTATTTTCTCTGTAGGTGATCATTTCATCTACATATAAAGATTTTACTTCTACCTTGCCAATCCTATCCTAATTGTGTCATTTTATTGCCAGACTATTTTGGTTTAGGCCTAGGTTTCAAAGTGTAATGGACAGATAAAGAGTAGGCATATATGCCCTTGTTCCCCACCTTGGGGAGAAAGCATTGTATCTTCTCCATTCATGGAAGTATGGAGTACATGTCTTTGATCTGTTGAGAAGGTTCTGTTCTACTTCTAGTCTCCTGATAGCTTTTACCCTGAACAGCTGTAGAATTTAGTCCAATACTCTTTCTCCAACTAGTGACAGGATCATATGGCTTTTTCCTTTCCTCTGTTAAAATGATGACTTTTGGAGGTGGATCTTCCAATGCTGAACCAACACTGCCATCCCTATAGTAAAACCACTTTCCATATATTGCCAGATCTGACTTCTAAGAGTTGGTTTTGTTAAACAAATTTCTATTTATGTTCATACTTTTTCTTCTATTATCGTTATTCAGTTTTAGTATTAGCACAATGTTGATTTCCTAAAATGAGGGGAGAAGTGTTCCTTTTTTCTGCTTTAAATGTTTGATATAATTTATCAGTTAAAATGTATATGAGCCTGCTGTTGTCATATGGGTAGGTTTTCAAGCTAGGAATATACTTTCTTTAATAGGTGCTATTAAAATTTTATATTTCCTCCAGAGTTAGTTTCATTAATTTGTCTTCCAAGTTACTTCTTAGAAGTTGTCAAACTTATTTCAAAAAAGATTTTTGTAATATGCTTTCTATATCCTTTTAAATTCTGTAAAATCTTTGGTAATGTCTCCTAGATCTTAATATTGTAATTTCAAAAATGTATAACTGATATTGTGTAACAGGAAGAAAAAGTCTAAAAGAGCAGGGGAATTGGGAGGGGTAGGGGAAGGGAAAAAGGGGAAGGGAAAAAATATGAGAAGAGGAAAAAAATGGAAAGAAGGTCTTTGCAAATAGGGAAAGGTGGAGGGGGTGAAGGGAGGACAAGGGAAGGGGGAAAAATAAAAGAACCAAGAGACTCATGTAATGGTACAAGATCCCAATGATGAATGTAACTGTATTTTATACCTAAAATGTACCAATAAAATTAATGGGGGATAAAAAACAGTACTAGTGTAGAACTGGAATACAGCCTTTCTTTAATTGGCCATTTGTGATAAACACATTCTATGACACATTATTTCTTTAAATCATTACAAGTTTGGACAGCTCTGACCAGGATTAAATGTCCTGGTCAAGTCATACCACAAAGTGGCATTTATCTGCCATAATCATACTAGGCAGATTGGAGGGTTCATTAGAGAGCTCATTGGAGAACATATTTCGTGAATTTCTTTGTTACCTGGAATCTCACTGAGTTTTCCGCATTGGCCAGAGCCTAACGGGTCCCAGCACAGTGCCATAGGAGAAGGAGCTCTTATCTGCAGGCCTGGAGATATGGTTGTTCCTATCTCTGTTACCAGCCATCCCTGTGAGGGGGAAAGGCATAATTCTCTAAATTCCCTACTTCTCTAAGCTGTTGGGCAGCTTCTTAGCTGCAAACTTTAACCCATAACAGAAAAGTCAGTAAGGTCATGATTTTTTTTAGAGCCAAATCTCTCCTTTAGCATCTGCCAGATACTCTTTGTGGTTTTATAAAAATCAAGGATATGAGATACAGAAAGCTTAGATCTTAGAGATTCAAGGGATATTACATTGTAAATTAAAGTGTTACTGTGTTCTAAGATTTGGAACCACATACCTGTCTATTCATGGGTAACTGGATTACAGCCTTGTTAAAGTTCCAGAGAACCAAGTTGGAGGCATGAGGATAGGGGTAGAGTTTGGGAGGGCAGGGACAGACCAACTTGCCAGGATAGGAAGCAACCACTTCTTGATCTCTGGGGGGCCAGAGCATTTGTGGGTTGCTCCCTCTCCCTCATTCTGCATAAATGGGGTCATTAGAGAAAAGAGATGATCGGTCCTTTCTTGGAGCTGATGTAATAAAACACCATGGGAGTTATTTTTAAAGTTATTTTAACTTTACATTTTAGTAAGAATAATTGCAAAAAGAATTCTCATATACTATTCATCCATGTTCCCCAAATCTTAGCATTTAACCAAATTTACTTTATACTTTCTTTGAAGACACACACACACATACTCACACACTCTTCTAAAATTTTCAAAGCCAGTTGCCAACCTGGCTAGTTACCTCTAAATATTTTAGTGTATAATTTCTAAAAACAAAGCCATTCTTTTACATAATCACAGTGCAATTTTTAAGATCATGAAATCAACATGGCTACAATATATTATACAATTGATAGACCTTACTCAGATTTCCCAAATTATTCCAGTAAGTGTCCTTTAGAGCAAAAGAAAAAATATCCACAGCATACACCGTAGCATTTAGTTGTCAAATGTTTTTAGTTTCCTTTAATCTGGAGAGAAGTTATGTTGTCTTTCATGACCTTGCCTTGACATTCTTTTTCTTTTTCTTTTTCTTTTTCTTTATTAGAGTGTAGGCCAGTTCTCTGTAGAATGCCCCTCAGGTTTGATCTTGTCTGATGTTTTATCTAATGTGACCTAATGATGAGATTCAGAGCGTGCTGGTCGTGTGTTCTGGGCAAGAGCTCAGGTTTTGAATTCTGGGCAGGAATGCCATGGGAACTGTTGGATTCTTGTCAGCACTTCTCCCAGCAGCCTCTGAAGCTCACTCTGTCTCAGTACTAAGAATTTCACATTCATCCCTGGGTCTAACGCTATCTTTCAGATTTCTCTGCTGAGAATATGTTCTACTATTTCCTTTGTGTCTAATAAATATTTTCTGAGGAGATACTTTGTAACTATTAAAATATTCTGTTTCTCATTACACTACAGCTCACTAGTTCAAGCAACCACTTTAGGTTTCCTATCTGAAATGCTGCAGCTAAAATACTTGCCAAATGGTAGTTTTTCCTCATTGTACTTTTCCTGCTATATTTATTAATTGGAATTCTACACCATTGGTTTTCTAATGGCCTTCCAGAAAGACTCTTGGAAAAAAGAAAATATCTGGACTAATATAAATCTGTAAGAAATAGAAACATTCCCTTCCCCCTTTCCTCAATCCCAGAGCACAGTTATTATTAGCTTAGTGGCTAATCTATCCATATTTAATACAGTGGAATTATGTAGACCTGTTGGAAGCTCTTCCTAAGGCTATTTTCTGTTTGAGGTCCCAAAATTCCTAGCCATCTCTGAGATCCTTCTCTCCTTAGGTTCACCCCATACTTTGTCTCATGAAGTTCTGGTCTCATTTTCCCTTTCCAGTCCTTCTCCCAGAACATACAGGCATCACTGTGTACTATTGCTCTCTCATTCACATCACTTAGAACGTGGCTTCTAAAGCTGTAGAAGCTAAAATGTATCTAAACATTAGAGACTATTCACCTGCAAACCTCGTTCTGGGCATGACTGGCAAGTTGGCATTCCACAGGCACGCTTACTCTCTTTTACACATAGCTCAGCACTTTCAGTAACCTATCCAGTCTTAAAATTCAGGTACTCAAGATACATGTAATTTGATTTTCTCTCTCATTCTCTAATGTAAAATGTCAACTGGTTATTCACACTTAATTTTTCACTCTTGAAACAGATGCCTTTTTAGTAATAGAATTTATAAAAGACTTTTCCTCCATTAGGCTCCCAAAGTACAAAACTATATTTAGGAGTCCTTCCCTTGGAAGATTTCTGACCTTTGACTCAACTGTCCTCATTTAGGGGTACCATTCATTCCCTGGGGCAGTCGCTCTCAATACAGCAAATATCAGAAGATATGTAGATTATTTAAATAACTTCTGATATATGCAGGAAGCTAATTTTCACTTACACCAAAGGACCAATATACAAGAATGACCAACTTCTAAGAAAACTTTCCTTTCTGGTTAATAGATTGTGTTACTTTTCATATCAAGAAACTGAATTTCTATATAATAGTATGTCTCCCTTAAGCAGGATAGGAACCTGTTAGGAATCATACTCTGGCTCAAAATCCATGGCACATTACTTGTTCCTGGGAGAAAAAATACATTTATGATTAATCTTTTTTCATAAATCAGAAGCTGGGCATAGAAGTAATAGGGCTGCTAAATGAAACAGGACTTATTTTCTAGAACTGCTGAGAAACTGAGTCTCTAGTTAAAACTAGAAATTGTTATCTTTGAAGAAGATAATCCAATTTCCAATTGAAATTGGATTACTTTTAACCCAAGTAATCCAATTTCTCCTAATCTTGTTTCTTTCTAAGGAAATGTTGAGCAATGACATTTTATTCTCCTCATTTAAAATCCCCAAGTGAAAGCATTTCTTTGTCGTATCCTTCAGTGGTTTAAGGAACAAAAATCTCCTTACCAACTGTTTTTGGACACTGTAGGACAGGATGCTTATCTTCCACAGAAACTCCCTAGCCCAAAAGTCTTTCTAGAACTCTTTATAGACACAGTCATTGAACCAATATGGAGCCAGCACTACATATTCAGAAATGAAAACTTCTGCTAATTAATACAGCATTTCTAAATGTTGGCTGATTAGTAGACTTAATAGCTCTGTAAATTATATGATAGTTTGTTCCGTGCAATCTTGAACTTCACAAACCCATGTAAGTTCAGAGCACAATAAGAAATAGCAGGTAAGAAAATATGTGACTCCTAAGAATTAAGGGTTGACTATTTTTCAGTGGCTCTCCCTTCTGAGGTACAGTTTTGCGTTTTGAGTCACTGATATTTGATGAAGGACTACACACATGGTGTCTGGATAAGAAAACACAGAGTAGAACCCATCCCCATTACTTGTGTTAGAAAGGACCTTGACAAGCCACAGATATTAAAGACAAGTTAAATATAGAAAAAAAAATACATTAGGCAAGGTGGAACAATTTGAACATCAATGAGAATAATAATTGCAATGGAATAATGTATTTATTAACATTTATAAGTTTGTAATGATTCCAAAACAAGCATTTTTCCTATCCCTCCCATTCCTCTTTGTAGCCAAATAGCTGATGAAAGAAAGTTCTTCCTTATAGAAAAATGCCAGATAATAAATGAAGAAGGAATGATAAAAGAAAGAGTATTAATGTTTTGCCATTGCATCAATGGATCAAGACAATATTATAATTGAGTCTGTTAAGCTATTAAGTGACCAGGTCATGGGAAACCTTTCAACAGATGGATCAACCTGCCAACACTCGAAACCGCCTAACAACCTTAACACATCTTAAGGAGAGTTAACCAAATATTATTGTGTTTTCCACGAAGTAAAAAAGGAAATTATCCAGTACAACTTGTAAAATATTCATATCCAAAAACTGAACCTAATTCTTACTTAAGCTTCTAAATTTAACTACATTATATAGGAAACATAGGAGAGAGGGGCATGTTAACATCATAAAGATGCAATCAGCAAAATCCAAAATGTAGAAAACACTGCAAGACAACTCAATTTCTTCAACAAATAAATTGCAAGAAAAAGATTAAAGAAGGGAACCCATACATGAAAAAAAAAGCTATAAGAAATACTAACTGCGGTATGTAGACTTCCTAAAATCTTGCTTGTCCAAACAATAGGGGATTTTTTAATGTGGAAGGACTACCAAAAAAAAGAAAAAAGCAAAAATTGTCTTTCAAACTTAAAAAAAGTCATCTTTTACCAGTACCTACTAAAGCATTTACATATGAACTGATATGTCAAGATTTGATTCAAAATAGTCTGTTGGCAGAAAAGTCAATAGGAATACTCATGAAACAAGACTGGTTGAGTTGCTAATTGCTGAAACTGTCTGACGTTTAAGTGTGTTTTTCTTTCTTTGTTGAATAGATCATTTTGAAATAGAATCTCTTAAGTTTGAAAAATAAGTTACCCTGCTTTTAATGTTCCTGCATTTGCAATATGTGCAACAATTTCAACATGAATAAAGTAAGCCCTAGAAAAATATCTGTTTCCTCTAGTTAGGATCTATTTTAATCTTTGTATCAACCTGGAAACCAGGAGCTAATTTTTCTCACTGTCTGGCCAGGTCAGTGAAGGGTTGATACTATACCAGCATATAGATCATGAGAACAGCAGCTCGACTGTGGAGGACTCTTTTACATTCATGGCATCTTCTCCACCTGTAGCAGTTCTTGGCCCTGAGGAATTCTCGATTACCATTTCATATGAAATTAATGAGCCTGGTAGGCATAGCCGTCTGCTTGCAAATACAGGTAATGCTATTGAGAAATGGTAAGTGCTTTATCTATATTAAAGTAGGGACAATTTGAAAATAAATCTTTCCCTTTTTGTCAATGCCATTATAATAGCCTTTGAAATAAAACTGAACAGTTTATAAGGAACTGTTACTTTGCATGCCCTCTTTCTGGGCCTCTTTCCTTTTGTAAGCGTAACGGTTGAATTGGGGAAAGAATTATAATTTGGCTTTAAATAATTTTCTTTATACCTCCAAATGGGAACTTCACCATGCTTACAACTGAACACTCTTGATAGAAAATGAAAATGAAAATAGGGTAAGTTCTTAAAAGGAAAGGGGTATTGAAAGCTGCACCTGTTTTCATAGCAAAAGAAAGTCCAGAAGTAGCTAAGTTAGGAAATTAAATTATAAGTAAATCTGAAGATTTTAAAGTGCACTTCCCTTGCGCTTGTATTTAAATTTCTTTCTTTTTTTTCTGTCGGTACCAGGGATTGAATTCACAGGATCTTGCGCTTGCGAGCCAGGTGTAGCATCGCTGAGCTAAATCCCGGACCCATAAATTTCATTTTTTCATATGCTTTGGGTAGCAGTGATAATTCAAGTACTTGAGCAACCAAAGCCCTTAGAAGAATACTAGAAGAGGCAGATGTGAGGGAGAAAGCTTTACTGAAACTGTCATCTGAAAGTTCTAATGAAATGCCACTGTTCTTCATGTTTATGTTTTACCAGGAGCTACTGTCAAGGAGGGAGACAAAGTTCTAATTGACCAATCTAAGTTAGATGCTTCCAATCTCTTATTTAAATTACCCAAATCTCAGCACTCTTCCTATGAAGTTTGGTTCCAGGTTACATCTCTTCCTCATCATGGAACCATCATGGTTGGAGAAAGAAATATTACCAAAGAAAAACCCAATTTCTCCCAATACATCATTAATAAATTTGGAGTGACATACCTTCACGATGACTCTGATTCACTGGCTGATAGTTTTACCTTTGCTGTTTGGCCAAACAAAAAGAGCAAGTCTGCCACCAAACCAGAGGCTGGTTTTCTTGAAGAGTTGTTTAACATCACCATTACTCCTGTGAATGACCAGGCACCAGAATTAAAGACAAAAGGACTTCGATTGCAAGTGCTGCAGGGCAGTAGGTTGGTTGTGGGACCTGAAATCCTGAAAGTGGAGGATCCGGACAGTCCTCCAGATGAGATCAGATATGTGATCATTCGTAACCCCAATAATGGCTTTTTGGCAATGGCTAACCATTCAGATGTACCTTGTCACCAATTTACACAAGCTGACATTGATAGCTGTCAGGTGTGGTTCATACAAGATGGAAGCCCATCCTCTGGAGTGTTTTACTTTAGCGTGACTGATGGCAAACACCGCCCTTTCTACAAGCTTTTCCATCTGGATGTCATCCCCACCGCCATCACCCTTTTGAACCTCACCGAGCTGCTCCTCCCACAAGGCCAGACAATTGTCCCTATCACCCATGTTCACCTGTCAGCAGTTACCAATGGAAGGAGCCCCCACATAATTTACAGGATAACAAGGCCCCTCCAACATGGGCACTTGCTGATTGAAAACGAGGTGGTCACTAGCTTTGCCCAGGAGGATTTGGACTCAGGAAGATTGTCCTACCATATGACAAATCTCACAGCCTCAGAGGATCAGCTACAGTTCTCAATGTTCACATCAGAAAGCAACCTGACGGGGCAAACACTAAGCATCAAAGTGAAGCCTCTATTGCGGGTTATGTCAAATCTGAAAGTTGCCAACAGAGTGGCTCATCAGCTGAGAAGAAAGGACCTTGATGCAAGTGAACTTGCTAATATGACTAACAGTGATCCCAAATTTGAAGTGACAGAGCCCCCTGTCCACGGAAGACTTGTACGAAGAGTGGTTCGCAGCACCATGATGGAAGATGCCACACTGTTCACTCAGAAAGATGTTGACCAAGGACTGTTGGTACTTGACATGCATGCTAATCTAACAGGCACTGATGTGCTGAATGACTCTTTCACATTCTTGCTCAGGGCAGACCATGTACAGCCAGCAATAGGTTATCTCCCCTTCACCATAGTGCCACCTGACCTCTTACTTCTGCAAACTTTTACACCAGATGTTCCTCTAGTCACTGGAGAGGTCCTTGGGACCTCAGTTTTCTCACAGAAAAAGCCTGTAGTTTCGTCAGGATTCACAACACAAACAGAAACTCGAGGGAAGCTGACCCAGACCAGGTGGCAGGGAGCAGATCCCTGGGGACAACACAGTGGTGCAGAGCCAGATGTGAATGGCACGATCTCTTCCATGGGGGTCATTTGGCCACCAGCTGCCACCAAAGTCAGCCCTGGGATATCCACTCAGCCCAGAGAGATCAGTTACCCTCTGATGGTTATCATACCCTTGGCTGCAGTGTTCCTTTTGCTGATAGTGATTTCAATGACCTTATGTATCTGGCTGCTGGGCCAGAAAGAAAAAAAGGGAAAACCACTTATTAACCCCCAGACCAACCTAGAACCCACAACCCCAAGTTGCAAGCCAGAAAGAAGCATAACTGTTCCATCTGTCATAGTGACGCCCCTCATTCAAAGCTCCAGCAACCCCCCAGCTGGTCTTTTCAGGGCCCTACAGTGTGAGCAGATGGACCCCACAATGGTTAAACCGATCAGAAAATGTGCTCCTTGGGAGACCTGGATGAACCTGGATCCTGACATGGTCAAGCTCTGCCGACAAACCAACCCCATGCTGAAACACAACCAATACTGGGTGTAGATGGAGGGCTGGAGTTTCTATTGACTGCCTATTTTGTATAAATACTAGAATAGGCACTGGGACATAATGGGGAAAAAATGCTTGTTGAATTAAAAAAAATAAAAAAGCCAGGCCATGCTTCCCACTCAGTGCTTAGCCATAGCCCCAAATTAGATATTGGTGGGTGTTTATTGTAACTCTGTGTAGCTCTCATGAGCTTTTCACAGGCCTTCTTCCATAAATGCCATCTTCTGGACTTTACTTTTGCAGTATATGTATAAATTTTGTTGATATTTAGACCCCTTTCCAAGGTGATGCTGAACATGTTGGCCCCACTGTAAATAGCAGTGTTAACATGGGACATAGAGTTAAAGAAGGGTTTAGATATATTTCATTGAGAATTCACTTCCGAGTGAGTCAGCAGGAAGAGTAAGAACTATCTCAGCAGTAGGAGAGGAAATTTATCACATCAATGTGTTTATGTCCCGAGGTTTAGTTTCCCAACACAGGAAATGCCTTGATGCTCCAGATAGCAGGACAGTCAGATCTCCTTGGAAGATATTCACTGGACAAACAGTAATGCCTCAGTTCATGAACACTTCCCTTTGAAAACAATTTGGTTCACAAACAAAAGATTCTGGCAAAATTTTGCTTGTGTTCGCAAACTCTGCATTGGGTGACACACATGACCGCAACCATTTTCCTCACATAAACACAGACGCAGCCATGTCCTCCTGAAACATACAGCAAATTAAGTTCACAAAGTGAAGTACCACTGCATTGCATTTCAAGAAGCTTTATTTATTCTGATTTGTAAAATCAAGCTTAGTATACCAAAAATATTTAAAATGCTAAAGGATAGAACTTTGTTAAATGCTTTTTTGTTGTCTCAGTTTGGCTTTACAACAAATTGAAATAAAGCCCAATTTGTAATTGAATTGTCTCATTTCACCCACGATTACCCAACTCCAGCATTAGTGTGTGTAATTGTAAAATGAAGATATTAGTGCTTACATTAGGAAAGCTTTGGGCTGCAAATCACAAGACAGCCACTATAAGTGGTTTAGGTTGGGGACTGGCAAACATTTTCTAGAAAGAGTAACATGGTAAAGATTTTAGGTTTTGTGGGCCACATATAGTCTCTGTCATTCATTCTTGTTTTTTAAATAACCTTTAAAACATGTAAAAGCAGTTCTTAGTTCTTGAATTTGGCCTGTAGACCATAGTTTGTCAGTCTTTGGCTTAGGCAGTATAAATGTTGGATTGCCTGAGTTAGTGAGCATTGTGAAGGTAGGTGTTCCAGTGCTGGTTCAGCAGTTCAAGGTTGTCATGAAAAACTGAAGCTCTTGCTCTCCCTGTTTCACCTTCCTCAAGCTGTAGCTTTTCATTCTTTGGTTCAATTCCTGTGGTGTGAGTTGTGATTGGCAGCAAAGCTCTAAGCAGTACAGCCACATCCAAGGCAGAAATTGCAGTGGAGGAAAGAAAGATATGCTAAAATGGCTTTTTCTTCAAGAGACTTGTTTCATTACTATTTAAAAAAATTTTTATTTTATAAGGTTAATTTCTCCTTATACTGTTTTTCCCTTTTATGACTCATTATTTGGAACTGGGCAACATGATTCCTATCCCTCAACCAATCACTGTCAGAGATAAATGGAATTCTTATGGGTGATAATCTCTTCTAGGGCCAAGAGGAGTCCACTACATAAGACATCAATGGATCAGTCCTCTGTGTAATTAGGGAAAGATGAAGGGATAGCAATTAGATAGGCACTGAATACAGTCTACTAAAATATGTCTCAGGTGTTGGAATACTTGGGAAACAAAGATTTTGATATTTCAAATTATTGTCTACTTTTAATATCTTCTTGTTTTAATGATCCTCTAACAGGCAGAGGCTAGTAGTGTTCCAGGAGTGGCGGTGGAGGTGAGGTGGACTGTGATGAGAGATACGCTCCACAGATGACATTTGACAATGACTGAAGACATTTTTGGTATCTAAAACTGCTGGGGGAGCATGTTGCATGTATCTATTGAGTAGAGACCAACCAGACTGCCAGATATCCTGCAATGCACAGGACAGTCCCCCAGAACAACAAATTATCTGGTCCCAGGTATTAATAGTGCTGAGCTTGAGAGACTTTAATTTAAGGTATAATGAAGAGTTTTTTGTAGATTCAACAAAGGATTAATAAACTCATTACTGAGTCTAGGCAAAAATTATATTTTAAAAATAGAGGGGTAAAAATTCCATAGTATGTGTGAAATTCTGGCTAATGGCACACATAACATTCTTTTTAAAAAGATGTATTAAAAATATATTCTTTGTTCTTAAGGAAAAGATTTTGCCTTATGATAACAGGTGGAACACATAAAGAGAAAAAAAAAGAGGTAGGATATTTAGAAAGGTAAAGATGTGGTTAGTGTCCCCAAAAGCCTGATGCCTTTAATGTGTTTCATAGAGAAAATAATTTTTTTTCTAACTCGTTTTCATGACACTCAATCTAATTTTAACTGGTCATTGTGAAAAAGAATGTCATAATCTATAGTAAATGCAGCAAAGGATATTTGGGCCTAGAGAATCTCACCTGTGTTTTAGATCTTTATCTTCTATCCTGACTATGAACAACGGATACTGCAGAAAACTCTATTCTTCCTCCAAAGTTACTTCTTTCCTGTGTTTTTGGATTTCTGAATTATAAAGTGCCTCCTTTCAGTATTTTTGTTTTAGAAAGAGGGGAGAATGAGAGTTTAACCCCAGGTTAGCTTGATTCAGAATTGTTCTTAGGTCTGTTCTAATCCAGGCCATCAGAGGAAACAGAATGGCAGTGTGTTTTTGGCTCTGCACACACAAGGAGAAAGCTGAGCAAATCTTTGCACCCAGTAAGTGGGTTTTGCTCCCCTGTGGTAAAGAGGATGCCTATTTTTTGTGGAAGAGCCAGACAGCCTTGGCTCAGTGAGTGTGATGGCTTCTTTACCTCAGGCATTAGATATCTGGAGGTAGGATTGATAATCTGGTCCCCCAAAACCTAATTTCCTCTATTTTTTTCTATTAATTTTGCTACTCCAAACTAATAAAATTGCTGTCCATATTGGAATGAGGCAAAAGCAGGCACTTTAAGATAATCCACATTCTTGTTTGTGAGTGTGCCTGCTAGAGTAAGAACTATGTGAGATCCAGATGTCAAACCTCAGTGATTACTCAAGTAACTAATGTAGAGTTTAGAGAGTTTTCTTTGAAAGGCCTTGGAATATTCTACTAACCTCCAGATGGGTTCAATGAAAAGGTTGCAATGCCTACTATTTGGTGCTGGCTCAGAAAAAGCATAAAGTTTTTGCGAAGCCTTGTCATTGTTGAAGATCAAAGTTCTGGAAATAGAAAATCAGTCTGAAACGACTTCTCCCATAGGCAGAGGTACAACTGAATAACTTCGTCATAATGAATTCGATGTTTCTTAACAAATGGCTGGTAAATACATGACTGTAAATCAGAGGTTACTAGTAGAAGAGCTGCTGATTTTTGCTAAAAGATGGTATATACTCTGTCTCAGGTGGGCTGGGAATGGAAGATCTCTTATTTTTTCCTGACATCCCACAGTACTTTTTCATATCGGAAGGCCTTGGCAGTTTCTGACCCTTAGGGGCGCCTCCTCAAACACCTGGATGCATTTCCTCATAATCTTGTGTTAAGTGGGTGGGCTGGGAGTGACACAGAAGTTACCCTTATCATCTGGCTCTTATTATGGAGCTGAAACGGACACATTTGCTTGTAGGGAAAAGTGATGGAACATATGGGGTGATCTTCCCTGAATTTGGGGATGGTACTGGGATACCTACTTCCGTCTTTCAGAAGCATCTTTTTTCACCCCGTATAGAGGGAGACATGAGGCTGAAAGTGAGCATGGAGCCCACTGTTTCACTTGCTGAAGGATGGGGATTTTTGGTAAATGACTTCTTGAGAGTGCCATTGAGTGTTTCATAGACACTTGGAAATGGCTGCCTTCTGGAGATCTACAAACATTATTTTATGTGAGATATACATTATTAGGTACTCCCGTGGGCTGAAGATGTATGATGCTATCCTACAAGAAGCTTTTTGATGATACTTTAAGACAGGGACATCCCAGGGCATATGAGGATACAGGATAGACAAGACCAGAGAAACAGTTAAGGAAAGGGTTTGGACTTGAAATTCAAGGATTCAACTTCACATATTGCACTTGGAATGACCAGAGGTATATATGGCCCATCCAGTGGTATAGCAAGAATTAAGGTGCACATTGGCCTACTGTGGCATGTCCCCCAACTTCCACATTTCTCCAGCCAAACCTGATCTTCAGTGTACCTGATGAAGTATGTTAGTTCATAAAAGAATCAGCCTTAAACATCTGCACAAACCTTATGGCAGTACTAGTAGTGTAGAAATGTTTTGCTCCCAATCTACTCACATTGTGCATTAGTCCTGGTGTTGAAGCCATGATCAGCCAGAGGAGGAAGGACACACATGAGAGAAGAGCGGCTTTTTCCTTCCTTTACTTCAGGCCCAAACTATACCAGGGGAGACACCAGCATAAATATAAATTTGAAATTTTCACTATTACACGAGGCTGGACATTTTAAGGCTAATTATTATTTATTGCCTGAAATGTCCCTAGAATTGTATTACTCAAGAGTGGCAGAAAACTCATAAGGACTTCTTGCCTCTGACTGAAAACATCAACCTGGCTGTGCCGAGCTGACTGATAGGGGTGGTAGAGGATAAAAATAAAGTTGCTTTCTGTTTGCACTCTGTTTCCCGCTTGTTCAACATAATGTTTACATGAGAACAATGCATTTCTATTAGAATAATACCTCTCTGCACAACTGAGTGTCCAATGCTGTTGTGTTTTTTATTTCAAATTTGTTTTCACAAAATAAATCCATCTACATTCTCCTCCCTTCACAGAACTCCTAGCTGACCACTCCAGTTGGATGTGGTCTCATTCACCATAATGGACGTTTGTACTCCTCTTTGGCTACTGAGCATCAGAATCACCTTCCTATGTCTGGGAAATCTCTGAGGCAGAACCTGCATCCAGGGATAGAAACTGAAATGTCACTCATTCCAATCTCCCTGCAGCTAATGTGTGAACACGTTGTCCAATTCAGAAGTCTGTGATGGCAAGAAGCAGGAGTTGGTCACAATCTATTTTGGTGACAAGTGGCAATGGCAGAAGCTGTAACCAATTCTAGAGGCAGCAATTCCAAAGATGATGCAAGGTGGTGGGGAAGCCTGCAATGTCCTTGTCCAGTGGTGGCCATAAAATCTTTTGCAATCAGTGTTGCAGTGTCAGTTTATCAATAGTTACTGGCTTTGTAGCCACCAATACTAGTTCTCTAATGTTTCTGGAGATTTATAGAACTTCTTGGTAGTCTTTTTAAAACAATGTAGATTTACCAAAATGTTGCAAATGTAGCACAGAGAATCTCCATGTACCCTTACTCAGCTTCTTCTAGGACAGTAGTGGTGAACCTATGGCACACAAGCAACAGCAGGCTGTTTGTATCATTGAAAGCTTTAAAAGATTTGCTGTCACTGCTCTAGGTTAACATTGTATGTAATCATGGTACCATTATCAAAACTAAGAAAACTATCATTGGTATAACACTTACATAAGTTGCACACTATTTGGGTTTCATAAACTTCTCTATGAATGGCCCCTTTCTGTTCCAAAATCTAATTTGGGATACTATCTTGCTTTTAGTTGCCGTTTCTTCTCCCAGTCTATAATAATTCCCAATCTGTAATAATCTGTAATAATTTCTTGTAGTGTTACCTTGTTTTAAAAATACTGATCAGTTATTTTATAGAATGTTTCTCAGTTGGGACTTTTCTAATGTTTTTCTCTTTATTTTCTGGAGTTACAGATTTTTAGAGAAAAGTCAACATAAACTAAGTGCCTTCATCACTTTATATTGGGGAGTATACGATAGCTACATGACTTACAAATGTGAGCCTTGATCAGTTGGTTAAAGTGGTAAATGCCAGGTTTGTCCACTATAAAGTTATTATTTTTCCCTTTCCATACTCCACTTGTTAGAAGCAAGTCACTAATTCCAGCCCCCATTTAAGGGGAAAGTAGTTAGGTTGTACCACTGGAGGGGACATACCTACATATATTATTTGGAATTTTTCTTCAGATAAGAATTGACCTTTCTTCATTTACTTATTTATTTCTCAATGCAGGACAAAAAGAGGACATTTGCAGATTAAATATGCAGGAGAGTCTCTTAAAGCCCAGTGGCAGGAAATAAAACCAGCATGATAGGGCCAAAAAGGTATTAGAAACTGGGACAAAAACCATGTGCTAGAAACAAGAAAGATGCTCTCTGTGGTAGAGACTTTGTGGTGTTGACAGTGAAATGGCTTCTGTCACAAAGTTTATCATTTAGTTTCCTTGTAGTTTGAATTAGCCAAAGCCTTTAGTTGAGTATCTCCTTAGCCTCATGCTGTATACTCTGTCCATCCAAGCCATAACATCATCTAATTACAATAGACGGTCACCAGGCTCAAAATCTCCATAGAAAGAAACTCATTTTCTGTCTGCAGTATAGGTTCATTCTTCCTGGGCTAATTGTCCCCTTAAGTCCAGTTAGCTCTGGCTGGGAGTGGAATTTTCCCACCCTGTATCAGAACTCTAAGGAGACAATTCTAAAATGAAGCACAGTGGGCCAGTACTGCAGAGTGTTCTTACTATACTTTCCTCTTGCTCTTCCTAAGATAGCAGTTGTGCTCCTAAGATAACATCAGAACTTAGATTTATTTCAAAGTCCACCTATGGTTCTTCTGCTCAACACCCAGTATTTTTCTGTGATCCTATTCATTCTCTACTATTTGGAGTTTCTACCCAAAATTTTGTTAAGCAGATAAAAAAGAGTTGCTGTAGTTGAAGCAATGGTCAGTCTTATTATGTCACCCTCTCAGCCTCTTCTTCCTCCCCTAAGGGGCTGCCAAGATCTCATTCAAATATAGTTTAAGGGAGGTGGACCAGGTAAATGATTTATTTTTCTGGGCCTGAGTTTCCAAAGTTGAAAAATGAGAAATCACTGTTTTCATATGTCATTTTCCTCTACAAGATTATATTGAGGAGCTGGGAGATTCAGAGTCCCTACCCTAGGAATATCATATAGCAGCAGGAAACAGAAGGCACATCCAAATTGCATAATTGAGAAGCACTTGATGACAGACTCTATGCAGAAGTGAGCAGAGTGCAGGAAAAATAAGCCTGTCATAGTGCCTCCTGGGCTAGCAACAACACGGTACCATTGCTGTTGAAAAATGAACAAAAAGGGGCCTGAGATTTAGCTCAATGGCACCACTCCTACCCTGCAAGCTCAAGGTCCTGAGTTTGATCCCGAGTACCCCCCCCCCCAAAAAAATCACACAAAAAATGGACAAAAGGCAGGATTGGTTCCTGGGACTTGGAGAAGGTGACTGGCTGGCCAGAGTCACCCAATGGGAGCTGTGGCCTTCAGTAGACAAGAGGTAGCCAACCTTAGAGAGCAAGCGGGAGGAAGGTGGAGGAGCTAATATTCCTTTCTTGTCCTCCTCCTTTTCTCTTATTTCTTGCCAGCAGCTTCCATTGACTGGCTCCAGCCAGAGGCCAGAGGGCTGACTTGCTCTTGATTCAGCCCATAGAGAGCAGCCCCCCAGGGCAGTGAGCATGGTGAAGGGGAACAGTGGATCTGGAGATGAACACAGCAGGTGTCCAGCACAAGACAGACAGCTGGTTTGTGGCCAGGGCAGCTTCGAAGCCCACTTTCCTGACTTGAGTCACCATGCACTTTCTACCTCATCACACTGCTGTCTTCTCATTGTATCCTACTAAAGGTTGCCCCAAGGTCTTTTCCATGTTACAGACAAAGAGCTTAGAGCTTTGCAAACTGTGAGGGACTAATTTTGGGATGCATTTTATACCCTACAAGAGAGAAAAAGTTGGACCTTTTCTCCTGCTTTGCTTGGGTTTCCTCCCAGCCCTGAAAGCCAGAAGTCTATCTTGAAGCTGCTGATCCCTGGTGTTCCTCCTTCTAAGAGGGCTTTGCAAAGCAGCTCTTCCTAATGAGCACAAGAAAGTCCCCAATAGTTTTATAGTTGTGTGTGTGTGTGTGTGTGTGTGTGTGTGTCTAAAAGAAGCCACACATTGCTTTCTCAGTGAGGTTTGCATTCTTTTTGGAAAGAGATTTTTTTTTCTCTGAGGCTGCTAATGCCACAGTCAATTGAAAACTAGGAAGCTACTTTCAGAAATTCTCTGAAATTCTTTGGAATCTAATTGAAAACAACTGTTCTGCCTCTATTGAAACATGTATTGAAAGCAACATTGGCAACTAATCAAAGGGGGTGGGAGAGTTATGGTTTTGGCAAGGGGAGGGGAAGATAGTAGTTGGGATGGAGCAGGGGAAAAACAAGGTTTATAGGTTAGAACGAAGGAAAAGAATTTGAGTTTTCCATGTAAAATAAATTTCCATCTGGCCTTCCCTGATGGCAAAATAGGTGTGGACTAGAAATGAATGACATTTTTAGAGTCTGAGAGCTTGGTCTGAGAGCCAGGCAGTAAAAAGGTAGTCCAGAGCAGGACTGAAACCTAAGAGTAAGTCAATTAGAGACAGAAGTTGCTGGCCCCATCTTAAAAAGCTAATAAGGGAGGGTCGGGGATTTAGCTGAGTGGTTCCACCACCTGCCTTGAAAGCTAAGGACCTGAGTTTGATCCCCGGTACCAAAAAAAAAAAAAAAGCTAATAAGGGAGACAATTTCTCAGAGCTACAGGGAAGATTGGGCAATATGCTCTGAGCTTTCAGAATGAACATACCCAGTAGTAATGATCTAGTCATCAGCCTCACTTCAATAGGAAAGAGTACCGCATTCACCTCAACAGACCCTGTGCCTTTTATTTGCTGTAGGCCACATAGTCTCCAGCCTTAGACTTTGTTCATGAGTCATGCTTTTGTTTCTAGGCAAACAGCCCATCCCAAGTACAGATGCCGGTCGAGTCTCTGCCAGCCAGGCCTGCACTGGGACTATGTCCCTCCTCAGCAATGTACCTTTTAGCTGGGCAAGTAGAGGGGTTGAGGATCCTTCTAACAGATCACACATTCTTCAGTACCTTGAAAAATATGGAGAATTTGAGGGCTAATTTCAGGAGACAGGACTTGGATATATTTTCTTGTATGAGATAGAACATTTCTTCATTATATTGACACAATAGCAGAGTTGATCACACTCAGCAGCATTGAAAAGGATATTTTAGGTAAAATGACCACAGTTTCTTCCTAGCGCTTTTTCTGGTTGTGATGTTAGACGTGAATGGGAACTGATGTACAGTCCTTCAGGCTCAGTATTTTAGCTGAGGATCTGGGGTTCTGGGAACAAATCTGAGGGCCATCTCCTCCATTTCTGGTCTTCCTTAGACTCCAAGGTCTAATCCCCAGATGAAAACATTCCTGCTGTGGTGGAACTTATGAGAGGTATGTAATAACTAACTCTTAGAACAGTGCCAGGCATTAGTATTCACTCAATAAATGTTTTATAGGTGTTGACTCATTTAATGATCACAAACACTCTGTGAATTACTACCTATTTTTTCATTTGTGAAATTTAGATTAAAGAGGGTAAATAACATGTTCAAAGTCATGTAAATAGTAAGTTTATAGGGATGAAAAGTTTATAGTTATGACAAGCTCCTCCTCAGATCTGCTTTCTAGAAGGAAAGACTTACGGCTCTATCTGCTGGGAGTGTGGCAGCCAGACCACAGCTGTCAACTTTCTTTGAGAATGGCCTTGGCAGAAGACAGCCATAGAGCCCAGGGCTGTGCTCATTTTCCAGGGCAACCCTTATCCAATGATTGAGTCACATGGCTCTGCTCCTTCATTTCATATCAGGATAATCCTAAGGTCTATCTCAGAGTCCTTGAAAAAATGGCTCAGGCTTTTGTTTAGGTTGAATTTTACTTCAGCATCTGCCTAGGCCTGCATCATTCCTTTTCTTTCCATAGCAACTATCCCAGGAGCACTTCCTAAGAAATCCCCTGTGCTAAACCTCAACTCTGAGACTGCTTCCCAGGAGCACAAGCTTGGATAGTGTAGGAGCTGTGATTTGAGCTTAGACCATGTGGATACATGGCCAGGCTTTTACACGGTGCATCTACTAACTCTCGAGTGGACTTGTTCAAGTTGGAAGGGACCAAACTAGTCAGGTAGTACAATCCAATGTTGATGGCTAAAAATCATAACACATAAGACATTGTCTTGCCCATAGCAGATACTCTGTTAACTGAGAGGGGATGAATACATATGTGTAGACTAGGAAATGAGGAGGATCCCTATGTACTCATATCTGTCCTCATGTTTAAGGTGAGATTTGTTGTGGCTCTTAGAAGAAAACCCTTATGGTTTTCTGATGAGTAAAAAGTCAGGCTTCTGAAAATTGAGAGCCCCTTAAGTAATTCTACATGGGTCAGTCACTAGAAGAAACAGAAGTCACCAGGGCTTTGTCTGTTAAGGCTTTTTAAGTGTGAAATCTTTGTTGAGATGTTCAGAGATCATTTATGATACCTTCACAAGCCACAAGATCATAGATTTGTGTCTTTCTGACCTTGAAAGAACACTGTGGGTCATGAAACACCACTTTGTCTTCTACAGATGAGGATAATGGATATGGAAGAGCAACAGGCTTCCCCAGGTAGTTAGTGACTGAAGTGGCTCTGGAGTCATGTATCGGGACTGCCATTCAAGCAATTTTTCTATACCTCTGCTCTCCTATTTTAAAATTTCCAGTATTATAAGCATACCATGATGACTATTCTAGGTGTTCCTCTGACATTCCCCAGCTTTCTTTGCATTTAGGTTGGGGTCCTGCTATTGGGTAGCAAGTAGAAGTGGAGTCCATGTATTTTCCAAGCTAGTGAGTTCAGACTTGTGTTCCTCCTCCTTTCCTCCTGTACCTTGCAATGGAGTCCTTGGATCAGGTGGAGCATGCAACAAAACTGCAAGATGGAGGAAGGCTTCTCAAACCATGTGAGACTTTATATGAATGGGAAATATTCCATTGCTCTCTTAAGCCACAAAGATTTCAGGAGTTTGACCTTTGAGGCAATTCATATTCAGTGGACTTCTACTTCTGAGCCAGCTTGGCTAAACTGGACATAATGAGCAAGGTCTACCAAAGGCAGCCCACCATGTGAAGAAAGTCAAGGGATATGACATCTGTCTGTTGGGCACCTGTTGCTCAACTCAAAGGCAGATGAGCTGAGGGAAGGCAGGATTTCCAAGATTGAGATGAGAGTAGTGATCATTGGCTGAATGTACCTTCCCACTCTTCTTTAGGAAGTCAGATTCCCATGAACACACAAGGGCCTGGGTTAGACAGCTGTCATGTATTCTCGGTTCTCTTTCTACATCCAAGGAAGGGTTGTGGCTATGTTGCCTTTTCAGCATGAGCACAGCTGCATCCCCTCTGATAGGAACTGATAGGAGGAACTAACCCAATGCTACTTCTCTATGAAACCTCTACCACATTTATAGTAGGCCTGTCAGGACCTGCCTCTGAACTGAGAACTCACACCACTTTCCCATGCTGATCATAACTATAGCTCCAGACTGGACCTTGAAATAAGACAGAGGAAATACAGAACATTATCTCTGCTGGGCTGTTGGTTTTGTGGCTATCACTGAGTGACTTCTGCTTCTGGGGCCTCAAATTACTATGTGGATTGTTGGCCCCAGTGTTGAGTTCTGGCCAACTAGTCTTGATGTCATTGCATTTTCTGGCACTGAGCCTGCCATGCTCATAGTGGTATAGTCTGTTGATGGAGGGTAGGTGGCTGTGCTTTTCTTTTTCTGCTGCTGGTGTCTGACATCAGAGACTCCTCAGTGGATAGTCACTGATACATCCTAGGCATCACGTCCACACCTCCTGTAGTTTTAGATGAAACCAATCATTTAAGGTTGTAGTAGTTTCATTGTATGCAGACTTTTCAGAAGTGATACAGATGTGATATGGCTGAAAGGTGGTTCTATGGTTGTCAGTGACATAGACAATATGAGAAATTCCAGTAACAGGGTTGACCTCCTCCATTTTCACAAGTAATAACACAGTCTCCACTGGGTTCTTGTAGACATCTTGCAAGTGCAGGTCTCGAATTCGAGCTCCAGTACCAAAAAAAAAAATTAAAGGTGCAAATTTCCAATGATGAATGTCATTATATTGTATACCTAAAATGTACCAATAAAATTAATTTTAAAAAATACATGATGAGATTAGGAAATCTAGTAAGTTCTAACTTTTAATGAAAACAAAAGAAATGGTGTGGCAGATACTATTTTTTTTTATATTTCTCTATTTTAAAAAATCCAGCATATTTAACTGCAAAGATTAAAACAACAGAAAAGAAAGAGTAAGTCATTTTTTAATCCTAAATCTCTCTAATGGATACAGTTTTATGCTTACGTATATGTACAGATTTCTTAAAATATGGAATCATACTGTGTATACTGCTGTGTAATCATTTTTATTTCATTTTTAAGGCATTGGGTATTTTCTATGTCAATAGAATCTACCCTTTCATTTAAAATATCTATACAGTGTTCAACTATGAGGATGGCCTATGACTTACATCTTAATTATGCTTTGATAGATGTGATTAATGATATAATGAACATTTTATACAATATATCTTTCCATATCTGTCCTATAGTTTCTTAGAATAAATGGAAATGTTAGATAAAGGAAAAGGTACAGTGTAATTTCCAAACTACAGACTATCTTCCAGAATTAAAAGAATTTCTATTTTTACCAAGTAGCATGAGAGTGCCTATTTTACTACACTCTTATTATCACTACTACTCATATTACTATGATAATTTAAATCCTGCTTTTCACAATTTTCATTTCTTTGGTATTGAATTTGAAGTTATTTGTATTTTATCTGTCAATTGGTTGATTTTTCTCTATTTTTCTTTTGTTTATGTTTTCTAATGAATACACATATTCATGTTATCTATATATTGCAAATATTAAACCTTTGTGATATATGCTAAAAATATTTTACAGCACTTTTTCATTAGTCTCTTCTATTGGAAGATTTGATTTAAAGTGTTATTTGCTTTTGTAAAAGCCAAAGTCACAAAATTAATCTTCTTTTCCTTTATAATTATAGTTTTGTGGCCGGCTTCAAAAAGTCTTCTCCACCTCAAGAGTATAAGACTATTCTACATTGTTATTCTACTATTTATAAATGTAAAAAGAAAATAAATCTAAAAATATTTTGTCTTTTACCCTACAGAAAAGCAAATCCCTCAAATAGATTTAATTTATTTCTTTACAATTTGGCAGCCAATTGGTTATTTCAGTGTTACATATTGAAAAATGAAATATTTTATATTACTACATGTTGAAATATTCTAGAATTTTAGAATTCTTTAATGTTTTATACTACTAATAAATTTATGCATATGTGTATTTTAATGAAATCATATATTTTGTTTCATTGATCTCTTTTTCTGTATTTATGTCATATCTAAAGTGTTTTAATTATGTAGCTTTAAAATAAGTTCGAATATCTGAGAGGGCAGATCACTCACCACTAAACATTTATTTTTTCAAAGAAAAGTTAGAGTAAGCAGTTTACCTCTGCTAAAACAAAACAAAATGCACAATAAAGAAACCCTCATAGAAAAATAAAAAAAGAAGAAAGCAAAAAAGTAAGCAATTAGGGTTTATTTATCCAGGGTTCTCCAGAGAAAAAGGACTCTCATAGAATATGTAAGCTTAATAGAATATGCATGAGAGACAGAGAGGGAGAATTTCATCAGAATTGGCTCACTTGATTTTGGATGCCAAAGGGTCCTATATTCTGCCAGCTGGAAAATCAGGAAAGCCAGCATAATGCAGTCCAAGTTCCAAGGTCTGAGAACCGAAAGCACCAATGTCCAAAGAAAGGAGAAGAGGGGTGTTCCAGCTCAAAGACTGTGAATTCACTTAGTATGCTTTTTAAGTCAAAGTGTTACAAAAATATGATTTTTAAAAATCCCACTTACCATAGTATCAAAACTATCTTTGGAACTTTGTGAAATATCTATGATCTCTAAACTAAGACTAGCATGCCTATATATACTGAAATGTTTGATAATTACGCATATTTTATATAAACTCCTTCCTAAACTCCTAGCTCTAATTAATTTTGAGATATAATCATACTGAAAATAATGATTACTTGCCTCTTCTCTTAAAGTATACCCACCTTTTCAAATTTGTTAGGACTTCTAGAAAAATTTAGACAATGTACACATTATGATATAGATGATGTATAAGCAGTAATGTAATATTGATCAGATTTAAATTTTCTGATGAAATATACAACCAAGGTATCTTCTTTTAAATATATATGCTATTTGATAAAACTTCATTAAAATAAGCAAATTTCTTCTAGATCTGTTTTTAAATTTTTAGGTACATTATTTGTGTATGTGTTTTGTCAGAAATGGATGTTGAAAATTTCACAATCTTTTTACATCTATCCAGATAATCATATGCTTTCTTTTCTGGTAATAAAAAGGTAATGCATTCTATTAATTAATTTTTCAAAAAAAATATGTTGAATGGGGCCGGGGATTTAGCTCAGTGGTTTTGATGCCTGCTGCACAAGCGCAAGGACCCGAATTCGATCCCCAGTACCAAAAAAAAAATGTTGAATGAATAAATGGAAAAATTATGACATCCTTGGATTCCTGGAGAATCTCTAATTGATTATGATTTTAATACAATATTATATTCTATGTTCTCATATTATATTTATGATAGTTGCTTGAATACTTGTCTGTATCTTTATTGTGTATTATTTTTCTCAGAGTTTTGTGTAAGGTTTATGCTGCCTTCTAGATAACTTCCCAAATCACTCTTCTTTCTAAAAAATTTTAAGTATCATGCCTGGTCACATCATTAACAGAATCTTCCCTAACTGACCATGGAGCTCCTTTGTATTAGTTATCTATGCTGTATAACAAATCACCCAAATCTTAGTGGTTCAAACCAACAAATATTGCTCAATATGATGGCACATGCCTATAAACACAGCTGCTTGGGAGGCTAAAACAGGAGGATTATCATTTCTAGGCAAGCCTGGAGAAATTGACAGAATCTTGTCTCAGAAACAAACAAACAGCCTGCTGCACACAGGAACGTCTGTGGATGCCCTACTGAGGTCCTGAGTCTTGCAGAAGACACTGAATCACCCTACTGCAGACAGGCAGCCACCTGGTTCCACACTACAAAGACGCAGAGGACACCAGACCACCAGACCAAGGTACCGAGTCCTGCTGTTCCCGGCCCAGAGGGAGGGGCTTCTGAGCCACCATCCCACTGCTCCTGGTCCAGAGGAAGGGGCTTCCCAGCCACCATCCCTCCCGCTGCTCCCAGCCCA
>NW_004624759.1:4574172-4616904 GCF_000247695.1 Heterocephalus glaber
ATGCATTATGTAAAGGTACAATTCCCAATGAGAAATGTAATTGTGTTGTATACCTACAATGTACCAATAAAAGAATTTAATACAAAAAAACAACAAACAAACAAACAAATAAGGAAACAAATATTTATTGCCTGTTTCTGTTAGTTGAGAATTCAGATGCTGCTTAGTTTAGATGTTATGACTTACCATCCCTTATGAGATTACAATTAAATTGTTGTCCTAGGATATAGTCACCTGAAGATGGGCTAGAATTCTCCTCCAAGCTCATTTATGTGACTGTTGGTTGGAGGCCTCAGTTCCTTCCCACATAATCTCTCCATAATGATGTCAGTGTGTTCTTGTGATGTCGTGGTTGGCTGCTCCCAGAATAAGCAATCTGAGAGAATGCAAACAGTGTTTATTAGGTCCTAGTCTTAGAAGTAACACACTGTCACTCCTGACATATTCTATTGGTCATAAAGATAAACTCTAATACAATGTGAGAGGGCACTGCACTAGGATGTGGATATCAAGAGGGATAGGTCATTAGTGGCCATCTTTTTTATTGTTTATTGGTACAATTTAGATATAATGATCACTTTCATCATATGGAATTTGTACCCATGCATGATATATCTTGATTCTTGTTTTTTCCCATTCCCCTCCCCACTTCAACCCCTTATTTACAAAAGCTTTGTTTCCATATTATATTTCTTTTCTCATTTTTTCTTTTCCATTCCTTCCTTTTCCCCACCCCCTCCCTAGTACCCCTTCCCATTTGAACATTTTGTTCCAATTTCACATTGTCTATTATACATTCTAATCCTTATTTACATTTTCAGCTTCTCACACCAGAGAAACAATGCAATATTTACACATGAGTGTTCAATTTATTTCACTTCAAAGTATGGTCTCAAGGTGCATCCATTTACCTATAAATGTCTTAAGTTTATCCTGCTTTATGGCTGAGTAGTACTCCATTCTATAAAAAAACCTCACATCTTCTTTATCTATTCATCAATTGGTGAGCATTTGGGCTGTTTCCAAGAAGAATTTATGAATAAAACCCTGACTGCATGGGAAATATTACAAATAACCAATAACTAGCATCTCAACTTATTAAAAAGCTTTTGTACAGCCAAAGAAATCACCAACAGAGTGAAGAGACAACCAACAGAGTGGGAAAAAAATTTTGACAACTGTTCCTCAGACAAAAGACTAATACTTAGAATATATAAAAATGTAAAGACCCAATCCAAAACTAAGTATCTGAGATGAATACATATTTCTCAGATGAGGAAGTACAAATGGCAAATAAATACATGAAAAATGTTCAACATCACTGATCATTTGAGAGATGCAAAATAAAACATCCCTGAGATTCCATCTCACTCCAGAAATGGCTGTTGTCAAGAAATCAACCAAAAACTAATACTGGTGGGGCTGTGGGAAAAAGGAACCCTTCTCCACTGTTGGTGGGAGTGTAGACTGGTGCAACCTCTGTGGAAATCAGTGTGGGGATTCCTCAAAAAACTGGGACTAGAGGTTCCATTCAACCCAGTTATCCCCTTTCCTAGTACCTTCCCAAAAGAATTAAAAGCATCATACAATAGTAATATATGCACACTCATGTTATTTAGGGACCGTCTTGAAGGCTGCTACCATGCTGCCCTCTCTCTTCTCTATACTTTTGGTTCCCCTCTCCAAAACACTGCTCCTAGTAATCAGAAAAATATTCTCTGTGAGGCTATACTAGCTACAACTCTGTAGGTAAGATGATTCTCAATCTTCATCTTAAATCCCATTGCTTGGGAGGAATTATCAATAAATACACGTGTTTATGCAATACTGGTGACTAGGACAGTTTTCTACTTGATGAGTGTGGCTTGCTGCTTGTGAAGATTTCAACCCAAACTCTTTGCAATGAGAGCTATTTGGAAGTTATTTGGAAAGGAGTTATTTGGAAATATTGTTTGGAAAGGGTTGTGCCTCTGATATATGACAACCCCCCCCCCCCCCATTATCCTCTGTTTAAAGAAAACATAGGGTTAAACATCAAACTAGGAACTACTTCAGGGATGGTATTAATTCAGGTCATGTATGTATAATGCTGACCCATTTTCTAAAAATTTCCCCATGGACATCCTCCTTCAGAACACAGATGGCAAGAACAAAAGCATTTACTCTGGGGGAGGTGGGAAGGGGAGAAGTGTCATTTTATTTTACTTGAACTCTTTTCCACTTTCCATTGAGAATATCACAGCAAAACATTTTTTAATATGGTGATAAAAGTTGAGTTAATTTCTCCTTCTTTCTATTCCCTCTTTTCCTTATACCTATTTTATTTGGAAACAACCTAAGACTGGGTCTATATAGGGTTTCATTTTAGCTTATTTAGCTAAACTGACTTAAAGATTATTTTTTAAACTGTGTCAACCAATTTTTATTTTTAATGCTGGAGAGAAAGTTTACATTCTTCAAATTCTTTAATCTGATACAGTTTTTTTTTTTTCATTCTTCCATGTTATCCTGGATTCCAGTAACTTCTTCTTGGATATTTTCCTTTGTTCCACATCCTGAAACACTTGTCTGGATAATTATTTCTATTGTGAACAGAGGCTCATTTTATCTTCTTTGTCCTGTCTGGAAGTTTCTTTGCTACTGGGATCTCATTTTTTTAAATTACCAACTTTGTTTCCACACCTAGCTTTGCAGTCATTTAAATACCATATCTGAGCATTAATCATAAATAGAAGCATGAGAAAATTTGTGAAAGGAGAATTTCAAAGAACAGTTAATGGACAACTGTGACGCAGGTAAAATTTTCCTGATTTTCCTAAAATATCTTTAGTTATTTACCTCCTTATAGCTTAGGTATGTTGGTTCTATAACCTTTGTTTTTGTCTCAAAACCACTTCTTTATATGAAATCTAATTTTGAAAGTGATTTTCATTAATGACAAAATACAGAATCAAGATTCTCATATATTAGGGCTTTTACACCCTATTCCCCAGCCGCTTTCACTGTGACTTTGGGGCTGAGAAAGAGTGTTCCCTAGAATGCCCAGTGACCTATAAAATATAGTTTAAAAATCACTGGACAAGATAAATTCTGAGCTGTCTACCTGCTCTAGAATTCTATATAATCATAATTACCCTTTTCTTTCTTCTCCATCTTTTTAAACCATAGCCATCTCTTATGGACTAAATGCTTATCTTCTCTCATATTCTAAATTCCTATGTTGAAGCCTTAACCTCCAATGTAATGGTATTTGAAGATGAGGCCTTTGGAGGTTAGTTAGGGTTAGATAAAGTCATGAGCATGGGATTAGTGCCCTTAAAAGAAAAAACATCAGCAAGCTCCCTCTTGCCCCCTCCTCTCTCTTTCTGACAAGTGAGGACACAGCAGAAAGGTGGCCATCAGCAGGTGAAAAACAGGGCCCTCACCAGAACACAACCATGCTATGCTGGCTGGCATCCTTATCTCAGAATGCGAGCCTACAGAAGTGAGAAAAATCAATTTCTGTTTTTAAGCCACCTAGTTTATGGTATTTTGTTATTGTAGCCCAAGAAGCCCAGCTCGGCCAGGCCAGACTTCTGACCTCACGTGACTATCTGAATCATTATCTTCTGACTTTTCTTGGTCCTGGAAAAGTACAGAATTTTTAAGTAGTAGACTATATTCCACTTTGACTAGCACATAGAACTGCTCCTCTCTGACATGTCTAATTGAGTCTTCTATTTCACCACAGGGTTGGGAAGCCTAAAGTAATCTGTAGTAAGCAAGTATTTAACAGATGGTGCTTTTGAACTCTTGGATTTTCCTGCAGTTATCCTCACAGTCCTCATTTGTCTATCTCTAATCATTTTTAAACATTTGTCTAGAATGTTTAACTTTTTCAAATACTTTCACATCCACAATATCACCTTCTATGTGTAACAACTTGGTGTTGGAACAGAATTCTCTTTATTTTGCAAGTATGGAAACTGTGTGCCTACCAGGTTAAATGCCTTGCTAAAATGAGATACAGTAAATAATATTAGTGGCAAAATTGTGTAGAGAAGTAGTGAACTGGGTGCTAAGAGAACAGGATGACAAATGTATTCTCATATTACTAATAGGATTCTGTGGGAAAAGTCTCCTCCCTATTACCCTCCTCACTGACAAGTTAGAATTACATTATCCCACTAGACTCAAAATCCATTCGCTGTGAAAGTCTCCATCTGAAAGAAGATATTTCTTGTCTAATCATCTTTCCTTCTCAAGTTGTGGATTTTTGGGAAACTGGTCATTTGGGGTGACCTTCAAGTTGACATAATCAGAACCAAGTAGATTTTCAAAATTGGTTGGAACCAACTAGGCCAAGAGAATTTGGTAACTTTACACATCTAAAATACATTCCTGTTTGAGAAAGAGTAATTTTCTAAATCAGTTTAAAGCAAAGATGGAAAGAAAAGTCTCATGCCAAAACTCCAGCTACCACAGTCTGTTCGGCTTTCTCAGTCTGCTCAGGAGTGTGACAGAGGGTGTCTCTCATCCTGGCCAAATGCTGCGATCCACCCTTCCTGCAGAATGGTTTCCCTTTCACAGGCCGAACTCTGGCATCTTCAAAAGGCTCCTTCCCTGGCAAAGAGAAGCCAGGGGTGGGTGGGAGGGGACTGTATGAGGACTGGGAGAGGGTGTGGGACTTGAGAAGTCAGAGGCACCACTGACATCAGCCTGCCTGCCTCCTCTGACACTGGAGCAATCATACAGAAAACTCCCTTTTGCAGCTGTGCAAACTGTTCATGCAGAAGTGCAACATACCTACTGCCCTCTGTGGTTATTCTCAATTCATTGGCCTTATTAGAGGGAAATTTAAAAAATGTTCTCTATCCCCATTGGCTCTTTTTCAGATTCACAAAATTAAAAAGAACCCTGAAGTTTAAATGAAACGCTCTTTCATTTTATGCTCTAGAGTTTTCATTCTCTGTTTCAGCTTGGTTAGAACTGAGCTAGCTGGATGAGAATGTTTCTTTCTGTCTCTTAAAGGATAGCCCTGGAAAATTAGCTTTTTGGTGGTTTCTGCCTAATTGTATCTGTTTCAGGCTTCAGATGTGCCTCCTCACTCTCCCTAGTGGAATGAGCAACACAAGGCTTTCAATCTAAGGCTTACACATAGAGGGAAGAGGAAAGGAAAAAGTTGATCAGATGCTCCCTGGGCCTTAAGAGAGCTGGGAGCCCACTATCTTAGTGGTAAGCAAGACACAGACTTCTCTGAACACCATCTCTGATGGACCTCAGCCTAGTCTGAAGCCATTTTCCCTAGTGGGGATGAACAATGGAAACTGCAACTCTCCTTATAGGCTCAGGTAGGGAAGATATAGAAGATCTCTCTCCCACATCATTCTATACAGTGCTTCTGAGAGTTCTTGGGGATGTATTGAAATAATCTGCAGAGCCATATTTGCCAGTTTCCTCAGCTGGAATATGTATCACACACACCACTGAGGATGAAATTCTAAAGTCTGTGAAAAAAAATCTTTTAAGTGGAAATCTGTAACACAAAGGTAAGGTCATAACACCAGGAAGAGTTGCAATATACAAAAATATATATCATTTATAGGAAAATGAGTGGAGTTGTTATTTCTAGGAAAGCTCGGCTGTGTTCTAGCTGTAGAGATGACCCAGCTGATGTGACAAAAATCAAGAAGACCCCTAAAAGCTAGGTAGATGAGTAATATCAGACCCAAGGAATAGGGACATATGTAGATAAACAGAACACACCCAAGGAAAAGAACTGACCACCAATATTTTGAGTTCTCACTTTAATTTGAATGTGTTCCAGTTAATACTTTCATTTATGCATTCAGTAGATATTATTGACTTACTATGAGCTAATTACTGTGCCTGATGCAGGAGGAACAGCAATAAAGCCACCAGAACATTCTCTCTCTCTCTCTCTCTCTCTCTCTCTCTCTCTCTCTCTCCATTTCTTGTCTCATCTTATTTTTATTTGGGTTTGGTTCTACATTTAGATTCTTTCCATATGGCAGAGAAGTTATCTTCTCCAGCCAGGGACTGATACCCTTCTCCTTAGAAACTCTTAAGAAAAAAAGAAGCTTCTTTTCCTAACAACTAGGGATCATTCTAACTGAAATGTTTGGATCAACTCTGATTGGGTCATGTGTCCTACCATGGCAGATGATCTCTTCCAAAGATAGCCACATGTATATATTTATTCCATTCTGTATGTTCTTCCTACAGTGTAACTGATGCATCTCTCATCAAAATATACATTCTCTCCCCAATGAACTGTGACATATACACTCTTATTCTTGGAATAGTCATCTTCAGATCCCAATGTCCATGTTTCAAGGATCTCCAGGCCACATAGAGAAGCAATGTATAGTTGTCCAGGGAACAGCCAGCAGACATAGGAGCAAATAAGCCATTATGTAATTTCAGCCCCCAGCCTTTGATGTTTCCCGGCTGGGACCCCAGTCATTGTATAACAGACACAAACCACTCTGCTCTGCTCTGTCTGAATTCCTGACTCCCAGAACCCATGAGCAATAATAGATCACTTATGGTTTCAGTCACAAAATTTTAAATAATTTGTTATCTAGTAGTAGATAAATAACATTCCCATGGGGGCAGAGGAGCCAGTCTATTATTGAAAAAGACAGATGAAAAAGCTCGCAAGGTAGATAAGATGAACAGACATCACAATCCACTGCAGTTATCAGAGGATAATTTCCTATAAGTGTCATCAAAAGAAAAATCACAGGATATGGCCAAGAGATGTTTGTTAACGAAATTAGTACTGATAGAGGCAATAATCAAGACAGTGGAAGGAAGATTTCATAGGCTTTGCAGAGACCTTTGAGGTTGCTCCTTCCATCACAGGCCTAGAGCTACAGAAAAGCATGATGGTTTGGGGAATGAGTCCTGGGTACCCTCCAATGGTTCAGGGCCCAGAGCCACCTAATGATCACACCCTGGATTCTGGAGCAGTGCTCCTTGACTGTTCCATCTGAGAATCTTGGAACTCCAGGTGTGGCTTAATCTACTACTCTGGAAGGTATAAAGTGTAAACCTTAACAACATCCATGTGGTATTTATTCTGCAGGCACACAAAATGTAAGAGTTACTAGGAGGCCTCCACCTAGAATTCAGAGAATATTCTGGACAACTTAGGGACCCAGGCAGAGAATGGTCTCAGGAGTAGAACCATCAGAGTATCCCTGCTAAGGCATTGTCTAATGGAGCCACAGGGGAAGGACTGCTGCCGAGACTCTGAATGTGGAAGTACCAGTGTGCAATGCTAGCCTTGAATAACTGTAGGCACAGGATTCCAACCTGTCAGAACTGAAGTGTACACTGAGCCCAAGGAAGCCATAAAGGGAGGGCTGCCTGAAGTCCAGGGGGCCCAACCCCTATATCAGTGTGTCCAGGAACTAAGCTATGGAGTCAAGGAAAATTATTCTGGAGCCCTAAGACTTAATATGGATTTCCCCGTAGGGTTTTGGACTTACTTGGGGTCTGCTTTTCCTTTCTTTTTTGCCTCCTTCTTGCTTCTGAAAAGAGAATGTCTAGCTTACGTATTTAGTAGCTGATAATTACTTGGTTTCAGAAGCTACAATAAATTTACCTTAGGTTTGTTATGAATCTCATTCATGTATGTTTCAGGTGAGACCTTTTTTTAATTACTTAAATTCTTTTATTGGTACATTTTAGGTATACAACACATTTACATTTCTCATTGGGAACTTGTACCTTTACATGATGCATCTTGGTTCTTATTTTTTTTCCCATTCCTAGCTCTCCCTTCACCCCCTCCACCCTTCCCTATTTACAAAGACTTTGTTTCCATTTTTTCCGTTTCTCATCAGATGAGACTTTTGATTATGGACTTTGAGTTGTTGCACAAATGAGCTAAGGCTTCAGAAATGTTTCTTTAAAAAAATTACCTTTTACTCGACGATAATTTTCCCCTAAATATATCTTCTAAGGACTCTAATACTATACAATAGCCCGGTTAACCAATGTGCCAATACCAAAATTTCTAACAGCATATTACACAATTGGTATAGGAAATAAAGATTATCCTTCACTGATTAAGAGAATACTTAAATTTAAATAATTTTAACCCAAAACTCATACTTCTAAGTTTGTAAATTTAACAAATGTATTTAAAATAAACATATTTTGTAGGCATCCACAAATTTTTCATCTCTAAAAAGTGCCTTTTTAGGGTTCATAAATTATATTTTTCAAGAGAAATGTCCAAGTGTTTTCTTCTATAGCTTCAAACTTTCTACATAACTATGAGACTGTTCCATACCAACCCAGACAAACCTGACATGACTGAACTACTTTCTATGTTACTATCTTCCCCAAAAAGAAAGTTTAAAAAGAAGTTCATCATAAATACAGCTCTCTAATACAGCATCTAATATAATACGTGACACAAAAGCTTTCCCTCATATGATTAGCTAGGAGTGAATTTCCCTAAAGGCAAAGAAAAATCACTAACAAAGCATAACACTGGGTTCTTTTTTACTTGATATTTAACTAATTGAAATAACAATACATCTTTAAGTGTATTATAACACTAGAAGGGGAAAATAGCAATACAACTGACAAAATGTAGACACTAAATAAATCAAAAATTTGTTAAGGAGTAGAAAGGATTAGAAGCTTGGGGAAATCCACAATTAAAAAAAGAAGAAAAGCAAAAAAGGAGGAAAACAGTCTTTAATTGCAATCATTCTGTTAGCTTATTGGGCTGTGGGAATGAGATATTTATCTTGCTCTCTATCAGCTATAGTAAGGAGAAGGTGATCTTCTGTACTGTGAATCATAGTTTCCATGTCTGTCACACCCACAGTCATATCCTCTATTGTAGTAAGAATCTCATTGTCTGCCACCTCCACCACCATCTCTACCACTGCATCCTCTACCACCACCACCACCAGCACCACCACCACCACCGTGATGAGTTGCTCTGCCCACATAGATAACTGGGGTATAGATGTGTATGCTTTCTTGGTGATAGAATAATCCACATAAATTCTGCCATCCAGCTTCATTCCATTTGCCCTTTCCATAGACTCCTTTGAGCCATCTATTCTCTCAAAATACACAGAAGCAAATCCTCCCAACAAAATCTTCACTGATCATAAACCACATGGACACCATTCAATAGTGTTTACTGAGAAAATATTTCATGAAGATCTTTTTCTGTTGTGTACAAACTGAGGCCAAACACTGCAAGACAAGTATCAGGACCTGGATTTGCCCTGTGGCCTGTATATGTTTTTCAGTTAGACTTGGGAGAGTGATTCTGGCTTCTTCACTGCCAGGATTCTAGTGTACATGACCTACTTCAAGATCATCTTCTATGAGAGTGAGAGTGGGATCTGGATCAAGAGTAATATTTATGACAATGCTTCCTTGCCTTTGTCTTGAATTTGGATCTTGATCAATGAAGAACGGGATTCATAGTGTTTGGGAACCCTTGACAAACTATGAGATCCTGACTTGGTCTCTAATTTTACACTAGCAGGAGATCAGACTGGATATTTTGACCAAGAATGAGATTCTCTGTCTCAAAGTTGCTCTCTACATCACTCATGTTGGCCAGGAGCTCCCCAGAACTAAAGAGATAAATCTTGGCTTGAGGCCAACAGCTGAATCACCACTCTGACTGGACCATCAGGAACAGGAAACAACTGCTGCTTCATTCCAGTCTCAAAATGGCCACCTTTGGGAAAATTGGGGTAGAAGGAATGTATTTTCTTTCTTTCTTTCTTTTTTTTTTTTTTGGTACCAGGGATCAAACTTGGGATCTTGAGCTTGCAAGGCAGGCGGCAGAAACACTGAGCTAAATCCTGGGCCTAAATGAATGTATTTTGTATGTAAAAAGTACTTGAATTTTAAGAGCTTAGAGCAAAATGTTATGCTTTGAATGTGTATTCCAAATTTCATATTTTGGAAACTTAATCCCAAAGGTCACATGGTACTTGAGAAGTGGGACTTTTGGGAGGTGATTGGATCTTATGGGCTCTGCCTTCAGGAATGGATTAACCCAATCATAGATTAATGGTTTAGTGCATCCATGGGTTATTCTAGCAGTCGCTTTGTTATAAAAGCAATTCTCTCTGTCTTGACTGCTTTGTCTCACCATGTGACATTCTCCACCATGTTATAAAGTAGCAAGAAGCTCTTACAGATACAATCCCTCAAATTTGGACCTCCCTGCCTTCAAAGCCAAGAATGTTGTTAGAAACAAGAACTTCATTGGCAATTGGACTCCAGGTCATGTATGTTGTGCTTCAGCAGAAAATTTATCTACATTTTGCCCATGTCCTTTGTGGGAGATGGAGAGTAAGGCCTCAGACTAATTAATTTAGTAGAGAAAATTTTAAGGCAGCCAAATGATCATGCTCTGTCATGAATACTGTTGGGGGCTTTTAGCCAGCTCTGCATTGAAAGTCAAGAGCAAACAACACAGCTCAGTAATTTTAAAAGTTTTGAGTTTCACCAGAAATAAAGCTCCTGTAAAGTCTGAGCCTTCAAAGTTTTGTCTGAGGAATGCTTAGTTCCTGAAAAGATTCATATTAAGAAGCCAAGTACTTTACGTCAGGACAATAGAAAAATGAGGGCATATCAGGAATCATTGTTACTTTTGTAGGCTCAAGAATGCAAAGCTGTAAAGCTTTCATTTGAGAAGAGAACCCCAGGTCACCATGCTGGAGAAGGACTGCATAGGGAATTATTTTCCTGGTATTTGGTTAATAGTACTCAGCCACCCAAGTACTCAGAGGCCTCTGCAGCAGAGATTCAAGGAGGCCTGGCTACTGTTCAAGCTGGTGTCAGATCTTTATGTCATCTGTATGGTGCTGGTTTATAGGATGCAGACTTGTGAGGTCAGAAGGGCTTCCATCCAGATTTCAGAAGAAGGCCTTGGAGGCCAGAGAGTGTGACTCTGAGAGGGTAGTGTGTGAAGAGCTGTGAGAGTGAAGCTGCAAATGCAGAGAAGGCCTCAGAAGGTTGGACAAGCCAGGAACATGGATCATCTGAGGAAAGCTGCAACAAGTGTGCAAAGTCAGCCCAAGAGAGAAACCATGAAGACTACAACCACTGGTAATGCCACAGGAGTAGGGTTACCCAACCCCTTTGGGGTTCACATCTTTTACTACTGTTTGCTCTGGATGCTTGACAAGAAACTATGGAATTTAATATTTGCGCTGCTGGGTTTTGGTCTTGCTTTGGTCCCATTGGTTTCTGTCTCCCTATTTCTCCCTTTTGGATTGGGAAGGCTTACCCTGTGCCATTCCGTGTCAGTAGTGTTTAACTTTCTTTTTTATTTTAACAGGACCTCACAGTGAACAGTTCGCTCTGATCTCAGAGGAGATTTTGGACTTAGACTTATCAGCAATGCTGAAACTGTAAAGACTTCATCAATTCTTAATTAGGTACTAAATATATTTTGCATAGGGATGTACATGAGTCTTTTGGGGTTGGAGTGGAATGCTATGATGTATATCTAGATGTCACCCAACAGCCTTATGCCCTCACTAGGGCATAAGGGGATTAGATTATGGGGGAGGTATAGCTGACTTGCTGTTAGGAGTTGGAGTCTGGTGGGAAAAGACATGTACTGGGAGTGTGAAATGGAAGGGTATATCTTTCTTCCTGGTTCCTCCCTTCATGCACTCTGCTTCCTATCTACCTTGAATTAAGTAGCTTTTTTCTGCCTTGGCCTTCCTACCATACAGCTTCTGCCTAGAGCCAGCCAACCATGCAAGAACTAAAACTTCTGTAAGCCAAACTAAACCTCTCCTTCTTTTAGTTGTGGGTGTGAATTATTTTGTCCCAGCAACAAGGAAAGTGACTAAGACACCAATGACTGACATAAACAAGGGTATGAACACATTGGCTCCCATTCCCTTCATTGGAACTGCTGAGGTAGGACTTGTACTGTCCAGCACTTCCTCCAGTAACTTGACCTCATATTTCACTCTAGCTTGACCTCTTACCCATTTCTCTCCTTTGCCTTCTTCTCAATGATTTTCCCATTAATATGGGATAATTGTCACTTTAATATAGTTTTTCAACCTCTGTGCTGCTGACATTTTGGGGTAGATAATTCTTTGTTGTAAGTGGCAGATCTGTATAGTGTAAATAAAATATTTGCCAGCTTCCTGGATGCTACTCATTAGATTCCAGTATCACCTGCCCTGCTTGCTTACAGCCATAACAATCTCACATGTCTTCAGACAATGGCAAATGTCTCTGAGAAGACACTCCATTTAGGAGCCACTGGTGGACCCTTAAATCTGGGGAGTTTCCTAATGTAAAAGACTTCAGATTAGAAGCTAAACTTTATGATTCTCAGACCACTGGTTCATTCTCTGTTACAATTGTGTTTACCAAGCTTGTCTCATCAAGAGTCTTTAAATTGCTCTAAATGCAGAGTATCAGGTCCTTCTGCCAAAGAATCTTGTTCAGTGGGCCTGGCACAGGGCACCTAGGCTGTGGATTAAGTTATTCTTTTGATCAGGCAAGTTTAGGAATCTGTATAGAAATGATTCTCAGATTGTAAAGTGGAAATGAATCCTTGTATGTAGATGAAGAGGTGAGGGTGTAAGAGTATAAAATACACATGTGTATATATAAATTACAAATTTCCAAGCCTTCTATTCTGAAATTTTGATTGTCTTAACAATCTTCCCAAGTTTTTCTGATGTAGGTGGTCTGAAAAAATTGTTATAATACTTTTCATTAAATTATCCTTATTTTAAACATACACAGAGTAGAATACATAGATATATATTAAATATGTTCTCCTCAGTTGACATCAAGACTCCCAATGAATGCACTTGTAATACTCTATACCTCTCTTATTTGGTGTATATTAATAATATTTATAATTTATATTTCACTAAAGTATAAACTCAAGGCCCATCTCCCTCTTCTACCTGGTTGTATTCCTCAAGTCAAGCACCACACCTTGCATAGGGTGAGTGTTTCCGTAAATGTCTGTTGAATGAGTAGCATTAGATGGTAGGTAAAATCAATAATGACAAACCCTTCTTTCTGAAGATCTCAATATGTTAATACTTGTAGATTTGAATATGTTCAGTATGAATATGATATATTCATGGCAAAAGAAAATTAAAGATACAGATGGAATTAAGGTCGCTAATCAACTGACCTTCAAAAAGGGGGAATTATCCTGAATTATAGAAGTGGGCCTAATGTAATCATAAACGTCCTTTAAAGTGGAAGAGGTGGGTAGATGGGGGGTCAAAGTAATGACAGACATGAAGATGTTATGTTGCCGCTGTCTTTAAAGATGGAGGAAGGGGTCACAAACTGAGTATTATGGCTTCTATCTAGATGTTCCTTCAAAGTCTACTACATTCATAGGGGCCTTTTCTGACATGACTGGATCTAGGGTGTGTGATACTGAGATTAAGAGTGTGTGAAAACTAAGTGGGTTTAGCATAGGTTTTGGTGTGAATAATGGAAGCCCCATCCTAGGTGTGGGTGGAACCAATCAATAGGCCTATAGCCTGGATGGAATATAAAGGAAAAGAGGAAAGGTAGGTTTGCTGCTGCCATTTGCAGCTTCCTGTCTGCTATGCCACTCTGCCTTGGAACCAGCCAATTATGGATTGAAGCCTCTACAAACTGAGCTGAAATAAACCTTTCTTCCAATACTTGTGGGTGTCAACTATTGTGTCTCAATGATGAGAAAAGTAACTAAGACACCATGGAACCAGGTGGCCTCTGTATGGAAGAAAAAGACAAGAAGAGAGATTTTTCTCTCAGAGCTTCAAGAGGAATGTAGCCTTTCTGCTACCTTGCTTTAACTCAGTTACATTCATTTTGGACTTCTGATGTCTAGAATTGTAAGAGGTTTGTGTGAAGCCATTAATTTGTGGTATACTTTTTATAGCAACAATATACTAGAAAACTAATATAGATGGTAATGGAAATGATAGTTCTTACTAACATTTATTTGAATGCTACCTTCTAGCACTTCACCTCTATCTCTCTACATCCTTATAGAAATATATTATTCCATCTTACAGAAGAGACATCAGCAGCTCAAAAGGATTAAGTAATGTGGCCAGTGTCACAACATTAGCAAGTGGTAAAGCTGGGCTGCAAACCTCTCAGATCTGCACTACTGGAGGTACCAGTGCTATCAGTACAGCCACTGATCCATGCTAAAGTGGGGCTGGATGTTGAGACTGCATCTCTAGAAACTGTTTATACAATTTTTTCTCATGTTTGTTTTGATTATAATTTTGAAAGGTAACTTTTGTGTCTGTTGAATCTAATTTTTAAAGTGGGGGGTTCATTTATATGTCATATTTACTTCCATTTTTAGTAATTCATTTTTATATTTTTATAAGAATATTGGTCTACTATAAATTGGAGGGGAAAATAAACCAAACCGTTTCCTCACCACAGACACTTTAAGAATCATTGCACAAATCATAATGCCAAGATTTTGAGCTGTGATGGATCCTTGCCCCTGGCTTTCCTTCCTTCAAAGTGGGCAGAAGTAGGGTCCTGGCCCACAGTTGCTCAGGGTTTTCCTGAGAATGGGCTGAGGAACAGAGGGCAGCCTGGTCCAGCTTTCTTGACCCGGGGCAAAGCTTTCTGAATTCTGCTTCCTGGCTACACGCCAAACCTCACCTTCCCCACCTTCTCTCTTCCTTGCAATAAAAAATTTTAAAGATTTATTTGAACTTGTTCTTCTCTTTGGTCCATTTTTTATGAAAGTGCATGCCCCCCACATATTTCACATGGCCTTCATTTTTATGACTCCAAGAATAAATGCATTTTTGGCTAACAGTAAGGAGTATTTTTAGACTCATAGGATTGTATTTTTGCCTTTTGGAAAACATAATTTGAAGCAGATGCAGTTGCATGTGGCACTCTTTAATTCTGCACACAGTTTCAGATGTCCTGCCAGCAAACTGCATCCCTTCAGAAACATATTAACACTTTAATGAAAACTGATGTGATATTAAGAGTCTTAATCCAGAAGAATAAGCCATCCAGAGAACAAGAGCTAGAATTTTGCCTACTTACTTAAACCTCTTTACATCGGCTGTTTGAACTTTGCTTTGCTGAGAAGAGAGGTTTTTGCGTTGAGTCTTTAGCAAGCAAACAAAGGAGATAGTTATAGTAGGAGGCAAGATTCAAAGCCCAAAAAGACCCATGAGGAGAGATGAGAACACCGCCCAAATTAATCACTGTTTCCCTGCCATTTCCAGTTCCATAATAGACCAAGACCATATCCCAGGGAAGCTTGCATGATAAAGAACTCTACCAACTTAATCCATTCACAGATTCTTTCTCTTTTCAATAGTTATACTTGGAAGTGACTTTCATCATCCCACAGTTCAACATCTTTATTTTACAGCTTCACTCAATAGCAACATTTGGGTCTAATTTTGCTTTGGACCATTATTGTCTGAGTAATGTCAAATAAATTTTCCTGAATGAGTGAGTGAATAAATACATGAATTAAATAAAGACCCACAGAAAGTAAATCTTTTGTCAAGATGACAACATTTTAAAAAAGAACTGTCATTTCTGTGCGACAGGGCAGGCTTACTTTCAGCAACAATACAGAACTCCCAGAATCCTCCTGGTATAAGTCTAAGCCTGACATAGGTTTCCTCCTGGCCAGAGGAGATGGAAGCCTTAAAACACAGAATGAGTTTAATATGCTCCATAAGCAGGAATTCTATGCATTTTTCACCAAGAGGTCCTGGATCTCAGTAGATGAAAAAAAGTTTCCTATGACCAAAAAAGTGCATTTTTATGTGAACATGTACCTTATTTTATCCCTGGAAGTAAAAGCTCATGGTAAAGTGCACTGGCCACTGTTAAAATGCTCCATGGCAGATGATTGTTTCAACTCTGCTGTGCTTGGAGCTAGGCTGATGTTTTCACTATTTTCCAATAAAGTAAAATGCATAAATCAAAAAATTTTGCAAGTGTTGCAGATTTGAGTCCCTGTTGGGCTTGAAACTAAGGAAATGTCAATAGCCTTCTTTGGCTAAAACCCAGACCTTCCTTTCTCTAAAAAATTATTCAGGGCTTGAGAAAAACTCCAGGCAAGTTGGATGCAGTGGTGAATACCTGTAGTCCATCTACTAGGGAGATAGAGGCAGAAAGATTTCCTTGAGCCCTTTATCTGAAAGAGGAAGGATAAGAGGAAAATAAAGGACACTTCACAGAAATGCATTTGTTATCTCTCACTTTGTTCCTCCTGAGGGCCTCTCTATCACTTATGGTGTCACTGTATTTGGCCCACAACTTCAAAAATAGTTCACTTATTATATTCTCCTCAAATTGCCACAAGTGAGTGGGCAATATGTTTTCTGCTGTGACTTATAAGAAACAAAAGGCTGTTTCTTCTTCCAGAAATCTTCCTTAGAAAGAGCTCACTTTCTCAAACAGGAATTAACTTCCCCTGAATAAGGCTCCTCCTCCTCTCAGATGCCCCTCCCATTACTGTCATCTACTAAACTGGTTCATGCCTCAATCCATTGCCAACTCTCTTAGTTACTTTTTTCTCATTGCTGAGACACTCAAAGTTAAAGGAGGAAAGGTTTATTGTAGCTCATAGTTTGTAGATGTTTAGTTCATAATTGTTAGTTCATAAATACATTAGTTATGTTAACATATTCATATGTTAGTTCATAACATATTCATATGTTAGTTCATAATTGGCTGGCTCCAAGGTAGGATGGCATGGCAGAGGGGAATTACAGAGAAAGAACAGTTCATGATGGGCGGAAGGCAGCCAAGAAGCAAAGTAGCATAGCCATAGCAAGTCTACCTGCCTTTGGGTGGAGCCTCCCATACTCAAGATGACTCTTCCCATTATCCACACCCAGAACTATGCCAAACCAATCAGTGGACTAATGTAGTAATCAGACCTCCTTAATCCCTGCATCACACAGTTAATCCTAGCATCACAGTTAATCCTAGCATCACATAGTTTAGATCTAGCTGCCTCTGGAGGCCTACCTATGACCACATGAGGCTTTGGGGGGACATCTAGCCACAGACCATAATACTACCTTCAGTACCCAGTTCATTGTTCTTTCAGCACCACCTTAGGCTTCAATCTCATTAATACCAGTCTCTTAGTTACTGTTTTCTCATTGTTGAGACAAAATACCTGACATTCACAAGTTAAGGGAGGAAAGATTTATTTAGCTCACAGTTTGTAGAGGTTTTAGTCCATCATCAGTTGGTTCCAAGGCAGGGTGGTTGGTCGAGGAGCATCAGAGAGGAGGAACAGTTTGTGGTGGGCAGAAGGTAGCAAAGCAAGTAAGCAAGGGACCTTAGCAGCCTTTTTCTGCCTCCTTTTGTATTCTATGTAGGCTACCAGGATTAGGGTGGTGCCAAATCAATCAGTGTACTGATTCAGTAATCACCCCCCCCCCCTTAATCCTAGCACTACACCATGAGTCAATCACACACTCTAGATCCAGCCATCCCTGAAAAAACTCCATCTGTGACTGCATGAGGCTTTGAGAGGCCATTTAGTCACAGGCCATAACAATCAATGACTATGTGGGCAATTCCTCGTTCACCCTGCCATCTAGTTCCTAGACCTCTTCAAATATAGCAACTCTTATCTCTGCTGCATTTAAATCCATTGACCCATCCAAACAGCCTGGCTTTTGTCATCATCTAACTGCCCCATCTCTGAGATCTTAACCTGTCTCAGGTACTTTTCTCATTGCTGAGACAAAATACCCAACTCCCACAAGTTAAAGGAGGAAAGGTTTATTTCAGCTCATAATTGGTAGAGGTTTCAATCCATGATCAGCTGACTCCAAGGTAGGGTGACATGGCAAATGGGCATGGTAGAAGAGAAACAGTCTATAATAAGGCAGGCAGGAAGCAGCAAGGAGCAGCAGCAAGCCTGACTTCCCGCTCTCCCTTTACATCCAGGATATAAATCTATTGATTGGTACCACCCACAACCAGGGAAGGGCTTCCATTATCCACACCCAGAACTATGCAGATCAAATTTAGTTGGGCATTTCTTACTCAAGTTGGTACAATTAGTTAACTATCACAACCTACTATCTTCCCTTTGAGCAGACCTTCTTATATTTTCAGCCCTCTTCTCTCTATACTTCCCTGTCACTTGACCTTCAGCTTCATATAAATGATTTAGTCCTTTGATTGCTTTGATTTTCTTTCAGTCTGTTAGTGCTTTTCTAGTCTCATTTTTAGACTAGCCAGTCTAGGTCCATCCAAGAAACTCATACTACACTCTAAAGCCCTTATTCTGCCATTGCCGATAACTAGAAAAATCTGAATGGTGTTACAATTCTACAACTACTTACTCTTCCCATGTGAAATGAAATGGGATGCATCCAGGGTATGTAGATGGATAAAATAAACTATTGGTAGAAGCAGAAGATCATTTTATAGCTACAGCATTTGTTCCTCTAAATAGACTCCACTGGAGGACAAATGGGATGAACAAAGGGAAGGTACCAAGGAGTGTTGGGAGAAAGTCTACATAATTTTGGGGAAAAATCATTTCACAATTTAATTATGATTTGGCCTAGTTTTCCTACCTACAGGTCAGCTATGGCATATCAAGACATAACTCCAGTTCTACCTCTAGTTACAGCTAAAACCTCAATGGTCTCATGATCCTCCAACACTCCAGGGCAGAATTACATCAACTGAAGACATCCTTGTTCTTAGAAAACTGAGTAGTAAGAGAAAGGTTGCATGTGGGGACGGACAAATTCCTAATCCACGTAAGTTCCTCATCAACCTAGGATCTTCATCAGCATAAGTTCCTCATTGTCCTAGGATTATTGCCACCCTTTGAGTCACCTGTTACTCCTGATATACTGAATAAAGGTGTGGCAAGCTTGGAGCAATTTTATCTTTGCTGCCCAGAGCAGCATTGATCAGGCCCAAACCTCAGCTTCTTCTCTAAGTCTCATTTCCTGTCTTTACTCATTAATTCACCTTGTGCTGTCGTGACTCACAGAAGACCAGAACTCACTGAAGGGGTTCTGGTAACATCCCCTTTCCTTGTTTCCTACAAAGGAGGACTGGTAGAGCTCTTGTTAAATGATTGAACAGTGAGTACAGAAAGTGACTATTAAGGTTTGTTGACTGATGATGGTTTCATGCTTGAGCATCTGGAAAAAATACTGGCACATACAGGATATACTTCTTTGAGAAAAAAGCTGGTAAACAGCAAAATATAGCAGGATGGTGGGAACCTAGACTTAGAGATGTAGGGCTACTGTTAGGAAGGAAAAACAATCATGGCAAAGACATGTTTATTTGAAAATTTACCCAAATTTCTCAAAATCTTAATATTTTTCTCCTATAATTTTACCTTCTCAGCAGAAATATTTTCATGCCCGTTTTTGAGCATTTTTAAAAAATCTTCACTTTTAGTTTTGAAAAAGTTTTCTGGTTTAACATCTACAACTCAGTTCTTTGATAAGTAAGTCCTGCAAAACTGCACAACTCATTTTGCCTAGTTTCCTTATAAGAAAATATAAGACAAGAGACCAAGGATTTGCAACTAGGTTCCATTTAATTTACTATAAAATATGGAATGGTATTTTGTGTTTTAACTCTAGAATACACTTTAAACTTTTTGGAAAGGAAAGATTGGAAATAAGAAAAATATTTAAAAGCAAAATTAATACATTTATTGAGGTCAGTGTAAGGCCTCTTTGTTATACTTTCAAGACTTGGTCTGTATTTCATTCATCTCCAGCTGCTGGATTTTGCTTTTGACAGAGAAACCCAAAATCACTTTCTTAGAATGAGCCACAGGACAGAAACATTAGTCTTGAACTTAAAGAGGGCAAGATCTTATTTCATATTACAGAGCGAGAATGCTATTTTCTTTCTTATCCATTTTCTTTTCCATTTTCCTCATACTTATGGCTGGACCCCTTGGTGACCCAGAAAATAGACTACATTTCATGACTTTGCTTACAGCTAGATTTGATCATGTAACTAAATCCTAGCCTAAGCAAAAGCAGTGTTTGTAACTTCTCTAAAGTGCCATAAAGGGAGGGAACATGCCTTTCTCTTTTCCTTATTGTCTTTTTCCTGGCTAACATGCCAATACACAATTGACATTCAACCATCCAGCTTATGCCAAGAGACAGAAGCTGTGCCAAGGATGACGGAACAAGAAGATGGAGCCTGAATTCCTGAGGGTCATGAAGCTTCCTTATCAACTTTGGACCACTTACCTGGACTTATTTAAGCCACGACTATTTTGGAGGTTTTTGCATTTTTGTTTAAGTCTAATCCTAACTAATACAAGATGCAAGATGCCCATGTGCCATTTATTTCCTCTCTAATGTGTTCTGAAACCCCTTGGAAAGACCTCATATTGTGCTCTGAGCTCATCTTTCATCTACCTCATGACACTTTTGCTCTGTTTCTTCTCTAGGCATTTGTGTCTCTGGATAGAAAACTTCTACCAAGTTACTTCCTCATGATAGCATCACCAGTATTTGATGCCTTGATGTACTGTGGTCACTGTTCAGGCTGCTATCTGCCCTGCAGAGTGCTGCTTGGAGGACAAGAGCACAAGAATTAGCATCCAGCTCTGCCATACATCAGCTGTCTCACTCATGGCTGTTAAGTTTATTGCTGCCACCTCTAAAATGAGAATAATGATAGTGCTCAACTCATGTGGCCATTGTAAGGACTGAAAAAAGATGATAATAATAATAATAATAATAATAATAATAATAATAATAATGAAATCTTTAGTTGAACACTTCACATGTGTCCGGATTTGTGTGTTCCCATTCCTTATTAAATATTTAATAGATGCTAACACCATGCTCCTAGGATCTCTCTCATATTTGTGGTACCTGCAGAGGTGACAGCAGTGCTGTCTGGGGCTATCCAGCACTGCCCACAAGTTCACAGGCAGTGCTGTCCTAGGAATCTTCTCCCAGGACATGGTCTGACTCATAGGACATTAGTCTTGTGGGGCAACTTGACCAATAACTCTTCTATGCTCAAAATAGTTCTTTCCCTACCCTTGATCCTGACGTATTGTCCTAAAATCAAATAACATGATCCATTCCCAAGTGTTCCTGTCCCTCCTGCAAAGGAAGAGGGAAGAAAGTATACAAGATATTTTCTGCAAGCCAGTCTGTTTGTTTTCATTGACATCCCAGGAAAACCTTTGAGGTTAGATGAGATCCAGATCTGTGAAGGGGAAGATCAGAAACTGGGACCACCCTTCTTTTTTCCTTAGGAATAATTAAAGAAAACACTAAAGAAACATATCAAAAATCTAAAGACCGCTGCCTCCTAAACTTGGCCCCAGAGTAATTTAATCTCACAGGCCGGACTTGTTTTTACTATTAAGAAGATGATACAACTTGATTTATCTGTCTATAATCTCTACAGAAGGGCTCATGCTGCAAAACTAAAAGTGACTTAGACTTGATCTATCTTGGCATTGAACAGAGGCAGCTAGGGTAGAACATTTGTCCCCACAAGCACCTCTGGCCTAGGAGTCCTAATAGCCCACTAAAAATTTTGGGGGAGAAGTGAAATTGTCCTTTTCATGACACTCTGATCCAAAGGGAAGCTGATGGGACTCAGTATTCAATCTGTCCTGAGACTGAGCCTCTCAATCTGTGTTATGGTTTGACTCTAAAGTGTCCCACAAAAGCTCATGTGTTAAAGCAGTATTTGGGGGAGGGGCTTGGAGATATAACATGATATGAGGCTCTAACCTCACCAGTGGATTAACTCATTGATGGATCCATAGCTTAATGAGTTATGTGAGAGGTAGTTCAAACTTTAAGAGGTGGGGCCTAGTTGAAGGAAGTAGATCCTTGGAAGTGTGCCTTTGAAGGCTATTCATAGTCTCTCTCTTTTTCTCTCTCTCTCTTTCCCTTTCTCTCCTTCTCCCCTTTCTGGATTCCATAAGGTGAGCAGCTGTGTTCCATCATGTGCTCCCTACTATGATGTTCTCCCTGAACACACACCCAGAAACAATGGAGCCAAGTGACCATAGACTGAAACCATGAGCCAAAATAAAACTTTCTTCCCTTAAATTGATTTTCTCAGATGTGTTTTCACAGTAATGAAATATGACTAACACATTCTGCCAGGGAACATCATTCAGATGAAGGTACCCTGAAGGAGTCCTGGAGCATAATACAATATATGTATGGCATTACTTAGAATGGACAGGAGGGAAACGAACTAAAGAGAGATGCAATAATTTTGTGAGGAAGGAAGTGAAACATCTATTAAAGGACATTCCTTTGTCATTATTTCTTTGTTCCTTTCCAGTTTAAGAAAGATGTGTATGCAATATGCAGTGTACGTGTGTGAATATATGTGCATGTATACAGCTTATATATTCCCTTCTTCCCCCACCCCCATGAAGGGAGTGATAACTTCTATAAGACTAACACTGCAGGGAGCATTTGCCATGGCTTTACTGAGATAATCTCTATTTCAACTGTTTGAGATGAAAATGTTCTGAACTAGTCAATAGGATATGTGGCCACTGTATTCGATGTCTCATTAAATAAGCTTCCATTACCCAGTTTTTTCTAAATAATCATCAGTCTCCACATTCATCCTCCAGAATTATAGGCATTTACAGTTTATCAAAAACATATCTTTGTTTTCCAAAATGTATTTCTTATGGTTTTATTTTGCACTCAGCTTTTGTTCAGGTAGTACAGTTTGGGTCTTGAATGTCCCCCAAAGCCCTTGTGCTGATGGCTTAGTAACCAGCCCGTGGTGCTATTGGGAGGTGGTAAAACCTTTAGGAGATATGGCCTAGTGGAAGGAAGTTAGGTCATTGGGAGATATGTTCTTGAGGGGATATTGGGACCCCAGCCCATTCCTGCCTCTCTTTTGATTACTGGCCAAAATAGGGTGATCTGCTCCTCCTACCACTTGTTCTTGCTGTGATATACCATGTCACCACAGACCCAAAGTAACAGGGCCAAATGACCATGGACTGAAACTTTGGAAACTGTGAGCCAAAATACATATTGTATTTTTTTCTTATAAGTTTATTATCTCAGTTATTTTGTAGAAGCATTGTCATATTTTTTCTTTTTGACACAGATATTATAAAACTATAAGAAGAAAGTGAGATTAGGGTTGGAGAGAATTAGGGTTGGCCAAAGAAGAAGGGATAGGAAGACTGTTCTTCCAAAATATAGAAACGTTTTTACTTCCCTGTCTCTTAGATTGTTGAGTTTAATAATTTAAAAAGCTATTGCTAGCTTTGTAGGAGGAACCTCTGGCATTAGACAATTGTTCACACCAGATAACTTATAACCATAAAATAAAAGATCTTAGAATTGTCTTAATTTCTTGGCTACTCAAAGTATGATCCAGGGCTAGCAATGAATGGGACCTTATTTGCCACGACCTGCACAGTGTAGGGTCCAAAGCTGGGGAGAGTGGTGGGAGATGAAGAAAAAAAATGAAGAAACAAATACTTGAAGTTTCTTGAAGTTTGGGACCAGGTGGAACCATAGTTTGTTGTAAGCTAATGGCTACCAGGAATCTCACTCATTATTTATAGTGGAAGACAAACAGGAAGAGAAGGTGGGGCAAATAGTGCTATGTGGCCTACATGGCCTAGGCAGAATGTAGCATGATGGTTTCATGATTGGGGCATGTGCAAGGGAACAGGGAAGGATACATAATGTAGGTGTCTCCTGGGGCTGTGCCATCCAGGGTCTACAATATTAGTCAAATGGACACAGTCTGTTTAATCCGTCTGATCTATGGAGGAGAAAGGGAGAATGGAGGAGAAAGGGAGAATGGAGGAGAAAGGGAGTATGGAGGAGAAAGGGAGTAGGGAGGAGGCGAAGGACAATCTTCAGGCTCGGCCCATGGCACTTGTTAGAAATACAAACTCCTAGAGCCTGCACTATCCCCACTGAAAAGCTACATTTAATAATATTCCTAGATAATTTCTACACACAGTAACTTTTGAGAAGCATTGGTTTAGAGAACATTTCATCTCACAGCTGTGGAAGCTGAAGCCCAGACATACTGAGGAATGCAACCTTGATACCTTCCTTTGTGGTGGGCATGAAAATATATATTTTATTTCCCTGTTGCTGAACCTGGCTTTTGGGCCCAGCTTTGTGCTTTGTGGAATCTTATTCTTGCCCAATTATGATAACTTGGACGTTCTGGATTTTCAGTCTTGTTTGAGTAAAGTGTTAATTCAGGATTTTCCCTCTCTCTTTTCTCCTGACCTTCTGTACAGGGACTGTAGATATTCAGGGTCTAATCTTTGGTTCCGGACTCAGAAGGCTGGGGCAGAAATGCTATAGACAATTGGAATATTTGCCCTCATGTGGTGTCTGAATCTAGAGGCAAGTGAAAACTAGACTTTCTTCCTTCTGCTCAGCTTCCCAAGTAAGAACCCTACATTAGGACACTTCAACATAAAAAAGAGGCTCCCTTTAATAATACACATAAAGGCTCCTGAACAAGGTAAGCCAGCAGGGATCCTGAGGCAGGGTTGTTCAGTCCTGGTATTCCTTGGTAGAAGCCAATATGAACAGAGATAAGACTTGTGTGTCAGTGGAATGACTTTTCAAGAGATTACAGAAGTCATAGAATCTGTGCAGATTCCCACCAAAGAGCACTTTAATATTCTTAGAGCCCAAGAACTTACAGGTATAAAAAGATACATGTTCTTCACTAGATTTTGCATTTCTTTGCACATATAAATGTGTTTTTGTCTTTTTCAATGGGATCTTAATCAAGTGATGGCCTTGAGTATGAGTTTCAATCTCTTTGAGCTGATAAAAGAATTACGAAATTTATAACTTGACCTTAGAGGGGGAAGGTCATCTCCTTAAAGTTATGTTGTCTACTACACAGCAACTGTGAATGGGTTAAGTGCATCCTCTCTATCCCTATTCTCCTTATTGCAAAACTTCTCTCCTAGAAAGGCATCAATCTGACTCTTCATCTAATCTCTTCCAACCTAGTGTTTTATGTTCTCTTTTTCGGGTTCTGGGTAGCTATTGATTATATTTTTAAAAACACATCAGTATCTCTCATTTCACACTGTCTTCTGGGGCTATTCGTACTCCCTGGTCAAGAGCTGGAGGCCAGTACTTGAGCCTTTGGATCTGGGCCAGTTAGTATGTGTTTTGATAACAGTATGATACAAGTGGCACTAACTAATAGATTTGATAAGTTTGATAACTTCCCAAACTAAGTAATAAAAGGTGGTGTGCATTTTGCCTTGGTCACTGGAACACACACATGCTTGAAGTCCTGAGCTACCATATAAGGAGTCAGGCTACCCTAAACCAAAATGTCTATGGAAAGTCCACGTTTAAACACTGTGGTCTGCAATTCTTCCTAACTATACTAGTTCTCTAGGGTTGTCCTAACATAGTACAGCTGTCCTTTGTTATCTCCAGGAATCGCTTCCAGGAAGCAGTGCAGATACCAAAATCCATGAACACTCAAGTCCTATATATAACATGACATAGTATTTACATACAGCCTCCACATTTCCTCTCATATATTTGAAATGATCTCTAGATTATTTATAACATGTAATATAACATAAATGCTATACAAATAGTTATTATATTTTATTGTTTAGGGAATAATGACAAGGAAAAACTTTGTACAAGTTCCACACAGATGAAATTTTCTTTCAGCATTTTCAATCAGCAATGGGTTGAATCCATAAATACAGAACCCTCAGATATAGAGAACTAACTGTACTACAAATTGAGTGAATTAAACAGATATATATTGTCCCAAAGTTCTTGAGGCTGGAGGATTGAGATTAAAGTGTTGGCAGGGTTGATTCTTCTGAGGATTGTGAGGAAGAATCTATCCCACACCTCTCTCCTAGTGGTTTGTTGGCTTTCTATGGTAGTCCTTGGCTTCTGCTGGATTGCCCAACTCTGCCTGGAATTTTACATGGTGTTATTACTTGTGTCTAGATGTCCCCCGAAAGCCTCATGTAGTCATAGGTGGGAGTTTTTCAGAAGTGGCTGGATCTAGAGTGTGTGATGCTAGAATTGATTCATGGTGCAATGCTAGGCTCAAGGGTACTAGAATTAAGGATGTGAGTGCTACCTGCTCTAAGTAGTCTGGATAAGCTATAAGGGTAAGAAATAGCTGTGGTAGTCCCCTGTTGCTTCGCTATCTTCTGCCCACCATAAACTGTTTCTCCTCTGTGATGCCTGCCTGCCATGCCAACCTGCCTTGGAGCCAGCAGACTATGGACTGAAACCTCTACAAATTGTGTGATAAATAAACCTTCCCCCTTTAATTTTGAATGTTGAGTATTTTGTCTCAGCAATGAGGGAAAAGTACCTAAGACACATGGTGTTCACTGTGTGTGTGTCTGTGTCAAATTTCCAATTTTCATGAGAACATAAGCCGTATTGGAAAAGGGAAAATGCACTCCAGTATGACCTTGATTCTTGCTTATAGGGTGGATATGATTTGAGTGTGTCCACCAAAGGTTCACATGCTGAAAGCTTGGTCCTCAGTGTGGTGACACTGAGTTGATGAAGCTTTAAGACATGGAGCCTAGTGGAAAGTGGTTAGTTCATTGAGGACACCACCCTTGGAAGAGATTAATGCACTCCTTGAGACCATAGTTAGTTCCTGAGAGAACAAGTTATTATAAAAACAACAAGTCTGGCTCATGAATTTCTCTGGCTTCCTGTCTTACCATGTGACTGTGAAACAGCTGGTTCCCTCTCTGTTTCTCCACAACACTGTGACTCAGCCACGGCACTCTTCACTAGAGACTGAGTGGATAGGGCTGCCAGATCCTGGACCTTCAGTCTCCAAAACTGTGAGATAAATAAACTTCTTTTCTTTTCCTGTGTTGCTACAAGTCATTCCTCTGGGCAAGAAAACAAAAGCAGTAATGGCGAATGTTATGCTGAACATTTACTCATTCATTCAACAAATCACTGGCAGAGAGCATCTAACTTCATTTTGAGAACAAGCAGTAGTAATGATGGTACTTACTGGTGCCAGACTCTAAGCACCACACACATATAATACACGTAAGCCTCATACCAGCCTGTGGGAGGGAGATCCTCATTTACCCTTTCACAGATAAGAAGACTTAGGCACAGAAAGTGAAGTAGCTCTCCCACATACTGAGTCAGTGGTGAAGCAGGGATTCAAGCCCAGAGACTGTGTTCTTAGCTGTCAGAGCGGAGTTCTGAGAATAGGCATCGCAGGATGGTCGCACCCAGCAAGCATTGATTAAGCTTATACTACTGCTAAGTACTGGGGGATAAGGATGAGTTGAATCTAGTTCCTGCCCTTCTATGGTTTATAGTTTTATGGGGGAAACTGATACTCAAACAGTCATTAAAATATGGTGTTATAAATGTTACGGGGAGGAAGAGTATCACACTATGGGAAGGCCAAGCCCAGCCCTTAGAGATCAGGGAAGGATTTTCCAAGGACAAGATGGGGACTAAACTGAATTCTGAAGGAAGAATGGAATTAGCTTACAAGGAAGATGCAAAAGAAAAGGGAGATAGAGTAGCATATTCTTGGGAAGAAGGAAAAGTCAGTTGCTATTTAAGGCAATTAGGCACTTGAGTTGCCCCTGGGGGTAGTGGAGTAGCTGGTAGGTTAGGTGGGTATATTTGTAAGCTTTCCCATTCTTGAGACACAATGCTCAACACTGGCAATTTAAAGGGGGAGAAGTTTATTTTGGCTCACGGTTTCAGAGGATTTAGTCCATGGTAGGCTGGCTCTAAGGCAGAAATATCATGGTGATAGAACATGGCAGAAGAAAGCAGCTCACCTCATGCCAACCAGGAAGCAGAGAGAGAAAAAGGAGGAGTCAAAGAAGAAGCTATACCTTCCAAAGGCATTCCCCCTGGTGACACGCCACTTCCAACCAGGACCCACCTCTTCATAACATTGAGCTATGAGTTCATTAATGCATCAGTCCACTGAGGAGTATAGCACTTCATGATCCAGTCACCTTCCAAAAGCCCAACTTCTGAATGCAAAATGTTTGAGGAACATTCTAGATGTAAACCATAACACTGAGAAAGCACCAAAGAAAGTGAGGGGAATGCCAAGGATGGACCTTGAATATTGGGCTGCTTCCTTGGGACAGAATGTCTTCTTGACCACAGAGAGCCAGCTTCTCAACCAGGCCTCAACCTTGGCGCATAATAATATGAACAAACATTGACACAGTTTCTAACAACTCAAGGTAGGATGGACCTAATCCTCTCAAAGTACCTGCCTCTGAAAGCTCAAGGCTGCCAGGAGAATTGACTGTTTGCTCCAGCTGACACCTGAGGGCAAGCCCTTGGCCATGTTTCCTTACAGCTGTTATTAAATAAAGTTTTGCAATTGTGAATCCTTCTCCTGTAACCTTTGACATGTGTATGCACTTGCTGCAATGCTGGAGTGTTTTTTTCCAGGACCTAAAGACCTTTTCTATTCAACATAATCATCAGAAAGGCAGAGCCTCTATCCCCATCTCTGTGGGAAGTTAGAACCCTAACTTCCTTAATGGCCAGCAAGCAGACAAAGCTGTCTAGTCACATGTCTGCTGATGGATCCTTGGTGTTGTTTCACTCCCCTGACCCTATGATCCCCTCAGACCCTCCTCCCTCAGCTTCCCTTAAAAATATCCTGTCATCTCTGTGGAAATGTTCTTTCCTCTAGTGTAAGAGTTATTCCTGACTAAACTCTGGTTTTTTTCCAGCTTTGTTTATCGTTGACAACAGTCAAGACTATAACTGGGTAAGAAACCACCAATCCTACTATGCCAAATAGTTATAGCTTTGGGACATCATGTACAGTGTCAGTGCCTGTTCACCCGAGACCCCACGTGCCCCAGGTCACTCACAGAGCCTGAGGGACTTCCTGAGCCCTGACACAGTCAGTCATACCTCTGAGCAGAACAAGAAACTTCTGACTCACAGAAAACAGAGTGCATTTATAAACAGGAAGCTGAGTGTGTGACCACAGATATTCAGCCTCTGACAGCAGTTGCTGAATGTGGCAGAAAAAAATGTTTGTATTTAAAAAAAAAGTCTGTGCCAGTAAATAAGAATGTTCTGGCTCATGGAAATGCAATTTTCCTATTGATCATTTATTAAATACCTAAATAAGAAGAGTTCTTAGTCAAACTAAGTCGGTAAATCAGGTGGGCTTCAAGTATTTAGTGCAGCCCTCAGACAGTGTAGTTTTCCCTTTTTTCTTTCTCTTCCCTCCCCAAGCAGAACAAAAGGGCTCTTTGGTGAAACTTTCATGGCCTGCACAAAAGAGATTTGTTTTCCCTTTGGGCTCTAGTGGTCTGCCTGTCCTACCCCAGAGCTCTGCTCTAGGGTAAGTACAGACTCCACAGGGAAGGCTCCCAGAGAGATACAATGACACTGGCAGGCTTGAACCCTGACAGGTGGCCATGCCTACCAAGCACTGCTTGGATGGTTCTGAAGTTATAACAGAAATGTGCTTGGATTAAGCAAAGCAAAAAGTGTGTAAGAGGACACAGTTCTCTTTACTTTCAGTGGCAATGGAACAAAGCTCATTATCTGTATTGTTTCTTTGCTGGGGGATGGGTGTTTGTTTCCAGCAACCTGACCAACAGTCAAGGAAAGAACCAGGGAGCTGGCACTATTTCTGCATTTGTCATTGGGGCAAAGGTATCTGAGTAATATTTGGAATCTTTCCATTTCTCTTCCATGGAATCAGTCTATGGACAATAATAGCACAGTGGCTGCTACAAAGGAAGTTCTTAATAAGGAATAGCTAATGGCTTTATATACACAGTTTTGCTTGATTTTCACAATAACCTTAAGAAATAAATTTTGGCAGTTTGATTGAATAAACTACAAATAATGTCTTTACAGAACCAAAAAGCAGCATGGTTGTATCCAGAGCACAACCATTTGCCTAACTTATCAGTAAAGTTTTAGAGTGAGATGTGTACCTCACCAATTACCAATATTATAATCAGTAGTGCTGATATTAAAATATTATCTATAAAGTAGAAAACTTTATTTGGCCTCATCAGTTTCTCTCAGAGTAGCAGATAGCTCTACTGTTTACAAAGAAAATGTGCTGGGATTTACAAGCCATGGTGATTGTGTCCAAGTGCCTTGGACAACATCTGGACACATTTTTTTAACTGTCATGACTGAAGAAAGTGAGAATATAGGTGATTGGCATGGAGTGAGTAGAGGCCAAAAATGCTGTTGAACACTCTATTGAGAAAGGAAGATAGGATGTGGCTAAAAGTAGTTGGGAAAATAGGTGTGACAAGGTCCCAGGACACATGCACAGTATAATTCTCAGAGCCCTATGTGTGGACTTCTCATGAAAACTTCAGCTGGTTTTTGATAGGATGACCTGGATGTGACAACAGCATGGGAAATATAAAAAGGGGACAGTTGCCATTAAGCACTTGCTGTTGTATCTCTTCACGGTAGCCCACCCTATACTGTAGGGTATATTTTTGTTTTTATTTTTTCTACTTTTACTTGACCCAAGCTCATTCTGCTGAGTGTGTTTTATTCCCTACCCTTCTGGTTTTTTCCTACCTTTCATAAATGTGAAACTTTGCTACTGCTTATGCTTGTTTCATTTAATTCTTTGTTCAGGACATTGAGAATTTACAAATCACCTCCAGAAGGAGACTCTAGCTCCCTCAAATCCAGTAACACTATAATGCACCAGACAGCTCCTCTGAGAAAGAATTCTCCACTCCACAATATCAGTAGTACCAATGTTGATACACTGGCTTATTAGCTCAACAGAATTAATGCCTTCACAAATTTAGCCACATCCTGAAGATGGTTTTAGTTCCCTAGAAGCACAGAAGACTAATAGAAGTGATGGACAGGTAGGTATATGACATGGAGAACACAGGGTGCCGGGGACCTCAAATCCAGAATAATAAGTCAGACTTGGGGAGGAGGAGAAGTGAATGGGGAAAGTGGAAAGCCAGGTGAGGATAATGGGAAGAGTAGGAGTTCACCAAGAGGAAAGGGAAACAGTTTGTTCCAGGCAGCTTGAAGTCAGGCACAGAGCCTGGAGGCCAGGAATCCTAGAAGGACCTGAAGGAAGTCAGTGTGGTTGGTGCATATTTGGGAAAATAGAGAGATAAGAGAAGGAAAGAAAGCTAAGAATAGGCCGTATACAACCTTTAATTCAGGTAAGGGTGCACTGAACTTTGTTCTCATGTATCAGAGAGAGTCAAGGGAAAAATCACCCAATGCTGGGAATCCTCTGCAAGACCAGGAAACAGATGGAGTGAGTGGCACAGGGACAATTAGGACTTTGCTCTCAGGCCAAGCTCCTCCTTCAGAATCTTCTTTGTTAGCCTGAGATTCTTACTGTCTGGATCTGCTGAGCAAAACCCTGATGTATCTGATACTCCCCTAACTCCTTTCACACCAGCTTGAGTTGGTTTCTTTTTCTATCAAGTAAATATCTCTGGTTGTTGATGGGCCTGAAACTTGGGAGAATTGTCTAAATTAAAGATTCCAATTGTAGATTATTTTCAAAGCCAATAGGAATGGGTAAATTTCCTCAGGGAGGCTCTGGAATGTAATTAGCAACAAGAAGGCCATTGGTAATTTGGTGAGAAAATTACAGTAGAATGAATGGCACAGAAGTCAGTTATCAATGAGATGAGTGAGAGGGAGGGAAGGCAGTGGGGAGAGACAGGTGGATGATGCCAGCAAAATTAGGTACTGGCTGCACAGAGGATCACAAACTGAGTGTAACAGAAACAATCTGTGTCACAGCTCTGGAGACCAGAAGTCTAAGGTCAAGTCCATAGGGTGGGTTCTTTCTGAGGACTGTGAGGAAGAAGTTTGTTCTATGCTTTCTCTCTTAGTGGTTCGGTGGCAATTTCTGGTGTTCCTTGGCTTGTCAAAATATCTCCCTAATCTCTGCTTTGGTCTTTACACAGCATTCTTCCTGTGTCCAAATTTTCTCTTTTTTATAAAGACAACAGTTAGATTAGATTAGGGTGACTTCATTTTGATTTCCCTATCTCCAAATAGGATCACATTCTGAGTTACTACAAGTTAGGACTCAGATGTATCATTTTTGGTAAGCATAATTGAATCCATATTTTGAAGTTATAAATACAGTATTCACTGTAAAATATGAATAATACACATTTAGAGTACGTATCAATACAATTCAAAATTAATTAAAAGAAAGAAGAGTATATTTGAAGGATGTGAGAGATAAGACGGTAGTTAGAGGGGAGGTTAAGTCTATTAAAGGCCTTTGTTGTTTATTCATTTCAAGATGAAAGCGACTTGAACTTTTGGAAATAGCAGAAAGGAGCCAGGAGAGAGGGAGAAGCTAAAGATTTAAGAAGAATGAAGAGTGTATGTGGTGTAATGTGGTAAGTTGTGAGTGAGTGAGAGTGTGTGTGTGTGTGTATGTATTATATCCCTTGGCAGAGGTCTTGGCTGAACCTAAAGAAAACTCTAGACCTGCCAGTCTAGGTGGGGCCTGCTCTCTCAGGAGTGTATTTGCACGAGCATTTGCAAAAGATAGGGAATGGGACAGTGTGGTCACCACTGACTGCTCCCAAGTTTGATCTATGGAAAGAAGGATGACAGTGATAAGCCAAGCAGGCCACCTTTGAGAAGCATGGTCATACTTCATAAAGTATGGTCATACTTTCAGCATGACATCCAGGCACAAGTGACACTGAATTGGGAGGAAGAGCATTTCCTCCATCTCTTGGGAACTCAGGACAGCCCACTTAGATTAGGGACTGAGGAATTGGCTCCTCCCCACTGCTGCAGCTCAGAGAACAATAGATCCAGAAGCTAGGAGTCAGGCCAGGGTTCTCCGCTACCACAAGGATGTGAACCCCAGCCTGCTCTGAGGGAAGTGGATGCTGAGGAGGAGGCACGGCACAGAGACCCTGAGAGGACTGTGAGCCTCCAAGGCACCCCAGAAACTCATGGAAATAACAGCATGGGCCCAGGTGGGAAAACTAGGCACCTGAGGTGATGCTGGAGGTTAGCCAGACATTAGTATATGTGCTGCCGAAGCGAGCATGGTTAGCCAGACATTAGCAAAACGGGGTGTATTACAGTTAAATTCCCTAATTATACTCACATTTTAGCTTTAATGTCAGTGATACCAAATTTATATATTAAAGCACACAGCATGGATTCATTTGAGGGCTTTTTGGTAATAGTCTCTTTTGAACAGGGAACTTAAACTTCATGTTTCCATAGGAAAGTAAAAATAACTTTTTCATCATCTTGGAAGTCTCAGGAAAGGAAGATTGGGGAGGTCTAGTTTTTTTGAATTCTTTATATATCCTAGGTATTAGTCCTCTGTCTGGGAAATTGCTGGAAATTTTTTTTCCCCATTTTGTAGGTTGTCTTTTCACTCTGGTGGTTGTTTCTATTGCTGTGCAGAAACTTTTTGATTTGATATGATCCCATTTATTGATTCTCAGAACTATTTCTTGTGCAGCTGGGGTGCTGTTCAGAAATCCCTTGGCTATGCCGATGACTTCAAGAGTTTTACCTATTTTATCTGCCAGCAAGTTAAGTGTTTCTGTTTTAATATTACATCTTTGATCTTTTTTGCTGTAGGTTAGTACCTGGTGAGGGATATGGATCTAGATTCAGTCTTCTGAATGTGGATAGCCCATTTCCCCAGCACCATTTATCATAAAGAAAGATAAACTTGAGTCATCTGTAGGAAAATGGATGTGCTTTAAGACCATAATGTTAAGTAAAATAAATCAGACACAAAAACTTAAATATTGCATGTTTTCACTTATATGAGAAATCCAAATTATAGATAAAGAACAATATAAAAGATAGACAATAAAAAGTAGGGAGATAGATTTTCTCAAAAGGGAAGAGGATCAAGAGATGGAGAGAGGGGGAGGGAGGGGAGGAAAAATGGATGAAAAAGAAATGAAGATGTGTTATGTACCTGAACCAACTCCACACAAGGAATGCTAACATTATGTACTGCATACATGTACTAATACAATTTTTTTTAAAATGAAAAGAAAATGTGTTGTGGGTCAAAAAAAGAAAAGAATATTGTTGCCAATAACAATAATAGTAAACACCCTATCTAGGCCGAGTTAGCAAAAATAAGTGTTTCAGTGTGTCTTTTTTATCTATGAAAAATAAAGTTCTCTCTCTCTCTCTCTCTCTCTCTCCCTCTCCATCCATCCTTGATCTCCTTGTTCTTTTTATTTTAAGTATAATATGAAAGGTGACTGACAGGCTGGGCACTCTCATTTCAATCAAGAAAAGCTGACATTGTATTAAAAACCAATTTCAAACTGGTTTCAGATAAACACAAGAGTCTCAGGCTAAATGTCAAGAGCAAGAGAGGTGCTAAACACGTCTTCATGCCTGTTCCCAGCTGGGATGTAAAAATGGCTGTGGGAGGTGGTTGTCACGTGGAGCAAGCAAATAGCAGCATGTCTCTTCTGGGGAGACATCCTTCAGTCAGCCTAACAAGACAGTAAGGATGACCCAAAGCACCCACAGTCTAGTAGCCAAATACCTGAATTACACAGCTTTTCATTTTTAGTTGAAAAGACTAACAGTGGAAAAGGAGGTCAAAGATCTGAGCTGGTTGATGTAATTAAGGGAAGTGAGTGTTGTACAACACAGCTAGAGAATTAATTTTAAAGGAAGGAAAAAAATAAGTGCTTTTTGTTATTAGCTTAAACATAAAATAGCTCAAAAGATCATTTTTAACCATATCGTTTGGGGATTTATTCTGCCTTTTTCTGCACAACTCTCCATCTGTCTTCTCCATTCCTTACTCCTCCTTCTTTAGAAACTATGCTGCTTCATATAATGAGTTCTACCATGCAAGACTTTTAAAAAATGTTTTCAGTTTATTAATTCTTTGGGAAAGATGCAATTTCAGTGTTTATCCCCAAGTAAGTGCAATCATAAACAGAAAGAGAAAAAAAGGATTGAGTAAGAAAGTTTGTATTTATTAGGTTCCTATTGGATCACCTTCTATAGTTTTTTCCAAAACTCTGAAAATGCTATTTTTTGTTTTTGTTTGTGGTTTCTTCCTTCTTGTCTATGAGAGTGTATCTTTTATATATAAGCTCATACGTAGAAATTAAAATTGTTTCCACAAAGGCTAGCTCTCCAAATAATGAAACAGGACTGCCTAAGCATAAAGAAAAAGCTTTAGTCATGAATTAAAATAAATTAAGTTTGCACTTTAAATCCCTTAAAAACATTCAAAAGCAGTAAGTTAACACATAGAGTAATAGAATAAAGCCATGTAAAACCACATTGATGAGGATGTGGGGAAACAGGGTTCAGTAATGGTAAGACTATAAATCAGTAGGATCCCTTTGAAAAACAACTTTTCCATACCTATAAATACTGATAATGAGCATATTTCTACCTGCCCACCTCTGGGTCTCCAGCCTACAGAAGTTCTTACCTATGACCCCAAGGGGACATGTGCAGAATCCTGTCTGCAGCACAGAGTATTTCTATCTTCTGGAACATCAAAAAACTGTTCTCTGTGAATGACTGAGGAAATAAACTATAGTTTATTCGAATTGCAAAACACTATAGAAAATTAAAAAGAATAAACTAGGTCTATGGTATGTATATCAACATGGATAAATCTCAAAATATGTTGATAAGAAAAGCAAGTTACAAAAGGAAATGTACCAAATGTTTCCTGATATTTATATAAATATTTAAAACACATAAACAATAATATGTAATTTATGGAAACACCTATATAATGAAAATTAAACATTCATACATGAATAGAAACAAATTAACTTCAGGGTAGTGGTTCCTTCCAGGGAGAGAAGTAGAGAGTGGGGTGAGAGTATTCTATCTATACTGAATGCTTTCTCTTTATAAAAAGAGAAAAAAATTGATTATAAAGCTAATAAAGCATAATGTTGACATCTGCTAATATGGGAGGTTGGCACATGAGAATCTGTTAATATTTTTGCCACATGGGTTTATTTTTGAAATGTCACCATTAGACATTTAAAACTTTTAAAAAGATGGTATCACTATACATAAAATCAAAGCAAAAATGTTTTCATTTAATTATGTTGTTTTTTATCTATTTGGTATAACTACAGCAGGAATTATAATACCAATTTTATTTATAAATATAGCATATTATATACCTTTTTCTGTACACATCTCTAATTATAATTTTTCTCAATACTTACCCTCAAAATTCATTTTAATAAATAGCTGTCGATGCCTTCTTTTTTGGTACAGTTAGTACTTTCATTAAATGCGATCATTGGGCTTTGTTTGTCTAAACTACAGCTACAGTGACTAAAAAGGCCAACTAACTTATTTAAGCTGGGCCAGCCCCTAGGGTGGGTACCTGGTGGTTGTGGGGCATAAATTTCAACAGTCACAAGCACCCTGGCCTGGAGACAGTGCCACCACAGGCTGCAGCCTGCCAAGGAGAGCCCCTCATCTCTCTAGTTTCTGAGCAAGGCAGTGAGGCTGAGAACAAACAACCTCAACAGTGCTTCCAGCATTTCTAAATTTCTCCCTGCTTTTAAAAGGATCGTTCTTTATTCAATTTAAGAGCAAGGTTAAAAGGGATATTCTACAATTTACAGGAGATGCCAAATTGGTAAGTATGTTTATATGATCTCTGTTGTGGCATAATATGTGCCACCTGATGTCTATAACTGAGAGGGCTCCTAATGGCCTAACTGCATTCTTCCACCCACTTTGTTCATGTAGCTAAGGTCTGCCCACCACAGAACCCTTGTTAGCACAGGGATGAGGCACAGTGCCTGTGCATCCTGAGTCATCAGTTCCCTGCTACCCACACAGTTATTCAAACCAGCCAAGCACATGCCTCTGTGGAAATCAGGGATTCCCCAGCCTCTTGTTTCTGCAAAGCCCACATTCTACATGAAGTTCTTTACATGTCCATTATTGCTGAGCCAATTTACTCTGGTCAGGAGGACTGGAGTGAAAGAAAGGTATATGAAAATGTGTTTTCTAATCTATTGGTAGTTGAAAACTATGAGGCTTTTGCTTTGAAACCTTTTTTAGTCTCAGTGATCGAAAAGTGAGGGTAGAGAGTGGTTTGACAGAGGACAGAAAACTTCAATCAAAAGACAGGGCTCCCTGATGATCATTCCCATAGAGTGTTCAGAAACTACATGATGATGTCATTGTGATCATTTTCTCTTTGATAAATATTTTGCCACAATGACATCACTGAACACCATACCACAGGCCACTTGATGTAGAAGATCATCTCTAAATTATTAACCTTACGTAATTAAAAAAAAAAGGTCAACCATAAAAACAATTCAATTATCTTGCTTATGTTTCGTGGATGTTTCTGGTGTTTATAATCCTTGATATACAATATTTTCTTTGTGTTCTTTTAATTTACTTTGTGGCCTTGAGCAGTTAAAATTGCAATTTATGCCTCACAAGTGTTTTTGAGTTTACTTAATTTATTCTCATATCATAAGACTGATAATTTATTCACCTCAAGAACAGGGGTAGTAATAAAACCCGGAGAGAGAGGTTAAGTGATTTTTTTTTCCCTCCAAAGTTACGAAGTCAGATACATATATTTTCGACTCATATTTTCTGATCCTTATATCCAGTGTTCTTCCTACTACTCAGATTCTCTTAGATTTTACCTCTTTATATTTTAGCTCTTCATAAGTTGATTAAACTACTGAATATCTGGGAAAAAATTGAATGTTGGAATTGAAAGGGGTTATAGAGATAACATCAAATGTCAACACATATAAAAGAAGAAAGAAATCAATTTCCTGAGATAATAACTGATTGAGGAATAGTCATAAAAACGCATTGCTGCTTACTTATGTTCTTCTGATTGATTCCCATATGATTAATGACATTTTAAAACTATACTTGTTTTACCAAATATGCTTAAAATATTTTCACATGGATGTTCTAATTTGTAAAGAGCTAATTACAAAAGATTTAGAACTTGGAATGCCTTTGTGATTAAGAAAATTGGTAAAGATTGTCTGCATTAAGGACAGGCAAATTAAAACAGGCTGGGTGTTCGAGCCCATTTAGTCCAATTCACCTGGCCAGCAAGGCTTCATCTCAGTCCTCACAGTGCTATGGACAGCATCTCTGAAACTATGACTTTGTGTGGTACTGTCAGGCTACTATAACAAAATGCCTTGGAATAGGTAGCTTATAAAGGTTCTAGAAGTTGGGACGTCCACAATCAACATGCCAGCAGATTCAGCAATTGATTAAGGCTTGCTGTCTGGTTTATCGATAGTACAATCTCACTTGGTAAAAGAGGCAAACAGGATTTCCTTGGGCCTCTTTTGTAAGTGCACTAATTCTATTCATGATGGTTCTACATCCATGACCTAAACACCTCCTAAACACCTCTTAATATTATCTTAAATACTATCTTATCAGGGATTAGGTTTCTAAAATGCATTTTGGGGGATACACAAACATTCAGACCACAGCAAATATAGAGAGGTACCAGTTTTTCCTGTGTATCCTCCTAGGACCACAGTGATAATCCTCACCAACCGACATACACCCTAATTCAGAGCTCTTAGAAAACCATACAAAGTGTCCATTTGGACTGGTTAATGGCACTCAGATGCTCAGGACAAGCTTAGAAATGAGAAGAAGAACTAGTTTTCTTTGCCTTTGATCCTCTGTGATCTTCAGTCAACAATAAAGTAAATGCTTCTCTCTTCTAATTCCATGACAAGGGTTGGCATCATGGCTATTTCTGTTGAAGTGATTGTAATCTGTTCTATAAAACCTTATCATTTTCGTCAAAACAGAGTAAAAATAATTAGATTTATCATCCTACCCAAAACACCTAAAAATATGAACAAAATATATAAAACAATGGCAGTTAGTTACTCTAGACCATATAGGTGACTCTAAGCAAAAACCTAGGAGCCAGGTGAGTGTCTTGAGCTGGTTGGCAAGATTTGCATGCCAAATGACTGGTTTCTGAATCCCATATAAAGTTTTTAGGGTATGATTCTGGTATGTTCCATAGTATCTTTCATATAATTTGTTATAACACTTATTGTATTATACCCTAATTAGTTGTTTAGAGTTGTTTATTTGTTTGCCTTTGTCATTAGATGGTGACTTTTTTTTTTTTTGGTACCTGAGATCGAACTGGGGTCCTTGTGCTTGCACAGCAGGCGGTGAAACCACTGAGCTAAATCCCCGGCCAAGGTAAGCCTTTTCAAACATAATATCATATTTAAGGCTCTTACCACTTTTCTAAGGTAGGGCATATATTTTCTCGATTTTACAGATGAGGAAGTAAGAATTAGTAAGCTCACATTTTATTTAAACACTGGGATGCTAAGTTACTCTATTTTCTGGACTCACTTTTAATCATAATTTGGAGATGATTCAATTTCCAAACATTAAGGTACTTGATGAGGCAGATGGTGCTTCTAGATTTAACTTCCATTTTTAAGTGTGTGAACTCTGAATAAATTTCTAGGTAAATTTCTGGAAGTGTTAATTTAAGTGTTAATTTACAAAATAAGGAAGCACACATTGGCATAAATTCTTGCTTCTAAATGCCATAATTATTTAAAAAATTTTCTTGCTATCTCATATGATCAAATTTTTGAATCTCAGATTGTTCCAAATAATATATTTTTAAAATCTCTGAGCTATTAATGATTGTACTCCCCTACCATCATATGTAATGATTAGAGAAGTAAAATAATATCTATAAAAATTTATCTCACCATATTAGATCTAAGCAGGATAAACGATGTATAATTTCTTTTTTTCCCAAACAACCATGTATATTTTTCTTCTCAAAGATTCCATTCTGTAAGGTAATATCCTCATTTCTCCACATTTGCCTCCTAATGTGGTGATGAATTATTAAAGCTCTCTTATTAAGAAGTTAGAAAAACTATGTACTTAAATTTTAATTCTATAATCTCCTTTGAAAGAAAAAATAATACCAATGCCCCTTATGAATTTCAACTTGTGACCGAGAGTTCTTTAAATTTGCTTGTATACTCAAATAGCCGATACTTGCCAACTCCTGTTGAAATTTGTGCTGCTGCTGAAAGACAAGCCCCAGGAAGCCCCAGTCTGGCCAAAAGGTGCTGGCATCTGCAGCAGTGGGGGATATCTGTTGTGCTCATCAAATTTTAATTCCTGAAGCCTCTGTAAGTCAATAGGTGCTGAGTTGCTGGAGAATAAAGATTCTTTCTTTTAGAGAAGAAAGTAAGAGGCAAGTTCTGCGACTTTTTTACAAAACATTTTCCAGAGGAAAGACAGAATTTTTTCATCTTTGTGGTAATGTGCTCATAAGTCATTTAGGTGTGGCAAGTGTGGGGTTGTGGGCATTTTGCCTTTTGTGTCCCAACACCGAAAACTAATAATGAGAAACAAGACGAGAGATAGGAAATAGGGCTAACTTTAGAAAGGACTGAGACTGCTCTACTACCCTCTTGCAGTGCTCTTCTTGCTCTCTAAGGATCCCAGAATCCTAAGGTAATTGATCACTAATGACCCATGGTCCTGACCATCTTCCCTCCTCAAAACCAATTAGTTTGGGGTTACCAGCTGTTCAGAAAGTTGAATTTTATCATTGTAGCTACCCAATTGTCCTCATAGTAGATATATAAACCAAGTATTACAAAATAAAAATCAGAAATATAGTTGAAACCTATTTATGTGTTTGGTTTGACAACTGTATTATGACTGAATGAATTTATATTTTCTTTTCAGATACTTGCCGCCTACTGCCCTGTACTTAGCCTGCTATGGGCGTTAACTGCCAGGCTGCAGTAGCAAATGGGAATTGTGATTGCTGAGGTTAATCATGGCTAATGTGCCAAATAATAAATGAGCTTTTCTGAAAATGTTTAAAACTTTTGCTAAAGGGCCCCCAAGAAGAAATGGTAATTGAGTAATGCTAAGAAATGTAAGTATGGGGGAGAAGCTCAGACCTGATGCAGGAGTGTGGCAGAGATGGATCTGGTCATATAAAGCTCCTTTAGTACTGCACTGTCATGTGGGGACAGTTGAATTTAGTTGGCTTTATGTTATTGGTTCTGGAATTCAATTAGGTTTCACAGAAAATACACATAAGATAGGTTATATTTTAAATGAATAAAATGATGGATTAGAGTGCACACACACCAGAGGAACTAATGGATGGCTTGTCTAAGGAAAACAGTAAAAGAGGAAAACAAAAGGGTGGAAGTAGGTTGTGACCTGCCCTGGCATGGAAAAAAAAATGACCAAGGAATGACAGGCTCTATGTGGGAGTCTTCATCTTACAAAGTTTTTCAGAGTGTGTAAAGACAGAAATACATCTCTTTCTCTTTCTCTTCCCTCTTCCCTCTTCTTCCTCTTCCTCCTCCTCCTCCCCCTCATCTTATTCTTCTTACTCTTTTTTAAACATTGGTTTGTGGTTTGGGGATAATTTATATTTGTAAGAACTGTTACAAACTACTACACAGAAAAAGAAGCATAACCCAGACAAATTAGTTAATGTGTAAATGTGCTTTCTGCAATATTTGCTTGCTCCTGTATTATTCCTGGTTTGGCAGGCCATGGAGTTCAGTGGAAAGACCAAGCTCTGCACATTCTCTGTTTTCTCACAAAGATCTTGGAAAGACAAACTTTAGCAGGTGTCTTCTCTGCAGACAAATGAGGCAGGTGACGCAGGTGGAGTTTGTGGCAAATGCCTCCCAGAAATGCTCAGCATTGAGCTAACATTAAAGAAAAAACAAAACAAAAGAAAACAAAAACCTCTCTAATTCAATGTATTTCTATTAGACTGAAACATTGATCATTACAAAGATGGTTTAGAGGTTATAGAGTAAGGAGTGTGATTATTTTATACCATAATTCAAAATACTTATAAGCCAATTCTTGTGTAATGGAAGTCAGGAGAGCATCAACAGCCATTTGTTCAGGCTCCAGTCAAATAACATACCAACAATAGTCTTGAAAAGAAAAAAACAAAAACAAAAAACACCAGGTTATAAAAATCAGAGGAAATAAGATTTAGATGATATTTGAAATATTTGAGGCAGAGGACTTGAGTCAATCCCAGCACACAGGAGGAGGTTCCCAGGCCGCCATAGCACTGCTCCCAGTGCAGAGGAAGTGAACCACTCGCCCATCAAAATGAGAAGACACATAAACAAGCCTCAAAACCAGACTTCCAGATCAGCTACAGCAATCTCAAAGGGAAACAAGATGGAACAATCTGATACTCAACCACCTGGACTCCCTGAAATGGCAACAAAAGAAGATCTGGAAAAAATGAAATCAGAAATAATTTCTCATATAACATCAGAGATTGTACCCATAGTGCAAGACATGATTAATAAATCTAGAGAGGTCACAGATAAAAAAATAGAGGAGCCGAGGAACATGATAGAATTCCAACATAGGAAACAAATGGAGTCCATAAAACAAATTCAAGTAGATTTCCAGGACATTAGAAATTCCATTGAAAGCTTATGCAGCAGAATGAGCCAATGTGAGGAAGGAACTTCAGATATAGAAGATAAGATTGCAATTAGTGACCAGGAAAAGAAAAATTTCTTTAAAATTGTAAGGGACCATGATAAATCAATCCAGCAGCTGCTAGATGATGCAAAGAAGAATAACATAAGACTGATCAGAGTCAATGAAGAAA
>NW_004624759.1:4644082-4658213 GCF_000247695.1 Heterocephalus glaber
AAAAATAAGAACCAAGATGCATTATGTAAAGGTACAATTCCCAATGAGAAATGTAATTGTGTTGTATACCTACACTGTACCAATAAAAGAATTTAATACAAAAAATAAAAAAGTAGAGAGGCAGTTGTCTTCAATGGCGTGGGTCAGGAAATGGTAAACATGAGTTCCACATTCACCTTTTTCCGGGGACCATACTGGGAAGGAGTCTGTTGCCTGCCTCGCAGCACAAAGGCGCTTTGTGCTGACTCTCATCTGCTGTCAGCACATTGCCTGCATTCCTCTGCCTGTGCATGCTTCAGCACTGGCAGCCAACTGAAAGGGTAGTTCTGACAGTGGATGTAAAGGCCATGTTTAATGCAAAACCAGGGTAGGAGTTGGTCTGAGGAAGTCCAGCCTAAATGTAGAGGCTGTTCTCCCCTCCTTGGGCTGGCTAGTCCCATGGGGAGAAAGGCCCAGCCCTCCAAGTTCATCCAGAGGGTGTCAGTGGCCCCAGCAATTGCAAAATTCTGCTGTCTTGGTCTGTGCAGAACTTATTTGTGCCTTCAGGAAGTGTTTTTGGCCCCCTGCTCATCATTATGGAGAAATTATATTTGCAAATCAGAGTTTTTAATCTTTTTTGTGAAACTTATGAACCCCTTCTCAGAAGAATGTTTTTAAATGCCAAAAAACTACATCATATTGTAGATGCATACAATTATAAATAAATTATAAATTATATTAAATTCAATTATCTTTTTTGCAATAGAGTAATAGTCTTCTTTATTAATGTATGAAAAACAAGTTCTCTAATTTCAAAGCAATGATGCACGTAGAAAATATAGCAACTCTCTGTGCAACAACTGTAATATGGTATAAAAATATCTGTGATCTTGACTGGTTACAAAATCACAGGTACTGGTAATGCTACTGGGTTGCTGCCTGGTGTATTAGTTATCTCTGCACAACTCAACTTAGCAACTTAAAAATTTCAAACACTATCACACTGAGTTTCTGAGGGGTGGGAACCCAGGAGTGGTTTAGCAGGGTGTGTCTGCTCAAAGTCTCCCATGAAGTTGCAGTCAAGCTGTTGGCCAGGAGTGTCATCACCTGTAGGCTGAGGATCAACTTCTAAGCTCACTCATGTGGCTTCTGGTAGGTCTTAGTTCATCACTGGCTCTTGGCCAAATGCCGGAGTTCCTTGTCACGTGTCAAGACATGGGGGCTAGCTTCCTGTAGTGAGTGATGGAAAAAGAGAACAAGGGCCTGAAACAGAAGTCAGTTTCATAGCTTAAACTCAGAAGTATCACATCACATCTGTGCCCTATTAGTCACATAGGGCCAATGTGAGAGACAGTGTGGGAGGGGACTGTGTGAGGCTGAGAGCAACAAGAGATGAGGTCATGGAAGCGTAGGGAAGCTGACTACCATACCTTCATTTATCATAAAAGGTGTGCTAAATTTCAGTTAAAGCTTAATAAATAGACACAGAAACTTTTATTCATCCAAGTTCCTGGACCCTGAATTCTATCCAGACTCCAAGTTAGTAACACTGGATAGATTGAGAGCATTTTAGTTTCCAATTTCTAGCCACTCCCATAATTTAAGTTTTTGTCTTTATTGAAGTATAATGACAAACATTAAATATATTTGGTGGGCAACTTGGTATTTTGATGTGTGTACGTCTAAAGACAAATTTAGAAAAACTGTTAACAACTGTTAAATATAGGTGGTATGTTTATCAAACTATTCTTTCCATTATGATGTATACTTGAAAATATTCATAATAAAACGTTTTTAGGTCTTTAAACATATATTCATTTTCAAATGCAGAAATGGGCTTCAGAGATATATGAGGGAGCTCCTTGCTCAAGATACTGCCACTAACCTACATTTCCAGATTCCCAGCTTAGTTTTCTTTCCACCGCATCTGGAACACCCTTCCTTACATTTTTTTGAGCTTGGAAACAAAGACTTCATCAGATTGATTGATTCTGTAAAACTGCAAATGACACATTCCTCTTTCCCCAGCTCATTGAGAGTCAGGAATTTTTATCAATTTCCAACGGAGTCACGGTTGATCATTTTTCCTGGAGCCTGTATGCGCTTCATCATGAATGGGCCCTAGGTGATTTAAGTCACTTAAAAACAGCAAAAGAAGGATGTGCGTTCTGTCCTTATGATCTAAACCTTTAGGAGTAACAGAGATAAGCCTTCACCGAGAATGCTGTTCATGTACTCAAGACCTCTGCCAAAAAGTGACTTTTGCCTGGGGCATTTTTAACCTCTTTTTTTTTCCTCCTCTCCTGTTTTGATTTTACTTCTGTGCCTTCAGGAAGTGTTATTTATCATTAGAGCCCTAATGTATCACAGGTTCTGGTTATCACAGCATGACTCAGAAAAGTCAGCTGTAATGCTTAGATATGTGATTTCTGAACATAGTGCTTACCTTACTTCTGCCTTGAGCTCATCCTTTGTAAAACAGAAGCAATAATAGTATGGTGTGACAAGCCAAATAATGGCCCCCAGAGATGTCCATGCCTTAATTCCTAGAATATGTGCATATATCACCTTACTTGGGAAATGGACACATGTGTTTAAGGTCATAGATCTTGTGGTAGCAAGATTATTCTGGATTATCCGGGTGAGTCCAATCTGATCACATACATCCCTGAAAGCAAATCAATTTCCCTAGGGTGGCCAAAGAGTAAAGTGCTATGGTGGAAGATAGAGTTGCTGGGTAATCGTAGAAAAAACTAAAGGGCTCTGAACATTGACTTCCTCTGATGAGAACAGATATGTGATGAGGTATCACAGAGCAGGACTGATAGAGCTCTTAACAAACCTCAGAATTTTCTAGTAGCTACATTTTTGAAAAGTAAAAAGAAAAAGATAAAACTTTAATAATATGTTTTAGCCCAATGTATTTAAAATATTATCATTTTAACAATCAGTGGAAGTTATCATTGAGACATTTTAAGTTTTTGTACTAACTCTTCGAAATTGTTGAATATTTTACACTTTCAACTCATCTCAATTTGGATGGGCAGCATTTCCAGTGCTCAGTATCGGGATATGGCTAGTAGCTACTATATTGAACAGTAACATTTCTAGAGCATAAAATAAAGGACCTCTAATCTGAGGAACATGAGGCACAGTTGAAAGCAATGTAACTACACTGAAAAATAGGGGCTAGAACAAAAGTTTAAATCCTATGTGTAGATATCTCTTACTTTTCTGCATTCCCCCACAGCCTGCCTTCCTCCATTTGGCTTTTAAAACCTGGCAGCCAGGCTTCCAGCCCTAAGGTAGCACTTCAGTGTTACCAGATAGCCAAGGTTCCATGAGAAAAGTGTTTAATGTTAAAGATAAAAAATAAGCTTGAAAGATGATTCTCTCTGGGTCCCTTGCATTTCTGTGTGTCTTTTGAGCACAGGCACTGAGTGCTTTCCCACGATATCTTTCAAGGATGTTTGTACACTAAACATCTCCCTCTGCAGCAAAGGGTAGGCTTGTTTGCTGTTCAGTAGTATACTGCCTCACTCTGGAGCAAAGGTCAGAAGGGCTTACTGTTGCTAGGTGTAAGTAATAGTGCCTGCTTGTAACCAAGTTACTTGGGAGGTTGATGCAGGAGGATCACAAGTTTGGGGCCAGCCTGTGCAACTCAGCAAGACTCTGCCTCAAAATAAAATTTTAAAAGTTTGCAGATGTTGCCCAATGACAGAGTGCTTACCCAGCCTGTGTGAGGCCCTAGGTTCAATCCTAGTACTGCAAAATAAAAGGGAGGGGACTAAGGATGTAGCTCAATGGTAGAGTGCTTGCCTAGCATACACAAGGCCTGGGTTCAATGTCTAGTACAAAAAAAATATAAAAACATGAGAAGAAAAGGAGGAGTAGGGGGAGAAAGAGGAGGAGGAGAAAAAGAAGGAGCAGGAGGAGGAGGAGGAAGAGAAAAAGGATGAGGAGGAGGAAGAGAAAAAGGGTGAAGAGGAGGAGCTTTCTGACCACCATAAAAGAGTAGGGTTCCCCAAGCTCGGAGTTCCTCCCCCATAATACAACCCATTATACAGGAAGGTACCCTTAAAACTTCTTTGTGTTGCCTTATGGGAAGTGATGCTCAGGAAACTGCTACAAATGCTTATACTTTGGCTGCTGCTATTTTTGTGATTAATAAAATCTTTTGTCTCAGTGCAGGAGTATCATGTCTCCTATCAGCAAACAGGCAACTGTAGCAGGCTAATTTGTTTATCTTTTTCTTTCATCCTCAGAGAATATTTATAAAGTTATTACATCTATGAAATAAGTAAGGGATGCCACAGAAATGGAATAATCACAAGGTTATTCAAAGAGTTAGAAAATATAGTTGAGGGAAATGGGGAAAAATTAGAAAATTCACTGAGGAGAGCTAACCTCTAAATAAAAGGAGTTCAAGAATGAGAACAAAAAACAATTGAGAAAAAAATCAACAGAGATAATTTAAGTAAACTTAGAAGGTAAATTCCAAATTGAAAGACTTATGAAGGTAAAGCCCAATGGGTAAAAGTAGCTCCATATTAAGGCATGTCGTTATTAAATTTCAGAGCACTTAGAAAGAGGGGAAAATAAATCTGATGAGCTTCTAGAAAGATAACAGTTCCCATGTAAAGGCACAACTACTAAAAATGCTTCAGATCCCTAAACATCCCCAGAGGATGTTAAAGGACAAAATAGAAAATTGTTTTTAATTTGTGAGCTGAACTCACAATTGAGTATGATGGCAGAATAAAAAATTATTTTAGAGCTTCCAAGGTGCAAACAGAGAAAAGCAATAGGAGCATCTGAGATTATGATACAGAGAGATTCTCAAGATGACAGAAGGACAGTTTTATAGAGAGAACAACCACACTGAAATGGACTATGTCAGAGTATTTGATCTAGAAAAGAAATTTTCAAGAAGAGTTGAAATTCATTGACTATTTTATATATTTGAAAATATTAACAGAACACTTAAATATTGGAGACCTATTTGGAACTAAAATTTGTGCACGGCTTCTTTAGCATTTTTGGTATTCACATATCTCTTTAATTAATGATGAATACATTTAAAAACCAGACAAATGGCAAAACAAGGCAATCCAGTAAAACTAATTTTTAAAAATTCAAGGCAGGAAAAGTAAGAGTATATAACATGATTTCATGATGAACACTGTTTATGTATAATCATAATCATGAAAGGGCCAATTACTAATATATTCTACATTATGATATAAGTATATTGCAGAAATAATGGGATAGGAAGTGGGCTTGTAGGAAGGGAATGCTATTGAAAAAAGTTAAATCTTGATTTTGTTAGTTTTTGCCATTATGTGGAATGAAGAAGTAGATATATGAGCATGCTACTAAGAAGTGTGAAGACAAATATCAAAAGAAAGTTAAATTTGCTGCCTATGGTTGCCTTTAGGAGATACCATGGGCTGGACACAGAGAACTACTCTTGTATTTGGTAACTTGTAGACTATTTAACCAATATTAAGTGCAGGTACTAAGTCCATAAAATAAATACTAAACAACAAAAACGAAACTTAAAAGAAGATGCATGTGTTTTTGCATTGTGTTTTGTCCCCTTTTTGCACCTCAGCAGTGGGCAGATGGTTTAAAAGGGGTAGTCAGATGCTGGGGGCCTGGTGGGCCCATGGAAACTTCCCCAACAGCCCCAGGGCAGCAGCAGCAGCAGCCCAGCACATTTCTTGTTCTTCAGAGACACCTCCTCAAAGAGGCATCAAGGCCATGAATAAAGCATTCAGGCCATTCACCTTTCAGGAGGGTCCCAGAGCAAGAATGGGGGAAGAACACAGAGAAGGCTTTGTCTGTTAGAGGGAATGGTTCCTTGGCAGAAATTGCCCTGAAATTGACTCGACATTGTCTTAGATACCAAGATCCTGGGAAAGAAAAGGTCAGTCCTTTTTTTTTTAACTGTAAAAGTTAGATTATTTGTAACCAGGAACAGAACATAGTTATTGAGGTATAATAAGCAGTGACACAGGATCTTGGATTTTTTCCCCCCATCTTGTGAGCTGATCATCACATCTCCACCAACCATAAGGCTAGAGGAAGTTTTACCGCATGCTCAGTAAACAAAATGCCTTACCCTAAACCAGTGGTGGCAAACCTATGGCACAAGTGTCACAGAAGGCTGTTTATTATCATTGAAAGCTCTAAAAAGTTCTCCATGCACTCACTGTTAGTTTATAATGAGTAAGAAAAGGAAAATGGAGATAAATTCTTATAAAGTAAGTAGCTTATGATGAGCGCTTACACACACTATAGGAATTGAAGAGCAAAATGTCTTATTCCTTCCTGCAATAATCAGAAACCATCTAATAGCTCAGGTGGACTTAGAGGCAAATGAAAGTTTCCATAGGCAAAAATGGTGAGGAAGAACATTCTAGAGAAAAAAAATTGCTTAAACAAAGAACCTGGAATTTGGAAAGACAAATCAGTGTCATGTGGTACTAAAGATTACATTCTCCCTTTCTGTAAATTTACCCAGGATCATAGATTAGTCTGTGGCAGGACCAAGATTTATACCCCAGGCTGTCCTGATGCAAAAACTGTGCTTTCCCATCATTCTCTGATGCTTCTTTTGCAGACATAACATAGTACAAGGCTACTCAGGGAAGAATTTTGGGTCCCTTCCAAACCAAACTAGACAAAACTCAAGTGCAAATGGTTTATTTTGAAGCTAATACCAGGAACTTTCGTAAGGGAATGGGGAAATGAGACAGGAAAGGAAAGAGAACTGATAAAACGTTCCTTATTAAGCAAGTTGTCACTGTAGGCAATTTTAACTAACCCTGCAAGGGAATTCTAGGATCTGGTGTATCACCTATACATCAGAGTCATGGCCCCAAAGGAATGAGGGAGCTGGGATGATTGCATATTCCAGCTATTGACTGAAAGATGCTGGAGAAAGGGAAATCAATCCCCAGCACTTTATACAGCCTGCCACAAGGGTGACAGAGTAGGCACTGTAGATCAGTGGAAACACCCAGGCAAAGAAAGGCAGGCCCTGCAAACTTGTAGATGAGTATTAAACAGGTAAGGACAAGAGGATATAGGTAAGGAGCCAAAGAAAGCTCCTCAAAGGCATGGGCTGTGTCTGTTCTATTGACTGTTGTTTCTCCGTTCCCTGACATGGTGAAGATGTTTAATAAATGTTTGTAGAAGAAAGGAAAAGGGAGAAAGAAGAAGGGAAGGATAGAGTGGAAGCAGAAGCAGTGTCACAACATCACACATCCCCAAGACATTAAAATGGCCCAAAGGAAGAACCTAAATGTGTGCGAGGACTTTCTTCATTTTGGAATGGGGAGCTTTTGAAAGTTTTGGAGCAGGAAAATGACACAATCAAAGCAGAAATTTAGGAAGATGAATCTTCTACTCTACTGTTCTAAGTCAAGCTTTCTAGTAAGGATGGAACAAAAAGTAAAGATTCAAATTGCTGCAGAACATTCCTAAGTTACCTCAATTGGTCATCAAGAGCAGCAGCTACTGAAGACCACTGCTATCTACCTAATCATTACCTGGTCAGAAGGTGGGAGGAACAGCACTTACCAGGAGATGTGTGGATCCAAGGGTGGAGACTGGTAGGTCCCTGGATGAGAAACAACTTCCCTCACTGCCCGGATCAAGGAGAAGGCCATGGGGACCAATCACATGGTTTTCTCTGGAATCATAGCTGCTGCACCTGACAGTAATGTTTCAACCAAGTTGCAAAACCAGAAAAGCAGAAAACAGATGACACATCAGGAAATGGCAAAGATGGAACAATCAGGGGACTCCAAAGGGGGCCAGAGTCTACATCACCTCCCTAGTAGAGAGTAAGTCAAGGCCCCCAGATGAACTGTAAGCACCAAACCTCTTTCCCACAATTCAGAAATCCAAATGTAGCAAACAGGGGAAGAGGACATTTCCAGAACCTCTGCAGTAAGTCCTAGTCTCCTGTGAGCCATGGCAGCACACGGTGAATTACAGGAAAGGTAGACAAATGAAACTGAGAAGAAGCTGAGCTTTGGGTCTGATCAGTGCTGCTCTGGGCAGCAAAGACAAAAACCCCCTAGCTTGCAGCACCTTTTATTCAGTACATGGGGAAACAAATGTAAGAAGTGAAATGCAGAGTTCAGTACTTCACACTGGGATAAACAAGGTGTAACAAAAGACTGAAGGGCAGTGGAAATCTAAGAACCATGAGGAACTATGCAGATAAATGTTTGGTTCCTCCCTGGTGTCTCCCGCAGGTGTGGTCTTGTCCTGGAGATTACAGCATCTCAGGATCACTGAGGTCTCTCTCAGTTGTGATCCGAGGCCAAAATGCAATTATGTCTGGAATGTCATAGCTGGCCTGTAGGCTGGAGAACTAGGCCTACTCAAATGATTTTTCCCTAGAATTATGTAGCATTGCTCCCAACATCCAAAACTGTAAATATTGATTTATTTTTATAAACTTGGACAAACTTATTTCTACAACTCTTTCACATTAAAACCTGACCTTGCTATGAGTTCATTTATAGTCTATTTTTCATTCTAGTTTGGGTGAATATTAACTCATTTTCCTCTTAAAAATTTTGTTTCTCTGAATTCCAAAACACATGTAGCCCCCCAAAGATACCAGTTAAGGGATTATGGACCTGTAATTAAAAGTGAGTCTTTGGTCTGTGGCTGAACTATTCACGATGACTCCACTGTGGACAACTGCTTCTGCCTGCACAGGTGCCCTTGGTGACCAGGGGTTATTCAGCAAAGAAGGTCCACTAGAAGATGGAGCAAGGGTATACTTTCTAAGCCCCTAGAGGCTTAGGTTGGCTCCAAAGTGGAGCGTGTGCCAGTGTAAGCCAAGTGACACCCACTACCTACCTGGTCTGTGCACATGATCGACTTCCTACATAAAGTACTTCAATTTATTAAAAATGTATTTTTCTTCCCAGAATAACACTAGATAAATGTAGAAACTCCTCTAACAAATTAATTTTACTAATGTTTTTCTAACCCAAACCAACCCAAACAAATTAAAAGGTAAGTAACGGAGGAAAATGTTTGCAACATGATCAATCCCATAAGCTAATGGTACTCAGGCATTGGTCATTTGGGATCAGGTCCCAGTCACTTAACTTATACCAGTCACTTAACTTATTCCAGCCACTTAATTTCCATAAGCTATAATTTCCACATATGCAAAATGGGTATAATAAAAATACTTTCCTTTTTGGTCTGATGTAAGGATTAAAAGAGAAAAAATATATAACACTCCTTAAAGAGTACCTTGAACATATGTGTTCACTGAATATTAGCTTGTATTATTAGTAAAAGAATTCTAAAGTAAATATGAATATGCTGAGAGAAAAAGATATGGACAAAGGACAAGAAATTTAGGAAAGAAGCATAAAAAATGCCCACAAAACCTGTGAAAGAAAAACCAGACTCACTAATATTCAAAGAAATGACAACTTGTAACCATTTTCCACTACAAACTAGCATAGATGAAAACATCCAGACTACAGTAAAACCCCATCATAATGCCACACACACGTCAAAACAATGTAATCGAGGAGCACGTGGGTCACATGATTGTAAGGATTATGAAATGATCCCTGAGAACTTATTGCAGGGACTCAATCCCAAATTGTCAGTATTGGACGATTTTAGTGAATCTACTATAGTGAAAGAGGCAGACTTGTGTCCTGCTGATGTAGGAAAATCATCACACCTTTTTCCAAAGGGCAATTCAGCATATTGTATCCACTGTTACAAAGAGTTTCATAACACAGCACCAGTGATTGTGCATGTAGCAATTTAGTCTTAAGAAAATAAAGATCATACCAAAATTCATGATTAAGAATTTTAATTCCAGCATTATTTAATAGTTGAAAAATCCAAAATAGCCTAAATATCCCTGAAAGTAAGATTTTATTTAAGTGACTAACAGCAAGTTTTTGAAGTGTAATTAGATTCTGTGAGATTGTTTAAATTTATGGTTTCAATGAATATTTAGTGGCAGAGAAAAATATCATTAAACATAATTAGGATCTGGGCTGGGGATTTAGCTCAGTGTCACTGTGTCTGCCTCATAAGCACAAGCGCAAGGTCCTGAATTTGATCCCCAGTACCAAAAACAAACAAACAAACAAAAAACAAACAAAAATCCCTAATTAGGATCCATCTATCTTAACATTAATATAAAAATTATCTCAATCTGTGTGCATGTGTGTGTATATAGAAAGAAATGTAACAAAAAAATACAAAAAATTACTATAGCTTTAGACAGTGAGATTATTTAGATTTTTATATTCTTATACTCTTATTTTCTAAGTTTTCTCTAAGAAATTATATAACTCTCTGAAATAATAAAAATTACTATGAAATAATCTTAAAAACAACAATAACCAGACATTTTCTCATTGTCTCATGCAGAGCACTGTAGGAGGTGTAGCCTAGTAAAATGCTATCACTTCACTAGTGAGAAACCAAGATCCCATTTCTCAAGGACAGCCAGTGCCTTTTTTGCAACAAATGTCAATAATGTTCCAAGGGGTTTCCCAAAGTGGGATTCCTTGACTGTCTACAACACAATATCCTGAGGTACTTGTGAAATGCAGATTCCCAGGCTTAACTGTAAATCTGCTGAGTCAGATTCACAAAGATTCTCAGGTAATTCTAACATATAATGGTGTTGAAGCAAAGGGAATGGATCACAGTGTTAGGGATGAAGCTAGGGAACCATCTAAGTTATGAGGTCCAAACAAATCAGGCAGAGAGGCAGGAAAAGGGTCTGAAGAGGTTAAGAACCATGAACAAGGTTTTTGGTTCCAAAAAGATGTTAGAGCTTGCATATACAAGAGAATGATTCTTTTGTAGGATGTGATAGTCTCTCACACTGCAGACTTCTCCAATTGTACCTTGTAGGAATCTGAAGCCTTCCTTCTGTTCCAGCCATCAAGCAAACTCTACCACTGAGCTTCATTTTCAGTTCTGGCATCACCCCATTTTTTAGAGAGATGAGAGATCCAGGAAGAGGAAAAAGCCTAGTGTTAGCATTAGAATCTGTACCAGAATCAGGGGACTGAAAACCATACTCCATAGTTGAAAATTCACTTGGATTGAGTATCCTACTTGCCAGACAGGAATATCTAGAACTGTTTATGGTTTGCTCCTTTGTTTGTTTTTGCAGTGCTTGGGATGGAACCCAAGGCCATGCCGCTTGTTAGGCAATTGCTTTGACACTGAGTCATGCCTTGGAATTCTTATTTTGGTTAGGAAACAGAATTCACAAAAAAGATTGCATTCTCTTTGGAAAAAAAAAAAAAGATTACCTCCTAATATATGAGACTATGTATCAAAACTGAAAACAACTGTAAAAGTTGGTCAATTGGGCAGAAGGAAACTTCTGAGAATGTTTATTATCTAGATGTTGACAATTGTTTCACAGGTGTATACACACAGGTCGAGGCCATAAACCTTTGCACATTAGATATGTGCAGCTTATTATATATCATTTATTCCTGTTAAAACTATTAAATATGAAAAAGAAGAGGTCTTAAAGATTATTGAAGATAAAGCTGATTAAGTACGAAGATGGTTACCAAAATGTACCTATGGGATTTGATCTGCAGCAGAGTGGAAAAAAGCCTCTCAGTACAACTAAATTTCTAGGGCTCTTTTCTAGTCCAGAGGGGCAGGAGCTGTGCCTGAGGTTATATCAGTAACAATGTCATGAGGATCCCATGGGAGCTCAGGGGATGAACTGTGATGGATAATTTTCATTCTTTCTTCCAGATACACGGTTTAACCCTCTCTGTTTTTGGTCATTTTATGGCCATTCCAACCAGATCCTTAATCCTGGACTTCTGGATAAGAGCCAATGAGATGCACTAGCAGAGATCAGAGGAAGAGGGGAAATTGAGGTCAGACATTGAGCTCCCTCTTCCTCTTGACTGTCTCCCTACAGAGCTGTGAGTCCCACGGATGGTTCCCCTCCCTAAGCAAGCTCCTGTCCAGTAGGCAGATCTTCTTCAGCACTTCTAGATCTGAGATCCATTCTCTCTCCAGACCTAAGGTAGTAACAGTTCTCCATGGTTAGCCATCACCACTCCTTGCTATTTTTTATTGTTGTTGTTGTTTGCCCAGTACATCTTTGTAAATAACTCCTGCACTAAACTCTCCTTAATTTCACCCATTTAATTGTGTCATTTGTTTCCAGTGGAAACTGTAAATACAAGGCTGTTGTTCAGAATTTTCTCCATTTTTCCACAGGGGAGATGGGGAAGTTAGTTTGCCTGCTCTTCCAACACTTTAGTTAGCTCAGCTTTTGTACAGAGAAGCGCTTAGTGGGTATTTGCTCTGTATCCTGTAATTTTCCTCATCTCTCCCCCGGTGGGATTACTTAGGGTTGGAGCCAGTTAGCATGATATCAACTTCAAATAGGAAGGCTGAAGTGGACACTGCCTACCAACATGTTCTTTCACTTGAGGGTCAGCCCTATAATGTTAGAGGACCTGGGGCGTTCTGAGCCTGAAACCTTCCAGACTTTGCCTCTGGTGCTAAGTGTGAAGGGTAAAAACACTTTTTTTCTTTGGATTCTGCCTTTTCACTAGAACCATATCCATATCTATTTAATTAGAGCAAGGCTACTCCAAGAGTAGTCTGAAACAAATGTTGGTGTGCCAACTGTTGGAGCTCACACCAGCATAAATCAGTCACACTCAGGGGACAGATTCCCCATACCTCTTGCAAGACTTCTTCAAGGAAGGGATCCATATGTCAATCTACATTCTTTCATAAGCTCTTCTTTATCACACTCATTATGCATGAGGAATGAACCATCTCTCAGGCTAGTATTTGGATACACACAGTAGCCCTGAATTATAGTACTATAAAATCAACCTGAGCAATAAGATAGGCCAGCATATCCCATGTTGTTCTCCATGGAATCATAATCCTATAAGACACTCTCGGCATGTTTAGAAATTTGTAAATCATATGAACATATTAGTAGCCCTGATAAATTCTACAGTAAAGGGATATGCTGACTTTTGTTTAGCATAGAATTTCTCATACTTCTTTGAAATGATTTTGTCATATGATGACTCTTACCTTTTGGGAAACTGATGTTCTGTGAAACATCTTCTGGAAGTACTCAATAGGCCTGTAGAGTCTCTTGGGAACATATTTAGCTTCTCAGGGTCTCTGTTTCCTTAACTGTTAATTTGCCAACACCTAAATAATGCTAGGCAAGTTATATGCATTTCATAAGTCTCATGTCGATGCTTTGAGAAACAAGCAGGAATTATAAATCCCACACTTCATGAGCATATAGTAGGGTAGACAGAAAATATTACTTGCTCAAAGTCACACAACTTCTGAATGGTGGAGCTAGAGTTTGAAACCCATGTCTACAAGCTCTCAAATCTTTATGTCCCACTGTACTATGTTGACACTTTGAGCTGGAAGGAATTTTACAGACTAGTATATCTAACCAGGGAAACAATGTCCTAGGAAAGGAATGAGTCAATGCTAATCTTTGCTATACATTTAACTTTTAGTTGATATTTAAACCTGTTTAAGAGGTGTGATGCTTAAACATTTCTTTAGACTGTTTTGACACCTACTACTTTTTCTAGTCAAAAAAGCTTTCAGAAGTCCTGTTTAATCATGATACTGAGAGAATGGAGATTCTTCTAAAGTAGAGCTGAAGAACAACAACTGAATGTTCTGGGCTTCTTGATTTGTTCATAGAACAAGGCATATGACTTTGGGAAACAGCAAGGGCATTCTACGTTTATTTATGCCTCTGAGGCAATAAAAAGGGGTGTAGGACTTAGCAATACTTGGCTAAAGTAATTAATCACATAGTTTATCTGTGTGGTCAATGAAAAAAAAGGAAGTGAGATTATTTTTCAACTTTTAAAAAGAAAGTCTAGATTCCACCACTCCCAGGGCAGAGAAGGTGAGCTGCACAGGCAGCAGCGGCACCTCCCCTGCAGCCCCGGAATTGAGAAGACACATAAACAAGCCTCAAAAACAGACTTCTAGATCACCTACAACAACCCCAAAGCAAAACGAGATGGAACAATCTAATACTCAACCATGTGGACTCCCTGAACTAGCAACAAAAGAGGATCTGGAA
>NW_004624759.1:4685020-4699402 GCF_000247695.1 Heterocephalus glaber
CTTTGGGGTTGCTGTAGGTGATGCAGAAGTCTGTTTTTGAGGCTTGTTTATGTGTCTTCTCATTTCCACGGGGAGGGGGGTGCTTCTGGTGCCCAAGCGGCTCACTTTCTCTGCCCTAGGAGCTTGGGATGGCGGCGGCGGAGCTTCCTTCTGGGTGCTGGGACTGGCTCAGCTTCTCTCTGCCTGCAGGATTTTGTTCTTTTGTGGAGTTTCTGGGATCTTGACTATTATATGTCTAGGTGTAGATTTTTTTTTTTATCATGGCTAGGTGGAGTTCTATATGCCTCACTCATCTGTATTTGTGAATTAAATGAAAATCAAGGACCAACCCAACATATGTTTATAATGAATAAACTCTTCAATATAGCAAGTTTACCCTTCAGGATGGAGAGTTAGAAGGTGTTGGGGAGGGAGGAATCGGTAAGTAGAAGGACATGGAAAGGTTATCAGTGAGACCAGAGGGTACAGGCAAGAGACAGAAAGAGAAGAAAAGAAAGATAAAGAAGAAATATGAATTAGAGGGAAAACAGGAACACAAAGGGAGATAAATAACAATCTGGGCAGCAAGCGAGTGAGGCAGAGAGACAGAGAAAGGAAAGAGAAAAGAAAGAAAAAAGAGAAAAATAAAAATTTTAAAAGTATAGCAAATAAAAAAAATTAAAAATAAGAGCAAAAAAATAGTGGTGATTTTGAAAACAACAAATAAAAGTTAAAAATGAAGGGCCTCCTTCCGGGCATGTCTCTGCTGTCACAATAGACAACATGGGCAGCAGTGTGCAGTTATAAGTCAAAGAGTCTCAGTAAGCCAGTCACAGACCCATGAGATTCAGGCAGATTTCTGGCTGCAAATCCCAAGTTGAGCTACCTGACCTCTTGCAGGGTTGAACTCTGCCAGGTTCTACTGCAGGTTCCAGCTGCCTTTCCTCTGAAGATAGTCCAGGTTCTGATGGGAGGTGATGATCCCTCTAACTTACCAAGTGTGGTGGTCTGGTGTGCCTTTATTGCGGAGATTCTCTCACTTTTCCAGTGGGCTTCAGTTTTCATCAAGGAGCCTGAGAGAGGCCCTGTATCTGTTGTTCACTTCTGCAGCTCAGGACAATGGCCTTTATGCCCCCCTGTGCCTCTGTAGTGTGGATCCAAGTAGCTGTACAGCCAAGAGGGGGTGGGCGGGGAGGGGGGGGGCTGTTGTTGCAGATGCCTGCATGGCTAAGCTGGACACTGGTGGGCATGCCTGGTGGGTCCTCACTGGTTAGGTCTCCATTTTAGTCTCCTGGTCACAAGTGTACAGAGTGAGCTGGACTGAGCAGGTTGTACTCAGCCTGTGCCTGCTCTGCCTGCATGCAAGGCTAATCTGAAGGCGGTTGGGCATCAAAAATTACATAATCTTATCAACATACCCAGAGGAAACAGTTTGCACAATCCAATATCATTCATGACAAATACACAGCATACTAAGTAGAGAGAGAAGCTTTCCTCACTTGATAAATAACATCTGCAACATACTTAATGGTGAGAAATGAGAAGCCAAGATCAGGAATAAGGAAAGAATATGCCCTTCCACTGCTGCTTTTCAACATTCGTACTAGAAGCCCTAGCTAATGCAACAAGATAAGAAAAATAATGAAAAGGTATATAGACTGGAAAAGAGGAAATAAAATTATCTTTATTCACAGATGACAGGATCATCTATGTAGAAAATCCAAAAGAATCAACAAATAGAAATCTTGGAAAGAATAAATGATTGCCACAGGCTGTAGGGTACAATGAATGGAAAGAAATCTTTTTTTTTTTTTCCGGTACCAGGGATTGAACTCAGGACCTTGTTCTTGCGAGGCAGGTGCGGTGCCACTGAGCTAAATCCCCAGCAGGGTACCAGGAAAATATACAAGAGGTTATCATTTTCCCATATACCAACAATGAACAAATTGAATTTGACATTAAAAGCACATTACCTTTTATATTAACATCCCCCCAAATAAAATAGGTATAAAATCTGACTAAAATATGTATAATATATGTATGTATATATGAAGAAAATTAAAATTCTGGTGAAAGAAATTTTAACATACCTAATAAACAAAGGTGTATCCCACATTCATGGATAAGAGGACTCAAGATGTCAGTTCTTCTCACTTTGATGCACAGATTCAACACAATCTCAGTAAAAATTTGAGTTACTTTATCATATGAACAAATTCTAAAGTACATAGGGACACAATATGCCCAGAATAGCCTATTTGATAATGAAAAAAAATAATGTTTACAAGATTAAAACTGTTCAAGACTTATTATAAAGTTATAGTAATCACAATAGTGTAACTAGCATTAGAATAGGCAAAAAGAACATGAAACATAATAATCCAGAAATAGATCCACATAAATGTAGTTAACTTTATTGACAGAAGAAAAAAGAAATGCAATGAAGCATAGTCTTGTCAATAGATAGTGATAAAATAATGATATACAGATACAAAAATGAAAGCAAAAGTGAATCTAGGCATATATCTCACAATCTTCAAAAAAAGGGTAATTCAAAGTGAATCATAGATGTAAATTTGAAACACAAAACTCTTATACTCCTAGAAAATAATACAGAAAACTTAGATGACCTTGGATATAATAAGACCTTTCAAAATACAAAATCAAAGCATGATTCATGAAAGAAACAATTGATAAGCTGGACTTCATTAAAATTAAAACTTCTGTAATACAAAAAATAAGGGCTAGGGATTTAGCTCAGTGGTTCTGGTGCCTGCCTCAAAAGCACAAGGTCTTGAATTCAATCCCTGGTACCAAAAAACAAAACAAAACAAAACAAAACAAACAAACAAAAGATAATGTCAAGAGAATGGGAAGTCAAGCCAAAAACTGGGAGAAAATATTTACAAAAGACACCTGATGCGGGATTCCTATCCAATATATACAAAAACTTTGAAAACTCAACAATAAGTATATGAGCAACCCAATCAAAAAATGAAGGACTTCAACAGACATCTTACCAAGTAATACTAAGCATATGAAAAGATATACAGCATCATATGTCATTAAAGAATTTCAAATGAAAAAACTAATGAGGACTTGAGTGTAACTCAGTGGTAGACAGCTTGTCTAGCATGTATAAGGCCCTGTGTTTGATCCCTAGATCTACAATAAAAGAAAAGAAAAAGAAAACAAAAACCACCACCACCCACAAAAGCACAATAATGAGATACTACTGAACTCCTGTTGAACATTAACAATATTAATGCTGACAAAGACATGGATGAGAAACTTTCATTCACTGCTGATGGGAATGCAAAATAATACAGACTCTTGGAAAGACAATTTGCTAGTTTCTTACAAAATTAGACATACTCTGACCATTTGATTGAGCAATCACATTTCTTGGTATTTTCTAAAATGAGCTAAAAATTTATATCCATTCAAAATGTACACATGGATATCTACAGCAGTTTGTCAAATGTGAAAGTGATCAAGAGGTCTCTTAGTAGATAAATGGAAAAATAATGTATGCTATATTCAGAATATGGAATATTATGCAGCACTAAAAAGTGCTATTATGTCATGAAAAACAGAGGAAATTTAAATGCATATTGCTAAATGCAATATGCAAATCTGAAATGGATGCACACAATATGACTTCAATTATATGGCATTTTGAAAAAGGCAAAAACTAAGACAGCAAAAAGACCAGTAGTTGCCAAGTTAGGAAGAATGAAAGGATTAATAGGAAAACCATAGAGGATTTTTAGGGTAGCAGAACTATTTTGTTTAAAACTATAATGGTGGATACATGTTGTTATACATGTGTCCAGAATCACAGAATGTAAACACTATGTAGTGAACCCTAATATAAACTATGGACTTTGGGTAATAATTATGTGTCAATGTAAGTTTATTAATTATAGCACATGTACCCCTGTGGTGCAGGATATTGATAGTGAAGGAGGTTATGCATGTGTGAAAAAAAAGGTAAAGATACAGGAATACTTTCTACTTGATTTTGTTGTGAATCCGAAACTGCTCTAAAAGCTTATTAATTCAAAAAAAAGTGAGACCGCTTTACAGAATTCACACTCTGGGTGGTTGCCTAATGAGTTTTTATCCATACTGTAATGGAGTGAAAGAAATTGTCAACTTTTCAAGTAATTGCACTTAGGATGGGGCTGGTGAGCTTTCTGAGTAGGGTTTAGCTGGTTCCTTCTTTTCTCTCTTCTCTCTTCCAGCAGATCTCTGTAGAGTCAGCAATCATAACAATTCTATAGACCACTGATGGGTGGGTCCTCCCCAGAAGAGTTGGTTTAGACTGCTTTCTCAAGCCAGTTCTTTTCTTTTTGCCAAGTAGAGCTTTCATTCTGTCCATCCTCAAAGAGAACTAGGGTTTAAATTCATTCCAAACTCTGATGCTTCCCAATTATAGAATGGCCTAAAGGAATTTCTTGCTTGTCAAAATTTGGAAGATGTGATTCCATAATGAAAATCTCTATTTTTTAAATAAAAAAGAAGTAACTTTAGTTGAACTTCACCCAGCCTCAGAACACATTTAAACAAAAAAAGAAATTAGAATGACAGGGAAATCAGTGTGTGGTTGGAGCTAATTTGAGACAATATGTTTAATGCCAAATTACTACATTCTTCAAAAATCTAAAGAATCAACATTGTGAGGCACTTAAGAAGGAAAAATACAAAAATGAAGTGGTAAAAGGCAGTTGATCCAAAATAAAAGGTAATGAATTAGAAAATAAGGAAAACTAGAATGGTTTAAATTAATGTCCTCCAGAACTATTTCTCTCAACTGAATACACATGAAACCAAGAAAAAAGGAGTTTGTTTTTTAATTAAAACCATTTGGCAGGAAGTATTTCCCTAAGCAAAAATATACGAGATGTTCCCAAAGCAAAAATGCTAGAGCTACTCGAGAATGAGCAGCTTTTGGGAGGAAGAGAGGCGATAGAAAGCAGATCAACATTCCAAAGGGAATGTTCTCTCATTCTGTCTTTTGACGGCCACACTGCCAGTGTTCATTAGGGTTATGCTTCTACCATCTCTGCAAATTTCTTCTTTAGGTCCATCTATGTCGAGATGACTAAAATGTATGTTGATTCCAGTACTTTTTTTTAATTATTGAAATCCAAGATGACCCCTCCACACACAATGTGACCAAGAATGCCAAGGTCAGTTGTCTCAAATCGCCTGAGATCGCAACTTATTTTTGGAACCAAAGACAAATTTTGAATGACAGACGCAGTAGGTACTTGTGATTTTCCTCAATATTGCTAATTTTCCTAGGCATTCATAGGATTACATTTTCTTGCTTTTTTGATATTAGATATATTCATATGATTTATTTTGACCAATGACATTAAAGTCACATGTATTTCTTCCAGGTGAAAGTCTTAAGAACTTGCCAATGTCAAAGCCAAACAAAAATACAGAGACAAATTTCCAGTAAATTTGTTTGGGAATAAAGAATAGGATTGCAGTCAGAGACACATGTACAGGTGAGGAGGAACTCTGGTATGTCATAGCACCAAACAAGGGAAAATTTGAGGGATTTATTAGTACAGAGAGATTTATGCAAGTTATTTTGGAAGAAAGTTCACTGCCGAGCCACGGTGGCACACACCTGCAACCCCAGTACTCTGAAGGCTGAGACAGGAGAATCACCACAAGGGTGAGGCCATCCTTGGCTACATAGTGAGTTCAAGGCCAGCCTGAACTGAGTAGTGAGACCCTGTCTCAGAAAAAGAAACATAAAGAAGATACGAAAGGAAAAGAAAAAAGTATTGAGATTTGGTGCTTGTAGGCGCTGGCAAGCTCTGATTTGCAAGTGATAGCAGTTATATAAAATTAGTTTTAAGGTCATAGTGGACAGTTTTATCATCAGTTGCTAAGTAAAAATAATCTTAAATATAGGGCAGGCCATTTCATTAGGCTGGTTCTGTGAGATACTTTTTGGAGTAGGCATGCATGACCTGAATACAGTACTTCCCACTCCCCACCCACAGCCTCTTGACTATGCTTTGGTGGAATATGACACAAATGACTCCATTTTGTATAGTAAGTTTTCACTCCAGTGATTATTCACCACGTTCCTTTCTCCATGGCACTGTGGTTAGCCACACTCCAGTCAGTGGAGGCCCTGTCAGCTGAGCTCCCAGAACATGCACGTGATGCTGAGTTTCCTGCTCAAGCAAGATGGACAGGCAGCTTGACTGAGAGATGAGCTTTGTTGCTTTAAGCTACTTATATTTCAGTTTGTGAATGGAGCATAATCTAATCTATGTTGTTCAGAATAGCTGTAATTAAGGGAGCACTAAATCCAAAAAATATTTCGTACTTCTTTATTTTCAGAGAAACTGCTCTTAGAAGAATTAGACAATTTCCCATTTTCTGGGGGTCTTGAAAAGTCAACCAAGTCCTCATGCCAGTTCTTTTTCCTTTTTGCCAACTGGAGCTTTCTTGAACTGTGACTCACCTACTCCAGATGTTATCAGTGTGAATGTTTATGGCACTAGCTAGACTTGGGAGGTACCATAAGCATGATTTAAAACGGCATGCCTAATATATCCTAAATTTCATTTGCAATTTTAAATTGTTTTATTTTTGAAGTGCATTTCTGGTAATCTAATGTTGATACTACTATTGCTGCTTCAATACAAGAGTAGCTACATGTGCTTTAAAGTATAAATACCTAAATACAACAAATGGCTCATAATTTTACTTAAAATCATTCAGCCTAAAATTAACCAAATCCTTTCAGAAAGATAATTGTTGTAGATAACTGAGTGTACATTGTCTAAAAGCTGAATGGAATTGTGGGCTACCTGTAGGTTAATGCTAGTCATATGAAATTTCAAGTTTGTTTACTTGTGTTCAATTTAGAATTATATTTCATGTTTCCTAAAAGCTGTTCTCAGTATTCAGCCAAAAATAAGTTTGAATATTGACTTTCTTGTATCAAAGTGGACTTTTCTTTAGGCAACTATCAGGAGACAAAAGTCTGAACTATTGTACTGATTTTATGTTTTTAAACAGCTAATTCAGAGAGATGATATGTCTCCAAACTTGTATTTCAGATGAGTGCTAAAGTTTACAAACTGATTTGGTTTTATAATTCAAAATACACTTTGAAACTCAGTTTAAATTTCAGGTAGCAAATGTTGCCTTGTACTTATCTGTGGCAAGCATCTTCTGAAAGCTAATGCAACATAGCATGAAAAAATGCTCTTTTAAACATGAGGGATTTACAGTTTTATGAATTATATGTCTTTTGCTCCACTGAGAATTTTTTTTAAACAAAAGATGATTGAAATAGGAATCTAAGGTTTGCTTTGTATCAGGCCTAACTATGCACGGATTTCTGACCCTTTTCCAGAAGGGAGCAGAGCCAGATGACAAAATCAGTTCCCCTGAGGTTGGGCTGACTCAGAACATCTCCATATGGATGTCCCAAGGCAATTTATACTCAACATGTCCTCAAATGAACTCATCATTTTCCTTTCCAAGATATGATCTTTGAGTCTCATTCAACTCTCTTCTTGTCTCTCATATCCACCCATGCACTGATTTCTGTATTCAGTCTTTACTTCTAGCCTTGCCCTTGCCTGGCTCTCCCTTCTTAAGATCTTCTCACATCCAATATCCACCGCACCCCATCCCCCCCAGCACACACACCTTGCTTTTCCTACTGTCACCAAATTAAGCTCTGTAAAATACAGGTCAGATGACGTAATTCTCAGCTCAAAATATCTGGTGATTCTGGCATTGCTCACTTTTGTGTGCCTCTGCAAATCCGCTTTGTGCCCTTCTTCCCTATTCTGTGTCCCAAAGTCCAGGCTGTAGGGATGACACTTGTGAACCCTCTTGTTCTTTGGATCTAGTCCCACTTCGACACTGTGGAGCCCTGGAGCTGGAGAGTGCCCCCAGGATATATATTTCTCAGACCTAAGTCATCTACAGTCCTCTGTCAAGGCACAGCTCTTACCTAGCACTTTCTCACACATCCTGGGCTCCTATGCTGTATCCTTCTTTACTTCCCTGCTTTCGTTTTCCCTTTTATCCTGCTGTCAATCTGAAGTTCTCTTCCTTCTCTGTACTGAAATCTTTTTCCTTTAGTCCTTATTACCCTTTGTATTGGGCTTATTAGTCAGAAACATCACAGAATTGTAAGATGGAAGCAACCAAGAGCCTTGAATATACTTGGAAAAAAGACTGCCCTGATGATCAGAAACACCTCTCATGGGCTTACATGAGTGGAAATGAGCAACTTCTCCTGGGGCAAGCCATTCATGTGAGGGTTTATCTGCTTCCACTGGTAGCATTATGTTAATTAAAATTTCTAAAATTCTTTTAGAAAACAGAAAAGGTCTATTTTTCACTGAGGTCCCCAGGTGTGTCATTTAAGGTTAGTTAAAAATCCAGGTGAGAGAACTGTAATCAGAAAGATCCTGTGGTTCACAAGAAACATTTTTTTTTCTATTAGGATCATTTGCAGGATAGGTAGAGAAAGAAAACCGAACAGTCACAGAGTTTCTGGACTTGTCTGAGTCATTTGACATATTTTTCATGATATTCTTTTGTTTAAGAGGGAAAATTATTCACAATATAAAAATTAAGGTAAGAGAACCATTTACATATTGGATGATTTTATTCGCAAAGCCTACCTGGGTAACTTGGGCAATATGCAGATGAGCTGAAAATGCTGGCATCGATTGTGTGGGCATTGGCAATAGAAGTGCAGGTGGCAAACAAAATACTCCTCCTAGAGATCTGAGTTTATGTTTGTGGAATGAATGAAAGGATTTCTGTACCAAACATCTATGGAACTATTTCTGTGAGCCAGGCACTGTGCCTGAACATCCTTACCCTTCCTGTTGTCTTTCTCCTTCCTCCAACAGGTGCAGAACTAAAGTTATTCCCTTTGAAAAATGATCACTCCAGTCCTGGAGAAAATGCTGGGTTTTGTTTTTTGTTTCCCATCAAGGGGTTTGACTGAAGAGGAATCTCATCCGTTTTTATGCTCTGCTACTATTTCTGTTGATAAAAAATAATAGATTATATCAATTCTTTCCAGTCTTCCCTGTACAAAAAAAAAAACGCTTTGAGAGAATTAAAATGGGGAGGGGTGCTGAGGAAGGGTATTGTTGTTGGTGGTGTTATTGTTGAACTGAGTCTGGAACTAGGTAGAGGGCAGAAGAAGAACCACCGGAAGAGAGGTCCACCTTGTCAGTAGGAGCTTGAATGAGGGGCCCTCCTAGTAAACTGTGCAAGAGAGGATCTGGATACACATGTAAATCCAAATTTAATAATTACAGAGAATACTGGGCCTTAGACAGAACATGCACATTGTGAAAAAGTAGTGATTTTCAAGCTTCATTTGTTCAAAATAGAGCAATATAGAACTATTCTGGGTGAATGGTTCCTTAAGGCAAAACCTGGGGATCTTTGGGCATAGCTTGAAACCACCATGATTTAATAAGCCCAAGTAACTATAGGGCAGCTCTACTCAACAGCTGGCAGTTCCTGGGCTGGGTTACTACTAGCAAGGTCTTACTTAAACTGCAGGGCTAATCAGAAAGACATGCGTGGTCACCGGTTCTTTATTCTGTTTTCGCAGACAGCACTCCTTGTCTTATTATCATCAATGCCCCTTTACTCCTCTCTCTACTGCTTGTCTCTGTCACTTCCAATTCATGCTGACTATAGGACACAGACTAATTTTCCCCTAAAGTATTTTTGTAATACCATTCTCTTGCTCAAGAATCCACATATGTACCCTGTTACCATTACTGTATTCAAGCTTCCCCTTCCACACCCTGTCCTCATGCAATCTCTGTAGTAACCTATGATGACCTCTGTCACCTTCAGGGTTCACCCAGGCTGTTCCTTGCCAGGACCATTCTCTGTATATTTCCCCTTCCACCCCTTACTGACTCCTGCTGCTTGTCCTTGTACATCACTTCCTTCAGAAAGTCTAGTAACAAGGGTGCCCCTCTTGTGCAGACTCACAGCACTCTATCACTTCTCTACTGAAAGCCATGTAATAATAGTGTTTTAAGGCTGCTTTATTGTCTGTATTTCCCACTAAACTAAACAATGAAAAAGATATGTCTCCACCTTATTTACTTTTATGTCTCCAAATCCTGGCAGTGTAGTATTTGTTGAGTGAATAAATTCAACATAAACATTCAATGAATGAGTGAATGAATGAATATATGGGTTTATTCATTGTGAGTGATTAATAGGTACGGCCCTTTATGAGTGCATAGTCCTTTGTGGCACCCCTTGAGATGGTCTTTCAGTTGTAATTCCCCGTGGTTTGTGGATATAAGTGAATGTTCCTTTATCCATTCCTAGATGGGAACAACATGACAGAAATTAATTGTCTTTTGGAAATGAAATACTCTCCGGCCAGGGGGGAGTCTGTTGGACATCTGTGGAGAAGGAAGAAGAAATTTGGGAGACAATTTCTCTGGCAGTTTTTGGTATTAGTGGTATTAGTGGGCCAAATGCTGAGGGTGCTTGGAAAATGACTTCTTATTGTCAAAGGGATGTATCCAGGTGGTACCAGCCATTATGCTGTATTTTGTTATTTAGAACTTCTCTGTTTTGCTATTGAAGAAATTAATGTCCAGAGAAGCATAAGACTCCCCACGACTCAAAAATAATATCAGAATCAGGCCTTGAGCCTGGTTCTTGGAGCAATGCTTTCTGCCACCCACCCTTTCCTCCCTGCTGCTCTCTGAAAGCCCTTCTTTCCCATTTGCTGACTCAGTCATGCACACCATGCTATTGCCATAGTTCCTACCACCATCATTTTTGATGCTGTGAGAACAAGAGCCCAGGGCCAGAGCACTTCCTCTTGACTAATGTCCTGCAGAACAAAGCTTTTCCTGTGTGTGGAGAAGTGTACGTGTGGGGTTGGGGGTTGGTGGAAGCAAAGGCCAAGACAGCCAAAACCAAGGGAAGTGGGCAAGAATCTAGCTGTACACATGTTCTTTTTCTCCTGGGACTTCAGTGACAACTTCACTTTTCTTTTAAGAACTTTAAGGGAAAAGATTCCTTGAATGGATGCATGCGTACAAGTACATGTGAAAGCACACAAACACCTTCAAACTTCATGGCAGCCATACTGGAAAAGTGCAGGCCTTTTTCCTAAACCACAATCATGATCTCATCCCTGTGATTTCATTTGTGGAGTGAGGGGAGGCTGAGGCCTTCAAATATCAGTCTTCCTGAGCTTAGCGTCAATGGGTAAGTTCTGCAGAGGGGCTCCTGCAGACACCCATTTCCCAAGTGCTTTATTGTAAGATCCTGATTCACAGGTGGATGAGTCCAAGTTTCTTTGTCTTTTAATTGTGTGATAAGAAGTAAAGATTCATCTTTAAACTATTGCTTGCTTTGAAGATTTAGTAAGCTCTGAAAGGGAACTAGCCCCTTTCCACCCAGATAAGCATTGTCCCTGGCCATGGATTTTGGTACTGGTGATGGCTCAGGAATCCTGGCCCTTTGACTGGTAAATGTCCAGGGATCAGGAAGAGAAATGAATAGTTAAAAGGCAGTTTCCTTAAACATGGACTCAACATACATAAACAACTGATCTCTCTTTCATTGTTCCTTTTGCCATTCATGCATTTCTTCATGCAACCACTTTTCTTTCAGGGGTCAAGGAGCTCCTAACCTAGGGTAGCAATGGCCAACCTTTTACAGCTTTCAGTGATACAACCACCCGCTGCAGCATGTGTGCCACAGCTTCATCACCATTGATCTAGGGAATTAAATACTTGACTATTAATGTAAAATGTATACTGAAGGTGCTTATTATAAAAAATGTCAAGGTAAAAAGGGAAGGAGTAGCATTGACTCAGGTACTTAAAAGGGGATTGGGTGGCCAATCAGATGTTGGATACACCTGCAGCTGCAGTTCTATTTGAATTGGGCCATAGGCACACCACCCTCAGATTCGAGCTGACCTTTGGACTGTGCAAACCTCAGTTTCCTGAAGCAATGTGTGTTAACCTCTGCAGCCCTTCTATGCAACAGAGACTCCTCCCAAGTTACCCACAGACTCAGACTGCACCCAATTCCTTTCTTAAAGAACAACTTGACTTTGCCATTATTAATCTCAATACCTGATCAACAAGTTTACAATTTCTACCCTCTCCCCCAACCTGACCTGTGGTTTAAAGCTATAAGTGTACCTGCCATATTGTAAAACCTCTGAGCACTCCTTAAAGATTGTTTGAATCTGAGTTTTCCTGGATTGCAAAACTAATTAGCTCCCAATTAATATAATTTTCTTTTTTTCTGAACTTACTCTTGGTTAACACAAGCAGCAGGAAATGTGCTTCAATCAGACCCAAACAAGGAAGGAAATCTACTAGCTTACAGGAATGACACCTGTCAATCAGGCTTTGCCTCAGACAAGCTCACTCTCAGCAGCTCAGCCTCTGAGGCTCTGTTCCATTGCTCCAGTTGCCTTCTAGAGTGTTGGCTGCATTGTAAGGCTGGCTCCCCATGTGGTCTCAGAATGGCCATAATCACTTCTCAGAGCTGCGAGTTACATGTTTCCTGGTTCATATTCAGCCAAAAAAAGAGAAGATAACGTTGTCCCAGCATTCCTATAAATGCCCTGGGACTCAGTCTGGCTCACGTGCAGCTTTGGTGGCTAAATTGAGCTGATCAATCTCCTGACAGAAAGATGGTCCCATGTTCCATTCTGCTGTAGGTGTGCAAGTCAGTTTCATGGTAGGGAGCTGTGGGGAAAGGAGAAGGAAAGATACCAAGACCTGTCAATCTTAGGGGAAGGGCTTTAATGAATTACAACAGAGGGGTCCCCTCAGCCTAAGCAGGCTCAGGAGTTTCTATAAGAATAATCAATGGAAATTGAAAGAATTTGATCTGATCAGCCCCTGAACATACTCCTAGTTACTGGAGCTGGAAGCTATCCTAGGTTTTCAAAATGATGAAGCCATGAAATTAGAGTCCAAAGACAGGAAGACTGGGAGCAGACTATATGCCAGTACTCAAAAAACTGTATGTTTCAAATCCATATCTGTCTTTTAAATTCTCAATGAAAAAATTTGAATGTATCTTAAGAGAGCTGTTTTTAGGAAGGTTCTGATATCAAGGCTTACATAATGCTGAATTGTTTAATCAAGGTAAGTGAGGCTTGAGTCCCCCCAATCTGGGTTTGCTTCCGGTACTTAAAATTTGAATCGTAGCACTTGCCTTGCAGAATGAGTGTGCCAATCAAAAATAATAACTCAAAGTGCTGGGTATGAAACCTGTGTTAAGTGACTGTTACTATTGTTATTTAAATGGAGCTGCCTCACTGGATGATAGAAGGTCTGGGGGGCAGGGTGTACTTTCTGGAACAGCTTGGGTTCTGACAAGATCTATGCAGCAGGCATAAACATTTGGGAGGAATATACTGTTCTAGGGACATGCTTATTTGGCTGGTGTCTCTGCTCCAGTTTAAGCCATATTCCTCCTTGATTCTCCTGTCTAAGCATTCCTAGGAGATGTCCACCTTCTTGGGAAAGACTTCATTCTAGAGAAATAAGGTCTGGCTTACAAGCTTGGTTCAAGGTAACAGGCCCATGTCAGAGAGGAAAAATGACAAACTGCATACATTTCTGGTCTAACCCCCAGCAGCAGGGTCTTAAGGAAGGGATCCTCTAAGAAAGTAAGAATGTCTCGGATGGTAGTACCAGCCAGCAGCTGATGGATGGCCCAGAGGAGAGCACTGGAGGTTGCATGGTGCCTGCTAATTGATGTTGGGATTAGATGGGGTTGGAGCCCAGGATGGGTAGGTGCACTACAGTCACCTTAGCCCAATCTGGACAGAAGAAGACACAGAGGCATCATATTTGGTGCACACAAGAGAGGGAGGTCGGTGCCAAAAGTTGCACCAGCAGAGGTCATGTTTCGTGGCTATAACAGACAGCCATCAGCCTCGGTGGGAATATGCCGATTGTGGCCCTAACATAAACGTCACCACAGGGAGCTACAGTATGAGAGAAGCTGAGGGCAGGTGTCACATGGGAGCTGAAAGGGCCATGCTTGCTGTCCTCTGGGGATGCCCAAGGATAGCAGGAAGGTTTTGCAGTGTTGATGAGAGGCAGCCCAGACAAACGCTGCTGGTTACTCCAATTTTGCCTCAGAGTGTTGTGACCAAGGGAACTCGCATTATGCACATCCATCACTTCGCCATGGCCATTGTGCAACTGCTTTAAAGCCAGGTTGAGTTGCCAGCAGCTCCTATGTGACCCTGTGCCTTCAGAAAGCTATGATTTCTTTCCTTCACACTAAAATCAGGAACAAGACAAGGATGTCCACTATCATCACTCTTCTTCAATATAGTTCTGGAAACATTAG
>NW_004624759.1:4704174-4726630 GCF_000247695.1 Heterocephalus glaber
GAGAGAGAGAGAGAGAGAGAGAGAGAAAGAAAGAAAGAAAGAAAGAAAGAAAGAAAGAAAGAAAAGAAAGAAAGAAAGAAAGAAAGACAGACAGACTGGGGATATATACTCAGTGGTAGAATTACCAGAAATTTAGTGACTTAAAACAATACCACAATTGTATTATAGTTCTGGAGGTTAAAAGTCCAACACAATCTCACTGGACTAGAATCAAGTTGTCAGAAGAGTACATTCCTTCCAAAGTCTCTAGGCAGAAACTCTATCCTAGCCTTTTCCAGCTTCTAAGGGCCTACCTGCATTCCTTAACTGGTGGTCTTCTTTTTCCAACTTTAGAGTCCACAGACTGGCATCTTTAGATTCCTTGCTGCTTCTGACACTCACGCACCTGTCTTCTCCCCATTAGAAAATCCTGTGTGATTACACCTAAATAACTCAGATTAGTCTTCCCACTTGAAGACCTTTGGGTGAGAATAGACATAGAACTTTTAAGGGATAGAAATATGGTAACAAGGCCACATCTCTGGGTCTAGTTTTCTTTATTATAGTTTGAAGAGGAGGTTTGTCCTGCATGCCTGTCACATTTTGGAAATCAGACAGAAGCAGAGCAAAGCATTCTGAGTCAAATAACACAGCCAGTAGATGTTTGCTTATAGATTTGCTTGCAGCCTACCCCTGACCCTTTGCCAAAATTTTCAAAATCTTTTATTCTAGTAAAAGTAGAGTGCTATTTTTAATACATTTGAAATTTTTCCTTGGAAATACCTATCTTTTTATTTGATGTTGGGACTCAATAACACCGATTTCTTAAAATACACTACTATTTACTGTATTTTCTTCCAGAGGAAAAAGTCTACAGCAGAAAGAAGGTGGAATATCAAGAAGGAAATGGCATCTAAGGGAAAGTTTAGATTGAGTACAAAACAGATCCTTCTTTTCCACATAAATATGTGGGTTTGTAAAGTGAAGAAAGCACACAGTTTAAATAATAAAGCAAAATAAATTGTAATGTTCAAATCATCTTTTGTCTCTTTTTAGAACCGTCTTTCTCTGCAATACAATATTGCATTGTATCAAGCCATAATATATACATCATATCGAATCTGTTTCCCCCTTGTGAATGGTTTCACGCTGTACACACTATTGTGCAACTTGCATTTTTCACGTTGCTGCATACCCTGGGTCACCTTCCATGGCAGCGAGTCAGCGTTTTTAAAGTGCCCCAATGCAGAACTGCAGATCTCATTGTTTCTCTGTGGTTCACTGCTTGTGCTGAAAGAAGAAAGTTACTGAAATGTATCCAGACTGTGGCTTTCAAGAGAAAGGAATCTATTGTGTATGTAACTGATTTCATCCCAATGTATGATTTGGCTTTGGCAGTTAGTATATTATTTTCCTTATCACATCATCTTAGATCATTAAAGGACTTTAAAATGTCTTCATTCCTCTGTGGCTTATGAATAGGACTCTTGAAAGACTTTCACACTGGTCATCTCAGTAAATATCCATTTGGACACCCCAGGTCAAATAACTTTTCAAGGAGAATATGTTATAAAATGAGATACAATTTGAATATATTATCATAAATTATGGAACAAAGGGGTCAATCATGCCTGTGAATTTAGAAGAGACTTTTGCAAAACAATATGAATTTTTTTTTTTTGGTACCGGGGATCGAACTCGGGTCCTTGCACTTGCGCAGCAGGCAGCGAAATCACTGAGCTAAATCCCCAGCCCCGACAATATGAATTTTTAATAAATCTTACCATGTGGCAATTCACTTTACTTTTAGTGGCACATGAAAATAGTATGGATTTTTCTTCAAAGAAGTAGTTGTACCTTAAACAGCTGTACCTTAAAACAAGGGATTAAATGAAGATTTAAAAAAAAAATCACTGAAAACGCAATTTTGAAAAGTGATGAATCAGTGGTGGCAAACCTATGACACATGTGCTGTGTGTCATAGGTTTTTGGGTTTTTTTGTACCAGGGATCAAACTCGAGACCTTGCGCTTGCAAGGTAGGTGGCAGAACCACTGAGCTAAATCCCCAGCCCATGTAGTGGGCTCTTTGTTATCCTCAAAGCCCTAGAAGTTTTGCCATCACTGATATGAGTTATTGTCTGTGGTGACTGTGAATTTTTCCCCTTTCCCTCTTTAGCGAAGAACACTTCAGCCTCGCCTTTGTTCCCCGAACAGACAGCACAGCTCTCCCTGGAAGTCTCATCCCCATGACATACAAAAGCAGAACCTTCATCAGTTTGTTTTGGCAGGCCTGGCCTTGGAACTTTTCCAAAACAAAATTAATAAATCACCTTATCTTAAAAAGCAAAACTGTAACCTGAAATAACCTATTTCTCTCTACAGCAATAGCCTGACCTAAGCAGGATGTTTTCTATGCTAAATGATATGTGGGCTTTATTATGGAGCAGACTTGCATCATTTCATTTCATTTTGTAACAGGTTTATTGAGATATAATTTAAAAACCATACAGTTTACTCAGACGTGGTTTCCAGTACAAGTTTCTCAACTTCACTAGGCCTCAGGCTTCTTGTTTGTAAAATGGGAACAATAACAATAGTACAATCTTTTGTTTTACTGTGTAAATTAAATGGCTAAGCGCAGCATATTACAAAGCTAAAAACTAAAAGCAGTAAATGTCAAAACAGTAAGTTTTTAGTTTTTACACACTCATCTTTGTCATTGATTTTAAACCTGCCAGTTTATGGTAATTTCAGGTACCAAATTTAGCTCAGTTGAGGACCTCCTTAGTCTCTTCTGATTAAAATCTGTCAGTGAAAGATTTTCCTCCTCCCTTGCCTTGAAATGGACTCAGGTTCACTGCTGCAGCAGAGACTCCCCTCTGATCTCTTGAAATGAGCAGTGCAAGGAGCTGGGGGCTCCAGGGCATGCCACTTGCTGTACTTCCGATGCCCTGGAAATGTTCACAGTAGCAGCGGGCATCTTCTGCAGGACTCTCCAAGGGCCCACACGGGACGTGGGACAGAGGTTTACTGTTAGTCAGATGACAAATAGCAAGGTCCCTTTGCACCCCATGGAGGTGGGGGGAAGCTGGATGTGACTCCCAATTTTTTCCTCTCCCCAAACTCTCTCTCCTCTCTCATTCAGGTTCTCTGGATGACACAAGAACCTGGGCTCTTTGCTTTGCTGATTTCCACTGATGCCCACCCAAGTCCAGTCCCAAGCAAACAAATGCAGAACTGCCTGAAAGGTGAGCCTGAGGATATACAGGTGGTACTGTCTAGGCAGCCATTAGATCCTGTGCTATTCCAGAGTCTTTATCTCCCTATATCTGATGGTTATCTTACCTCCATGAGCACAAAAAATTCTCCATTTCTTTCTGTGGATGTAGTTTTATTACTTTTTTTTTCTTGTAAGATAAAATCTGAAATGATTGATTATTCCATGTATACAACTCTTTTTCCTTGCTTCTTGTTTCCATACTTTGGCCTCTGATACCCTGTGTAGGAAGCACTGCCCTATACAAAAAGGTATGGCTTAGGGGGTGAAGGGCGCACAGGTAATGGAGGAAAAATAAGAACTAAGATACATCATGTTCAGATACAAGCACCCAATGATAAATGTAAATGTACTGTATACCTAAAATGTGCCAATAAATATAAAAAACAACAAAAAACCCCCCAAAAAGGTATGGCTTGAATAAAGTCACCCTACCCACACTTACATGTTGAAGTCCTAACCTCGGGACCCCAGAATGTGGCCTTATTTGGGAATAGAGTAGCTGCAGGTATAATTAGTTACACAAACTGGGCATGGTGATACACATCTTAATCCCAGCTACTCCTACCCAGTAAACTAAGACAGGAGGATCCAAAGTCTGAGGCTAGCCTGAGCACCTAGCAAGAATTTCTTTCAAACTAAAATTTAATAAAGTGCTGGGCATGTAGCTCTGTGGTAGAACATTTGACCAGCATGGATTCAATTCCTAGTTCACCAAAAAAAAAAAAAAAAAAAAAAATTAATTCCATTAGGATGAGGTCATAATAGGTCCTTAATCTAAGATGACTGATTCCTTTATAAAAGGGAAATTTGGACAGAGAGAGAGAGAGAGAGAGAGAGAGAGAGAGAGAGAGAATATGAAGATGGAGGCAGAAACTGGGGAGATGCTGCTACAGGCCAAGGAAGGCTAGAAGTTGCCAAAAACAAGGAGAGAAGCCTGGAATAGACTGTCATCCCTCTCAGCTCGAACTCTGCCAACACCTTGATCTTAGACTTCCAGCCTCCAGAACTGTGTAAATACATTTCTGGTGTAAAGTTCACCCTATTTGTGAAATTTTAAGGCATCCCTGAGAACCTAAATCATGTGGTAGATTGTTTTGTATTCCCAGATCACCATTTTTATGGGAAATCTCCTTCCCTTCCCAACTACTGAGGGAGCAAACATGTTGAATAACAAGCCCCTGCCCTTGGTATAGCTCACTGGAAATTACAGTTTGAGTCCAGAGCAAGTCTCCAGTGACTAAAGCTGAAAAAGAAAAAAAACTCAGGAATTGCCAACAACCATGTTTTCCTCAAAAAAAAGAAAGCCAGTCTGCCACAGATAAAGCTGGCACCCAAAGAAGCAGAGACCAGGTCTGGAGACTGAGGGCTGGGAACTTTCCAGTCCCGGCTCCATCAGTGCCTGAGGCTCAGCTCTATCTGAACTTGGCTCTGACTTGAATTCCAGGAGGCTGCAGTGACTGTCCAGTAAATTCTTCTTTTTTGCTTAAGCTGATTCCTATAAGGTTTGTGGTATTTAAAACTCAAGCATCTACTTAATATAGTCTCCAAACTCATGCACCCTTATTTTTCACAATAAGTGGACAATTGTTACTCTGTGTTCTTAGCAGATATGGATGCAGGATCCAGAAAAGAGCCTTAAGAAAAATTAATCTTCATGAAAAAATATCTAAAATTTTGTTGGATCATTTTTTTATAAGTGAAACTTAACCACCATAAAATGCAAGAAATTAACCTCTCCTTTTTCAATTAAAACTAAAAGAAATTCATGAGCATGAGAATTTCATCTTTCACTAATATATGAGAATGTTCATTATACTATGAGTGTACCATAGTTCCTTTACTAAGATAAGTAATTTTATAGAGTTGAATGGGAGGTCTGTGAAAGAGTCACTTTACTATGTTTTCATTCGCTTTATTTTCAAAGGACATATTAGCCTTGCGATAAATTTCAAATGCCTGGCATTTTCCCTGAGGAAATGTTTGCTATGTAGTGTATGAACAATAAGGCCTTTTCCTGTCTGCGCATTAGCACATATTTTTAAATCTCAGAAAATACTTAGTTTTAATTCTCATTTATGCACTTCTTAATGGCTTTTGATATGTCTAGCGATACAATCTTGAAGACTGCTGCTTTATGTCAGAGGAGAAAAAGCAAGCCAAATCTGATGTCAGTAATTCTTATACTATTTTGCATGCTGGTAGGAGAATGTCTTAGTTTTCTGTTGCCAAATGACAATTTACATTAACTATTTTATTTAATTTTACATTAGATATTTATAATCTCACACAGTTTCCATGAGGAATTCAAGAGTGGCTTAGGTGGGTAGCCCTGACGCTAAATTTCATTAAGCTTGAGTCCAGATGTCATCCAGGTGTATGGTCATACAGTTTGGATATGAAATTCCCCCAAAGATCCTGTGGCACTACTGAGAGCTAATGGCCCCCTCAGGAGGTGGAGCCCAGTGGAAGAGTTAGGTCAATCAGCATGTGCCCTTGAAAGGGATGTTGGGACCCAGGCCCTCCTCTTCCCCTCTCTTTTATTTCCTGGCTACCTTATGCTCCCATCACAATATGCTGCCCCTCCACAGCCCCTAAAACTGTGGGCCAAATGACCACGGACTGGAAATTCCAAATGTGTGATCCAAAATGAACCTTTCCCTCATCCAAGTCAACTATCTCAGATATTTAGTTACAGTAAGGGAACTCTGACTAAAGCAGGATTGCCAAGGGCTGAAACATTCACTATCAAGGTGGCTTATTCATATGGTCAGCAAACTGATGCTGCTGGAAGAGGCCTCAGTGCTCACCATATGGACCTCCCCATTGTGCTTCTTGAGTGTCCTCACAACATGACAGTGGCTTCACCCAGAGTAAGTAACCTAAGACACGGCAAAGATAGAGGGTGCAATTTTTTTTAATGACCTAGCCTTGGTTGTCATATGCTATAATTTCTATAATATCCTTTTGGTTACACAGATCAGCCATATTCCATGTGAAAAGTGTGACAAAAGTGGGAGAAAAAAAATAATGGGGGGCCCATCTTGGAGCTTTCTTAGTCTTACTCTGAGAATTAATGAGAAGAAAATTTTTACACAGAAAGTATGAAAATGCTTTTCAAAATAAATATATTTAAGAAAATATCAACAAAATGAATACTAGTCATAGATTCTAGAATCAGAAAAAATCTTGGATATAAACCAGTCTAACTTGGTCATGGAGACTGAGACCCAGAAAGACAATACAGTAGTATTTTCTTAATCTCACATAGCAAATTAGTGAATGAATTAAACTTAGATACGGGTCTCTTGCTTTCTAGTTAGGGCTTGTGGTGAATAAGCTGGCCTGGAAATCATATCCATGCCAATCTCCTTCTGCTGCAGAAGCTAAATATTGTGATTCTCAACACCCCTTGGGGCAAGATTTTGGTTATGATCTAGGTTCAGGTGATCAGACTGTTGGTGAGAAATCTGGAAATTGAAAGCAATACAGGTGCTGAGACTTGTGCTGCTTCTGATGGTGGAGGTGAACTCCATGGTTTGAATGTGTCCCCAAAAGTTCATGTGTTGGAAAATTAATCCTCAAAGTCACAGTGTCGGCATGTGTGATCTTTAAAAGGCAGAGCACTCATGAATGGATTTACACAGTTATGGGAGTGAGCAAGTTACTATGGGAGTGGATTGAGTGGATTCCTGATAAAAGCAAGAGTTCTCTTTTCTCCTCTTCTCTTCACCTCCTCCATTTTCCTCCCCTGCTTCATCCTCTCTAGCCCTTCTGCCATCTGTCATGGGATGAACAGCAAGAAGGCCCTTGCTAGATGTTAGTACCTTGATTGTGAACTCTAGAACTGTGAGAAGTAAATTTCTTTTCTTTATAAATTACAGTGGACTCCTGAATTATGACCAGCCTGACATACAAAGAATTTGGGTTATGTTGGAAATTTTAGTTTTAATTTATGAACAAAGTATTGAGTTAGGAATGGAATGCCTACTGCTTGTGCTTCCAGATGTTCTCAGATAGATTTAATCCTTAAAGAGTTCTGGAAGGAAATTACATCCTTTCCTGTGTGGGGTTAATTGAGAAATCCTGGGCCAATATCTCTTTAAGGATACCGAGATCTGCCAGTATACAGGAGAGAGACTTTGGAGGCTGTTTAGTGGAGCCTGAGCTTTCAGTTGACCAACTTGAGTTACAACTGGCCCTCGTGAACAAATTGAGTTCGTGAGTCAAGGTTCCACTGTACCTAGTCTTAGGTATCCTGTTTTAGCAACAGAAAATGTACTAAGTGGCCAGAGTAAAGTGAGATTATTCTGTGCAGAAGTAGCTGAGGTTTCATTGCTCTGGTCACTGAAGTGGTGAGAGCCAAGAGGCAGGGCTCAGATGATTTATCATGGAACTGCCAGATGTGGTGGCTTTCACACTAAGAATTGGTTCCCTAATCTCTGCAGACCAATTAGCTGATGTGTTCCTGCAGTCAAAAATTTCAGTGGTGATTGGCATAGTCAGAAAGGTGGGGAATGAAGTAATTAGCAGCCTTCCTTGAAGTTCGTCCTGGATTCCAAGCCCAGAGTCATTATTTCAGTCCTTCTAAGAATTTCGTTAGCACTTAATTCTTTGTATTAAATCCAGTTTTCATAAAATAGAGTGGCGCTTGTCATTCACACCTAAATCCTATTGCAGAGCACTCATTTAAAATATAAGAATGAGAAAAGCAACCTGACATCTGGAAATATCTGGAAACTGGCCTAACACTTCCAACTTGGTCTCACTGTTGTTGGGAACTAGCCTGGCACTTAGAGTTAGGCCACAGTCTTCTCCTGTTTAATGTAAACAATTTTTCAAAACATCAACATCTGCCAAAGTCACTTTGTTGATCATGATGAATTAAGACATAAATAAGACCACTCTATCATGTTAAACACAGACAAAATATGAATATTGTCCAAACCACAAATATGACTAACCATCACCTGCTTAGTGCTAATCTGAAAGACTTCTGCTTCTTTAAATATACCTATAGCCTTCTTTCTAGATTAGACTTATTTAGACACCCAATCATAAAATTTAATCCCCCTTTCCTGACAGCATCCAGTCCAGACAAAAGCCCTGTTTACTTTACACCTTTCCAAATCACCTACTGCAAGGCCAAATCCTGTTAAGCCTTTTCCAACTCCCTCTTACTTAAGAGAGTTCTCTAAGGTTTCCCATAGTGTGCACTTTTCTTCTCTTGAGATCCAACAGACATGCTCCTACTGATATTTGGCTGAGAGGCACTGATATACATAATTTGGTTTGAAAAATGTCATGATTTTCTAATGTTACGTGCTATTTATACTGGCTACTTTCTGAAAATAAATGAAAATTTTAGTGTAGAATAATTTCCTTTCCTTGCTTGTGCATCTTTATAAAAGACAACAACAACAAAAAGCCATCAGAGCTGTTTCACCAAAAGCACAGTAGTCAGATGTATCAAATGACAAGAAAAGTATATGAGAGGAGTGACAGTAAGCACACAGGGCAGATAAGAAATGCAGATAATCCATTGCAAGGTAAATTGGATAACAGTACAATTTTTTAAACATTCACAGTATGCCAGAAACTTCTGATAGCCATTTATATTGACAGCCATTTAAATATATTGCAAAGTAGGTATTTTAATTTTCCATTCTATAGATGAGAAAAACTGAGGTTTCTAAAGTCTACTTACTCACTTGGCAGAAGTTTCCCACCTACAAAATAGTAGTGCTGGCATCCAAATGCAAGTTGTTAAAGACCATGTGTTTCTACAACAGAAATAGAGATCATATGGATATTTCTGAATAAAACCAAATGCCCTTTTTTCTAAGTATGAGGTCTTTAACATTGGTGTTATTCGTGAGAACAGAGTTGCATCTATTCAGCAATACTGAATGGAGGGAAAACTTCTATAAAGAACGTTTTGAGAAATACTTGATTGAGCAATCTTTTCCTCCTTATGGCTGAAGACCTCATCATACGGTTAATGGTTTCTTTCCTTTCTCCTAGAAAATGTATGAAATCAGCAAGATGAGAATGTAAGTAATTACATAAAAATCTGTATCTTTCCTAAAAAATAAATTCCACATGAAATAGAACATATGTCTCATATTCTTTTTAGTGGTAAAATTAAAGAAATGAGGAGTGTCCTAGACGGAAAAAAATTCCTTTTAATACGTGCAATCTAAGTATATAATTAAATGTTATTACTACCAATCATTTCTGCATTAGAATAGGTTTCAAAGAGCTCAGGTGCTTTTCACTCTTTCAAACAGTCACCTGGTTGTTACATAAAAGACTGGAACCACCCTTTCATCAAATCTGAAGAACAAAGCAAGTGTCTGGATCAGCTCTGGTATGGGGGCGAAGATGGGTTTTTGCAAGCAGAACAAGGAAACCAGCATGGTTAATGCTTGAACACTGTTTATTTCTGTGTGGAGAAGACTAAGAAAGAAGCATAATTACCCCTTCACCTGACAACAGAACTTGTTCAAGGAACTGCCACTGGCTCTGAGCAATCCAGGAAGAAAGGAGAATGTATGAATTTGTAGTGCATTACTTTGGTTGTCAGTGACAGAAATCCAGCTTGCTCTGGGTTAGGAAAAAAGCAAGTTTTAATGGGATGGAATCATGAAAAGGATAGGAACAATTAAACTGCTAGGAAGGCAGAGTGGCAAATGGAGTTGAGTGATTAAACCAGTAGCTGGAACACAATAACCATTGATTAAATACTAGCTGAATCAAAGAATGAACTTGAAACTGTAATTTTACTAAGACTCTCTCTGTCTGGCTTCACTCTTCTTAGATATTCATATTGTCTCCCTGGAAGAAAACACACAGCCACTGACTATTAACAAGGCTTATCTGGATAGATAGCTTCTGCCTCTCTCAGTTGCAGGGAAAGACTGAGCCATCTGGGGTCAAGTGATCTGCTTTTACACTGATTTACTGTGGCCAGCATGGACAGGTCATAGGAGAATATCAAGGTACCCACAATAGCCATGTGAACTTGGTAGAAATGTGGAAGCAGGCATGGGAGGTGGAGAAGGAAAACTATTAGCTCAGAGTGATGTCATCAGTCTGCAAAGAGGGATGTCATTAGAGATGGACCTTATTGAAACATTTTTCTGTCTTTATTAGTTCAATAGAGCCGCCATATCAAAGTATCACAGATTCAGCTTAAATAACAGAATGTGGAGGCTTGAAGTCCAGGGAATTAACAAAGTTGACTCCTTGGGCCTCTTTGGTTTCTTCTTGTCTTTAACATAGTTTTGCCTCTGTGCCTGTGTCATAATCTCTTATTCTGAGGATACAAGTATATTGAATCAGGGTGATCTCATTTTAACCTAAAAACCACTTTAAGGACCCTAAGCATAATAATCACATTTTGAGGCACTGGAGGTTAAGATTTTACCATCTGAATTTGGGGCAGGTTAAAGGAAAACAATTTAGTCAATAACAATTTCCCAGAATGTCACTGAGGATTTTCATTACATAGAATCTTTGTTAAGGTTTTTTTTTCTGATCTATGTACCAGAAAAAGTTAGGTGACTTCTTTTCAGATTATTGCCATTGTGACTTGCCCAAATGGTCATGTTTCCCATTTTTCTTGGCTTTTCTAAGGTTTATTTGCTAATGTGCAACCCATTTGGAGAAAGTCTATAGGACTTCATGCTGTGAATTTCTATGAGGTCCTATTTTACAGCTATATTTTGCTACTAATTGGTGTATCTGTTTTTCTTTTTTTCCTTTCTGTAATTTGTGTCATCTTAATATAGGGTGTAAGTCTCTATGTACTCTGTATGCATCCTTTATAGAATAAAGGGAAATATTGATGGTTTTATAGATAAATAAACTTAATTTATCAACCATATTTGTATAAATAGAACATTACTATGAAAAGCAGAGGAAGCTTAGATGCTAATAATAAATGTCCTTTGCAAAAACTCACCTCAAATCTTTTTTGGAAGGAAGAAAAGCCTATAAAAGGCTATGTAAATAGGGAAGAAAACAAGATGTGTTAAAATATTTTTAAAATCTCCAACAGTAGCTAGGCAAATCAATGCTTAAATTAGCACAAACTAGTAAAAATAAGCATCCCTAAATTGATTTTTCCATATATTTGCCTGAAGTCAGACAAAGTGTAGAAGAAGTTGGATTGTTGCCAGACCCAAAGCATTTTTCTGAGCTCCATCAACTTCTAATGGACAATGACGCCATGCTGGCCCCAAGCCAGCCACCCAATGCACTTAGATTTGTTTCGAAAGCTAGCTGGAGGCAGGCATCACATCAGCAACACAGCACCACAAACAGTGCTGATATGCGCAACACACCTCTGGAGAGAACTGACTTCCTGTTTTGTCAGCAGATAGCATCTGGCTTCTGCCTAGGAGGCCTCTTCTTATAAAAGGACAAACCAACCAACACTAGTGAGGGGTACCTCATGGGCCTCAACTGAGCCTCCAGATCACCAAGACCCCCACAAAAAGCCCCAGTGGAAATTAGCCCCCAAATCCTGAAAGCCATTAGTTCTGTCTCATTTAGTTAATGTGATGGACTCACAAATGAACCGTTAAAGGTATGTTGAAGATATATCCACTTTTTCCTGAATTCTTTGCTTCAAAGAGTGTCCCAAAATATATTGAGTAGGTTGTCTTGGCATTGATTCCAAAGAGATAATTTTAAGGGTATCCAGCAGGTACCCAAAGGGCTCCTAAATGTAGCAAAGCTATCATCCTCCCAAGCATGTGTGCCCTGACATCTTTTTTGAGAGCGGGGGGGAGAGGAAGAAGAAGAAAAAGAAGAAGGGGTGTGGGGGAGAGGGAAGAGGGGGGAGGGGAGGGGAAAGAAAAGAGAAAGGGTATAACATGAATTCTTTTTTATTTAATGCATAAACATATAACTCCCTTTATTAGAAAAATTGTACATATTGGTAAATATGGTCAATGGTCACATCTATGGGTTAATTCTTTAAAAATCAGAATCAGAAAAGAAAAAAATGGAAATGAAGTCTATGTAAATAGGGAAAGGTGGAGGGGGTGAAGGGCACCCAGGTAATGGGGAAAAAATAGGAACCAAGATACATCATGTACAGGTACAAGCACCCAATGATAAAGGTAAATGTACTGTATTCCTAAAATGTACCAATAAAAAAATTTAAAAGAAAAAAATCAGAATCAATAATTAGGATAGATTCTACATTCTCTTTGTTACATTGTGAAGTGTCTTGTGTAGTCATATTCTATTGTTGGAATGACAGCTTGTACAAATTTCAAAAAAAATTAGAAGATACATATGAACACCAAGCTCTCCCCCTCCTTCTGCAACTGTCTCAATGATTTTCTTCATCACTTCAGCGTGCCTGCACGAGTGAACGGAACACATAGGAGGTGGTGGGAGATGAGGGTGACTTTCAATGGTCACGGTTTTCTTCACATGATCTTGACTGATGTCTTCATACATGTGCTCAACTGTTAAAGGTTGCCGTTGCTCATTATAGCCAAACAAACATAGTCGTAGTGTCTGGTAATATTTATCATAAGTGATGTATAAGTCATAAATTCTGGTCTGTAAAATAGCGTCTTCAGCTCCTGCATCAGTTTTAGATTCACAAGCTTCTACTATTTTCCTTGTATTTAGAGTAGCCTCATCTGTTTCCAACAATTCATTTTCTTCATATTCTTCCATATCTGCAGCTTCTCCTTCATCTTCCTCTTCTTCCTCTTCATGGAGTGCTGAGCAATCTTGGAGTTTTATACTGTCCTTGTTTTCCAATGTAATCTCCTTAACTGCTTCAGTTATTCCTGCAATACCTGTGTTATAATATGTATCTACCCATCTCCCATCACCATCATCTTCTTCAATGATAGCTTCCAATTCATCTGAATATTTCATCTATTTACAGCGTTTGTAGCATGGCACATTTTTGTTTACAAAAAACTGTCTGCCTGTTGGTAGGTATGCTTTCACTTTTAATTCTTCCCCTGTAGCCAATTGCCATGTTGGGCAGTGGCGGACTAAGTGATCTCCAGCTGCCACAAACTTTTCTGGGGTGATTACACCTGTTTCCTTAAATTTTGATTCTCCTCGCCCTCTCAGGAGCTGTCTTCCCTTTTGCTTCACTCGCACTCCTTCCGGGTCCCCCTCCTCTCACTCGCCGTAGCTCCGCTGCCACCCGGGCCTCACGTGACACCCGACTCCCATCACGTGTCGCAAGAAAGGTCGCACTCGAATTCTTCTTGATCTAACAAAATGGAACATTGTATCTCTAAGTCCAGGACTTGAAAACAAAGAATAAAATATGCTTCCAATGTGCTTATGAAACAGGAAAAAAGACATTAGAGAAAATCTGAGGAAATTTAAACTTTAGTTAATAATATATCAATACTGGTTCATTAATTGTCACATACCAAACATTAATAATAGGGAAACTGGGTGTGGAGTAGAGAGAAAAATCTCTGATTATCTTTTCAATAATTCTTTAAATCTACAACTCTTCCAAAATAAAAGTTTACTCAGTACACATACACACACAGTACACACACACACACACACACACACACACACACATACTCCCAATAAATTTGCTTTAAAATAATCTAGGAGGCAAGGGGGGATTTTTGGTGGGCCTACTGATAAAGAAAATAAGATTGATTATGACTAATAATTGTTAGAACTGGCTGATAGATACACAGATACATTATACTATCTCTTCTAATTTCATACATGTTTTAAATTCTTGATAATAAAAGGTTCAAAAATATCCTTTCATTAAACTGGGAACTATGAAGATATTTATCTCTATTTATAGAGATAAATATTTCACTAAACCCGTTTTATATATACATTTTAGATATGCATATAAATACATATAATGTATATATATATACACACACATATATATATTTTTATTGCAGCTGAAGAATAGCATATTTTATTCCTGCTAAAAAATGTAGACTTCTGTTTTGTAAGGGCAAGTTGATAATACTGATGTATCAAGGCATGTGCTTCCGTGGTTTCCTTTCAGTGGAATTAATTGAATTAGACTAAGCCCTAATGTTCCACCTCCCTCTGTGATCAGCAGACACTGGCTTCTCCTAATAGGGTCAGACTCACTGGAGCTACAGCTTTGGAAGAACGCTTTTTTCTGTGTGATATTCAATCAGATAGTTTGAGCTCTGGGCTTGATCTAGGTAAAAGTTCTTCAATCGACTATGACATATAACTAGGATGGATAAGCTCCACTGCATTTTGCCTGCCACACCCCTCCTTTGCTATAACAGAGCCAAAAGCAGATGGTATCCTTTAGTCAGACAGTACTTAGCACCCTTTCACTGAGAGTGCCTCATTGAGCTCCTCTTCTTCCTGCATCCCCTCTAAGTGAGAGGCACCAGCATCTATCCAGGCTCCCAAGAAACCCGGAGGCCATTCACACTTGGCACCTCCATTTTCTTAGTCTTCTGGATTCCAATAACTCTTCCTGTTCTGAAGATTCTACCCCCTTATCTTCTTTCAAATGCATTCTTGCTTCTAAACTTCCAGCACCCAGACTACCATATTTCAGTGGTCTCCTATTTCACCTATTCCTGCTTTTAACCCCTGAAGTCCACTTTGATACTATAAAAATGAGCATCTTCATCTGTTCATGCAGCTGTGACAAAATACACGAGACTGGGTAATTTATAAATAACAGAAATGTAATCTCATAGTTCAGGAAACTGGGAAGTCCAAGATGAAGGCACCAGGAGATTTGGTGTCTATGAGGGGTGCTTTCTACTTCTAAGATGATACCTTGTTATTGTGTCTTCTCGAGAGTTTGGATGCTGTGTCCAAAAAAAAAAATAGTGGAAGCAGGAGACAGCTCTCTACAGTCCCTTTCATTAGGTCATTAATGTCATTCGTGAAGGTGAAGCCCTCATAGCCCAATCACCTACTAAAAATCCCACTTCTTAATGCCATCGTTTTAGGGATTAAGTTTCAATGTATGAATTTTGTAGGAACACATACATTCAGATAACAGAAATGCTTAATATGACCATTGCACATTATATGAGCATCTCATTCAATTTTTCAGAAACTCCATTAATATTGTCCTACATTCTTCAGAATAAATCTTTTCTTCTTAGTTTGAAATATAAGCTCATTACTAGTCAGGCCTCTACCTACTTCTCCATTTCATGCCCCATTCCTGTACCTAGTTCAACTGCTTGTAGAGTCCAGAATGTGCCAGGCTGTGTGGTAGCTCTTTGCTTTAGCTCCACAGTCCCCTCATCTTAGAATATTTTGTCCTTCTCTGTCCTCTAACTGAACATACCCTTTTCCTTCCAGAGTGAGTCTGAGCACTACCCCTTAAAAAAAACCTGCTGTGATCAGCAGACTAGTAAGAGGCTCTCCATTTCATTTTCCACTCATGGAATTTGGTGCTCTAATGTAAAGACTGCATGGCCCAGAGGACAAAGGTCCTCTGATTTTCAAAATGGCACTGTAAGTGCTCAGTCCTCTCTAAGTGTGATCTACCATGACTTACTCTGCATCCCAGCTATATCTCACATGCAAGGGAGCCACTGATTGAATTTATAGTTCAGTGGAGAAAGATTTGATGGAGATTTGAATTCATAGACCATTAAGGGTGACACCACCTCATTTCTGTCTCTTAACTGTTGCATTGAGCATAGTACCTGGCACTTATTAGGCACACAATAAATGATTATTGCGTAAGTAGAGGCATAAATGATGTGCTAGTTCATTATATTGTTAAATATTATGAATATATTTTAAGGAATAGTTTGCAAACAAGCCACGTGCTAGAACACCAGAATTTCATATCTGATGAAGCGTGATCTGACTCAATGAGCCAAGTTGGCAATTTTCCAGCTAATGACTAATTGCTTTTGAGACCTTCTTTAAAGGCATCCTCAGGAAGAGGCATGGACCATTCACACTGCTTGCAGCCACCAGTTTCTGCTCATTTGCTGAAACACAGCAGACTAGAGAGGCCTCAAAAGAGGAGGCCTGTTGAAAACAAGTTGTGGTTTCACCCTGTGTTTGGATTTCTGTTCAGGGAAGGGTACTTCCTCTTGCATTTGTGAGAGCCAAATAACACACTCTGGTTGGTGAAGACTGTGATAGAAAATCTAGCCTTAGACACATGAAAATGTGGCAGCATCCTAGAACTGATAAAACACTTATCTTGGCACAAGAACTTGGGTGGCAGAAAAATCAAAGGTTGGGCTTGCTTTTGCTGCCTCATGTTCTGTTGGGCTTGCAATATGAGAGGGGGAATCCTTTTTTATTTCCTGTAGTTAGTACTGGTTGAGTGCTTGCTAACTTTGGAGTTCTTCAGAAGAGAGTGGAATATACAGACTTCAAGCCTTTCCTCTATCCACCACCACCTATATATACACTGACTAGAGAAATTGACAGACAAGAAGCATGAGCCAGACAGAATTTTTGTCTGTTTCACTTCCTTAACATATTCACCAGTAGGGGTATTTGGTTTATTTTAAAGAGAATCAGACTCTAGAAAATTGTAAGAAAAGCATTAGGAAAAGGAGATGGGGAAAGAGAGGAGGAACAGAACAAAATTAAAATCACACCTCTCTTGGAGAGAGAAATAAAAATTTGAGTTTTGTTTCAAATAATGTTCCTATTCCCAACACTGTCAGATCCATAAAAATTAGAAAAAGAAGATTTTTCTGAGGCTTCAGCATGCACAGTGTGTTTATTTTCTCTCCCATTTCTTAATTTGGCATTTTCTTTCTTCAAATACAAAATCCAGTAAATGTCCTTTAAATGGAAAGGAAAAAGCATTAATGATGCCAAAAAAAGAGTTTCCCAGCCAGCTGGCCAAACCACAAGCATCAAAAAATGTGATTTAATTTTCAATAATATAATGAGCTAAAGAATATCAAATAGAAATATAAAGAGAAAGAAAAAAATCTAATTTATTCTAAACCTCTGTCAAAAACATTCCCAAGTTTAGATTACTTGGAAAAGACAGATTACAAACAATAGTAGCTAATCAATGATGGAATTAAGAACCAAGTGTTGATAAAATTCACAGGATGTTAGTAATCAATGAACTCTAAACTTGCATATGGGTTCACTACTCTCACTCACCAGTGAGAATCTGAGCTTCTCTCATTTACAAAATGGACCCAAAGAACCAAGATTATGAATGGAGAAACTAAAGATGGTATAAGGTGAAGACATTAGTGCTGCAATCTCCCATTCTTAAAATTTGTTTTAAGCAGCAACTGAGGAGAGCAGCAGGCTGATTTAAACCTATGAATGTGATCTTTGTGTCTCTGAACCTGGGGGAAGAAGTTAAAACCTCAGGCAACAGGGCTGGGGATTTAGTTCAGTGGCACCAGGCCTGCCTCACAAGCTCAAGGTCCTGAGTTTGATCCCAGGTACCAAAAAAACAAACAAACGAACAAAAAAGAACAAAACTCAAGCAACATCTCTTCCAGGAACTTTCTTCTAACCTGTCCCTGCCTCAGCACAGGAAGGCAGCCTTAGACCCCTCATCTCTCCAAAAGTGTGATTTTTTTTTTTCAAACATCTGGGTATATCCCTCTTATTACATTTTTAAAAAACAATGGGATACTGTCCACAATATGTGTATGTATTCTTTTTTAGACTCACCACTTTAAAGCAAGAATGTCTTTACTTCCCAGGTGCCAAATACAGTGGCTAGAATGTAGATGAACTAATTTACATGAATGTTTTGGGTTTTTTTTTTTGTAGCTGAAGAACTCAGGTCACTTTTGTTGTTCTACCCTATGATTATATGATTCTTATTATTTTTTAGTAATAGCAAATAGAATGCATTATTCCATAGTATATATCAGTTAGCAATTTTATACACTGAGAAATTATATCAGTTTTTCCTAAACTTTAATAGTCATACAAATCACTTGGGAATCTTGTGAAGATGGTGATTCTCATTCACCTGGTCTGGGGAGCGACCTGAGACAGCCTCTCTAACAAGTGCCCAGATAATGCCACTGCTCTTGGTCCACAAACAGTGGTTTGAACCAGAGGGAATTGACTTTTGTCTCCAGAAATTGAAGTCTGAGGATTACCGTCCAGGGCTGGTGTGGGGATTTTGCCATGTCATCAGGATTTTGCCCAGACTCTTCTGTCTTTCTGTTTTTCTATCCTGGGTATGGCTTACAACCTCAGGGTCTCCTCTTTTCCCAAGATTTTAGGTGCTATATCTCTGTTTTAGTCAACAGAAAAGGAAGCACCAGGGACTAAGGAGTGCATGGCTGGGTCAGCCCTTTCTAATGGAGCTTCATTAGGAGCTCACCAAGTAATTGTCACTTATACCTCACTGGCCAAAACTTAGTCACCTATCTGAAGGAAGGCTTCAAGTGTGATTTTTCCAGTTGGGGGTATATTGCTGACCACATAGAATTGATTTTGACTTATTAAGGAACAAAGGGAGAATAGATACCAGGTAGACATTAGTAATCTGTACTGTGAGTCAAATGAGATCATAATGAATCCCCTGTTAGTCACCCATGGCTTTACCCTCTAGACCATTTCTGAGGCAAAAGCAGTTGCTTTGCTAAGGTACACATGAAAAGTCAGCTATTTTTGCAGCAAGTGCTGTCTTAGCTTCCTGACTTCCCATATTGTCAAAGCCATCATTACTTTTAGCTCTAAGATTTAGTTATGGCTTGTATCTAGATATCTCCCCAAAGCCTCATGTGGTTATATGTGGGACTTTTTGGAGGTGGCTGGATCTAGGTTGTGTGAATATGGATCAAGAGTGCTAAATTAGCCCACTGGTTGGTTTAGCATAGTTCTGGGTATGGATAATGGGAAGGGCCATCCTGAATGTGGGCGGCATCAACCAAAAGGCTTTTAGCCTGAATGGAATAAAAGGGAAAGGGAGTCTTGCTATTGCTTCACTGCTTTCTGTCTGCCCTGCTATGGATTATTTCTCCTTTGCAATGCCCCTCTGTAACACAACCCTGCCTTGGCTGAAACTTTTACAAACTATGAACTAAAATAAACCTTTCCTCATTTAATTTGGGGTGTCAGGTATTTTGTCTTAGCAGTGAGAAAAGTAACTAAGACAAAGTTGAACAAAGTTAAGGAGAGCCAGCTTTGTATACTGTATTGCTTCTTCTTTGAATGATAATAATATCCAATGCTTAGTTTGGTTCAGGCTTTATTTGCATCCATGGGCTCTCAGATGCCAGGGAAGCACTGTTACCCTGACATGAGCCAAGATCCTGGCTCAAGGGTATATTTTATTGTCCCTGAAGTTATGGCTTATAAATAAGGAAATAAATCCAAAAGGGATGTGCTGACTTCCTTGTTCGATGCCAATTAGTTCATTCCTTGAGTATCAGTGGAGTTACCCAAAATGAAGAAAAAAAATCCCAGATCATTGATCTCAGACTGAGAAATCATATTATTTTCCTAGACCTTTGCCCAAGACTTTCAGGGAGAAGGCAGAGGCCAATAAGCAATATATGCTCCTGAAAGGGAGACTTCTAAAGAGATTTAAATGATGACATCTTTCTGTGCTTGAAGACAATGACACAGAACACAGGCAAGGTGCTGTTCAAAGCAGTCTCCCAGTGCCCTGAGTCATGAGATGGAAAACAGGCAACATGCACATCAGAATAAACAGGAAAGTCTTCTGCTCTCCTTCTCTTCTCTGCTTATCTCCATGAATTTATTACTCCAAATTTTTTATCTGAAATAACAAAAACAATTTTTATACACTGTGTATACAATGAGTGAGTATACACATTGTATACACAGTGTAACAGTGTATTCAACTGTCACTACTAGGACTTTATTCCTTCAAAACAATTTACATAACTTGACCATAAGTAACCTTTTCAAAGACATGTACAAACTTCCCATAAAAAATGTAATCATTCTATACTGTAAACATGTATTAATAAAAATAAAAACTAAAAAAAAGAAAATAATTTACAAAAATTAACAATAGCGACCTTTTTAAAAAAATGCATATGATTTATCTTTATGAATTCCACCACCAGATTTAGGTAGAGAAGGAGGGTAATCTATAAATCTATATATGTACCAAGCATTGATACGAATGGAATAAGTGATTTGTACACATATTTATTTCTATATATCATGTCCTATATATATAATTCTGATTAATAAAATGGAAATTTATCTTAAAATGTCATCAAATGTTTTAAGTGTTAAAACAATTGGGGCAGATGTCAGCAGCACCCCCACCAGAACATGCCACTTGGGCTGCACAGTATTTGAATCTGCACAGCAGAGGTGCTGTGGGGGAGGGCCATAAAGGCCATGGTTATGAGCCCCAGAAGATAGAGCAAAGGGAACAACAGAGAGGGCCTCTCTGAGGCTCCTCAATGAAAATTGAAGCCCACTGGGAAAGTGAAGAAAATCTCTTCAATAAAGGCACACTGGACCATCATGGTTGGTAATTTGGTGGGATCAGTACCTCCCATAGAAAACCAGACTCCCTTAGGGGTGAGGAAAGCTGGATGCTGCAGTATAACCTTGCAGAGTTCAATTCTGCAGGAGATCAGGGACCTCAAATTGGGCCTTGCAGCCAGAAAGTAGCCTGAATCTCAGTAGACTAGGCTGGCTTGCTGAGACTAATTGACTCAGACCTGCACACTGCTGCCCACATTGTCTACCAGGATAGCAGAGACATATCCTAAGGAAGACCTTTTTCTTTTCTTTTTTTGTTCATATATATTCTCTCTCTCTCCCTCTCTCTCTCTCCCTCCCTCCCTTCTTGCTCTGCATTTCTCTCCCTCTTTGTTCCAGTTCCTGTCTCATTTTGAATTGTTTCTCTCTGTCCTCTTGACTGTCACTATTATTATAGGAAGGTGAGTACAATTTCTAGCTTCCCTATTGTAGTCAGTTTGTTCTGTTCTTGTCTCTGTTCTTTTGCTCTGTCTTTTCTTCCTGTCTTCAATAGTTTCCCACAATTTGTGTGATATTCCCATGTCCTCTAGCCTCACTTCTAATCTCTTCTTCTCCTTCTATCTCCCTATCATACCCTTCCCAGCCCCTTCTAAACCCTTTTCCCAAAGGGTAAATGTGCTATATTGAAGGGTTTATTTACTACAAACATATTTTGGGCTGGCCCTAGATTTTGATCTAGCTCATGCAGTTACAGGTGACAGATTAACTGCTAACACAAATTGTCATTTTCCAAGCTATGTTTGATGCTATTGTTGATGTTGATTGTGTCAACTGGACTAAGGTGATGTGATCAGTCTAATAAGATGTCCTCCCTAGCATACTGAAAACGAGATTGCCTAACAGTCATTAGAGACTCAAAGCCTAAAAAGACCAGCTATACCTGGAAGACTTCTCTGAGACACAATTACTCCATAAGGGCTCTAAACACAACTAATAAAGATACTCACAATAAGAAATATTGAAGTATCAGCCCAGGAATTAAAGCAAAAAAACAGCATCAACAACAAAATTAGAAATGAGAAGACACCTTAGCAAGGTACAAACCCAGACTTCCACCGAACAAAGACAAATTTGGGGGGAAATGAGGTGGAAAAATCTGAAAATCAACCATCTGGACACCCTGAACTGATAGCACAGGAAGTAACAAACAGATGAATGAGGCTACAGAAAAATTCAAAACGGAAATAATTTCCCAGATAACTACAGAGATGATGAGCAGAATAAAATATATGATTAGAGACTAGAACAGAAACAGATAAAAAAAATAGATGAGCTCAGGACCATGCTGGAAGCCATGAATGCTCAGCATAGGAAAGAAATGGAAACCATGAACACCCAACATAGGAAACAAATGGAATCCATAAAACAGATGCAAACAGATTTCTAGCAGATTAAAAACTCCATTGAAAGTATTCACAGAAGATTGAATAAATGTAAAGATAGAATATCAGATATAAAAGACAGGATTGAAGTTAGTGACCATGGAAAGAGAGATTTCTTAAAAATATTAAGGGATCACAAGAAATCAATCCAGCAGCTGCTAGACGATGCAAAGAAGAACAACGTAAGACTGATAGGAGTCCACAAAAAAGCAAGAGAAAGTACAAATGACATAAAAAAACTGTTCACAGAAGTAATGGCAGAAAACTTCCCAAACAGAGGAAAAGAATTTGACATACAGATAAGTGAGGCATATAGGACTCCAACTAGCCTTGATCAAA
>NW_004624759.1:4730889-4754205 GCF_000247695.1 Heterocephalus glaber
TATACCTAAAGTATACCAATAAAATTAAATTTTTTAAAAAATCTCCATGTGCTTGAGTAGGTTCTGTGGCTTCTTCTGCTACACACTTATGGCCTAAAATATGCTCATTTTGGAGAAAGTTCCATGGACTGCTGAAAAGAAAGTATGTTCTGCTGTTGTTGAATGAAACACTCTGTAGACATTGGTTAAATTCATTTTTTTCCTATGGTGTACTTAAACTCTAATATTTCTTCATTGACTTTTTTTGTCTAGTTAACCTATTTGTGATAATGGGGTATTGAAGTCCCTTACTATGCTTGTATTGGTATCTCTCGGGGTTTTTTTATGTGGAATAGTTTTCATTTTATGGAATTGTGTGTGCTGACATTTGGAGTCGACATATATTAGAATTGTTATTTCTTCTTTGTCAATCACTCCATTTACCAATATATCTCTTCTGAACAGTCTTGATTTGAAGCCAATTTTGTCAGACGTTAGAATATCTAACCCTTCTTGGTTTGTGGCTCCAGCCACTTGCAGTATCATTTTCCATCTTTTCCCTTGCAGCATGCATGTATTTTTGTGGATGAGATGTGTCTCTTGCAGACAATGTATTGTTGAGTATTGTTTTTTGATCCACTCTGCCAGCCGCTGTGTTTCTGATCAGAGTTAAGATCATTTACATGGAGTGTTATTATTGAAAGGTATGTACTGATTTCTGTCATTATTTTTTTCCAGTGTCCAATTCCCTTGTTTTCCTTTTGTTTGCTATTCTCTCTTTGAGATTTATACTTTGCCCTGGGCTCTTGGCTGTTGTTCTCCTTATCTCTATTTGGGATTCCCTTAAGTATTTTCTGCAGTACTGGTTTGGTAGCCACAAATTTCTTTATCTTTATCATGGAAAGTCTTTAGTTCAATCAATTTTGAAGGATAATTTTGCAAAATATAGTTATCTAGATTGGCAATTAATTTCTTTTAAGACTTGAAAAACTTTACTACAAGCTCTACTGGCCTTTAAGGTTAGTGTTGAGAAATCTGCTGTTATTCTGATGAGCTCACACTTACAGATAATTTGACACTTTTGTCTAGTATTCTCTCTTTGTTCTGAATTTCTAGAATTTTAACTATGATGTGGAAAAGGTTCTTTTCTGATCATGTTTATTTGTTGATCTTAATATATCATTTACTTGGGTATATATCATTCTCTAGATTTGAGGAGTTTTCTGCAATAATTTCAGTGAATAAATTTTTATACAAGAAGTCTGTACCTGTCCCTTCCTCAAGAACAGTGATACTTAAGTTTGTTCTTTTAGATTAATCTAGGAATTTAATCTAGAAACTCTTGGATAATTTTTTGATTGTCTCTTGTTTCTTCATTATTGCTGAGTAGATGTTCTACTACATCAACCTTGTCCCCAAGTCCTGATATTTTTAATTCTGTTTTATCTTGCCTACTTAGAAACTTTCAATTTAATTTTTCATTTCTAGGATTTCTGTTTGCTTCCTTTTCATAACATCTAATTTTTTACTGAAGTGTTCTTTCATATCCTGCATTGTCTTCCTTAATGTATTTAGCTGCTCATTTTTATCTTCTTTAAGCTCATTAATCATTTTAATAATTGATTCATTCAGCTGCTTATTTACATCTTCTTTGATTTCTTCATCATTTTAACTTTGTTTTTTAGTTCTTTGGAATTTCACTCACTGTAGTGTCTGTGAGATGAGCTTTTGGGGAATTATGAGTTTTTGGAGCCATCTTGTTGCCTTGTTTTCTCATAATACTTATGTTTTTGTATTGAATGTTGTAGATCACTGGAAAATCTCTATCACAATTGCGGACCTCTTTTTAATAAGTGGATTTCTCCCTGTGATGTGCCTTTGGCTTTGGGTATGATTCAGCATGCTGGTACCTACAGAACCTGTTCAAAGTCCCCAGCTGCCTTGCAAGAAGAGAACAACTACAGGTAAAATCAACATCCAAAGAATTAATATATTGATACACAATTCTAACTTATTTAAAAAGTTAAGCCATGAAGATGAAGTAATAATGATGAAGAATAGGTTGGGAAATAGGACAGAAAAGAAAAAAATAAAAACTAAAGGAAAGATAAAAAGAAAGAAGAAAGAAAAAAGAGGTTTTGATGATATATACTTTTATGTTCAGAAAGGAAGGAAAGGGAGAGGAGGTTTGAGAGATTATGTATGGGGCTGGAAAGAAAGAAGGAAAGAGAAGAAAATATGAATAGAAAGTGTGAAAGGTTTTATGGAGATTGGATGCACTTAATAAACTAGCAAAAACCCAATTTTAGAAGACATTAAATAAACAACCCTTGGTAAGGGAGAACCTGACAATGCATAACACTGTATTAACAAAGACAATAATTAACACTCATACACAGATGACCTGCATGTGCATCCCAAAAAACAAAGAAAGGAAACAATAAGTTTTAATTATAGTCTTTATATACCAAAAAATGGGAGGGAGGAGAGATTTGAGAGTATGTGAGAAAGAAAGTAAGAAAGAGAAGAGGGGAAAGGAGTTCTAAATGGACAATGAGAGAGATACATGAAAACTGAGTTCAATTAATGACAACAGAAACACTAATTCAGCATATCCTATGAAACAACCTGTGGTGTGTGTCTTAGTTGCTTTTTTCATTGCTAGGACAAAATATCTGACACTCAACATTAAAAGAAAAGGTTTGTTTCAGGTCACAGTTTGTAGAGGTTTCAGTCCATAGTTGGCTGGCTCCAAGGCAGGGTGGCATGGCAGAGGGGCATTTCAGAGCAGAAACAGTTCATGGTGTGGCAGACAAAAAACAGCAACAGCAAGCAACAGCAGCAAGCCTGCCTTGTCTCTCTCCCTTTATATGCCATCCAGACTATAAGCCTATTGATTGTGGCACCCACACCCAAGGTGGGGTTTCTATTATCCACACCCATAGCTATGTTAATTCTAATCAGTGAACTAATTTAGTACCACACACTCTTAACTCCAGTATCACATGCCTTAGACCCAGCCAACTCCAAAAAGCCCCATCTATGAGCACATGAAGATTTGGGGGGGTCATCTAGATACAAGCCATAACAGTGTGAGAGAACTTAATGTGACACAAGTAAGATACTATAGAAGTAAAAGCAATAACCAGCACTCATTAGCTCCTACAAACTCCCATATATCCCATGAGGTCTTTCAAAAAGCCATGTAGAGCTATCAAGGAGCTGAGCTCCACGCCTCTGTGGTTGTCACTGGGAACTTGGTAGGTCAGTCAATATCTGAATTAATTCCTAGCAATTGACTTAAACTCTTCTGTATGTGGGTGTGAGTGGGTGGGAGGATCAAAAGAGTCCACTGAGCTTGCTACTCACCATCTGCAGGAAGATCGGCAGGGTAGGCCAATGCTCCACAAAATTCCAGTCTGTGCTCCTGAAGGTGTAGCTGGCCAATTGCTATGTCACTCAGAGCACCTCCAAGTGGATCACAGTGGGGAAGAACAGGCAGAAATTATGTGTTCAAGGTTGGTAATAGCCATTTCTCCACTGGTTCCTGCAGGAGCTATCCCGACTCAGACCCCTTCCCACCACAAAATCTCCCATGGCTGCATTCATTTTATGTTGCTATGCTCAAACTGCCACTGTTTTGTTTTTTTGTTTTTTTGTTTTTTGTCAGCACCATGAGATTCTCCCAGCCCAGAATTTGATCCCTTGAGAGATAGGGGTTTAGATTTTTCTCCTGCTCTTGTGATTTTAATTTTACTGAATCATAGCCACCCTTTCTAGGGGCCACTCTTATTATTAGGACTGGTAGCCACTTCCTCCTGTCCCCCAGTGACAGTTCTGACTTGGAGTCACAGAAAATGTAGAAGTTTTCTGTACCTTGGTGGAGGAAGTTACTCAAGATGGCTTCCGGCTCCAATTCTGCTCAAGTTCAGTTACTTACTCTGTTGAGATAAGTGCAGGAAGGAGATTCTAAGATGGCATCCTAATCCAGCCTTGTTTAAATCTGGAGGGACAAGATGGGAATTATCACTCCTTTCTCTATTCACTTGGCTATAGTTAGATCACCTATCTGCCTGAAATATATTTCTTACCTGCTACTGGTCCAGTGCTCACAAAAGAAAGTGTCTTTCCTTTTACCACTCCACAGGAGGGGAAGGTCTTCCTATCTTTCTGAGCCACTGCTCATTCCTTCAGCATTAGAATGCATTGTTAAAGTTATTTTATTTATCTTTCTGGTTACTAGTATTTCTGGATTTTTGTCTGATTTCTAGCTCTTTCAAGATGTAGTCCTGTCATGCTGAACAAAGAATTGGTCAAGACAAGTGCAAAAGGTAGCAAGTTTTTATATTTATTAAAGGTAGGAAAAGTAACATGCTCTACAGAGCTAGTGTGGGCTAGTTAAAAGTAAGAAAAGAAATACGGTCTGGGTGAGAGGGAACCACTGTGCAAGAGAGAGCACAGTGGCTGAGAACTCAATGGTAGCCATCTTTGGTATCTCCCACTCCTCAGCCTGACATCAGGTCTAGGCTGTCTCATCAAAACCTGCTTGAGTTCTTGTAAGAATAGAAGTTAGCATTATCTGATTTGTCCCAGGTGCAGGGCTTTGTGAACTATTTTTCTGCGCATTTCCTGGAGCTCCATTATTGAAAGGTCATGCTCATTTGCTCAGCCAGTTTGGCACACCCTAATCTGTCTCATTCTCACGGAGTCACATACCTAATGGATTTTGGATGAACACAGAGCCTTTGGTGAGCACAGGCCGCCTCTAGTCCACTATTTTTTTTATTTTCTGGCTTATTCCTGAATGCAGAAACCCCAGTATGACAGGCCTTTATTTGGTTAAAGGAGAAAGGGATGGGGGAGCAGAAGGAAGGGATGATAACGTGGAAAAAGTCTAACTGGGGGATTGCAATGCTGAAGCCACGCTAGAGGCCTAGAGCAACATATTGTGAGTCAGAGTAATGGAAGCTTTGATCATCAGAGATACTCATCACCTGGCAGCCACTGTAAACCAGGAGCCTGGTTGCATTTATTCTGATAATCATTACTTATTGTTACTATTATCAATTTTAAGACATTCCTAATAAAGACCTTCAAGTTATGACCTTCACAGAGGAGAAATTGAAGAGCAGATCCTTTCCTAGCTTTTCCTCTAGGTAGCTTGGATTGTGATATCTGGACCTTATCAGCAGATGTACTGGGGTTTACATTTGTTATGAACAGAAGAAAAATCAAGTAACGTCCGCTTAATTTCAAGGGAGGAAGAAATGGTGCCTTTGATCTCTGTAGCCATAGGTCTTTCTTAGCTCTCTTTCCCTGGGGAAGCCATGACAAAAGGCTGTTTCTGTTACTGCTTTTACCAGGGCCAAAAACTGACTCTGGGAACAGTGATAGGAAGCAACCAGTAATGGCATTTCTATCAATGAAACTTTGCCTAGTAGCATCCCTTAAGGGTACTGCATTCTGTACTCCAAGGCATCTAACCTAGACCTGTGATTCAGACCTTTTCTCTTCCCTTTTCTCATCCCACCCCCACATTAAAATTTTCATCATATCAACTGTTAAACATTCCTGGCTTGCCAAGTTTCACTGATAAGCTGCCTGTAATGTGACAATGGCTATTAAGCCAGAGCCCAGGAGAGATGGGTATTACTCAGATGCCTTCAAAGGCAGGTGGGGACAGTTGTACAATGTAGTTGTATGTCATAACTGGGAGATGTCAGGCCAATGGTAAGTTAGGGAGCAGCAAAATTATCACCTTGAGGGATTTAAATTTGATCCAAAATGCTGGTACCCACAGCTTGCTGTCTTGGATTAATGACAACCCTTTGAGGAAAGCAGGAAGTAGCTATTTAAAATCTGTGTTAGAATTGTTTTCATCAATGAGAAAAAGAAAAGGGCAAAGCCCTCTTTTAAGAATCTACATTTGGGTTTTTGAAGAAAGGGGCCATACAAAAATGCAATCCATGGGGATCTTTCTCAGAGAGGTTCCCACTGAAAATCCCATTAGAGCTGATGAAGTTTTATTAGCAAATGAGGTGCTTCTCCCGCAGGAAAAGTTGCCAAGAATATTGAAGTCCAGTTGTTCCATTAAGATGGGAGGCAGCTCTAGCAGTCTGTTGGTCATCATGGGGCTTCAAAGGCATGAGGTTCTTACATTCAGGGGTGGAAAAAAATGGGATGGGAAAAAGCTTAGAGCTGTAATTTACAATTCTTTCGTTGACTGTGGGACTACAAGTGGAAAACTATGTCATACTGGAACAAAAAGAGAGCTCACGCTAAGACCAGCAGGCAGATAAAAGTGGTTTGTGAAGTTTTATTATGGTCAGAAGTCTCAGAACTGAACTTCTAGACTTTAAAAGATTTAGGGTACAATTTATGGCACAAAATTGATGATTAGTAATCTCTAGCTATAGTGATCTAAAGTACTACTTATAGAATATAGATCTTATCCTGAGTTCAAAAATGAGGGGAAATTAAAGATTTAAAAGACCTAGACACTAAAAATAAAATTAGTTGAATATCCATTTTGTAGTAGACATTTTCTTACACAATAACAATCGTCACAGCAACCACCTTAAGAAGGAGGTAAAATTATTCCTATTAGGAATGTGAGAATCAGAGAGATTAAGAAACCTGTCCAAGTCACTTGAGCATAAATATTCTATGGACTGTGGTCATTCTGCCTTAGTTTTTATAGAAAAAAAGTATGGATGGAGTGAATGTTAGGGCTCTGTGACTTCAGTTAGAAAGTTTTGGGAAGAAACCTGAAACTGGTTGAATCTATATTGGTCTGGCAGTGTGATCCATGTTTTGAATCACAATTGGAGTAGCTATAGGATTTTGACTCATTCTTCCAAGCCTAGCAGGCAAGCAACCCATTCTTGAGCAGGATCTACAAGGCACTTTGTTTCTACAATTCTGGTTCTTCTCAGTCCAAATTTAAATTTAAAGCAATTAACCCTGATTCTAGAACCAATCACTCCTTTCTATAAGAGTACGTATTCCAGTAAGTGTTCCAAAGTGCCACATTGTGTGTGCCATCTAGTGTCCAGCTCTAAACCAAATTCTTCTAGACTCTAACCAAGAATGCACAAACCAGAGGCAAAGGACTTCTGTTATTCATAGATCTATCAATTGGCATAGTTAATGTCAGAATTTTTTATTGGTGACATTAGTAGCATGCTGATTAACACAATGAAATTTAGAAATGAGGTCTCCATGGTGACAAAGATTTGAAATAAGTGGTGGAGAATTATAGTTGGCACCTTTAGAATGATGGCTCCACCTGGTCTTGTGTCTAGCTGTGAACTCTGGAGAATTCTGGGTGCCCAATTCTAGTAACGCTTGTGACAGAATCCTGCCCCTTGAATTCTTCGAACTCTCTTGAGAGAACCTTTAATGAAGGGTAGTATGAATTGCTATTTTTGCCAACTAATAAATATTTAGTGTCTATGCAGCAGAATTTGGCCAGCAGCTTACTTTGGTTATAACCTATAACACCTTTGTAGAGAAGAGTAGCTTCAGGTCATGACCTAACAATTTCTCCTTAGCTACCGTTTGCACATAAGCTATCTGACTCTAGTCAAGTTTCAAGATCCACTCATAGAATGGACAGAAACTTACTGAATTTGTGTATCTGAAATGGATGAAAATGAAAGGCAGCTGGGAGGCAGAGTTTAAATGTCAAAATAGCAGCATTTCAGGGAATAGGATGCAGCATGACTGGATGCAGATAAAAAGACCCAGTGACTACCATCCTTAGTGGGGTGCTGCTCTCTCCTCAGTGTCTGGTTCTGAATTGGAGATTTAATGCTGAGAACGTGGCTGGCTTCCATAAGGCATATCCTACGAACTCACACTACTAATGTCCATGAAGACCATATTTCCAACACCCAGGAAAATCCTGACTTGTGGACTCCTAAAGCAGGGCCACCTCCTCAGAATCACCTGGGGTGGCTTATTTCAATTGCAAGTTCCTGATTACCTTCTAGATCTCTTCACCTGGGATCCAGGTATCTATATTTAACAAGCTTTTTGTGTGGTTTTAATCAATTTAATAACAATTTAATTAGCTAGGGGAAACAAGCAGTATGATACTAAGTGTCTACACTCATTGCAAAAACATCCTGATTTCAGAAATATTAAAATGAAGGGGGAAATGTGCATCTTAAAGGAAAGGCAAAATAATCACCATACTTTCCTAAATAAGGTACTAGTAGTTTAACCTACATTTCCCTAAACTCAGATGCAAGAAACTGTGGAGTTTCTTTTCCTGTTTTGGGACAAACCAGTGGGAAACACATAGGGAGAGGGAAGTCTCTCTAGGGTTCCTCAAATTACATCAAGCTGATTTTATCTATGAGTAGCAGATGTACCTCTTTTCACCTGAGTTCAAGATACAAACACTGAGGCCTAGACTGAGAGTAACTCACCAAAGCCTCTTAATTAAAAAATTCAATGGTGAGGCAAAACGCACATGCAGTGTTCTGATTCTCTATAAATTATACATAAAGCAGTAAAACCTTTTCTTTCCATTCACTCCAGCACAGACAGAGCTGAATTCCTAGCCAAACAATTCTTTTCCTTTAACATCCATGAAGCCATAGAAGAACAGAGTAGAACAGAGCACTACAGAGCACTAAGTGCACATAAATTTATCTGTAAGTGGTTCTTATATCTGCTATCTGGTTCCTCAGAGAAATAAGGCAAGATGGACTTTTTGTTGTTCTCTAGAAAATGTGTATTTAAAAAGCAGGGAACTGTGGTGTACTTCTCCTTTATGAGCCAAACCTTCTATAATTTCCAGTTGTATTTTATTCTCTAGGCCATCAGTGGCATTATGAGGATGTCCTATATGTAGCAGGAAACTGCAAGAGACGGTCGGGGAAGACACTTGGGTGGTTGCCAAAGAAACAGAAAATGTGGTTTCAATTTTCAAGAAATAGAAATTCTAGTTTAGGAGACAAAAGATCACTGTATTACCAAGTGAAATTCTGGAAAGTATTTGTTCACATCTTCACCTATTAATCTGTCAATATTTGTGTCCCACTATTGAGTCAAGTTGCCAGGCAGGAAAGGCTGGAGGGGGTGAGATCTAACTCAGACAGAGTAGAGGATTACAAGGGAGCAGCATTTCAGGGTTAGCTTTCCAGATTCAGGTGAAGGTCATTCTGAGAAGTGAGCAGGTGAACTAAAGTAGCCAGCAACAGCACTCAAATGTCCAGTCATTGCCTTTGGATTCACCAAGACCCTCTCATCCTTTACCATTTAATAGTTGTGTCAGACTAGACCACCTTCCTGAGCCTGTCTCCTTGGCTATCAAAATGAGATCATTAGGTCCACTTTCTTATTGCTTTGAGAATAAAATAAATAATGTGGAACACTTGGGAAGTAGTAGCCATTAAATAAATGGGCAGTTTTCCTTTGGAGTTACTGAATATAAAATTCGTAAAAGAAGCGGTTGAGGTTACTGGCTAAAGGAAAGAGAACCCTAAATGTTCAGACTTTTTATTGTTTTCCTAGGAGACTAAATTCTCACCACTGTGTAGAAGATTTTAGGACTGGGTACACTAGACTCTGAAGTTCCCCCAGTTATAGAATGTGATATGTGTGATAAAGTAATCAATTAGTGAAAAAGTATGTATCCCAGTGGTTAATAAAGGAGATGAAATCTCACTGACCCTCTTGTATAACCAAAGCATAAGTATAATGAATTCAAATTCAATATCTGAAAGGTAAAAGAAAAATTCTTAGTTGAAAATCTTTATTGAGCTCTGAAAAAAAATCCAAAAAAATCATAATGCATTGTTGGTTGTGTTGCCAGTGGTAATCTTGAGAAGTCAAAATTATCAAGCACAGACACGTTTCAATTTAATAAGCTGACACTGGCAAATAGCCTTAAAGATTCCAAGATAAAAAGTATAATTAGAAGGCAAAGATGAAAGGTGACCCCCACAGGATATAAAAATGACTGTATTGGTTAAGGAAGTGATTTGTGATTACCGATTATGATTAAAAAAACTTCTCATTTGACTTGTGCTTTCTATGTTAGGATACAATACACTTTGGACTCTCTTGTGTGTGATTCTTCTTTCCGGTAGAGGAGAGAACATTTTGTTTTTCATCTGTTTCATAGAAAGGCTTATTAGTCAGGGAAGAGGTGTTATAAGGCAAATTGTGATGATTTGGCCACGGTTTATTTACAGAGTGACTGTTAGCAGAAGTGTGAGTGTAGGAAGCCCAAGAGATAGTACAATAGACCAGGGCTAGTGTCAGCAGAGCTGCCACCACTCCCTGGCCTGAGGCCTTGCATAGAGAAAGGGCTACCAGAACCAGTGTCACATGGAGGAGGCTGCCTTGAGAGATGTAATCTTTAACTGAGGGCGTCGTCAGCCTGAGGGAGCTGTGCAGGAAAGGAGTTGGGGGATACATACACTGATGTCATGTTTTCCTCTCTGTTTTCAGGGTGCCAGAGGGGGGCTCCCCCTGGCCAAATCCAGCCAGAAGGCAGAGGGTAGAAGAGCCCATTGCTGTAGCCCATCCAGCTTTCCAGGCAGAGAGCAAAACAGAGAATGAGTCTGTAAGAACAAAAATACCTGACACAACAACCAAGGTGTTGGGGTGGAGGATGAGGCATGCAGGAAAAGAAGGGCTAGAATTTGCTTGGTGTATTAGTTTGTGAGAATTACCATAACAAAACACCACAGATTGGGCATCCTCAACAACAGAACTTTCATTTCTCACAGCTCTGGAAGCTGACAGTCCATAAGCAAGATGTTGGCAGGGTTAGTTTCTTCTGAGTCCTCTCTCCTTGGCTTGCAGACAACCACCTTCCTCTTGTGTCTTCACATAATCATCCCCCTCTGAGGATGCGTCACCGGTGTCCACTCAAATTGGGTAGAGCCCCATCCTTCTTATTACCTCATTTAATCTTAATCACAGCTTTCCAGATCATATCTCCAAATACATTCACATCATAACTTGGAGGGGGTGGCCCAATTCAGCCCATACTAAAACAGTTGGCAATAGGATTTATTCCACCACATTAGTCCTTTAAATGGCTGCAGTGAACATGTAGGTAATCAGAGCCCACAGAATTTCCCAAACCTCTCATTTTGATTTGATTGCCCATCACATTATTTCATCCAACTCTTCTTTTCTGGAATTAGACATCCAATTTTATGGATCTCTGAGACACAGAGACTCTGACCTGGGTCATTGATTTCCAGATACCACATGCAGAGAACATCATTCTGAACCAGACCTTCATCCAATCTTGTGAGTGAGTAACTTTGCATTCATACTTGAATCATGAATCAATACATTTTTTTCCAGAATCTCGCTGGAGTTGAGTGTCTGTCACTTGTATCTCCATGTCCCAACTGGTCTTGACTAGAAACAAAGGGCATTTATTTGTGACAATTTTGTTCTTGTGACATAGTAGGGAGATTTAAAACATCATATTGAATCAAGACTTGAGTTTAGGTTTCCAAAATAGTAACAGCCTAACCCTATCCTAGCAGATGGGCCTACCCCTTGAAGGGATCTACAAAGCTGAGCTTATGTGGGACCACCATGGCCAGTCATGATGTTTCTCAGTAGGGAACTTTAGAAAGATATCTCATACAACACCACTGTTCACATTCAGAAAAAAAGAGTGAGATGAAAGAGCATTCACAGGGTAGCTCAGGTATCAGAGAAGGGTTAATAATAGATCCATCTGCCTGCTCATTTAGCCACACTTCTTGTTCTCCAGGAGATGGATGGGCTGAATCCAGGATGCTCTGGAGACAAAAACAGTTTAGTCAACCCTCTAATAAAATGTCTTGTTGCCTGTAGACAGCTACTGTGCTAAATTATTCACCCTGACTTTTACTGGGTACCTTCTTCCCATTTCAATTACTTGGGATTTTTATAGAAAATTGGCTGTGGGAATTTGACCCTTCCAACTGCCTGGTAATAATCTGGTCTGAATAGCAAATGCAGCATGGGTTGATTCTGGAACAAGTCATCGAGTTCTCAGAATTTGAGAGGAACTGCCTGGCCTGCAGAAAAAGCTAGGAATCTGTTTATACAAAAGAATGTTACTTATTTGTGAGCACTTTGTACTATACATAAAATAAAAAAATTAGAAATCTCACTTTTAATCAAGATTTGAGGCTAGTTTTTAAAAATAGAACTCAGCCTTTTCATAGATGCTTTGACCACTGTCTAGTGGGGCATGGAAATGCTTTTCAACATCTGTATTATAATATAAAGAAATCTTGATGCATACATGTACCCACACCATATACATAATGGTTAGAAGCTCAGCCAGGTGCTTCCTCTGTCCCCAGTATCTTTACTTCATGGAATGCTAGTGACACCCCAATGAGGTGATGTCTATGCTATTCTCATTTTGCAAATGAGGAAACTGAGATTCTGAAAGATTCAGTGACCTGGAAATGTAACACAGTGCCTAAGTGGTGGTTTGATTTTAGAGTTTGGGTCTTCATTGCAGGCTAAAATACTTTAAAGTGAGATTGCATTGAGATATATTAATATTAAAGAATATTAAATTCTTTAATTTGTGATACAATTTGGATTTTGAGTGTCCCCCGCAAAGGCCCATGTGTTGAAGGCTTGATCTCCAGCCTCTAATGCTGTTGGGAGGTGGTTGGTGAACTTTTAGAAAGTGGGGCCTGATGGAAGGAAGCTAGGTCATTGAAGGGTTGCCCTTAAAGCACACATTGGGTCTCCAGCTCCTCCTCTTTTTCTTTTTGCTTCCTAGCTGCTACAAGATGAGTTGCTGTACAATGTACTCCATTCTATGATGTGTAGTGCCTGGCTACAAGTCCAAAACAACTGAACTGATGAAGGACTAGAACCTCTGAATTTATAGGCCAAACTAAATCTTTCCTTTTTTAAGGTGATTATCTCAGGAATTTTGTTACAATAGTGAAAAGCTGATTAACACAGTTTGTTCACACCCCATATTCAATGTTAATCATTTCTTGAATTTTCTCTTATTAATATCAATACAGTGTTGTTTTGAATCCAATCCCTCAGTAAACAATATTGTGTTTCACATTATGAGCTCAGTTCTAATCCCCATACACAAACATACTGGGGATTGAACTCTTGGCCTTTACACTGAACTACAACCTCAGCCATTTTCAAATTTTTTATTTAGAGACAGGGTCTCACTAATTTGCCCTGGCAGGGCTCAAACTTGTGATCTTCCTGCTTCAGCCTCCCAGAATGCATAGCCACCATACCCAGCTGTGATGATCTCTTATGAGAACTGGGTTGTCTCAGTTTGATGCTCAATACCCATGCCATTTTCAGAAATGTCTTATGGCCAATGGAGCTGGCAAGACTCACTGTGAGGGCAGAAAGAGTTCTTTGTACTAACACAGCTGCAAGATGGGAGGTCAGTATCAGAGTGAGCTCAGTTACAGGTTTTGGACTTTGCTCTTTTACTGAATCTCCTAGACCTTGTGGGGAGATGAAGTGGTAAAAGTACAAAAGCCAGAAGCCTTTTCCCTAGTTGAGTAAAAGTCTGATGAAGCAGGCAGTATCACCCAACACAGCAGCATATCGGTGAGAGCACTACTGGAGGATGAGTCAGAGGCCACGATGGGTCTGAAATGAGGCAGATGGGGTAAAGCCAGGACGGCCAGCCCATGACTGCACCAAGACACCGCCTCCAGAGCAAAAGAGAGGGACTTGCAACATGGAGCTCAGGTAGAAGCTTCAGAGATAGCTCTTCAGAGATTCCATTAGATCTTCACCATTCCTTCAGACTTCAGAACTGTAACTTTGGGGTACAGAAACATGATAGAAGTTGTTTTTTTAACTCAGTTATGAGTAATCAGATCTTCAAAAAGGTGCTTAGTTGATTGTAAAGAAATATTTTTAATAAATGTGGGCTCCGTGTTTATAGAAAGGTTACAGTTAGCCAGTAGCACACTGAGCAGCTATTAATCTGAAAACACACATTAACTGAGTCCCTCAATGTCACTCTCAACATCTCACTAGGTCAAACTATCCCCAAACTCAGTCAATTAATTAATTGCATGCTATATAGTGTCAAGCAAATGCTACACTATCTAGTAGCTGCACAAAATAACATACTTCTCATGGTCCTAAGAAATAGTACTCATAGTGTTCAGTTCTCTTCGTTTTCAATTTATTTCCTAACCTCTCTACTTTGTGACTTTCATCTTTTATTTGGAAAGACTTGGGTTCTAGTGGATTATTGATACCAAGCCAAAGTCTCCTTTGCTAGGGACTTCTGCAGTGTTACTGGAAACCTCTGCAGTAAGCTCCAGTCTCCTGCTCAGTGTATGATGCAGTCCTGAGGTAAAAAACTAAAAGACAGAAATAAGACAGAAAGCAGGGTGCCAGGACAATCAATCCCAGTGCAACTGACAAAGATGCTGGCCAGTCCAAGCCATTGATTTTTATAGGTAATCAATTGGCGTAAAGGCAAGCTACATGCAAGGGTGAAGTTTTGTGCAAAGATGCACAGTTGTGTGGTTTCTATGGAAACTAATGTAAGGAAGCCTCATAAAGGAAAAAGATAAAGCATTCTCGAATTAGGAACAGAATAGACAAAATATAAGGTTGTAATTAGTACATTGTCCTTCTGCTTAAGAAGGTTTTAGTAAAAAAAAAAGAAGAAGGTTTTAGTTGTGGGAATGGAATTCAGGTGTGAGTTACTCTGACCTTGGCATATAGGCTTTGGCTGGACTCCTCAAAATAAGCCAATTGTGGGGTTAACTCTTCACAGCCTACACTGCTTACGGCCTGGTTTGGGCACAAGCAGTATTCCAGTCTTCCACACTCCTTAGTACTTTTACTTTTTCTAGTGACCAAATACTTTAGAGCAGTGTATTTTTCCTGTTGCACTTAACATGAGCCACACATGGTGAATAGAGATACAGAAGTGAACCAAATGAGAATTCAGTCCACCATATTGCATATCCTGGAGCAACTAAAGCAATTCAGAGCCTACTCTTTTTTTTACTTTGCTGCTTCAAGGATATTTTGGAAGAAAAATTTTAAATGAGATCTCAATGCCAGATTTCAAAATTGAACTGCAAATGCACAATACTGTAACAAAAGATCATGGATATTTCAGCTTCTTCTTAGACTATTCAATTTTGTATTTATTGGGGAAGGGAAAGAAAGTATCCTTATCAACGAGGAGTACTTCAAGGTTTCTATAATGGAACTAAAAGTCCAAAGCAGCCAGCTCTAAAGGAATAGAAAAGTTCCTCTTAAAGTTAGTCTGAGCAATTCCCCTCTGATGAGGTGAACAGAAGATAAAACCATTGTCAACACTGTGTTCCCACCTCTCATTACTCATAATCCATAGTTTTGGAAAGTTTCTGGTAAGCCAGGTCAGTATAAATCTATGGCTGATGCATCCATATGAAAGTATTTTTTTTTCCCTTTGTGGCTAAGTTGTCAGAAGAATGCTTTTGTTTTATAATTTTGAAACATATACATTCAGTCAAAAGAACCTGTATTGGATGTGATAATGAATATGTGATTTTGAGGGCCAGGATTCCTTTGGGGCCATGCCTCCCCTATTCTCAGGCCAGGGTGTTTGTTTCCCCAAACAGGAAGTAGTCCCCACCCTAATTCCTTCTGTGTAATGGAGGGATTGGGGATTGTACTGGTAATCTACAGGAGTGGTGAAAACCTACAGTAAATGCTTAAATTAAAAAAAAACTTTTTAGAGTAAAAGATACATTTCGAAGAATGATGGAATAAGTGTGTTCAAAGCAAGCAGGAGTATTCTGAGGGACACTGATGACAGTGTATCTTTTACTGTAATATATTTTAAAATATTTTATTTAAATTTAAATATATTTTATTTAAATTTTTATTTAAATATTTAAATAAACAATGTATTTTTAAATATTTAATTTAAAATTTAAGTATTTAATTAAATATTTTGATCATACCTCATTGATCCACAGTTTATGGCCATTTCTGTCAAATGAAAACATTACAGCATGTTATCATCCGCCGTATTCACTGGGTCTGGTACTGTATGACTTGTGGCTCTTCCCCAAAGTCAATATGACTGTGAAAGGTAAACATTATGAATCGATTCAGGACATGGAGGCAACTGTGATAGCACAACTAAAGACATAAAAGACTTACAGAGAACTTCAGAAAGCAGCAAGAATGATGCGGTAAATGTGTTCGAATTGGAGGGGAGTATTTTGAGGGGGAGATTAACAGTGATGTGTCATGTACTATAATAAAATTTAACAAAAATTTAAACATTCATTATATTTTTTCTTACATCTCCTTATATACAACAAATTGTCTAAATACTTAGTGGCTTAAAATAACAAATGCTCTCTCACAGCTTTTGTAGATTAGAATTCTGTCAGTCAGGCTTTCCTGTGCAATTTTTTCCCCCACACAATTTCTCATGAGACTGAAGGCAAGGTGTCATCCAGGGTCATAATTCTCTCAAGGCTCAAATGGGGATAGGTCTGCTTCTAAACTCACTCATATTGCTGTTGGCAAGCCTCAGTTCTTGTTGGGTGTTAAACAGAGCTATCAGTTTTGTACCATGTGGACCTCTCCATAGTGTGGTTCACAACGTAGTAAGTGGTTTCCTTCAAAAGAGGTCTCTAAGAGAGACAGTGTGAGAAAAATGGAAGTCACAAATTTTTTTTTGTAATTTAACTTCAAAAGTGACATACTATCATTTTTGGTGTATTCTATTCATTGGAAGTTGAGCCCACACTTAAAAAAAGGAGAACACGGAAGTAGGTGGAGACAGAACGACAGGCCGGGAGGAGGGGAAGGAGGAGAAGGGAAATAAAAGGAGGAGGAAGGGAAAAGATAAATCACAGATTTCTTCTTCGGCTTAGAGCGGTCCTTAAAGTGCAGGGGAGAGGAGGGTGGGCGGGGACCACTCCAGAACTGGCCGCCGGAGGTATCATGGCCTCCCAGAACCCCACTCCTCAAGAATATGAAAGTGATGATGACTCTTACGAAATGTTGGATTTAGCAGAGTATGCAAGAAGACACCACTGGTGGAATCGAGTGTTTGGCCACCGATCAGGACCTATGGTGGAGAAATACTCAGTAGCTACCCAGATTTCAATGGGTGGCATGACTGGCTGGTGTGCAGGATTTTTGTTCCAGAAAGTTGCAAAACTTGCAGCAACAGCAGTAGGTGGTGGCTTTCTTCTCCTAAAGATTGCCAGTCATAGTGCAGATCGACTGGGAGAGAGTTGAAAAAGATGTAAACAAAGCAAAAAGACAGGTTAAGAAACGAGCAAATAAAGCAGCACCTGAAATTGACAATGTAATCGAAGAAGCAACAGAATTTATCAAATAGAACATCGTGATATCCAGTGGATTTGTGGGAGGGTTTCTGCTCGGCCTTGCATTTTAAGGACATGAATGATCCTTCCTAGTGGATCCAACTGTGAGAAGAAAGTGGCAGCAGGGTGACTTCTCAGCAGCCCATGGCACCAGAGTCTCCAGAGCAGGGAGAAGCAACTCGCTGGACAATACCAAATTCACAACTTAGCATTTTGCCATCTGAAGCTTGGCAAATGAGTATCTGCTGTAAAACAGCCTGTGCAGTATTTGAACAATAGTATTCTTGAGCAAAACATGGCTTTTGGCATTTTTTTTCAAAATTTACATCTGTTTAAAAAGTAGCCAGTAAGATAGCCCTATTAGATATGGATATGAGAAAAAAAAATCTGTTGACTCTATCTCCCAGTGAAATATTATCCTTTTTATTGAAATAAGATGTTCATATTGCTTCATAGTATAGTGCCAATAGTTAAAAATTTGTCTTATAGCTAGGTGAGTTGGCTTGTGCCTGTAATCCCAGTACTTGGGAGGCTGAGGCAGGAGCATCACTGCAGGTTCAAGGTCAACCTGGGCTACATAAAAAGTTCAAGGCCAGCCTGAAATACATAGTGAGACCCCGTCTCAAAAAAAATTGTCAGGGGCCAGGGATTTAGCTCAGTGGTTCTGCCGCCTGCCTCATAAGTGCAAGGTCATGAGTTCGATTCCTTGGTACCAAAGAAAAATTGTCTTACAGCTTCAATGGTAGGGCTGAGTTTTTTAAAGACTTTTTTGCAATAAACTTAAAGAGCTATAATGCCCTTTTGTGGAAGGCATTAGTAATAATAGAATTATTAAAGATACTAAATAGATTCTACTGATGTAATACCAATCCTTATGTTGTTTTCTCCCTGCATTTCCTCCCTGGCTTATACAATAACATTACTTTTCAAGAAAGGCTAAGGAAACATTACTACATATCTAAAGCTCTTTTTCCTTTTTTGCCATCTGTGGTTTTAAAAATATTTTCTTGTATGTTACCTTCTCATTTTTGTATTTCTTTATCCTGGAAGCCTGGGCAGGACTAATTTTGGGCATACATATAGGTGGGTCAATGATTCATTTTATAAACTCTGGTACCTCTTTTTTTGTTTCTAAAAATCCTAATAATTATTTTGGCCTCTTCTTACTGTCTGAAGAATTGACTTTCTATGTAATCATGAAATTGTAACTGAAAGAGATTGTCTCTTTTACCAAGTCTAAGATTAAGTACTATGGCTTCCAGGCTTTTGGTAGCATTATGTTTCTTGAACACTAGGCCAATTTACCTGTTTCTCGGGGCCGACATCATACCCTCTCAGTCTTTTACGCCCTAGAATCTTTCCAGATTATTAATTTTTTCCCTAGAATTTTAGGTTGGAATTGAGACAAAGAACAAAACAACATGGATTGGAATCTTCAGATTAGAAAGTCTACAGTTACTGTATTGAAACCATCTTCGTTTGCCAGGAAGTCCCCATAGTACATATATTGTGTGTGTTATAAATGTGACATTTCATACTCTGAAGATTGGTTACAGGCTTTGTGCTTTCATTTTACTGAGCCTCCTCAAAATTGAATGTGGGATCCATTTTTTATTTCTTCTTTTGTTCTCCTTAGAACCTCAGATATAATGCTAAATAAACCCCGACATTCTTAATATGAAAAAAAAAAAAGAGAGAACACACAAGGCATGAAGACCAGGAGATAAGAACCAGGGGCAGCCATCTTAAATCTGTCTACCACAGGGCGTTCTGATAAGCCTGAGAAACCATCTAGAGTAGTTCTTTTTTCCGACTACAGTCATTGGCTCATGGATGGTCACATGATCCAATGAGATTAAATCTTAGAACTTTGGGACTCTTAGGAAATAGGATTTCTCCTTCTATTAGAGTTTGAGGGATGTCAGCATGGAGCCTCACTACCCATCTCTCTCACAATCTGAGTCTCCTATAATATTATGCATAGAGACAGATTCTTTCATTTATCATTTATTTAATAATCACTTACATATTCCCCTAAAGTGCACACAGCGAGTATTCAATACTCTTTACATTGTTCTTTATTAGAAAAGATTTTGCTGTCTCCACAAAAAGGCTCTTAATTCTGGGCCATTTTGTGATGCCCCTTCAGGTGGGTTAAGGGTTATCTGAGGCCCTGAGGTTGCCTTACATTGTGGCTCAGTTACTTCAAAGAAGAGAGAGCACTTGAGGGGAGCAGTGAAAGCTAAAATCCAGCTCACATTCCCTTTCCCAAACTGTGTGCTTAATCCTGGGTTGTATTTACTGAACACACTGACCACCAGCTGAGCCATGTTCCCTGTGGGCATACACCCCTCTATCACAGATGTCCCTTCCTTTTGTAAAGGTTAGTAGAGGCCTTATAAGGACCCTACCTAAAATGCACACCGGATGTTTGGCAGAGACTTGTCAACCTGTGTGCACTTGTCCCTGAGTTCCTAGATCCTTATTGTAAGTATCTGGTACCCACATCTACAGTCTGGGCTCACAGATAGGATAATTGTTATTTCAGTAAGGCCCTTGTGTTAGTTACTTTTCTCTCATTGCTGAGATAAAAATACTCAGCACCCAAAGTTAAAGGGGAAAAGGTTTATTTGCTCACAGTGTGTAGAGGTTTTAGTCCATAATCAGTTGGGTCTAAGGCAGTGATGGCAAACAGGCATTGCAGAGGAGAAACAACATGGCACACACAAGGTAGCAAAGGTAACAAGGGACCTTAACAGCCTCTTTCTGCCCCTTTTATTTAGAGTACTTAGGGTGGGTAACCCTCAGGACTAGCCCCATCGTGAATCAATCATATACTCTAGATTCAGCTACCTAGAAGAAGCATGAGGCTTTAGGGGGACATCTAAACACAAGCCATAACAGCCCCATTGAATCCCATTACCTAACCATAAAATAAAGTCCTTATTAGGCCCTGACACATGTCCAAAGATGAATTACACAGCCAAGTGCAAAGAACATGCTCATGTATCTTCCACTTGACAAGTGTGTTGCTTTATGCTCCACAGTGGGGTAATCATTTGGAAAATTGAGCTTGTATGTTGTGTTTCCCCTCTTGTAGTTAATTGTTAGCTAAGCCACTCACCAGGAAAGAAAGTGAAAGGAAGTCATCCTAATCAGAAGATGAAGGCTGAGAAATTATCTACAATGACTCAGATCCAAGAAAAGTAGCTGAGTGGCCATCATAGAGTCCACCACATTATTATCTTTCCTCCTGGGTTTCCCTTTTAAGTGAATAGTACCACAGTTCTCCCCTGAAGTCAAGTTGAAACTTACCCTGACCTCCATTTTTTCCTCTATCAAAACTTGATTAGTGACTTTCAACTTTTACCCTATAATGTCTCTCATATCATCTCCCCCTTTTCACCCTCACTGCCTTAGTCCAGCAGTCACCACCACTGAACTTGTAGTCTGTTGGAAAATTCTGGCACCTACAGAGGCAAAATTAATTAAAGAAAGCTGTAGTGATTCAAGGAAAAACAAAACAACTCTTCCTCTTGAGGGTATTTGAATTTAGCTTTTGATAAAAATAAGGCCATTTCAGTGACATCATACAGCCATGTTTATCTCATCCTGCCATCTCCACTTGGAGACAGCTCAGGGCTTGTCTGGAGCCAAAATTAACACCATCTTTTTGCAAGGTTAAGAAGCCACTCTTTTATTTAGTTCTGAGAAGTCTTCTCTAAAGGAATGTTTCATAGCTCTATGCTCAGCATCCTGATCTTTTGAAGTAAAACAAATCCAGGATGACTTTAAGAATGACCAGCTATCACGGAGTTAGAGTTCATACTATTAAATGAGACTATTGTTTCAGTGGATGTTTCACATAGTATATGTTTGCAAAGGCTCCAATTTGGCAATTCTTTTTTTCACTTATCTTTCCGACAATAAATACATGTTAGATATTATAGGCCACAAAATTGAGATTACTTTCCTCAATGCAAAGCTGTTATTCATGTACCATTTATTGAACACCTACTGTGTGCAAGCATCTATTCTAGGTGGTATGGCAAATGTAAAGTTGAGGAAGACTTTCTTCCACCTCTTTGGAAGAGATTGGGAAGATGTCAAACATTTGGTCAAATCACCTAATGCAAACAATCACTGTTAGCTGAAGGTTCCTCTAGAAGTCAAGAAGGGTAATCTTAAGAAGAGGAATTTGAATTGTACCTACAATGATTTGCTAGACTTTCCTAAATGGATGTGAGATCAGAAACTTCAAATAGGATCAATAATGCATACCTGATTGGGGTATAGCCACATTCACTGTAGCCATTCTGTAATGGTTTGAACATCTCCACAAAAACTCAAATTTAATATCCACTAGTATTAAGAGGTTTGGTCAGGTAGGCCTTTTAAGAAATAATTAAACGACCAAAGGTCTGCCCTCAAAAATGAATTCATTTGTTCAAGGATTAATGGATTAATTTGGGTTAATGGCCTATAAAATCAGTTTGGTGCTCACTTTGACAGCAAATATGCTCAAGTCAGTTTGGCTCAGTCCCTTGTATGTGCCCCTTTTGCTGTATGACACCCTGCACCATCGCATTACTCTGCACAGTCCCCACCAGAGAGGAAGCTCTCATGAGATCTGGTAGATAAACCTTTATAATTTACTCCATTTGTGGTATTCAGTTACAGCAACAGAAAATGGACTAAGACATATTCAATGTCAGTGAATGTCATGGTCTATAAGTTTCAACTCCATTGTGAAGCCCAAACAGAGGCAAAACAGATTACACTGTGCATTGCCCCACTCCCCCATATTTCAGCTGCACAGAAAAGAGTTAGAGACTTCAAGAAGCCTGGCAAGTCCTTCCTCTTTCTAGCTGTCTGATTTCTGAAAAGGTTGTGGAGTTCCTGGCAGTCTTAGGAAGATGCTTGTCACTGATCCAATCAACATCTGGTCCCTAGAGCCTCTTTCCTTTGTAAGTCTTAGGTTCAGCTAGGCAAGAGCTCTGGCTCCTGGGCCATATTTCTCTTAAAATAGCTTCTCAGAGATATGCAGAGTCCAGACCAGTGGATTCAGAAAAAACATGTCCTTGGGGAAGGGGTTAATCGTTTAGGACTCAGAGGACCTCCGGGAAGATGGGAGAGTGGTAAGCAGCAGAGAAAGAGCTTCTCTGAGAGTTGGTTTCCTGATACTGGAATATAGCAGTGTGAGGAGAAGGAGGAAACTGAGTCCCTGGGATCTTGGAAGGATCTGAGGTGAGAACTGGAGAGTAAAGAGAGAGACTTCAATGAAGAGGAGATAGGCAGCAAGCAGCACTCTCTCTGAGAGCCCAGACATTCAGTGAGAGACAGTTGGCTGAACCTGCACATGCATGGCAACTACTGGTGATCCCAGAGCCCTCCATGGAGAAACGCATCAGTGGAATGGAGCAGTGGACTTAGCAGGCTGCAGCAGCTGTCTTGACGCCCTACTGAGGTCCCGAGTTGCGCGGAACACCCCAAATCAGCCTGCTACAGGCAGGCAGGTCTGCACACGCCCTACCGAGGTCACGAGTCGTGTGCAACACACTGAATCAGCCTGCACCCCGGGAACAATCCACTGGACACCCCCCCCATCCCACTCCTCTGTACAGCCACCTGATTCTACACTACAAAGACGCAGAGGACACTGGACAACCAGACCACTGTACTGAGTCCCACCACTCCCAGCCCAGAGGTAGGGGCTTCTGAGCTGCTGTCCCACTGCTCCTGGTCCAGAGGAAGGGGCTTCCTGGCCACTGTCCCTCCCGCTGCTTCCAGCCCAGAGGAAAGGGCTTTTGGGCCACTATCCCTACTGCTGCTCCAGGCCCCTGTCCCTCCCACCTCTGCCAGCTCAGAGGAGGTAATCTGTGCAGGCGCCAACAGCACTGCCCCACCCTCAGTTGAAATGAGAAAACATGTAAATAAGTCTCAAAACCAGACTTCCAGATCACCTACAGCAACCCCAAAGGGAAATGAGATG
>NW_004624759.1:4763643-4776918 GCF_000247695.1 Heterocephalus glaber
GGAAGGGTGGAGGGGTGAAGGGTGCACAAGTAATGGGGAAAAATAAGAACCAAGATACATTGGTACAAGCACCCAATGATAATTGTAAACGTATTGTACACCTAAGATGTACCAATAAAAGAATTTAAGCAACACACACACACACACACAAGTTAAAAGTTACCAAGTTCCTATAGCATCCTTGGCTCTCTGAAAAATCTATCTCTTCTGCTCCAGGCTTTGGGGAGTGGCACCACATTTCCTGGTACTCTTCCTGATATTCTTTTTCCTTGCTGTTTGGTTTTGTTTTATTGAAGTGACCATGTTTTGCTGTTTCCAGTAGGTCAATCAACTGCCACATCTATTTCAGGATTCGAAAATACTTCCATCAATGGATGCAGTGGGATGTCCTTTCAAGATAAGGCACTTGCGTCCTCAGCCACTAGGAGTGTTAGTGGCTGAAGTTCTGGGCTGGATCACCTTCAGGACAGCCTTTGGCCAAAGAGAACCACCTTGCTCCAGGTCATGTGCACTCTCCAGGGCAGCCTGTATCCAGTGCCTTCTGTGTTCACAATAAGATGGCTAAAAAAGTCCAGCCCTTGCCTCGGTAGGGTCACCCTCAGCTGTGGGGCTCCTCGTGGAGTCCACTGAGGTCTCTGATGCTACTGCATCCAAGTTCAGCTTCTTCCCTTGCTCAGCCCTGCTTCTCCCAGCTCCTTACAGACACCTTTCCATAGTAGCCATGTCTATCTCCAGGGCACTAACCAATCTAGGGCAGACAGGCCTGACTTCATGGACTTATGGACTGGCCCCAGAGGGTCTCACATTTGATTTAATTCTCTGCTGCTGTCCTCTTAAAATTATTATTATTTTTATTATTTGCAATGCTGGTGATTGAACCCAGGCCTCATGCATGCTAGGCAAGTGCTCTGCCACTTGCTGACAGCCACAGCTCTTTTTCTTGTTTAGTTTTTAAATTTCAAGATAGGATTTTGCTAAGTTACCCAGACTTGCCTTGAACTTGAGATCCTCCTGCCTCAGCCTCCCAGGTAGGTGGGATTACAGGCTTGCACTACCATCTCAGCCTCTTGAATTCTTAATATTTGAACATTGCCTCTCTTACACCTCTCATCTTACACTGAGCCCTACAATTATGTCTCCTGTCCTAATGACAATGCTCAAGGGAGCATGATGTGCAAAAGAGACCTGAGAGGTCCCAGGTGCCCACAGGAATGAATGTTCTGATTTAGCAGTTGTCTACTAGGGATGTGAGCAGAGGTGGGGATGGTAGGAACACTAAACTCTTCCATCGCTGAATGACTGAGGCCAAGACCAACTTTGGAGCAAGGCTTAGCTGGGCCTTTCCATCCACTTGGACCTCTCCCCGATGTCTGGTCACAGGGGTGGCTGGCTGTAGACCTCCTGTGCTTCTGAAGCTTTTCAGCATGGCTGCAGAGGGGCAGCTCTCCTCCCCTATCCTGCTTCCCAGCAGTCACATTCAGAGTGAGCCTGAACCTGGCTGAAAGCTTCTCAGCCTACTCACTTCACGTTTTCACTTTCACAGTGTAGCAATATTTGCCTGCCAAATAATTAAGCACTAGACACTTTGATGAGTCTTCTTGGTGCACAGATTTTGACTCCCAAGCATGTTGTTGTGATAAGAAAAATAATGTTCTTGATGAAAAAAAATCTGAGTAATATGCATAACAAACATCTCATCTCTCCAGTTTTTTAATAGCACTTTTACAAAATGACCCAGAAAACATGTTCATTTTTCATACCTCAGCAATATGCAATCTCTAAACCTTTTCCTATCCTCTACTGTGTTTTTTGTCCCAAACCTTCCTCCTTTCCCAACCACAGTTCCTATTCTTAGGATTGCACCAAAGAAAGGAAAACAATTGCTTATTATTACTAAATGGGATGTCCATGTGCACAGATAATGCACACAATTTTATTTATTTATTTATTTATTTTGGGGGAGTGTGGAGGATTGAATCCAGGGTCCAATGCTTATTAGGTGAGCACTCTACCACTGAGCTGTATCCCCAGCCTGAACCCAATTTTAAATTGGTTAAAATAATTACTAACATGTATATAATACCAGGCACAGATCATAGGCACTTTACATGTATTAACTCACTTAATTCTGACAACATACTGCAGCATAAAGAGGTTAAATGAATTACCCAGTATTACTTTATAGTGTAAATGGATGGGGCTTGGACTCAACACTAGGCAGACTTTGCTCTTTTAACCACTATGCCATCTGCACAAATTGAATGGCAAGGACTTCACCTAATATATTATTTTTTATCTCAAATGTAAAATTTATGATAAATTAATGGAAATCAGTGGTCAAATACATGACTTGATCAAAGTTATTGATTGACAAACAGAAATAAAATTCGTTGTAGAGCTGTAGAGTTATGGTGTGTGGCACTAACAAATGAACATGTGTCTAATCTGGAAAAGACAGAAAAAGACGGAGAATATGAGCTAAGCATGTAATGGAAAGAACTCTAATGGAAGTGCTTACATGTTGTCTATGCCCATACCACCCCAAACATGCCTGCTTTCATCTCAGAGGCGAAGCAGGGTCAGGCCTGGTTAATACTTAGAGAAGAGAAATGCTTACTTGTATGAGAATTTAGAGATGAATACTAAGACCTTTGAGGCCTGGAAAGGGACAGAGAGGCAGAACCACTTTCAAATATCTGAGAAGTCTCTTATAACTTTCTTATAAATTATTCATAAATGAAAATTATCAGTCTCTTACCCATTTTCAATAAATGTTGATATCAGAGTTCACTTTAATTAAACATCTCTTGGGATCATAAGAATGAATTTTCAGAGATGATATTACTGTCAATTTTATTAAAAGAAATTTTCAAATAATGGACATTTTTCTGGTTAATACCAATGATGAGGAATGAAGTGGGGAAGGTGGGGTAGCCTAGGCTCAGGGAGAAGGAGTAGAAAAGAGGAGATGGAAAATTCAATAAAAATAACATGATAGATAAGGTTTCAACAAAATCAAAATCAACAATTGATACAAAAGATTGTGGAGATTAAGACAAGACCGTTGATCTTACCTAGTAGGTTTTTTTTCTTTAAATAAACTCGTGTCAAAACAGTATTTGGGGAAGTGCCCTATTGTCTTAGTCACTTTCATTGTTGCTGAGACACAATACCAGACACCCACAATTTAAATGAAGAGAGGTTAATTTTGGCTCACAGTTTTTAGAAGATCCAGTCCACAGTTGGCTGGCTCTAAGGCAGGAATGACACAGTGAGGAAAGTCTAGGGGAGGAAAGATACTCACATCATGACAGCCAGGAAGAAGAGAGAGAGAGAGAGAGAGAGAGAGAGAGAGAGAGAGAGAGAGAGAGAGAGAGAGAGAGAAAGAGAGAGAGGGAAAAGAGGTGATCCGGGGAGGGAGATACGCCCTTCCAAGTCACACTCCACCTGCCCCCAATAATTTACCTGTTCCAACCAGGTTCCACCTCCTAACAGCACATTTATCTCTGACTTCTTCAGTGGATTAATCCACTGATTAGTATAGCTCCCCCATGATCCAATCACTTTCCAAAACTCTGTCTCTGAGAGTTTAGGTGGGAGTATATTCTGGATCTAAATCATAACACCTTACATGATTGTGTCCTATAATCTTCAAATTATGTGGGATAATTTGTGTGAAATGCCTCACTTGGTGCCTTGCTCTCTGCAGCATCTCCATGTTCTACACAGGAAGGCAGGGTCAGAACCATCTGCAAAAGAGTGGTGGTTGCAAGGAGGTTTCAGGGCTGGGCTGCAGGCATCATCCTACAACTTTAGGTGCCCACAGAGCAGAGCACCTTACAGGTACCATACACTCCTGTTTTGAGGATGCCCTATGGAGGCTTTCAAAGACCTTTATATAGTTTTCATTTCCTGAAGTGCAACAAAGACTTTTGTCCCATGAAGAGTATTCGGGAAGTGACAGGGAAAATTCAGAATCATATGGAAGAGGATGTGTTGCTGCACCTCCTTTCTCTACAGCTCATTGGCTTCTCTTCCCTTTGTAAATTCACAGATGCCAAACTGTGTGTGTGTGTGTGTGTGTGTGTGTGTGTGTGTGTGTGTGTGTGTGTGTGTGTATGTGTGTTTGCAGTGCAGGGAGCATTGCCTAATGTCTCCACTGAAATCAACCATACCTCAATTTCTTGCTAAATCAAAAATATTCTCTTGCATTCTCACTTCCAAAATGCTGAGTGTGTACTTCTCCTATAGCTATGTAACCAAATGGGCCACTCAGGGGGTTTTTGCAACATCAAAGAAGACAACTTGATGATAAGAGGCTGTGTCTCTGCATTGGATCTGCATGAGCGCTAGGGTCAGAAATGGAAGATGTTGATGGGGCATATGCTGCTGGTGATGCTATAGCAGTGGACGCATAGCTGCTAGCTAACCAGGTGTCAAGAGCTATGAAAACTGAGATTTTGCCCTTCCTACAAGGCAATGAGTTACTCAGCCACAGTTTCATGGATACTAGTAAAAGGTATGGGATTCCTGGGTCAGAGACAGTGGCTTTATCTCTCCCAATATAGCAGGCAGCATGAGCTTTATGTTCCCATTGATCCTCCTTGCCTCCCATGTCTCATGGGGTGACATAAAGGCCAACAGGAAGCTACGGTGCATTGCAATTGGTTTGGAACATAGGAGAGGGATGCGAAGGCTAGAGAACTTGAACATTTTGTAATGAGCTGCCAGTCAAACTGCTAAGCTTTGTCCAAAAGGGATATTATGTTTATTAGACTAGTCAATTAACAGATTTGCCCTTTACCATGGAGGGAGCTATTATCTTTATTTTCCAAACCAGTTTGCTGTATAAATACCTTTGAAATAATAGTCTAAAGCAAAGTCAATCAGCAGTTCTGCTTAAAAAATGGGCAGAAATGTGAGAGAACATGGAGAATTGTCTCCCCAAGCTAAGGCTGGACCCAGAGGCTCTTAAATCAGTGAGAGTCTGGGCTAAATTCTTGAGAACGCCTGTCCAGTGATGGTCACCTCAGAGAGTTATACATGTCCTACATGACAGCAACCAAGTGAGGGAGGCTGAAACATAATTAGAGTTCTGTTTACCAGCTCAGGAATGGTGATGCATTTGCCCCAGGAAAGGGACATGTTCTTAGAACTGACCTACTTAAAAAGGAGCCTTCTGGTACTTGTCATAGAGATATTCAGAATGCCAGCAGAGTCCTACATGAGACTCTTGAAAACTTTATCCTGAGGAGAGTCTGTTAAAATATTCAATAAGGGCAACCCTGGAGCAAGAACTTGAGATCTACCAGGAGAGTCACTGGAGGAAAGGAGAGACTAGACAGCATAAATTCTCTGAGGGAATGGGCTACACTTTAGTTTTTTGATGCCTGGTTTTTCTCCATAGCCTAGTCCTGGGCCTATTCCAATCAGTATTTGTTGAATAAAGAGGGGAAGAAGAAAAAGATAAGAGGCAGCTACAGCTTCATTCTTTAGTGATGGAGCAGAGATTTCAGGATGGGCATTGAGAATGGTTTCAAATTGGAAGAAACCACTGAACAGGCAAGGAAAATAAAATTTAATGAGCTTTTCGTTTCCTTCTCCTGGATTACAAATGAATAATGCTGATGTTCATTTAACAAGTAGGTCATGTGTACATGTATGCATATATGAGCCTCAAATCCTGCTCCTCTGCCCAAGAACCATGACTCTAATGAACCTCCTCCTAAGACATATTTTTTCGACATCTTAAAAGGTCTGCCTGAAGTTTTTGAGAAATAGAAACTCCTCCAAGAAAAAGTCAGTGTTGTCTTTGAAATTAATTTATCATTTGATGATGTCAGAAGTCATTCTGGCAGGATGTGAGGGAGAGTGAGATTTGCAGTAATTCTAGATCTTCACAGCTTATTTTGCTATTTGCTGAGAGAGAAATAAAAAAGACAACAGCAAGTGATAGCATGATAAGATTTAGCAGTGGGTTAACAGAATTCCTCAGTTATCTATAAACATTTTTGATGCAAGAAATTTCATCTTACTGCCAAAGCTGGGGTGGTGATTTAGCAAAGAAATGTCACATGGAAGAGTTTGGTTAGCATTTTTTCTCACCTACCAAGTCATAACAAAGATTATAAACTTTGTATATGTAGGCATTTTTGTCTCTTTCATTTTCTCTTACATTCTAAGCATCTGGAACAGTTCTTGCCCAAATGATACACTCTCAAAAACTAGTTTATGAATGAAATAAGAATCTGCAATTCGTTTCTACAACTTGGACTCATAAGGCCAAAGGGAAGCAAGTACCAACTTCCTTTCAATTTCCAAACTCTTAAGCTTTATGTTTCTGATTTATGGATACAAGAGCCAGGGTCCACATTCTTTGACAGGAATCAGAAAAAAGGACCAAGTGTTCAATCCAACTTAATAGACAAACCCCAATATAGATTTGTAGATATATTGTCCTGACAGTGTAGAGCAGAGAGACCCAACATGTGCAAATACAAGGACTGCTTTTCAGTATTTAAAGTTCTGCATACCCTCACGTAAGGATTTTTAACCAGTGATTGCTTTTTGCCCCAATATATTTTTTTCCCTTAAATTCTTTTATTGGTACATTTTAAGTATACAATACCTTCACATTTATCACTGGGAACTTGTACTTTTACATGATGTATCTTGGTTCTTATTTTTTCCCCATTCTCCTGCCCTCTCGTCAACTCCTCCACCCTTCCCTATTTACAAAGACTTTGTTTCCATTTTTTTCCTTTTCTCATATTTTTTCCTTTCCCTTCTTTTCTTTCCCCTACCCCTCCCACTTCCCCTAACCTTTTTGGACTTTTTCTTACTATTTCACATTATCAATTATTCATTTTAATCCTTATTTACATTTTCAGTTTCTCACACTAGTGAAACTATTCGGTATTTACACATGAGTGTCCCATTTATTTCACTTAAGCGTACGGCCTCAATATGCATCCACTTAGCTATAAATGTCTCTAGTTTCTCATTCTCTATGGCTGAGTAGTACTCCATTTTATTTAAAAAAAAAAACACATGTTCTTTATCCAGTCTTCAGTTGATGAGCACTTGGGCTGTTTCCAAGCTAGCTATAGCTATTATAAACAGTGCCACTATAAACATGGGTGAGCTTATAACACTGTGGTATGATTCTTTTAATTCTTTTGGGAAGATACCCAGCAGAGGAATAGCTGGGTCAAATGGGACCTCTAATCCTAGTTTGTTGAGTTATCTCCATATTGATTTCCACAGTGGTTGCACCAGTCTGCACTCCCACCAACAATGGACAAGGGTTCCTTTCTCCCCACAACTCCCCCAACATTTGTTATTGGTTGATTTTGTGAAATCAGCTATTCTTTCTGCAGAGAGATGGAATCTCAGTGTTGTTTTCATCTGCATCTCTCGAATTACCTGTGATGTTGAACAATTTTTCATGTTTATTGGCTACTTTTACTTCTTTGTCTGAGAAATGTCTGTTTATTTCAGATGCCCATTTTTGAATTGAGTCATTAAATTTGGAAGGGCTGATTATTTTCAGTTCTTTATATATTCTAGGTAGTAGTCCTTTGTCTGAGGTACAGCTGGTAAAAAATTTTTTCCCACATTTTAGGTTGTCTCTTCACTCTGGTGGTGGTTTCTCTTGCTGTGCAGAAGCTTTTTAGTAACAAGAGATCCCAGTTGTTGATTCTTTGTGCTAGTTCCTGTGCTACTGATATCTTGTTCATAAAGTATTTTCCTATGCCAATATCTTCAAGAGTTCTACCTAACTTATCGTCCAGCAAGTTTAGTGTTTCTGTTTTAATATATAGATCTTTAATTCACTTCGATTTTAGTTAGTGCATGGTAATAGATAGGGGTCTAGCTTTAATCTTTGGCAGGTTGAAATCCAGTTTTTCCAACACCTTTTATTGAAGAGGCTATCTTTCCTCCAATGAGGGTGGTTGGCTCCTTTGTCAAAGATGAGGTGGCTCAGTATGTCTGGAGTTGTTTCTGCATCTTCTCATCTACTCCACTGGTCCTCGGATCTGTTTATTTGCCAGTACCATGTTGTTTTTATCACAGTGGCTTTGTAGTATAGTTTCAATTTGGGGGTTATGGTACCCTCTGTCACTTCTCTCTTGCCTAGAATTGCTTTTGCTATTCTACATCTCTTCTCATTCCAAATGAATTTTTGAATCGTTTTCTCTAGATCTGTGAAATATACTGTTGGGATTTCAATCAGCATTGCATTAAATCTATATAGTAGTTTTGGAAGTATAGCCATTTTCACTATATTGGTTTTTCCTACCTAGGTACAAGGGATGTCTTTCCATTTTCTTATATCCTCTTCCATCTTTTTTTGCAGAGTGCTGTAGTTTTCAGTGTACAGGTCTTTTGCTTCCTTTGTTAGATTGATTCCTAGATATTTCTTTTTTTTTTTTTTTTGTGAAAGGAATTGGTTCCCTAATTTCTCTCTCAGTGAGTCTGTTATTTGTGTACAAGAAAGCTATTGATTTTTGAGTGTTGACCTTGTATCCAGCTACTCTACTGAACCTGTCAATTAAGTCTAGAAGTCTTTTAGCAGTTTTTTGGGTCTTCTATGTAGAGTATCATATTGTCAGCAAATAATGACAGCTTAACTTCTTCCTTTCCTACCTTTATTCCTTTTATTTCTTTCTCTTTTCTAATTGCTGTGGCTAATGTTTCGAAAACTATATTGAACAGGAGGGGTAATAGAGGACATCACTATCACCACTTGTCTTGTTCCTGATTTTAGTGTGAAAGTTTTCAGTTTTTGACCATTTATTATGATGTTGGCTGTTGGTTTTTCATAGATAGCCTTTATCAGGTTGAGATAAAGACCTTCTATTCCAATTTTCTGTAGGGTTTTTGTCATAAATGGGTGTTGTAGTTTATCAAATGCTTTTTTTTGCATCTATTTAGATTATCATATGTTTTTTATCCTTGGCTCTGTTAATATAGTGTATTACACTTGTTGATTTATGTATGTTGAACCATCCTTGGATCCCTGGGATAAATCCAACTTGGTCAAGATGTGTGATCTTCTTGATGACCCCCTGTATCCTGTTTGCTAGAATCTTGTTAAGGATTTTTGCATCTATGTTCATTAGGGAGATTGACCTGTAGTTCTCTTTTTTGGTTGGGTCTTTCCCTGGTTTTGGAATCAAAGTAACACTTGCTTCCAGGAATGAATTTGGAACTATTGCTGCCCTTTTAATTTGATTAAAGAGTTTAAAGAGTAATGGTGATAGTTCTTCTCTAAATGCCTTGTAGAAGGCCAGAGATTTAGCTCAGTGGTTCTGCTGCCTGCTTTGCAAGCACAGGGTCCCAAGTTTGATCCCGGGTACCAAAATAAAAAAAGACTCAATGTCTTGTAGATTTCAGCAGTGAAGCCCTCAGGACCTGGGCTTTTCTTTGTTGGTAAATTTATAATTATGTTTTCAATTTCACTGATTGTAATTGGAATGTTTAGAATTTTTATATCTTCTTTGTTCAACTTTGGTAATTCATATGTATCTAGGAATCTGTCCATTTCTTCTTTTTTTTCCATTTTATTAGAGTACAGGTCTTTAAAGTAGGTATTGACGATCCTCTGAATTTCTGCTGGATCTGTTGTAACTTCACCTTTTTCATTCTTAATTGCATGGATTTGAGCCTTTTCTTTCTTTTTTTTTTGATAAGGTTGGCTAAGGGTTTATCAATTTTATTTATTCTTTCAAAAAACCAACTCTTCAATTCATTGATTTTTTTTGTATCATTCTCTTATTCTTCATTGCATTGATTTCTGCTCTAATGTTTATAATTTCTTCCCTTGTATGAGCTTTGGGCTTGTCCTGCTTTTCTTTTTCTAGGAGCTTCAGGTTCAACATTAGGTTGTTTATTTGAGCTCTCTCTGTTTTCCTAATATGGGCATTCACTGCTATGAATTTTCCTCATAGAACTGCTTTCATTGTGTCCCATAGATTCCTATATGTTGTACTGACATTATCATTTAATTGTAGAAACTATTTAATTTCTTTTTTAATTTCCTCTGTGATCCATTGCTTGTTCAGGAGAGTTATTTAATTTCTATGAGTTTGTGGAGGTTTTGAGATTTCTTATGCTATTGATCTCCAATTTTATTGCCCTATGGTCTGATAATATACAGGGGGTAACTTCAGTTCCTTTGAACTTAGTTAAACATGTCCTAGGAGCTAGCATGTGGTCTATTTTGGAGAATGACTGGTGTGCAGCTGAGAAGAATTTACATTCTGATTTTGTGGGGTGGAATACTCTGTAGACATCTATTAACTCCATTTGCTCAAAAGCTTGGTTCAGTTCTGAAGTCCCCCACTACAATTGTATTAGTGCTTATTTGGTTTTCCATGTCCATTAATATTTGTTTTGTATAGTTAGGGGCATTTGTATTTGGTGCATATATATTTATGATTGTCATCTCTTCCTCTTGGATTGGTCTCTTTACAATATGTAGTGACCTTTGTCTCTCTTAATTAATTTTAGTTTGAAATCTACTTTCTCTGAAAATAAGATAGCTACCCCTGCTTTTTGCCAAGTTCCTGTTGCATGGAGAACTGTTTTATATCCTTGGGTTTTTTTTGGTACGGGGGATTGAACTCAGGACCTTGAACTTGAAGACAGGCCGCAGAATCACTGAGCTGAATCCCTAGCCTATTTTCCATCCATATACTTTCAGTCTACAAATTTCTTTTTGAATTAAGTGTGTTTCTTGTATACAGCATATTTTTGGATTTTGCTTCTTATCCATTCTGCCAATCTATTTTTTTCTTTTTTTGGATTTTTTTAACTGGAAATTTGCACCTTTACATAATCTCTATTGGTTATTATTTTATCCCCATTCCGATGCCCTCCCTTCATCACTCCCTATTTACAAAGACTTTGTTTCCTTTTTTTCATTTTCTCTTATTAATTCCATTTCCTACTTTCCTTTCCTCTACCCCTACCATTTCCCCTTCCCCTTTGCCCTTTTTTTTCCTATTTCACATTATCTATTATATCTTTTAGTCCTTATTTACACTTTTAATTCCTCACAGTAGAGAAACTATTCAGTATTTACACATGTGTGTCCTATTTATTTCATTTAAGAGTATCACCTCAATATGCATCCATTTAGCAATAAGTGTCTCTAATTTCTCATTTTTTATGGCTGAGTAGTACTCCATTTTATTTAAAAAACACAGTTTCTTTATCCAGTCTCCAGTTGATGGTCAATTGGGCTGCTTCCAAGTTTTGGCTATTACAAATTCTGCTGCTATGAACATGGGTGCACATATATATCACTCTGATATGGTTCTCTTCATTATTTGAGGAAGATACCAAGCTGGGAATACCTGGGTCAAATGAGACTTCCAGTCCTAGTTCTAAGGTATCTCCATACTGATTTCCACAGTGGTTTCACCAGTCCACACTCCCACCAGCAGTGGAGCAGGGTTCCTCTTTCCCCACAGCCCCGCCAGCAGGTTATTGGTTGATTTCATGATAGCAGCCATTCTTTCTGGGATGAGGTGAAATCTCAGCATTGTTTTCATTTGCATCACTCAAATTCCCAGTGATGTTGAACACTTTTTCATATGTTTATTTGCTATTTCTACTTATTTGTGTGGGAAATGTCTGTTCATTTCAGATGCCCATTTCTGGATTGGGTCTTTAAATTTGGGAGGTCTGATTTTTTAAAGTTCTTTAAATATTCTAAGTAGTACATCCTTGTCTGAGGAGTAGCAGGTGAAAGTTTTTTCCCACACTGAGGGTTGTCTCTTCACACTGCTGGTGGTTTCTCTTGCTGTGCAAAAAATTTTGAATAAGAAGAGATCCCACTTGTTGATTGTGCTAGTTCATGGGCAACTGAGGTTTAGTTCATAAAATCTTTTTCTACACCAATGTCTTCAAGAGATCTACTTAACCTCTGTTCCAGCCGGTTCAGGGTTTCTGTTTTAATACTTAGATTTGTAATCCATTTCAATTTTAGTTTAGTGCATGATGAGAGATACAGGCCTAGTTTTAATCTTTGGCAAGTTGAAATCCAATTTTTCAAGCAACATTCAGTTATTAAAGAGACTATCTTTCCTCCAGTGAGGGTTCCTTTGTTAAAGATGAGGTGGCTGACTGAGTCTAGGATTCTATCTGCATCTTCTAATATGTTCCACTGGTCCTTAGGTCTATTTCTTTGCCAATACCATGTTGTTTTTAATCACAATAGCTTTGTAGTATAGTTTCAAGTTGGGAATTGTGATACCCTCTGCCATGTCTCTGTTGCCCAGAATTGCTTTTGCTATTCTAGATCTCTTCTTGTTCCAAATGAATTTTTGGATTGTTTTCTCAAGGTCCATGAAGTATGCTGCTGGGATTTCAAGTGGGAGTACACTGAATCTGTATACCAGTTTTGGAATTATGGCCATTTTCACTATGTTGATTCTTCCTACCGAGAAGCAAGGGATGTCCTCCATTTTCTGATATCATCTTCAATCTCTCTTTTCAGGGTGCTATAGTTTTCAGAGAAGAGGTCTTTGATTTCTTTTGTTAGGTTAATTCCTAGGTATTTCAGTTCTTTGGATGCTATTGTGAAAGGAATTATTTGCCCTATTTCTCTCTCAGTGAGTCTGTCATTTGTGTAGAGGAAAGCTATTGATTTTTGTGTGTTAACGGTGTATCCAGCTACTTTATTGAATTTGGTTATTAAGTCCAGAAGACTTTTGGTGGAGTTCTTGGGGTCTTCTATATAGAGTATCATGTCATCTGCAAATAGTGACAATTTGACTTCTTTGTTTCCTATCTATATTCCTTTTATTACTTTCTCTTGTCTAAATGCTGTGGCTAATGTTTCCAAAACTATATTGAACAGGAATGGTGATAGCAGACATCCCATTGTTCCTGATTTTAATGTGAAGGATTTCAGTTTTTGACCATTTAATATGATATTGGCTGTTGGTTTTTCATAGATGGCTTTAATCAGATTGAGGTAGAGACTATTCCAACTTTTGTAGTGTTCTTATCATAAATGAGTGTTGGATTTTGTCAAATATCTTCTGCATCTATTGAGATGATCATATGGTGTTTGTCCTTGATACAGTGTATTACATTTATTGATTTGCTTATGTTGAACCATCCCTGCATCCCTGGGATGAATCCCACTTGGTCAGGGTGTATGATCTTCTTGGTGGTCTTCTGAATTCTACTTGCCAGTATCTTATTAAGGATTTTTGCATCTATGTTCATTAGTGAGATTGGCCTATAGTTCTCTTTTTC
>NW_004624759.1:4777652-4818397 GCF_000247695.1 Heterocephalus glaber
TACTGTCATTGTCATTTAATTGTAGGAACTGTCTGATTTCTTCTTTATTTTCCTCTGTGATCCATTGGTTATTCAGAAGTGGGTCGTTCAGTTTCCATGTGTTTATGAAATTCTTGTGGTTTCTTTTACTATTGATCTCCAATTTCATTGCACTATGGTTTGATAATATACAGGGGATAAGTTCAATTCCTTTGCCCTTACTTAAACATGTTCTACGAATGAGTATGTGGTCTAATTTGGAGGATGACCTGTGTGCAGCCCAAAAGAATGTGTATTCTCTTTTTCTGGGGTGGAACACTCTGTAAACATGTTAAGTTCATTTGTTCAAGAGTTTGATTGAGTTCTAGTATTTTGTTGGGTTTTTGTCTGGTTGATCTATCTATTTGTGACAGTGAGATATTGAGATCTCCCACTACTATTGCATTAGTGCTTATTTGATTTTTCTGGTCCATTAATATTTGTTTTATGTGGTTGGGTGCACTAGTGTTTGGTGCATATGTATTTATGATTGTCATCTCTTCCTCTTGTATTGTCCCCTTTACAAGGATGTAGTGTCCTTCTTTGTCTCTCTTAATCAATGCTGGTTTGAAATCCACTGGATCTGCAGAGGATAGATACTCCTGCTTTTTGGGGGGTTCCTGTTGCATGGAGTATTGTTTTCCACCATTTAACTTTCAGTCTATGAGTTTCTCTTTGAATTAAATGTTTCTTGTATGCAGCACATTGGTGGATCTTGCTTCTTGACCCATTCTGCCAGTCTATTTCTTTTGATTGGTGAATTGAGAACATTAACATTGATGGCTATAACTGATACATATTGACTTATCCTTATCACGACTTTTTATTTTTGTTGGATTCTCCTCCTTTGCATTTAATTTCGTGTTGTGCCCAATGAATTCATTCTGCTGGGCTTCCCGAGGTTGTGATTCTCATTGTCTTTTCCTAGCATATTGTCTAAAATTTTTTTGGAGTACTGGTTTGGTTTCCATGACGTTCCCAAGGTGCTTTTTGTCATGAAAGTATCTTATTTCTCCACCAATTTTGAAGGATTGTTTTGAGGGTACATCAATCTGTGTTGGAGGCTGTTTTCCTTTAGGGCTTGGAACAAATCACTCTATGCTGTCCTTACCTTGAGGGTTTTCATTGAGAAGTCTGCTGTGATTCTGATGGCCTTTTCTTTGTATGTGATTTGTTTCTTTTCTCTAACTGCTTGTTGAATTTTGTTCTTCTGTTGGGTTTCTTGGAATCTTAACTATTATATGCCTATGTGTAGATTTTTTTTTTAATCAAGGTAGTTGTAGTCCTGTATGCCTCACTTATCTGTATGTCAAGTTCTTTTCCCCTGCTTGGGAAGTTTTCTGCCATTACTTCTGTGAATAGTTTTTTAACGTCATTTGGACTTTATCCTGTTTCTTCATTGACTCCGATCAGTCTTATGTTATTATCCTTTGCATCATCTAGCAGCTGCTGGATTGATTTCTCATAGTACCTTACAATTTTAAAGAAATTTTTCTTTTCCTGGTCACTAATTGCAATCTTATCTTCTATATCTGAAATTCTTTCCTCAGATTGGCTCATTCTGCTTTGTAGACTTTCATTAGAGGTTTTAATCTGCTGGGAATCTGTTTAGATTTGTTTTATGGATTCCATTTGTTTCCTATGTTGGGATTCCATCATGTTCCTGAGCTCCTCTATTTTTTTATCTGTGTGCTCTCTATATTTATTAATCATGTCTTGCACTATGGGCATAATCTTTGCTGTTATCTGAGAAATTATTTCTGATTTCATTTTTTCCAGATCCTCCTTCATTGCTAGTTCAGGGAGTCCAGGTGGTTGAGTATCAGAGTGTTCCATCTTGTTTCCCTTTGGGGTTTCTGTAGGTGATCTGAAAGTCTGGTTTTGAGACTTGTTTACATGTCTTCTCATTTCGATGGGCAGGTGGGTGGGGGGGGTGGTGAGGGGTTGGTGGTGAGGGGTTGTGGCTGGCACCTGTGTGGCTCACCTCCTCTGTGCTGGTACTGGTGGTATGGCAGCCTGGAAGCCTCCTCCTCTGCACTCAGAGCAGTGCTATGGCAGCCTGGAAGCTTCCTCCTCTGGGCTGGGAGTGATGCTAAGGTGGCCCACATGGAGATTTAATAATACCCTCTTGGATGATCAATGGATCATAGAAGTAATCAGGGAATAAAGTACAAAATTTGTAGAATCAAATTACAATTGAAGGATAACATACCAGAATCTGTGAGACAAAATGAAAGCAGTTCTAAGAAGAAAATTTATAGCTATGAGTGCTACATTAGAAAAACAGGGCAATCCCAAATAAACAATCTAGCAGTGCATCTTAAGAGCCTAGAAAAACAAGAACAATCCAAATTCAAAACTATGAAAAGAAAGAAATTATAAAGGTCATAGTGGAAATTAATGAAATTAAGACAAAAAAACCCATGAGGGATCAGTGAATCAGAATCAGTTCTTTGAAAGGATAAATAAGATTAATAAACTCTCAACCTAACTTACCAAAACACTCACATCAATAAAATTCGAAATGAAAAAGGTAAAATTATAATAGATACCAATGAATTCAAGAGAGTTATTAGAAACTATTTGAAAACTTATATTCCAATACATTGAAGAATCTGGAAGAAATGAATAAATTCCTAGACACACATAGTTTATCAAAATTCAACAAAGAAGATATAAAAACCCTGAATAGATCAGTAACAAGAAATGAAATTTCTGTGTTAGTCAAAACTCTACCAACTAAGCCAGGGATTTAGCTCAGTGGTTCTGCTGCCTGCCTTGAAATTGTAATGTCCCAAGTTCGATCCACAGTACCAAAAAAAAGAGAAAAGAACCACAAAAAAAAGAACCAAAAACTCTACCAACTAAGAAAAATCAAAGACCCAATGGATTCACCACTAAATTTCACCAGAACTTTAGAGAATAACTAATGCCAATACTCCTCAAATTTTTCCATGTAATTATTTTAAAGGGAAATTTGCTTCCAATTTTTTTTTTCTGTGAAGCCAGCATAACCCTGATACCAAAACCAGATGAGGACTCAACAACAACAAAAGAAAACTACAGGCCAATATCCTTGATGAATATAGACACAATAATCCCCAATAAGATACTTGCAAATAGAACTCAACAATCATTAAAAAGATCATATACCATAACTTAGCCAGCTTCATTCCAGAGATGCAAGGATGACTCAACATGCATAAATTAATACCTGTAATACACTATATAAATAGAATCAAGGATAAAAATCATATGATCATCTCAATAGATGCAGATAAAGCCTTTAACAAAATCCAACATCCTTCACTGATAAGAATCCAGATAAAAATAGGTATAGAAGGACTTTCCCTAAAACTGATAAAAGCCATATATGACAAACTCACAACCAACTTCATACTGAATAAGGGAAGCTGAAAGCTTTCCCTAAAATCAGGAATGAGAGAAGTGTGTCCATGCTCACCACTCCTCTTTAATGTAGCACTTAAAACTGTAACCAGAGCAGTCAGGCAAAAGAAATACATAAAAGGGAAATTAAAAGGATGAGACAAATTCAAATTATCACTATTTGCAGATGATATGATCCTTTACATTCAAGACCCCAAAACAGAAGACTCTTAAGGTTGATAAACAATTTTAGCAAAGTGATAGGCTACAAAATCAACACACAAAAATCAATAATGTTCTTATACACCAGTAATGAACCCACTGAGAAACAAATTGAGAAAACAACACCATTCACAATAGCTTTAAAAAAATATAATGCCAAGGAATCAACCTAACCAAGGAGTTTTAAAATGTCTGTAATGAAAACCACAGAACTCTGAAGAGAGAAACTAAAGAGAATATAAGAAAATGGGTAGACATTCCCTGTTCATAGATGGCAGAATTAATATCATAATGGCCATGTTAACAAAAGCAATCTATAGATTTAACACAATCTCTATTTAAATGCCAACAGCCTTCACATAACTAGAAAAAAATCCTAAAAGTTATATAGAACCAGAAGAGACTCAAGATAGTCAAAGAAATCCTAACTCACAAGAGTAAAGTGGAAGGCATCACAGATTCAGACTTCAAGTTATACTATAAACCTGGAGTAATAAAAACAGCATAATTCTGGCTCTAAAATAGACATGCAGACCAACAGAAAAGAACAGAAGACACAGAGACAACCCTATGTACCATCAACCATCTGATTTTTGACAAAGAAGCCAAAAACGTATATTGAAGAAAAGATAACCTCTTTAATACGTCGTGCCAGGAAAAATGGTTATTTATGTGCAGAGGATTGAAACTAGAATTATACCTCTTATATTGTACTAAAATCAAATCAAGATGGATCAAAGATATAAAAGCAGAAACACTGAATCTGCTGAAAGAAAAATTTGGAAAAAGTCTTGAGTCTTTAAGGCACACACAAGGACTTCCTGAACAGAACTCCAATAGCACAAGAAATAATATCAAGAATCAAAAAAAAAAAAAAAAAAGAATCAACAAATGGCATTACTTCAAATTAAAAAGCTTCTGCGCAGCAAAGGAAATAATCAACAGACTGAAGAGACAACCTACAGAACGGAAAAAAATTTGTCTACTAATCTTCTGATAGAGGACTAATATCTAGAATGCATAAAGAACTAAAAAATATTAACCCCTCCAAAACAAATGACCCAATCCAAAAATGGGCAAATTGACTGTAGACACTTCTCAAAATAAGAACAAATGGCCTATAAGTATATGAAAAATGTTCCTCATTTTTATCTATTGGAGAAATGCAAATAAAAACAACTCTGAGATTCCATCTTATCTCCAGTTTCTATTATCAAAACACACACACACACACACACACACAGCAAAAAATGCTGGCAATGATGTAAGGAAAAAGGAGCCCTCCTGAATTGTTTGTGGAAATGTAAACTAGCACAAGTACTATGAAAATTAGTGTGAAGATTCCTCAAAACAACTAAAAATAGAAATTCCATCCAACCCAGTCATACTCTTTTTTTTTGTACCGGGGATTGAACTCAGGACCTTGTGCTTGTGAGACAGGTGGTGGCATCAGTTAGCTAAATCCCAGGCTCATATCCTTCTTGGGCACATTCTCAAAAGAGGTAAAGACATTGACTGTAGTGATACATGCATACCAAAATGAATGTAACTACTATGTATCGCATACACTAACAAAAAAATTAAGAATAAGGGGTAGTATTTTTTTTTAAGTTATGTATGAATGGGGTTTATGGTTGCAAAACAATGTAAATTACTTAGAGCAGTGCAATTCACAAAAGCTAAGCTCTAGAAACAGCCTAAATGCCCATCAACAGATAAATGGATAAACAAAGTGTGGTATATATACACAATGGAAATTATTCAGCTATAAGAAAGATATTGCAGAAAAATGGATTAACCTTGAGATCATAATGTTCAGTAAAATAAGTGAAATAAGCTCAGTGAAATAAGTCAAACCAAAAGTTAAATATTGCATGGTTTCTCTTATATGAGAAACCTAAAATAAATAAATAAATAAATAAGAGTAAAATAGAGAAGTGGTAGAAAAAAAGGCAGACTTTTTGGAGGTGGGGAGAGGGACCAGGAGAAGGGGGGGGGGGTTAAGGAATTGAAAAGTATTGCAATATTATATACACGTACCAATTTCCCCAGTTGAACACAACTATTTATCACATACAGTAACCAAAAAATTAGGAATAAAAGGTAATATTTTTTGAAGTTATGTATGAATGGGGTATATGGTTACATAATGATATAAATTACTTAATTTCTATGAACCGTATGCTCAAAATGGTTAAAATGATAGAAGCCACAATTTGAGAGGTAAATACTTTTTAAAGAAAATGAATTACCATTTGGCAACCAAAATGTGAGAATTGATTCAATAATTGTTTCAACTTTTGAAATGAAAAAAAAATTGTTTTCTAGACATTTTTGTGTACAAAAACAGAATAAACCAAAGGGGGTAAAGACTGGAATCTCTGGGAGATTTCTGTGGCCACCGTTCCAGGCAAGATAAAGAAAAGCTAGGAGTTAGTAGGCCAGTTTCCTAGTTTGAACTCTTCCTCATTTCCCTTAAGTTATTCCTGAAAGGGGGGATGTCTAGAAAGTCATTCCAGCAACAAATAATTAATAGGAGCATAGACTAGTCTAGAAAGAATATTATGAAAGAGGACCTGGAAAATAATACAGAGTAGAAACAGGAAACTACAGGGTAATGTAGGGGACAAAAGAGGTTTGGGCTGTAGAAACTAAGTCCTGTTCAGCATGCAGGGAAACAGTGAATGTTCTTTCTGATCCCAGAAAGGACCATCTCAGAAATTCTAGCTTTCCATTTAGGAAGCTGGCACCAGCAGGCTTAGTGCTAGCTAGAGAATGCTCAAGGGCAGCAGAAACCCAGGCAGAACTGATGTACTTAAAATATATCTCTCCTGGGGAAGTGGGCCATCAAGGGAGGATCAGCAAGCTGACACTGATAGACTTCCAGAAACCTAGAAAGTGAAAAAAGATTGTGGGTCAAATGCCAATATTGAGAAGATAAAACAGCAACAACAACAACAACCCTGAAGTTGGATGAACTAAATTTATATGGGATTCTTACTCAATCTATTTTGATCCTGATTAGAGTATAGCATGCCCAGAGAAATCAACTACCACAACTGCAAATTCAACCAAAATATAATTCTCTAGTTTCCTAAAGAAATTATCAATATTAAGAAAATTTGCATACCTGATTAAGGAAAATGTCTCAAGTGCTGAAATAAGACAGTAACTGACCTAGGTTCCTAAATAGCTTGCATCTATGTAGTCCCTCTGCTAAGGCTAAAACAAGGGTGGATAATAACCTCACCATTTCATGCCCCTGATTACTTGAAGGCTGCAATTTAGAATGGTTACAACCCTCAAAGGTCACATTCTTCTGCTGGTAGATGAAGAGCTTACTAACTAATAAACATTTCTAATACGTTAACATAGCCCAACAAATGATGCATCAGAGCACCATTATGCAAATATTTCCTTTGATTATTTGCCTAATGTTCTGATTTACATCCTAGATATCCCCCAAAATGCTCATGCACTCATAAATGGAGCTTTTGGGAGGTGATTGGATCATAGTGCCATGATACTCATCAGTGGACTAATCTATTGATGAGTTTATAGCTAAATGTGATATTGGGAAGCGAAGCCTGGTTGGAAGAGGTGGGTCACTGGAGGTGTGGCTTGCAAGAGTATATCTTCCCCATCCCTGAATCTTTTTTTGCTTCCTGGCTCCCTGGCCTGAGGAAGTCTCTTCTGTGATGCCTCACTGCCATGCTACCCTGCCTTGGAGCCAGCCCTCTGGACTGAAATCTCTACAAATTGTGAGCTAAAATATAAACCATTCCTCCTTTAACTTACAAATGATGGGTATTTTGTTCCAGCAATGAGGACTTGCTCAAGCTTTTGCTAACTGCTCCCAAACTCAATTTCTTCACATGTAAAGTTAGGGCAATGCACTGACATGTTCAGCACTTTTGAGGTTTGGTAAACCCACAGTGCTATATAAATACTAGATTAAAGCTCTCAACAAATGCAATATAGAGGTGTGTGATATCATCCAGGGCTTTACCCTAAACCATATTGTATTACTGTGGTGTGGCAATGCTGTGAAATATCAACTTGTGTTCTTTGTCTATACTTTTCTCAGTTTCAAGGAAATGTCCAAACCCTTGATATTTAAGCACTTTTGTAGGGTGGGGCACACAGAATGGTTTTGATCCTTTTTCAGTCTTTTATAAAAATTAATACCATCATGGAGATTGAAGATACTTTTGAGGTGAGATAAGTAGTATTTGGGTGACAACAATAGGGAAGAGAGATTTCTCCAGAGATCAGAAGGCCAAAAAAGAAGGACAAATTATAATCAATTGTGTGGTAGTACTCCCCCCAGGCTGTACTGTTCACTATAACAGTTACTAGCCATATGTAATTTTTAAATTTTATATTAATTAAAATAAATTTTAATTTAAAATTGAGTTCCTCCATGATACTAGCCACATTTCAGGCATTCAATAGCTTCCTATGGCTAGTAGCTATCACATTAGATGGATCAAACATTGCTAGAACATTGCCATCATTGCAGAAAGTTCTAATGGATTGTGAGAACAAGACCTCAGAGTCTATGGTGCAACAATGAAGGCTGGCTCTTCCTAGCTTCACTGGAGGCTCCTCTGATCTAGAGTGGGGATTCACAGCTGAATTAGCCAGCAAGAGGCACACAGGTAAGAGCAAAAGTCTAGTGCTTCAATGGAAACTACAATGCACAAATAGTGGCCTCCCAATGCCAGAGTGTTCAAGACCCAAGGCTCTGAGCACAACTTGGAGGACTGGAAGGAGACCCCAATGGCTGAATTTGCATATCCCCCCAACATAGCAGGATGGACATTCAGATCATTTTTAAGGAAATAAAGAGATGTAATTACTTTTGCACATTGAAATATAGAGAACTAAGATTAATATCTGGTACCTTCATATACAAATACATACACACACATGCACACACTCACTAGTCATTCTTCCTTCTTTAACTGTTTATTTTGACACTGAATTCACAACATTGAAGGGAAATTTCAACATCTCAGGCTACTCCCTTATTCCAGTAAGTGTCAATGTACAAGTAAGTCACAACCCATTATTTAGAAAGCACAGTGCCCAGCCAGGGTAACTAAGTGAGACCTTGTCTCAAAAAATAAAACTAAAAAGGGCTGAAGATGTATCTCAGTTGTAGAACACTTACCTAGCATCCACAAGGGCCTGGTTTCAAATCCCCACTACTGAAAAAAATAATAATAAAATAAAAAAGACAGCTCTGGTGAGAAAATGGGCAAAAACTATGAAGAGGCATTTCACTGAATATATACAGATGATCAATAAGCATGTGAAAAAATATTTGATATCTTCAACCATAGAAAAAGACAAATTAAAACCACATTACCACAAATTTTTAGAAAGACTAAAATAAAAATAATGACAATGCCACATGCTAGAGAGGATACAGAGGAGCTGGATCAGTCATACATTGGTGATAGAAATGTAGAATGGTACTACTCTGGAAAAGAGTTTGGCAGTTTCTTAAAAATAAATAAATGTAGTAAGTGTTGCATGAGTCAGCAGTTGTATTCCTGGGCATTTATTCCAGAGAGGTGAAAGACTATGTTCACATAAAAACCTGTACATGAAGTTCATGACTGCTTTCTTTGTAACAGCTAAAGGCTGTAATACAAAAAATCCCCTTCAGCAGCAGAAAGGTTAAATTAATTTTGGGACATACATACCATGGAATACTACTCAGAAAGGAGTGAAATACCAATACATGCAAGAACTTTGCTGAGAATCCAGGGAGTTAAGCTGCTGTAGCCATCCTGGAGTAGTTGGAAGGACTCCTACCTAAGATTTTTTTCAAATGTTGATACCAATGACGTGACATTTGTGCCAAAAGGAAAATGGAATGGTTTTTATTGGACAATTGGACTGGCTTCCCAACCAGGTCCAAAAAATGGCTTCAGAAAGCAAGAAAAAGAGACTGATTTGAGTTTTTTATTGAGGTTAAAAGCTGAGGCAGAGGTTCACATGGTTGTAATTTCCCATCAATACCAAAAGAAGAACTCAGAGTTTTTTATGAGCTTGCACAGATGTGGGACAGAAAGCAAAGAGAGAAAAAGAATGAGATTTAAAAGCTATCACCAAGTATCAAAAAATTAAGTCTGACAGATTGAGTAGAGTAGCTGTATACAAGGTCAACACTCAAAAAACAATAGCCTTCTCATACACAAATAACAGACTCACTGAGAGAGAAATTAGGGAGATAATTCCTTTTACAATAACATCCAAAAAATGAAATATATAGGAATCAATCTAACAAAGGAAGCAAAAACCTCAACATTGAAAACTACAGCACTCTGCAAAAAGCGATCAAAGAAGATATAAGAGAATGGAAAGACATCCCTTGTTCTTGGGTAGGAAGAACCAATATAGTGAAAATGACCATACTTCCAAAACTACTGTATAGATTTAATGCAATGCTGATTGAAATTCCAACAATGTACTTCACAGAACTAGAGAAAACAATACTAAAATTCATTTGGAACCAGAAGAGACCTAGAATAGCAAAAGCCATTCTAAGCAACAGAGACATGGCAGGGGGTATCACAATACCCAACTTGAAACTATACTACAAAACTACTGTGATAAAAACAGCATGACACTGGGAAAGAAACAGACCCAAGGAACAGTGGAATAGATTTGAAGATGCAGAAACAACTCCAGACATACTGAGCCACCTCATCTTTGACAAAGGAGCCAACCACCCTTATTGGAGGAAAGATAGCCTCTTCAATAACAGGTGTTGGAAAAACTGGGTTACAACCTGCCAAAGATTAAAACTAGACCCATATCTATCACCATCCACTAAATTAAGTTCAAAGTGGATTAAATATCTAAATATTAACACAGAAACACTAAACTTGCTAGAAGATAAGTTAGGTAGAACTCTTGAAGTCATTGGCATAGGAAAAGTCTGTATGAACAAATCCTCAGTAACATGGGAACTAGCACAAAGAATCAACAACTGGCATCTCATCTTATTAAAAAGCTTCTGCCCTGCAAGAGAAACCACCAACAGAGCTAACAGACAATCTACAATGTGGGAAAAAAAATTTAGCAGCTGTACCTCAGACAAAGGACTACTATCTAGAATATATAAAGAATTGAAAAAAAATCAGACCTCCCAAATTAAAAAACCCAATTCAAAAATGGGCATCTGTAATGAACAGACATTTCTCAGACAAAGAAGTAAAAGCCGTAAATAAACATATGAAAAAATGTTCAACATCACCGGTCATTCAAGAGATGCAGATGAAAATAACACTGAGATTTCACCTCACCCCAGGAAGAATGGTTGCTATCAAGAAATCAAACAATAACAAATGCTGGCAGGGGTGTGGGGAAAAAGGAACCCTTCTCCATTGTTGGTGGGAGTGTAGACTGGTGCAACCACTGTGGAAATCAGTATGGAGATACCTCAAAGAACTAGGACAAGAGGTCCCATTTGACCCAGCTATTCCCCTGCTGGGTGTCTTTCCAAACGAATTAAAAGAATAATACCACAGCGATATATGTGTACCCATGTTTATAGCGGCACAGTTCATAATAGCTAAAGCTTGGATACAGACCCAGTGCCCATCAACTGGAAACTGGATAAAGAAGATGTGGATTTTTTTTATAAAATGGAGTGCTACTCATCCATAAAGAATGAGGAACTAGAGACATTCATAGCTAAATGGATGCATATTGAGGCCATCCTCTTAAGTGAAATAAATAGGACACACATGTGTAAATACCGAATAGTTTCTCTAGTGTGAGAAACTGAAACTGTAAATGAGAATTAAAATGATTAAAATGAATAATTGATAATTTGAAATAGGAAGAGAAGGTCCAAAGGGGTAGGGGAAGTGGGAGGGGAAGGGGAAAGGAAAGAAGGGAAAGGAAACATTATGAGAAAAGAAAAAAATGGAACAAAGTCTATGTAAATAAGGAAGGGTGGATGAGGTGAAGGGCGCACAGGGCATGGGGAAAAAATAAGAACCAAGATACATCATGTACAGGTACAAGCACCCAATGATAAATGTAAACGTATTGTGTACCTAAAATGTACCAATAAAAGAATTTAAGCAAGAAATAAATAAATAAATAAATAACAAAAAAATTAATTCAGATTTTATTATGTATGGTGAGCAAAAAAGGCTTATCTCACAAGGATACATACGGTATGCAACCATTTATGTATCATTTTTACAATGACAAAACTTCAGAAATGCAGCACACGTGTGTTACGTAGTAGTAACAGCTAGAGGGTAGCGATGGAATGGGGAGGAGATGAGGGACATGACTGTGGTTATAGTGAGCACTGTGAGAGATCCTAGTGGTGCTGGAACTGTCAGTACCTTGACTGTGGTGGTAGATACGCTATCCTATACACATGATAAAATCACATAGAACTTTATGCACATGTGCACACACATGATGTGTTAGTAACTTTTCTTATTGCTGAGATAAAATACCCACCACCCAAAGTTAAAAGAGAAAAGTTTTATTTCAGCTCAGTTTGTAGAGGTTTCAGTCCATAATTGGCTTGCTTCTAGGCAGGGTGGCATGGCAAGAAGGACACTGGAGAAGAGAAAAGTTCATGGCAGGAAGAAGACAACAAAAGCCAGCAAGAAGCCAGCCACTTTCTGTCCCTTGTATTTTATCCAGGCCACCTTAGGTGGGTAGCACTCACACCCTTAATCCTAGCAACACACCATGAATCAATCCCAGCATCACACACTCTAGATCCAGCCACCTCTGAAAAAGCCCCACCTATGACCACATGCGGCTTTGGGGAGACATCTAGATGTAATCCATAACACATGAGTACAAATAAATTGAGAAATGTGAGGAAATATGGAAGGATTTTATCAATGTCCTGGTTATAATATTATACCATAGTTTTGACACTGGGAAGAACTGGGTTTAAAAAGTACTTAGTCTCTCTCTGTATTATTTCTTTAAAATGCATGTAAAAGTCTAGGCACTGTTGCTAATGCTTGTAATCCTAGCACTCAGAAGGCTAAGGCAAGAGGATTTGAGGCCAACCTGGGCTACATAGCATGTTAAGGTCAACCTGGATTACATAGCAAAACACTGTCTCAAAAAAAAAAAACAAACTTGTGAAAATACAAACTGTCTAAATTAAAATCTCTAACTTAAAAAATACTTAAATCAGGAAAGGGGAATTTATTCTGTATTGCAAAACACCATGGGATGGCAAAAGGGGAAAGAGTAAGTGAATGACTCTGAACTGAGCTAACTGACTCATTGTCAGTACAAGGTTTCATGAAGTCATCATCAATAATATAAAGGTCAGCCATGAGTCAGACATCATAATTCTCATAAGGACCAAAAGCTTGGTAAATTTTGAAAATTTTCAGAAAAAGCCTTCTAATAATTTGAAAACTGACCATGTTTATGATATATGAATCAATAGCAAAGAAGGTTCACATAGGAATCATCTAATAACTGTCTATTTAGGGATGTCATCTACAACTCAGTCATTCTTAAACTTTTTCATTTAAATGTTCCCTAATAAAGATTAAAGTATACTAGCTATAGATATAAATTATGGAATTTTGGCATGCAGCAAGAGGCAGCTATCCAAAACCTAAAAAATCTATACAAATGCTGCAGTATACTCTATAATACATCTATATGTATGGCAATATAAAAGTATTGTTTCCAAATGGTAAATTTTATGAGTATTTTACTAGAATTCAAAAGAAGAAAAAGGGGAAGAGGACAATGAGGAAGAGGAGGAAGAAGAGGAAGGGAGGGAGAAAATGAGGAGATGACTTAAAGTGATGGAATAAAAAGGTCAAAAATAACAAAAAATCAGTTTTCATACTGATTACATGTTAAAATGATAGAATTCTAGATATCTTTGGTTAAAGAAATAGTAGTCTTTAAAAAATATTATTTGCAGAAAAAATAGTTAAAATTCTGTGAAAAAGTTACGTGATTTGAGCAAACTGACCTCCAGGAAAAAGACTACTGTGTGGTTCATTGTCCCTACTACATAGCACTCTACTGTGAGAAGCATAGCTATGCATTTTCTAAGACCTTAAAATTCAATCTTTCTTTAAAAAACAAAAAATCTAGGCCAGGCATGGTGAAACACACCTGTAATCCCAGCATTCTGGGAGGCTGAGGCAGGATGATCACAAATCCAAGTCTAGCCTGGGCAATTTAGTAACTCAGTGAGAACCTGTCTCAAAATAAAAAAGGACTGGGATGTAGCTTGGTTCAGAGGCCCTGGGTTCAGTCCCCAGTACTAGGGGAAAAAAGTCTAAACCCTTAACTCTGAGTCTTTGCTCATACTACCTCCTACCTGGAACAATTCTGCTAGCCTTCCTCCCTATGACTGTCTCTCTACTTACCAATTAAGTGCCATAAATCTGTCTTAAATTTCCATCAGAATATATGTCTTCCTTTTCTGCCTTTTAAACTTACCTCTATTTGAATCACCGTCTTCTCACTTAAGTGTGTAAACCTGAGATGGAATGTGTGGTAAGGTGCAGTGGTGCATGCCTATAATTCCAGTTACTCCAGGGCTGAGGTAAGATGGTGGCAAGGTCAAGGCCAGTCTGGGCAACCTGGGAAGAACCTGGCTCAAAATTTTAAAAATAAAATAAAATGAAAGGGCTGGGCCACTTTGTGAGGCCTTACTTCAAACTTGTCCCACCCTCTTGACTTCTCAGTCAAGTATGTCATGATCTACCCCTTTGCTCCAGTCTGAAACACTGAGAGGATATCCTAGTGTCTTTTTCCTCCCTCTTACAGCTGTGCCACTGCTCATGTTCAGCACATTAGGAAGTCTTGTCAGTTCTTCCTCCAAATACATCCCCAATTCATTCTGGGCTCAACCACCACTACACACACTAATTTGATAGTCTTCAAACTAGTTCTAGCTTTCATTTTCTGACTTACCTATCAGTAATCTATATAGCCCCCAATGATCTTATTAATCAAATCATGTAAAGCCTCCAGTAAATTTCCATTACAGTAGAACAAAGCTCAAATCCTCACACTGACTTCAAAAAGTACCTTGCTTACATCTTAGATCTTATTTTGACCATTCATTTCCCTCACACTTCCTCCATCCCCTGGCATTTCTGTTCCTGAAGTATGCCAGCCTGTTTCTACATTCTGGTCTTCACTGCAATCATCTCATCTTCTGGGAAATTTTTTTCCTTCTGATTCATTGTTGGCTCTTTATCCTTCACATTCAGACTCGGTTTCAATGACATCTCTTCAGAAAGGCCAATCAATCTAAAATCAATATCCAGTCACCCTGTTGCCTTCTTCTACTTACCAGCATGGCATTTTTTTTGTATGTGTCTATTTGTTCTGGTAAACTATACATAACATAAAATTAACCATTTTAACCATCTTCACATATACATTTCAGTGACATTAAGTACATTTACAATGTTGCACAACCATCATCACTATGCACTCTCAGGACAGTTCGTCTGTGACAAGGTCTCACATTGTAGTTCAGGCAGACCTCAATCTCACAGAGATTCTCTTGGCTGAGCCTCCTGAGTGATGGGATTACCATTGTGCACTAAAATGCCCGGCTTTCAGGACTTTTTTAAGTCTCCCCAAATTGAAATCCTGTACTCTCTAACAAGAGTTAACTTCTTCTCGCCCCTTCCTCCAGCTCTTTGGGACCTTTATTATACATTTTATCTTTATGAATTTTTCTATTCTAAATTCCTCATGTAAGTGGAACACATACAACATTTGTCTTTTTGTGTTTGGCTTACTTCATTTAGCATAATGTTTTCAAAGTTCACCTATGTTGTAGAATTATTAAAACTTCATACCTTTTAGAATAGAACAATATCCCATTGTATGAACATGCCACATTTGTTTTATCCATTTGTGTGTCAACAGACACTTGAGTTGTTTCTAACCAAAAGGCTATCATGAATAATACTGCTGCTGTGAATATTAGTGCAAAAAAATCTGTTTGAATCCTTGCTTTTAATTCCTTGGTTATATAGCTGGAAGTGAAATTGCTGGAACATATGGTAATTCTCTGTAACTTTTTGAGAGAGCATCATACTGTTACATGGCATTTTTACAATGTATTTGTGGGCTCCACTGGAATGAACCTTCATGAGAGCAAGAACCACACCTGATAGGCAGATAGATAAAAAGAGATGGAGAGACAAGCTCGGATGGCCTGGTAAGTGTTTAACAGCCAGTTCTCAAGCAATAAAAAAGAAAAAACTTGACTTACAATGGTTACCAATTTGATTTTCATGATGTATATATTCCCACCATGGCTGTTACTGGATGCAGAGCTGTGAAGAGGTGTTCTAGCATACCACTGAATAGGATGTATGGATAGATGGTGGACGGATGGATGGTTGATGGATAACAGGAAATTGTTCATAGTTCATCTCTTTTTAATCTACTTACCTGCATCTGGTCTAGAAACTTCTATGATCATCAGTCCCAGCTTTACTAATAACCAAAAGTCTAAAAACTACTGTAGGAAAGGCAGGAAAGAGGAGCTCAGCCATTCCTAATACAAGCCCTCTCATTATTATGTTTGCTGTCTCATAAAAATTTGTTAGGAAAACGGAGTAGGCATTATCTATCTCAGTGATAGATAAGAAAACTGAGACATAACACGCACTATGTGACTCTCTACCATCACAGAACAGCCAGTCAGTGACTATGGAAGGCCTTAGAATCCAGGTCATCTGGTACCTAGTCTGGAACAGTCCCCTGAAGCTGCTTTCTATTCTCATGGTCCCAGAGCTGGCAGTGAGAGGGAGTTTCACTTCTTCACTTAGAATCTTCTAGTTGCTAAGTTGGAAATGCTCCCACTGATATGCTACCTATTGTCCTGAAGTGAACATCTGGCAATCAAATTAAACAGACAAAATCCTGGAGTCAGGAAAGGCCTTTACTTCTTTCAGCCTCTTCTAGGACCCTCCAGTAGGGGTGCTTTCTTTATTCCCAGAGTCTTTTAGTAAATGTAGTTGGGGAGACATCAGAACATTCATCCTCAGACAGGAGAACAGCTTTCATGGTGTGAGGCAATTCCTTTTTAAAGTAGGACTATGTCCTAAGGGAAGTCGTATATTATATAAATTATTTTATCCTCTTTTTCATAGGTACTTGTCATTAAATGGGGCATACCAAGATCTTGGAACAGTTGCCTCCAACACCAGTGCCAAGAGTGAGAAGGAACTTTGTAGATTAAAGGTTTTTCCAGTTGGTGGTTGTCACCCACTCTGATCATAAGGCCAGTCTAGTTCTAAGAAATGATTTGAGAAGGAGGAAAGGGAAGACACCCTGAAGATTGTTATCATGTCCATTTGATCTCTCTGACATGGATCCCTGCTGGGGAGGGAATAGATGGATAGGAGAAAAACAGTTCAAGGGAAGTCTGAGTATCTTTAACACTTTCTGAAATCAAAGCCAAAGTGGGTAACATCTAGTCAAGGGGAAAAAAAAAATGAACATGACCTTGGTATCTGATTTCTTCTGGGTTGATGCCAAGTCACAGATTCTCCTTAAGCTCTTTCAATGGTGTCTCGTTTCTTCTCCCCACATCCAGAGACTGAGGTTGCTTTTCACAGTTCTTGGCTCTTAACCAGAGCTGGTGGAATGTACAGTGCTGAGAAAAGCCCCCTGTTGGAGCTAATGCCTACACTGGGAATGGCTCCTCTCTCCCCACCCACTACCCACTTCCAACCTGAGACAAGAGTGCCAGCACCTCATCACGCCAGTGGCCAGCCTGACAATCCCCTGGTGCTTATTCCATAGGCCAATTTCCCTTGCTCTCTCTTCAAGCTGCCTCATAAGCCTTGTTATTAAAATGCTATGATTTTAGTATTGTCGTTACCAACAAATATGAGAGAGGAATAAATATTTCACTGGCACAAATTTGGCCAGCAGCTCAGTCTGTCTCACTAAATTTAAACTAGAGATTTTTCTTAGGATATTGATTTGCTAAAGCCAGGTAATTTGCCAAGTTGAAGAACTGACCTACTTATCTTCAGGATTTCAGAAGCTGTAATTCTTCGAGACACCCTTGAGTATACACTGGGGCATAGGCCAAGAATAACCTTGACTTCAAAGAAGCCCAGGAAGTCTGGCCAATCTCCCTCTGGACCTGTTCTGAACTCCTGGGTTTTCTTTCCCAGTAGCCAAAATGGCAAAACAGAGCATTTCTTTAAGTCTTTGGCAAATATCTCTTAAAACAGTAATGCCTAAATGTATGTAAAAGTCAAAGCAATAAATACGATGTCTAAGTGTGGTTAGTACAGAAGATGGGAAGGAGTAAGAGATAAGGGATTAGAAATTCTATAGTTCAGAACAGAGGCAGATGTTGAGGGTTTAGTTAAAATTATAGTGAATGAAATTTCTATGAGGGGTCAGGAAGACATGGTCTCTACCCCACTCACTGTTGTCCTTAATTGACATTACTGAGATGTTACATAAAAGACAAAATTCCCCATTTTAAGGTGAATGGGGGGAGGGGAAGCCAAGGCCATCCTTACATTCAGAAATTAACTAGAAGGACTCAACTTGGCATAAAGTTGTATTCTAAGCTAAATACTTTAGGTTCAGATGTGGTTCAGTGGCATAGTAAGGCACACAGCCACATCATAAGGGGGAAAGGAAGCGAGTGCAGACTTCCCTTTCTTTTTTCTTTTCTGCTCTTTTCTTTCTTTATCTCTTTCTCTTTCTTTATTTTTATTTATTTATTTTTTTTTGGCATGTGAAAACTCTCCTATACTCTCTCCTTCCCATGAGGAATTACACAGAGCATGCTCTTTCTCCAGTAACAAAAATGCAGCAATATGTGTGTAATGTGTAGCCCTCATGAGATGTATCTATGTCCTAATTTCTGGAATTTGTGAATATGACTGTATTTGGAAAAGGGCCTTTGTGAAGTAATTACATATCTCAAGATGAAGAGATCGTCCTGAACACACCAACTTCAAGAAGCCAGGAAAGGATAATTTTCTGTGCATCAGGAGGTAACAGAGAATATTAGTAATATCTACCACAATAGACAAAAGGAGGTATCACTTTGCATGTTCTCACCTTCAACCAAAAAAAGTGTACAAGCCTTATCTTTCCTAGCACGATGCAGTGCCCGTCACCTGGTAGCTAAAGCTCTGGGTCAAATCTACCTCAGAAGGTCACCAAGAGCGTCAAGTTTAGGTGTTTATTCCCCTTATTATAGAAGCTGGTTATGCCTCTGAAATGGGCAGAGAAAAAAGAGGACATCAAAGGAAATAAGATAAAATGAGAAGGGGGGGGAGGGTCAGGGAGGCTGAACTTACTTTGCTTACTTCTCTCTTTAGCTTTCAATAAGCCAGGGCAGTAAAGGTAGCATCTATGTCAAATGACTTACTGATCACTCACCAAGTTTCATAGGTTAAGAGACAGTTGTGACATGCTTCTGTCCTTATAGAAACCAAGATCTAGGCTGGGGATCTAGCTCAGTGGGTCCAGCGCCTGCCTTGCAAGTGCAAGGTCCCAAGTTAGATCCCCTTACCAAAACAATAAAGAAAAAAAAAAAAGAAAAAGAAAAGAGAAACCAAGATCAATATCTAGAGAGGAAGGTAGAAAAAGAAAACCAAAAAACCCCAGTGAATTAAATGTTAGTGGTGTGGATGAGATGCCACAGCAGGAGTCTCTGGGGTGGAAAAGTACTTGGATTTATAAAATATCATCATAACTTAAAAAAAACTTCGTGGGGTACTGAGGATCACATATAGGACCTCACACATGCTAAGCATGCACTCTAACATTGAGCTATGCTCCCAGCCCTTTCATTATAACCTTTTAAAAAGTGTGTGTTCTCCCTGTTTGGTATCTGCTTAGTTTTACATTTAAATAAGTGTGCATTTTTTGGGAATAAAGACCAGAGATTGGGAGTGGGGCCTACTGGCCAATGAGCAAATGCCTCACATTTACTATCTACAATCTTGCCAGTAACCTAGCCTTGAAGGCAATGATCATATGTATCCATCCTGGGAAGACAGCCTGGTCTGCTACAAATTCTCTCTCCTAAAGAAACTAACATCTAATTTATGCTTCAGTGAAAAATGCCACTGAAATAAGAGACTTGGGAAGCGACACTGAGTAAGATTTCAGCTATTTCAGTTACTGGAAATGCTCTGCTTCCAGAACCAAATAAATGAGACCCTGCTAGACTTAGCTTCTGCACAGCAGCAGATACACCTGAAGGCATTTGAAACACACTGTTGGATGTTAATAGCCAGTATCCAGGAGGGGATAGAATTCTTGTTGCATTTCTAGCTGCACAAATGGAGGAAGCCAACTAAGGAAGACCAGGTCTAATGGACTCAAAAGAAAAGTGGTGATCACTGCAGTTTGCCTTGGGAACTGGGGAGAAAGCCTCTCTGTGGGGCTTTGACATGGTGGGGCTCTGGCTTCCTGTAAATGCAGAATTCATTGAGTGGGCACATTTTCCCCTCTGGCAGAAGAGGGGCGGAGGTGCAGCATCTCCCCTTGCAAGAGCGGCATGGAGTGGAAACATCTTCTCCAAGTTTGTGGCTGTTGGACCCTCCTAGGAGCTTGGCTTCAGGTGTTTGGCTCATCTGAAGATTCTTGTGCCCAGTTAATTCTTTCAACTGCAAATTCTTTATTATGAAATGCACCTCTTTTTAAAAAAAATATTTTATTAGGCTTGTTAATTTTAAATGAAATATTGGGTTTTGATGTGGTATTTTCATATATGCATATAACATTTTGATAGTATCCACCCCCTATTACCCCCCCAACACCTCCCTTTCTCCCCAAAATGCACCTCTTAACATGGCTTAGAGGATGCAGCCTATTTGGCACCAAAGGTTGTGCCTTGGAACCATCACTCAGTTGTTCCCCAAAGAAAATGGGTTTTTCCTCTAAGTGAAGGCAAGTTGGTGGTGACAGAAGCACAGTCACCGTGCTTCAGGCTTTTCCACATAACCTGTAGTATTTCCCATACAAGCAACCACAGCCCTTAGGGAAGGTCTCCAAGGCAAGGTACTGGACCACTAGGGCAAAGGCACTGAGGTTTCTGGAAGGGCAGGTGGCAGGGGTCATGGAAGGCAATTGCCCCAGAGCCAGGAGCTAGTGAAATGGAACAAATTACCAGGGGGAAGGGAGAAATGAGAAAAAAAAGGGAAATAACTTAGAGGAATGGCCTGCGGTAAGGGGTCAGAAGGCAACAGCAGGGCAGGAAGCAGGGGGAGGGTGTGCAAGTGTGTATGACTCAGACAAAACTGCCTAGTCACTTTTTAATTTCTTTAAGTAATCTAAACCATCTATTAGGTACAAAACTGTCTACTCTTACAAATTTTAAATTGTTGTGGGTTAAAGACAACAGAAGTTAGTTTTTCTCTTACTTAAGCGGTCCAGGGCTAATGTGGATGCCCCACAGCAGTGTTTCTCAGATGATACTCAAAGCACCACAGGGCACCCCAATAAGTGTTAAATAGTTGAAGAAAACACTGATACTTGACATTTGTCAGACAGTGAGGGAACTACTAGCTTGAGGAGTTCAGAGTTTAAACTTTAGATCTCTTGATGTTCTCTTTGGTGATATATGTTTGAAAAGCTGGTTTTGATGGTTGCTCTTCTGAGAAAATGCAAGTAAATAACAGCATTGTTTGTCCAATGTGATGCCAACGTTTGAGAAGTTATGCAGTGCCCAACAAGTGCATACACCTTACTCCTACATGTAAGAGATATGGCTACTTAAAAATGGAAATCAGTATTTTTTTTCTTAATTTATTTGTATTAATTTTTAAATGGCTTCTAAGTCATTATGGTAGAAATACATATTAAATTGTTTAAATACAACTACTTAAAAAACAGAATTTTTATGCATTACTTTGACCCAAAAACAATGAGAAAAATTACATTACAGACTCTGCACTGTGAAATGCGAACATCTGGGAACTTCTGCCCCTGGGTAAAGGAGTCAGAAATCCAGATTTTCTTGATTTTGCTGCTTGGTTTCCCTAGGGGACTCCCTCCTTCCAAGCTTCTTTTCCCATGGAAAGAGAAGGGACAAAGAGGTACCCCCCTTTGTTTCACAGACACAACTTGGTGAGTGGACTCATCATCACATCTGTTCACAAGCCATTGGCCAGAAAGTCATCAGTGTTCACATCTAACTACAAGGAAGGCATGGAAATTCAGAAAACTATTGGGGATTTTGTTATTGTTCACAAAATGGGAGAATGGATACAGGGGAGGGATGATAATTGAAGCCCCCACTACACACCATATAAATAGCAATGGTTCCTCCACTCTTAATAAGTATTTGGTGTTTGCGACAAGACTCCTACAGATTGCTAAGTGAACTGAAGGACTGTAGCAGGCTCAGAGAGTAGAGGAGGTGCAGTAAGAGGGGCAGATGAACTGCAACACCAGCAAGGACTGTACGTGGTGTGCAGATGTGCATTGTTGGTCACCATGTAACAACAGGACGTTTAACAGCTGTGGTTTTGTTTCTTGTCTTTTAGAAGTTATCAGCAATTTTCAGTCTGCAGAAGATAAAAACTTTAATCTGCTTTTGGGACACAGTCCTTCATTCTGGTAGTAGGTATTCTTTGATCCAAGGGAAGACAATAATAGATTACATCTTCTTGGCTAGGACTTATTATTTAAATACTTTTGATGTGCTCTCTAACCACTTGTTTATTTGGATTTTTTAATTTAAAAGCTAATTATTCCATTTTTGAGATGATTCAGAATTATTGAAACATACTGATTTTATAAGGTCAAGGCAAGGGCTTCTCAGATGTAAATGATTCACTGTGAGAGTAGAGATTGACAGGATCAGTGCGTCAGCTGTTCTGCCAAATTCTGGAAACCCAAGGGATCATCTCTGTCAACCTGTGAGGCTTTAACTCTGGCATCTGGAGTTGAGAATGAAAGATTTTCTCAGCAGAAGCAGGCCTGTGCAGGAAAGAATCAAAATAATTTCAGTGCTCACTTCATTCCTCAGCAAAGTTTCCTTCATCTGCCACCTTTGTGACAGATGCTTATGACTGTTCACAAGGCAGGTCATACTTCTTTATATCATATGCTCCCTCCTGCCTTGGCTTACCCTAGCTTTGCTGCTGGCTTCACAAAGAATGAAGAGCATTCAATGAATGAAGAGCTTGTGATGAGAGCAAGCTACACCCCCATGACCAGCTCTGTCCCTTATTTCTCAACATCATCACACAAGGCTACAAATGTAAATAGCTGCTGGTGAAGGATCTGGAGGTGGCTTAAAGTCATTAGAGTGTGGGAGAAAAATCTTAAAATCTGGCACTAAATCTGGCCATTTCCAGAGTCCAATGAAAAGGCAAACAAACTACATAATATATGCCACAATTTCTAATTCTGCTTCTTGTCTTAGACAGGAAACAATAGAATTGTTCCCCTTTGGGAAAAACTCATCCTCCATCTTCAGAGGTTAGACTTCCCTTGTTTAGTGGGAGAACACTGGTCCATATTACTGTGTCCTGTGCATTTTGCTGCTGGGAAGGGCACATGCAGCTTAGCAGGTCCCCAGCCAGGAGGTTCCCCATGGCCCTTGGGCCTCTGGTTATGCCCCCGCCACAGTTACTACTTCACTGCTCCTTCACTTGGAAACCCCACATAAGCCATACCCAGGAAGTCAATCATAGTGAGCTCCTAACTCCAGTTCCTTTATTCAAGGTAACAGAGACCAATGGGACAGATGACCAATAGGAGAAAGCATGTCTGTGGCTCTCAATCCACCCTACCCACCCATTTCCCAAGGCTGCTCTGGAGGTACATTTGTGTCTCCTGATGCAGGATTCTGGGCTGCCACCCCAACTTGGCCCCCATGAAGAAGGCAGGGAGTGCATCCGGACCCACAAATCATAGTAATACACTTTGACCTTCTTTTTACATTTTATCCACAGAGTAAACGGCAAAGGCTTCAGGCACAGAGTTAAAGGTATGTGCTGATCTAAAACCTTCAGTCTAAAATAATCCCAAGGCATTTATTTCCCCAGGAAGGCCAGGATAGTTCTCTGACCTCCAGGTTTGGGCTTCTTCCAAGATCACCCATCTGTGGGAGGCTGTACTTTGTCTCCCCATCCTGGTGGTTAATTATGCGAACACACACACAAAAACTTTGCAGTTTGAAAGAAGAGAAATATTCCACTTAAATCCCACAAAGTCTATAACAATTCTCCTGCTTCAATTAAGCAACATAGGACCAGTTCATATTTCTGAGCCCAGAATCATACTCCACAAACTTTTAGTGCCTATAAAGGGGACTGTTGTCAACTTTTTTGAATAACAAGGTCATGATACCCATTGATCACCCTCCAGTTACACAAAGGCCTAATTAAAATGTTCTTGCCTTGTGTCAGGTCACATTTTTAGCTGAGGTATGCTCCTATATCAGTTTCCATAAACACACTAGGTGGTCTATAGATTTATGATTCCCCTTGACCCAGAGTAACTCCAACCAGTTAGGGAAAGTTCTCTTTTAAAACTCTGAGCCTTGTAACCAGAAACAGCCTCCTCCAGACCTGAGGAACCACTGTGGGCTTGACAGTGGCTGGGAAGGGCTCTGCTTTGGATTGCCCAAACCATGGTGGGTTTAGCAACAACGTCAGGCTCTGGCAGCAGCTGAACTGCAGCAGAAGTCATCTGGGTAGGCTGGAATTCTCAGTAGGGTGGGAAGAGCTGGAACTGACCCTTGACTCTGAGTAAGCACTTCTTAGTCCCTCCAGGAAGGGCTCCATAAAGAAGGAAAGGAATATATACCTTCCTACACTGGACACGTGGACTCTCAAGGGACACACTCAGAAACAGCCCATGGAATTGCATTATATACTTACCTAACTGGGAAAGTGGGACATAGTTCTACATAACATTTTATTCCCCCCAAAATATGGTAGGAGGTAGGTACTATTTTGATTCTCATTTTATATATCAGGAAAGTAGGCTTTGGTTAAATATCTTGTCCAATCCCACGTAGCTAGTAAGTGGAAAACAGGCTTTGGGCTTGGATTTGCTGGCCTCAAAGCCCTTGTTCCTTGTTCCACTGCTATGGATAGCTGTAAACAGTGATGAACTTCATCACACCTCAGATTCTTCATGTGGCAAGCCCTGGATCATGCCGGCCCTGAGCTCTTCCTGCAGCAAGGACACAGACTAGATCTGGCTCCTGAAATGAGCCACAACTAGATGCTCAATGTTTTCATTCATTTAGTGTTTAGCAAATACCTATTGGTATATGCTCAAGAATATGCTCGGCTTTAGGAGGAAAAAAAAAAAAAGAAGTCTTAACACCTGGGTAAGGTGAATATGTCATGATGAATGATACAAGGCAATCTATAGTGAAGAACTAAGTTGCACAGTACAGACTATATAATTTTACAGTAGCTCAGCAAGGAGATGAGCATGGATTATACTGACTCAGGCAAGGCTTTATAAAGAAGGGACTTGAGCCAGACTCTCAGGAATGGGGAGGACTTGGGTAAGAGAAGAGACTTAGACACACTTACAGACCCCCTCTCCAAAAACCAATTACTGTGAACCAATTTCTTTCAAAACTAGTGATGTCATAAAATTAGCTTTTATTTTTCTTCAAATCATAGAGATTCTGTATTTAGAAAAATGATATAAACACAAAATTTTAGAAACATGTTATCATCGAAAGAAACTAACATTGTGTCATGACCTTTTGTAGTCGCTCATGGGATGTCTTAGGATTTTCTAAGAGTGTTCTGGATTGGCAACAAATAGTTTGTTTAGGATATAGGCATCTATCTCCATCTGAGAGGCTTTTAGAAATATAATAAAGGAGAAGAGATCAAAATACCCAGTTCTAGAAACCTACATTATTTCCTAAGTTTTAACAAGATGACAAGAAGCCTTTAAACTGGAAGGGCAAATTTCACCCATGAGCTACAAATGTCTTTGGATCTGATCTGGCCATTGGCAATCAGATGTTTTGCTACACCCAACAATTAACTGAACAGAGACTGAGTTCAGTAAAACAGCCTCCACCCACGCAGAGGACTTTGATAAACAGGATGGTTTGAGGGAGGCACCATCTGGATAGGGCACTAAGCAAATGATCAGCAGCCAGCAAGCCTCACTAGTCTCTGCTGCAGTTACTAAAGGGAAATCTCCTTTTGCTGGTTGTTGATTCATGGTAAACATGGAGGTACAGTGCCCCCAGAATAACAGAAGGAGAAGGAAACCTTAGAGGCAGGTGAGAGCAATCTCCTGGGGAAAAGCTGAGCCCAGGGCAAAGTCTGATGAGAGTACCAGCATCTATCCTCATTCACTCCTAAGTGAAACCTGGGGCATGGGGTATGTCCTTTTTAACATTGTTTTTGAAATCTATAACCCTAGAGCAATACCAATTCCAGCTTAATTCCTAAAATACTCATTTTTTTTCCAGACAATTGCTTCCTCACTTAGTCCTCCCCCACCTCAAGTTTCTTCCTTTTTCTAATCTTTCCTACACTGTGGAACCAGATTAATCTTCCTAAATATAACTTGGCATGCCACTATATTTGTCCAGGATTTGTTCATTTTACTTCTTCACACAGAGTGGATATAGAAGAGGACCAAGACTCAGTCATGGAATTCAAAGGTACAACTCAACTTGGCCAAACACACCCCCTCATCCCGTCTCTCACCATCTCTTGAATGGGTCTCTGCTTCCTTGGGGCTGCTGTCAGCCTGCATCCCTTCCCTCTGCCTTTCTAACTCCTGTGCGTCCTCAGGATCATGGTCCAGTCCTACCTCCGGCAGTAGGGCACTTGGGGAAACCCTGGCCCCAGGTCCACATTACTTAGGGCAGTCGTTGCTCACTTGAAAGTTTCCCCAAAGCAAAGGCTTAATATCCTAAGCTATGTCCTGCTGTGACATGTGAAATTGATTTTTTAATTTATCCAAGAAATACACCACCAATCGTTTCCATCCTGGCAAGAGTGCCTCTGCTTGTGACTTCTATGCCCTCAGAAATTGTCCTTTATTCTTCTTAGATTTTTCTCGGAAAGAATGGTGCTTAGTATGCTTTGAATGAATATTTTTAGGAAAAAGGAAAAAAGTGGCCATTTTTTTCTGACTGAACTTGTAATTTATAAACAAATGTAGTTATGCACACTTGCAAAGAACCCTGGAAACTGTATAAATTGACTTGAATTCTTACTATACTTTTTTTTTCGTACCGGGGATCAAACTCAGGACCTTGTGCGTGCAAGGCTGGCAGCAGAACTACTGATCTAAATTGCCAGCCTGCTTTTACTATATTTTTTAAAATATATTTCCTAGTCTTTAGCTAAATAGAAGGTATGTGTTTTACTTATCCATGGAATGAATAACATAAGTTAAGGCTAGAACTGCCTGGATCCTAGGAAGCTTAAAATAATGAAAGTGAACCATAAAATTGTAAAAAGAAAGCTTCTAGCAAAAAAGGAGGGGGGAAGGGAGTCTCCTTCAAAATCTAAGTCTACTTCTTTTATAATCTACACATTCCTTAATTTTTTTTTTTTTTTTGTACTGGGAATCAAACTCAGGACCCTGTGCTTGCGAGCCAGCTGACAGGATCACTGAGGTAAATCCCTGGCCCTTTTTTCTTTTCTTTCCTTTTTCTTTTGTTTTGCATTCTCTAATTTTTTAAAGTATCATCAAAACATACCTTTCAGAGTCTGGAGGGGAGCTCAGTGGTAGAGTACTTGCTTAGTATGTGCAAGTTACTGGATTCTACTTTCAATACTGCAAAAAAGCAAAACAAAATAAAAAACAAAGCAACATCCTTCAAGACATTCCTTTAAATGTGACAGTCCTCCAAACCATATATAAAATACAAATACTAATCTCAGCTTGCTAAGGGAAAATAACAAAGGCTAATTAATATTTAAAGCTGACCATCACAAAGCTGTTTTTTAAAAGTTTTTATTTTATTGATGAGCTTTCAAATCCCCAACAGGCTAGTGCCTAATTTGGAGCTATTTCTTTCTCCTTCGCCCTCCTCTCCTCTCTCTGCCTCTCTTCCCACCCCCCAAAAATGCTTAATATGTTTCAGTCATCGTAACCTGAGCCAGCCTGAATGGATTCACTAAATGTGTCTTTATGTGAACTAAAGAAAATCATTACTGAGGCAACTACGGGAAGATTCTTTCCCATATTCGATTTCTTTTCCAATAGTGCAAATTTTGCTCCTAGAGAAAATATATTTCTTTTGTTCAATTCCTAAGTTTAGAAATTGCTGTTTGTTTTTTAAGAGGAAAATTTCCTTGAAAGGAAGGAAAATACACTTCTCAATATTCCTCAGGCCAACCACACCCTCCCAGGGCCTTTCCAGGCCAGGCCTCCTGGAAGCACAGGAAGATTCTTTCCCATATTTTATTTCTTTTTCAATCGCCAGTACTTTCAGTTGCTGAACACTGCTCAGTTTCTCCAAGAGCCTCACTTGTGTCTCTTCCTCTGGATTCCTACTTTCTGAACCCTCACATCACCTTCAACTTGGGTGGCACATGAAGCTTGAACAACTCTAGAGTCTTACCAACTTCGAGTGAACAAGAATCTACCTAGGAGGGAATAAAATAAATGTACATTTATTAAATAATCGAATTGGCTCCTCATTCTACATTCACTTTCACTGCCATTTAACGACTAATTATAATATAATTATTAGCTAAAATATGTCTGGTACTGTCCACTGTCAGGAGTTATAGAAAATATATATATGATAAAGTTTTTTACATTGATACATTTTCAGTTTAGGTAGAAAGGAAAGGTTAAAAAGCTTTGAATAACTGGTTAATAAATTCCAGCCATGGTAATACGTACCTATAATCCCAGCATCTTGGGAGGCTGAGGCAGAAGGATTGCAAGTTCAAGTTCCACCTGAACTGCTTTGTGAGACCTTGCCTTCAAAAAAAATTTTTTTAAAGGGGATGAGGATGTAATACAGTGGTAGAGAGCCCCTGGGTTTGATCACCAGTGTCAAAAACAAGAGGGCAATAATTAAGTTCTTACGTGACCTGATAAGTGAAAGAGGACATTAAATAAATGCGGATGCAAGTATGTATGGGGAAATAGAAGACATGGGAAGAAAAAGGACAAAGTACCTACTGATGTCAAACACTCTTGCCTCCCTGATACCACCTAGTATTGTGCACAGTAGGCTTCTTAATTAAGAGTGTTTGGTTGCAAGACATACAAACCCCTCAAGCTTACAAAAGTGAAGAGTAATTTATCTAAGGGTCCAGGGGCATTTTTCAGGACCAGAGAGGAAAGAACAGCTAGACTCATCCAGACAACAGGAAAGCATCTGTGTTACAGTTTGGATTTGAAATATCCACCAAAGGCCTCATGTGTCAGAGGTGGGGCCTCTTTCAGAATGTGATTGGATGTGAGGGTGCTATACTCATCAGTGGATTAATTGAGTTAATAGCTGAATGTGCTGTTAGGAGGTGGGGCCTGGTTGGAAGAGGTGAGTCACTGTGAGCATGACCTAGAATGATGTATTCTTATCCCTGGTTTCTCTCTGTTTCTCTTTCATATTCTCTGTCTCTCTGTCTCTCTCTGTGTGTGTGGTGTGTATGTGTGCGCGCACGCATTCACGTGCACTCTTCCTGGCTGCCACCATGGGTTGAGCAGCTTTCCTCCACCATGCCCTTCTCCCATGCTGTTTTTGCTTTGGAGCCAGTTAGGCTCCAAGGATTAAAACCATGGGCCAAAATAAACCTCACCTCTTTTCAGTGCTGCGTGTTGGGTATTTTGTCCTCATCACAGGAATGTAAGTAATATGCTCTGTCATCATCTGTCCCTGGAACAGTGGGATCACTTGATGCTGCTCTGGATTCTTTAGGGGGTCTCTGGAGAGCAGGTCAAACTGGTTCCCTATGTCAATAGCTCTTACTTCTGGGTCTTTGTGACCTTGGGCTGAGTGTGGTTGCCTATTCCTCTGTGTAAAGCTAGGGTCCTCACGGACTGATCAGCTGCTCCCTTTGAGATAGGTCTCTAGGGCCATGGTGCCTCTGCTGCTGTAGTGTGAGCAGGCAGGATCTTCAGGCAAGGTTCTAGGCAAAGCTTGGAGACAGGGAGGAAATGATTGGCATCTCCAGCACAGAAGACACTTGGATCCTAGCTTCTGTCTTTGATTTTACCAAAGGATAATGCCTTTGTTTAGAGAAAGGTTTAATTCTCCTCTCTTCCCCAGAGGTTACTACCCTGGCATATGGGAAGTAGAAATGTTTGTGAGGGATCACATTGCACTTGGCATGTTTGTGTCAAAAGAATATTGAGTCATCAGACTTGATTAATGGGCTTTGGTTGAAGAGTGTGAGTCATGGAACTCACCTGACATCCAGAAATAGTGCACTGATTTGCTCAGGGTCTTCCCTAGCTCCAGGACAAGCCCTTGCTGAGAAGCAAGCATTACAGATGGGGGGGGGGGTGGCCCAGCCAGCCTGGGATAGAGAGGACATCCTTGGGCACAGTGAGCAACTTGCTGTGTTTTACTTTCTTTGTATCAAGCTTGGATCCAACCTGGTTCACCTCTTCAGTGTGGACTCTCATAAATCTTAGGCTTCCCAACAATCACAAGCGATATTATAGCCACTTCATCAGTTCCTGCACACACCACCTAGAATAGCAGGGACAGGAGAGGGGAGGAAATGACTGTGTGTCACTTTGGCCCACCTTTCTGCTGGCCTTTGCCTCCCAGTTTCTGCATGCCTTCAGGAGAGCTAAGCCTATAGCTTTATTGGATCCCATCCCTCCATTTGTGTTAATCTCCTGAGTCTCTTCACCCGAGTAACTTTGTTCTGCCTGAAAGAATAACAGAGATGTCAGTTAGGGCTCACCAGAGGAACAGATTATGCATATGATTCTATAAAGGATTTACTAGGTAGGACTTACAAGGGCCACCTAAGGAATCAGGAATAGAAGAATTCAAAATGGCCATCTGCACATTGGAGGGCCAAAGGATCCAGTCAAAGGTCAAAGCCCTGGAGCTTACTGCAGAGTTTAGTGCAAGTCCATGTTGGAAGGTCAAAGAATCTGTGTTAGAAGGCTGAGGAGTCTGCACTGGAAGCCTGGAGACAAGTGTCTAAAGGCAATGGCAAAGGCCAGAGCTTCTTCCAAAAAGAAAAGGGAAGACTTCCTTCTTCTTTTCCTTTTTACTCCATCCAGACTAAAAGTATATGGGTAGGTATCACCCACATCCAGAGTAGGTCATCCCGTCTCAGTTCCAAGCCTACAAGTCAGTCATCCACAGACACACCCAAAGATTTACTAATCTGTTAGGTGGTTCTTACTTGAGTCAAGTTGACATTTCACAATTAATGATCATTTACGTACTAATTCAAGCTCTGCCATGAAGTTCCAGTATGGTTGTGGTCAAGATGCTTACCCACTGTGGGCTGCAACATATTCCCTCAATAAAAAATAAGCCCCTTCTAAAAGCAAAAACCTAGACCAAGGATCCTGCTCAGTATCCCAGGACTGACTCCAGATTTTACTCTCCAGGATCCTGCAGTCTGATGGTTTATCCTAATAGCTGCCAGAGCAGTAAAGTGGGTCAAATGGGATATTTTAACACGTATTCATGAAGCATCTCTGTGACCCTCATCCTCATACTCCTGTAACATTTCCTCATAACATAGATTTTCTAATCTTATTTCACTGGTGGGAAACACTTCCTAGGGTAATAAATGACTGGACAAGCCTCCTTGGCTAGAAATTGATGGAGTTGAAGCCTTGAATGTCTAAACTCAAGCTCAAAATTTAGTCCTATACAGACTAGCACAGCCATTGGCTCCACACACAACATATATATATATATCAACCAAGGTTGCTGTGGCACTCTGGGAGGGAAGGAATGATGGTGGCAACAACCAGCCTTGGATTGAAGTTCACACTGCCATGCTAATGAATAGGATGGTGTCAGGAATATCAGTTAGAGAGGAAAACACTTAAGAAGCCAAATATCATCACTATGAAGATTCAGAGCCAAGACATTCTGTATTTGGTCCCCACCAGAACCATTAAAGCAAAGGCTCTAGAACAAAGTCTGGTGTATGCTGCAGTGGGACCCATCCATTTTGTACAGATTGGGCTTCAGAGGTGAAACACTCCATGAGAAATTCATTCCCATCAGCTGCTCTTCTGAAAGATCCCAACCATTGCCTTGAAAGAACTCTAAGCCTCTGGGAGACCTTCCACTTATACAGGCTTCATTTTCTTTGGTATCCCAGTTATTATGGTTACAGAGCAGCATAGGACAACTGTTCACTATGTTCAGGGATCACAAGGGCCAGGAATGGCACAGAGCATGGGGGAAGCTTGTCTCAGATGCATCTAGTCTGGGCCTCCCACTGGAAGGCTAGAGGTTGGATTCACCTGAAGCCACACTCATCCAGATGTCTGACATTCTGTCTAGTGCTGGGGAAAGAATAAGTTCTCTTCTCCTCTTTTAAGAGGTCTTCAGGTGGACCTAAGAATTAAACGTACATGAGAAAGATTAACAGGAAAAAAATCATACAAGTTTTATTCATTTTTGCAAACTCAAGTCCTAAAAAATGAAAAAAGCAGAAAAGCTTTTATACTTTTTAGATGAAGAAATGATAAATTTGTGAAAAAATGACAAGACAAAGGGTTTTGAGCTAGGAGCAATAAATTATGGGGAAGTCACTAGGAGATATAAGTGGGGTAAAACTAGTAGAAGATAAGGGTGGGCTTAGTAGTTTTATTTGTGAAAATCCATTGAAGAATCAATTTCCAGGCACTGGTGACAAGGGTGTTCTCATCTTGGGACAAGGAGGACAACTTTATCATGGGAAGTCTTATGGCCTGCCTTAGACAAAAAAGGCTCAGCCCTTTCTGTGCCTGTGTTTCTCAAGTGCTTTCAGCTCAAAACAACCACTATGCTAAATTGATATTTTTGGGAGTAATGTGCACTTAATTCCTTCACTAGGAATTCTCAAATACCCATTGGGGCTGCTTGGGCACCTCTTTCTTTCCTGCATGGTGGTTGTAGGGGAAGCTGGATTCCTTGTGTGATACCTCAGGACTCCGAAGGCCTGTGTCCCAGGAGAGCCAGAGCATCCCTCTCTGACCCAGCCTCAGAAGTCGCACAGTGCCTCCTTCACCACATTCTGTGTATTGATCACTCATAATGTTGGAAGGAGTGTCATAAGGTGCTGGAGAATCAAGTAGAACTAACAACCTTCTGTGGCCATTTTAAAAGCACTATAATCTGCTTTAATATTAAAATTCTTCTGAATCTGTCCCTGGGCTCTGGAAGGGTCAAATTGGTCTTGACTAATGTCTAAAACCTCAGCTAGTACCAGACTGGCCCCAGAAATGGAGTGAATATCTTGCTAGATATTTCATACTTGAACACATCCACAGCCAAACCAATCCTCACTCCTACCCCTCACCCCTACATAAATGGCAGCCCAAGTCATCTCAAGCCCTACTAATTCTTATTTTTTATTATCTCTCTCCCCCTTCCTTTCTATTTCATTACCTGCCACACTAATTCCAGCTTTAAGTCACTTGTGGTTTGTTGTCAATTGCAAAGAATGCTAATTATCCTTAGTATCCATTTTCTCATTTCTCTATGGTAATAAACCTCTTATTTTTAGCTAGGCCTCCTATCCATAAAGATTTCATTTTCCAGCCTTTGTCAATAGAGATGGTTCTAATGCTAGGTTCTGACTAATATCATGCAGGGTGGTTTCAAATCATGACCATAGAATCCTTCAATGGTCCTGCTATTGGGAAGTGAAGTTTACACCATTGAACCTGAATACAAGCTCTTTGACTACTTGGCCAAAAGTGATTCTAGGTCCATGTTGGATCTAAATCTTAGGAAATAGAGATTTTCCACTTTTTATCTCTTTCCCACTCCCCTTAGCACCCAGCTACCATACTGGGAAGAAGCCAAGTAGCCACTTGTCAGTATTTCTGACCACATCTCACAAGGTCCCAGCTGACAGCCAGCATTTACCATCAGGTGTGTGGGTGACCGAGTCTGTGTATGGTTCCACACCCCAGCTGTTGAGCCCCCACAGCCTTCAGGCTACCAAAGTGGGTGAAATAGCGAGCACAGTGAGTTGACCTCACCATGCCCTGCCTGCATTGCAGATTCATGAGGAAAACACGATTGTAACTGTGTTCAGACACTGAATTTGGGCTGTTTGTTGTCCAGCCAGCAATCATTGGAATAATTTGAAGTGGCTAAGTTTGCTGACTTCAGGCCCATTTATTGCCATCTCTTGAGTAAAGAGTAAAAGTCCTTTTGTTTAAGCTGTTCCTTTGTCGGTCACTCATAGCTGAAGTTTATCTCATTCACTACAGCAGTCTCTTACCTGCTGTTCCCATGTCTGGGTCTTACTCAGTCCCAATCTTACTTCCACATAATTGTTGGAAATCTTGGCTTTGCACAATCTCTTTGATGTTCTGTGTTCTGTGGCATATTCCACTTCTAAAGGAGTTTAGTTCTTATTCTTTACCCTGATACCCACAGGCCATGGGTATACAGCTCCACCTACCTCCTTGTCTCCTCCAACTCTTTCTGCTTCTTCCATTGGCACTTCCCAAACTGCAGTATCTGTACCCATAGAGGATGGGCAGAGTGTCAGGGATACTCAAAGCCCTAGGAAAAACAATCTACCTCTTTCTAGAGTATGAATTTTACAAATAGCAGGAGAAAGGATTTTAAGCTTTTATTTCTTCATGACAATTTCAGTATTTTTATAAATTACTACAAGCATCACTATGTTACAAAATAGAGTGCAACAGGGAAAAAATGTGAGAGGAGGAAAAAAATGGAAGCAGGGTCTTTGCAGGTAGGGAGGGGTGGGGGGCGGGGGTGAAGGGAGGGCAGGGGAAGGGGAAAAAAAAATAAGAACCAAGAGACTCATGTAGTGGTACAGGATCCCAATGATGAATGCAACTGTATTTTATACCTAAAATGTACCAATAAAGTTAATGGGGAAAATAAATAAATAAATAAATAAAAATAAATTGGCAATCCAAAAAAAAAAAAAAAGAGTGTAACATTTATTATATTATGTGTTAAAGATAAAACATTAGGTCATTTCTTGCTGAGGGGAGGCCAATTTACCCCAGGCTACAGGTACAAAGATGGATCTCCTTTTTACTAGGTTCAGAGTACCTAGGTAATAGTACTATAGCATAAAATTTGAGATGCATTCATTTATTCCCTACAAATGCATTGAGCTTTGTGGTGATCAACAAAGTAAGAGTAATTTAAATGGCAAAAAGGAAGGAGTTAGACGGTTAAATTTCACTGATTCAGGGGCTTCCTGACATGACAGCTGGTGATTTTGAGAAGCTCTTAGCTCTTCCTTCATGCCTATGCACAGGTCTTTCTGCCTTTCCTTCCTGTTGTCACAAAATGGCTGCCATAACTCCAGAAATCAAGTCCTGAGGTAGTTTTTTTTTAAAGGATAAAGTGTTGATAGTCTCATATCCCATTTTTATTAGTCAAAGTACAAACCTTCTCCAAGCTGTTCAAAGACCTGAACATTCCCATGGGCGTGTCTCTGTAAAAAGGAAGCTCTCACCATGAATAAATCAATCACCTAGGGTTCAGCAGTCTTCTTCCCTCATTTCAAACAACACCAACACCAACAACAAAATCAGGATTCTGTTAACAAAGAGGAGGGGACTAGATTTTGGGAAGACACTGCAATGTCAGCTTGGTTTTCTGGTTGATCCTCCAGCTGACACACAGTAGGGGGCCAATAAACAATTCCTTGTGTTTTGTGTGGGAACAGAAATCAGCAATGTGCAGCATACACAGTCTCTCCACAGCCCCCATCCACACATGTGCTCTCCATGGCAAGACCTCCCACCAGCTGAGAGTCAGCACAGTCACAGGCTGAAGGCATAGCCCTGCCCACCCAGCACAGAACTCAGCTCAGGGAATGGCAAAAGCAACTCTCCACCCAAGTACCAAACACATCTCCACTCACCCAAGAGAAAAAGGGAAGTTCTGTGAAGGCAACTCTCAGGACACAGCCCCCGAATATTCAGAAAATGTGAAGATCTCCACCCAGTCCCAGTCCAACAGCTGGACTTCTGTGAGTCCCTACTCAAGCATGATTTCTTGGGGTTTCTGTACTGACATCAGAACTAAGCATTTTTTTCCATGCTCCACATAGTTGTCCAGACAGATGTGTTTAGAGCACAAGGAGACCCTGAAATTTGCAAAAGTACAGCCAGGCATCTAGAATTTAAACATGCTATATTTCCCTACAGGCACATTTTTAGGAGACTCTTGGGCCTGTAAGGCTTGAGGCCTCTTCACTGGCAGCTCTGACTTCACACCCCAAGTCAGGGAGGGGCCCCCTGGCTCCTCTCCAGGGTTACCCTCTGCCTGCTTACCCTTGGGTGTACAGGAAGTCACAAATGGGACCAAAAGAAGAAAAGAGAGACCTGAATTTGAGAAGAAAAACACAAGAGGCCTCATTCAACCCAGACATCACAAAGGAGCAACAGGAAAGATCCAAGAGCTCCAAGGCCTGTGATCCACCGAGCATGTTAGCTGCCAGGAGAGCATTTCTGAACCATTTCTTAACACTTGGCAATGAGGCATGGATGTTTTAAACTGCGCTTGTGGCTGAAGAGCTGAAAGTATTACATCTGTAAACAACAATGGACCTTAACCTTCTTGTACTCTAATGATTTTCACTTAAAATACTGGAAGTTTTAAGGAACACTCTTTGAGGCTAAAGTTTTTTACCTGTTCCTTAAGTCACCTAACAAAGCAAGTCTCCAGAAGAAACAAAATCTTCTTTAAATTCTTAATATCCTTTTTTTTTTAATGGTACTGGGAATTGAACTCAGGGTCTTCACACTGAACTACATCCCTAGCCGTTTGCTGTATTATTTATTTTGAGACAGGATCTTACTAAGTCACTAAGTGGCTGAAACTGGGCCTGAACTTCCAGTCCTCCTGCCTCAGCCTCCCAGAGTGCTGGAATTAAAGGCATGTGTAACCACACCTGGATCTTAATGTTCTTAAAATTTTGAATCCTTTGGTATTATGCCTGTATGCAATCAGCCTTTGTATTTTCTGATAAGCTCTTACATGTGGGGACACGTTAATCAATATTTACTGAATGCTAACTCTATACCAGTGCTCTTTCCAATGGAAGAAACAATGAAAGTCTATTAGAAACATCATGAGCCATCCATTTCATTGAACAGGTTATGACATCTTGCTAATTAGGGCCTCATTTCTTAGCCCTACTTAAGACTGATTACATATATGAAGATCAGCCTTCAATGGATACTGTATACCTATCGAATGATGAGGCAGATCAGTATGTTTGTTTCCTGTGGGCACTGTAACAAAGTGCTTGTCACAAACGACAACAGCTGAAAACAGCAGATGTTTATTCTCTTACAGTTCTGGAGACTAGAATTCCAAAATCAAGGTGTCACCTAGGCCATGCTTCCTCTAAGGACTCCAAGGGAGGGTTCTAACTTGGCCCTTCCATGCTTCTGGAATTGCCAGGAATCCTTGGTGTCCTCCCTTGCCTTATAGAAGTGTTCCACCAATGTTTGCCTCCATCATTACATAGTATTCTTTCTCATTGCGGGTCTGTGTCCAAATTTCTCTCTTCTAAGGGCAGCAGAGATTAGGTTATGGCCCACCCTAATCCAGAATGACTGCATTTCAAATTGATTACATCTGCAAAGACCATATTTCCAAGTATGATCACATTCACAGATACTGAGGGTTAGAAACTGAACATATCTTTTTGAAGAGATGCAATTCAATGCAGTACACTGTCCATGTTATGTAAAAAAATAATGAAATGCTGCCAGAGTTTTAAAATACACCTGCAAGTTCTTTGGCACTTCTTTTGTAGAGAGTGAAATCTTGTGTCTGCCCCTTGAATCTGGGTGTGATTGTTACTGCTTTGACCAATATAGTATGGGAGAAGTGACATTATATGGCTTTCAAGTTTCGATCATAAAAAACCACACAAGTTCAACGTTGTTGACTGAAACACACACTCTTAGATCCTTGAGGCACCATATAAGAAGACCAGGTACCCTGAGGATACCATGTTTTGAGGACACCCAAGCCACTTGAAGAGGCCAGAAACAGGCACTCCAGTGCCATTTTGGTTTTGCCAGATGAGACTCCAAACTTCATATTCTATTCTATTCTTTATATTCTATTCTAGCAGTAAACCAGACCTTTGTCCTCTAGCTCAACCTCTCACTCAGAATTCATATGATAGAATGAAATGGTTGCTCTAGGTTGGTTTTACATGGCAGCAGATAATAGACCAAGGTTTACAAAACATCATGAATAGTACAGTCACACTTTTTTAAAAAAAAGTATGAATGAGTGTGCATGCACAGGACAAGTCTAGAAGGTTTGACCCCAAACAATGAAAAATGATTATTTGGGAAGTAAGTTGGAATTAACCCTCTTCTTTACAGCTTTTTGATTTTTCTGAATTCTTTACATTGATTTCATGTTGTTTAATAATTCATTTTATATGGGGGAAAAGGTCCCACTGAAGTATGGTGCTTGTGTGTCCACAAGCAATGAAGGACCCCCCCAAAGATGACTGGACCCTTTCTGTCCTGTATCCATAATCAACATAAATGCTTTTGAAACCAAAGTTCAGGTGAGTTTACGTCAGAGGTTAAATGTGATCTCTTCAGGGGTGAGTCCAAGAAGCAAAGTAGCTAAAAAGGAGGCTCAGGAACTTTTGTACAGGAGTTTGGAAACAGGAGATGGTGGAAGGGCAATGAAAAAGGTGGGAATGTCCATTGGGGGCATAGTTGAAGGCCTCAGTGCTGTAATGCCTTTCTGCTGGCAAGGAAAGAGACAGCTTATGCATCCCCACTTGCCAAATGGGTGCCCTCTTGCCCCACAGAACTTGGCATGTGTGCCTTCGATGTCATTTCTACTACTGCTAGCAAAGTTTCTGACACAAAGTGTGTCACTGGAGCACATCTTTTTCTGTCAGGGACATAGTATTCAAAGGTTAACAACACTTTCTGCCAAGAACACAGGCACAAATCTTGGCATGACAAAGGCCCTCTTAAATGGTCACACTTTAGAAACCAGGGAGAAAGCAGGGAGAAGCAAAAAGGCCACAACTGAACTGAACAGACCTTGTGACTTCCACAGAAAAATATGCTTGAATGAAGCCAAGGGTGAGTTAAGCATTATATGCATGGTTTCCATGGAAATGCTAAATGCAAACAGAGCATCAAGGAGGAAGGCATTCATTAAACAGAGCAAAAGTTCCCAAACCCTGGGACCAGCACTTTCTTTCCCTGCAGCAGCTTTCCCCTTCTACAGAACATTCCGGACAAGGGACACCAGGCACAATAGCCGCCACAGAGCTAGAGGAAGTCCCCAGAGACCAGACAGGAAGTGGTTATAAGTGCACTTTGAGCAATACTGGGGCAACCTGAGATCCTTTGTGAGTATCCTCCAGGGTACAATCACTTCATTTATATCCCATCCTAGCCACTTCTGCTAAACTTGTGATCTTGAGTGTGCACCCATCGGCCTGTTAGTAGATCCTCTGGTTGCTTAGAGTTAACTACTTACTTGGCTTGGTGTGGTTTTTATAAGGCGCCTAAGACACACAGGTAGAAATTGCAGTCATTCCTGCCAGCTGCCTCCTTTTGTCCTTCCTATCACAAAATGAAACATCTTCAATTCCCAGCCCCTAAACCTCCCAACTTTAAGGATTATGTGATATCTTCTCTCAGAAGGGTTCATGTCCCTTCCAATTAGCCTTTGTTGTGTGCAAAGCTCTAACTAGATTTTCCATACTCTCACCCTCAACAACTCTCCTGGCTCAGAAAAATCTCCCTCTAACTCTTTACTTCATCATGCTTGTCATGATATCCAGGGCACACTACTTCCTCATCTTCACTTCCTACACACACACACACACACACACACATACACACACAGAAGTCCATTCCTATGCCCCAAATGACTATATATAAGTATGGCAGAAATTGATTGTTCATAGCACAAATTTGACAAAACTGAAGAAAGAGTGTTGGGTAGAACAGAATGCCTTCTCAAGTCCTAGAAAAGACAAGAACAAAAGAAGTTATATTTGGTCATGTTCATACAAGAGCTGGCAGGAAGGTGAGGCCCTGCTATGAACTTTGGTGGTTTCTGGAGCCATAGAGTCCAACAGAGAGACTTCCCTAAAGTGGAGATGGGGACTAGCAACAGACTTAGACTATTTCTAGTACTGCAGCAACACCAGTTGTGGAGGAGAAGGCTAGGTGTTTAACAATACCAGCCCTCTTCCTCTACAGTGAATCCTTTGATGGGAGACCTGGGAGACACCTGTTTTCAGGCATCCCTACACCTAGGTGTTGCTGTGTGCCTTAGTCCTCTATGGAAGGTAAGGGGAAATGTCTCAGTTTCAGCCCCACCCTTAAAACAAAGCACATACACTCTTCTACAATTTCCCCAAGGATCCTAGGACCCAACTTCAATCTTCAAATGAAGACAACACCCCATGACAGATGGGAAAGAAACTCCAGATTCCTGAGTGACTATGTAGAGCTAAGAACCCTGCAACCCACTCTGGACCACTCCATGAAGGAAGAACAAACTTTTGTATTCTTTAACTCTGTTCTATAAGGTCTCTTTGTTAGGGTAACAAAACTAAGCATCCGTGACAAAGCTCCCAATGTTTACTGTATCCAGCCCGCTGTAGCCCCTTGTCCACACCAGCTGAAAAGCATCATCATCAGACAATCAAGATGCCCAATACTAGCTGGCATTGAATCATTAACTGCTTTAAGTTCATCATTTCATTTACTCCACATGACATATGAGATAATTTTCATATCCTATCTCTACTGGCCAGAAAATAGAGGCTTGTGTTCATAGGTTTGTTTTCATAATAACAGTGTGGCTCATTTGATGAGTAAAAGCCAAGACAGATTTAGATTGTACAGAGTTAAAAGTAAAAAGCCACACCTCATGCTGACCAATCTCAACGTCCCATTCCCTCTTAAATGATATATAAAGTTTATATATATAGGAT
>NW_004624759.1:4818502-4839521 GCF_000247695.1 Heterocephalus glaber
ACAAATATTAAAATAAACTATTTATAATTACCTTTGTTCTAGCAATTTCACTTTTAGCCAGTTCATCTATAGAAATACTCATGTAAATGTACAAAGGGGTGTATAAATTTAAATCTGCACTAATATTTGCAAATATATCCAAATAATAATCTATCACATTATATTCCTATGAACTTTATGACTGCATTTATATATACATATATATTTTTTTGGTACTGGGGATCGAACTCTAGTCCTTGTGGCTGCACAACAGGCAGGGAAACCACTGAGCTAAACCCCTAGCCCTACCTTTATATCTTTAAGCCATTACCAACAGTGCTTATTGATATTGGTTTAATTTTGACAAATTTGACAGGTTAAAAATTCAATATCTTAGTAGATACTTTGTTAATCTCTATTGAATAAACATTTAAAAATCATATGTATTTATTTATTGTATTTCTTCCTCTATAGAATTGTCAAATAATACTGGCACATTTATGAATCAACTGGCATATCCTTTGTCTAATTTTTCTTGAGTTGTCATTTTCTTATTAAAATATAGGAGTCATTTACAAATAAAAATAGAAGGTTATTATCTACAATATATCGTAAATATTTTTCCAAGTTTCTCATTTCTTTTCAAGTCTGGTTATAGTGGTCTTGCCACACATAAAGTTTTAATTTTTAGACATTCAAAGCCATCAAACTTTTCCTTTGTGAGTCCCATGGTCATTTTGTGTGTGGAAAGACTTTTTCTTCTTCTCTTTTCCCAAGACTATACAAGATTACAATCTGTTCCCAAGACCATAAAAGTATATTCTAGCAAATTTCTTTCATAAATGTTTATGGTTTTATGTTTTGTAAATAAACCTCATATATAAGGATTACTACTTCATTGTAGAATACTAATTTTTCAAACATGGAACTAATTGGTCCTAGTTTATTCATGGATAATTACATGTTTTAATGTTCACAAATGTTTATTGTTTGAATATAAAAAACCTGAGTTGAATTTCTTTCGTAGTGAGACCTTTTTTTCCCATCACTACTATTAACTTCCAGAGCATAGTTGGAGAACACTACAGAGAGTTTCAGAAAGTATTAGATATAGTGGCAGTATAATTCTTTATACAGTAGTGAAATCTACCATATTTTACAGATTGATACTTCACATTATTAAGTTTTTCTCAGCTAGAAACAGCTAGTTTTTTTATTACAAACATATCATCCATTTTACAGGATAAACACAGTACTGAATGCTGGAGTCATGTATGTCTCTTCTAAGATTGAATTTGTTTCAGTATGCCTGTAGACACTGAAACTTTGCAGCTACCAAAAGTAGAGTTCCAATGTATTCATGCTTTTAAGTAAAAAATGAGAAAATCTCTATACAACCTATCATTCACAAAATAAAATAAAGCACAATTCATCGTGGCTTCCTTGTAAAATATAGAACTTCTAGATCAGAGGCAGTATATTTATCTTCCCACATTGATCATATTTGAAAAGCCTAAAAGGATATGTGAATAATGTGTACAGTACACTACCATTGTATAAAAAGGAGGAATACAACCTCATGTGCGCTTATATATACACAGAGCATCTCTAAGCAACATATCATCCTGGCAGCCATGGTAGCCTCTAAGGGAACTTGGAGGATATAGGTGAGTAGATTTACTTTCCACTGGGTACTCTTTGAACTCTAAATTTTCTATCATGTGCAGATATTATGTTAATAATCTCCTGAGCCAGAAAGATTTTGAAAAGTAGCAATATTCAATACTAGGGATGATGTGGTGAGAATGAGATGGGAATTCCTTAAATTTGCAAGTGGGATATAAACTGGTACAATATTTGACATGTCAGAGCCTTAAAACAGAACTTCCTTTATCTGCACCTCTGATTTTTTTCTGTAGGATGGACTCCTAGAAACAGAATTATTTTGTGTTTGACAGTATAATGGCACCCCAACTAGTCCTCTCAAGTCCTAATCCCCAGAACGTGTGAATATGTGATGTTATATAGAAAGGGAGAATTAGGTTGCATGCAATTGAGATTTCTATAATCAGGTAATGATAAGGAAATTATCCTGGATCATCCAGGTAGACCCAATATAATCACTAGGGTCCTTATAAGTCAAAGAAGAGGGCAGGAGAGTCAAGATGAGAGTAATGCAGTATGAGATGGACTTAACCAGCCATTCTGGCTTTGAAGATTCATGAGTCAAGAATGTGGGCAGCCTCAAGAAGATGGGAAAGGCAAGAGAATTTATTTTCTCCTAGGCCCTGCAGCAGGACCATGGCCCTACCAACATCTTGATTTTAACTCAGTGGGGCCTATTCCAGAATTCTGGCCTCTAAAACTGTAAGATAATCAATTTAAGCTATTTTAAGCCACTAAATCTGTAGTAATCTGTCACAAGACTAATGGAAAACTAATATACTCTGTCAAAGTACCCATCTGTGCAAGTAAAACATAGAAAAAATTAAATGTTTTTCATTGGAATAGAAAACAAATGATGGTACGTTAATATTCAGAAATATGAAATAAGTAAACGTTTGGTTTTACAATCTGTGAAATATTGATGAGGAAATATGAAGTTGAAAAAGGCAATTTAGAAGCCTGGATCTGATTCTAATTATAAACATTATACACTCATAGGAGAGAGCGAGAGAGAGAGAGAGAGAGAGAGAGAGAATCAGTTACGATTCAGCTGCAAAAAAAGCTATTTCAAACAGATAAGGAATATAAAGAATCATATCCACACCAAATCTTGGGAAAAACCATAGGAATGGGTTCTCTGAAAGAGCTGCCAGAGTTACAGCTATATATACTGGATCAAAACTGTGAAATGACAGATGGAGTCACTAAACTGAGGACATACATTGACAAGGCAGTAGAAATGAGATGGGCCCTTTCCTGACTATGCCCTCTTCACATGGTGTGGCATTAACCTTGACTGTAAACTTGATTGGATTAACAGATGCCCAGAGAGATAGACTGGGAGGGCAGTAACCTTGTCAAAGGATAAATACACTGAAAAATTCATGGAGGGATGGGCTATGAGGAGGTGAGCCTAGTTGGAGGAATTAGGTCACTGGGTGTGTGCCTTTGAGAAGCTTATCTTGTCACTGTTCTCTTCCTTTCTGGCTCTTTCCTTCTCACTCTGCTTCCTGGAAGCCATGAGTTAAGAAGCTTTCCTCTGCCATACACTTCCAACATGATATTTCTGCCTTGGAGCCAGCTGACTATGGATTGAAATCTCTGAAACCATGAGCCAAAATAATCCTTTCCTCCTTTAAGCTTTTTATGTCTGGTATTTTGTCCCATAAACACCTTAAAGGAGGAAAGGATTACTTCAATTTAAACTCACCTTAACCTTTTCCTACCATGGCCCTCCAGCAAGTCACCCCAGCACCTTCCTCATTTGCAGGGATAATGTGAGTGTTCATTCCAAGAGCTGTCTGAGCACCCAGAGAGAGAATGGAGGCCAACCTCTCAGCCAGGAGTCTCATAAAATAACCTGCCTTAGCACACAGTACCAGTTGTTTTGTGTTTTTTTAAAATCTATAACTTTATTATCATTCACTAAACACACACATATACAAAAATTAAAATTATTCAAAGAAAAACAATGCAAGGGAAAAAAACTATAATAATATTCAAATATAATAGAACTCAACCAAAGCAAAACTGAAAAGTACTTAAACATTTTTCCATATAATTTAAAAAAAAAACTCAAGCATTAACAAGGCATCAGAAGATGTGATTTATTTTAGAAAGATTTTCAAAACTAATACTAAACAAATAGTGGTTTGGAGAAAAAATTCTAATTAACTAGTAGACTCCACATAGGCCAAATTATTTTTTGATTTAAATTTCAACACAGTCATGAGACACGCGATGGAAATATAATCTGAGAAATATGTTATTAGGCAATTTCATCCATGTGTATCGCAAAGTACCACACAGAGTGCCAACTTCTAACTGCAAACTGAAAAGGTATACATCAGTCATCTGTGATGGCCCCTTGATATTATCCAAATACACAGTTAAACATGAGATACATGAGGCTACCACTGGCATAGCAGCACACTGTTTTACAGTAAACTCTTTTATATAAGTAGGATTATGCTCTAAATGATGAAAAGCACAGCATGTTATGATAAGTACCTAAAACAGTAACAGTCATTTATCACACTATCAAATACTGTGCACTGTACATAGCTGTATGTGCTTCTTCTGGAAACACATACTTCTCTCCTTTGATCTCAGTGACTCTTGCTTCCCAACCCACTGATGAGCTCCAGCCTAGTCTCTGCATCTCTTCTTATAGTTTTAAGCACAATCTACATATGGATTCTTTCCAGATTCCAGCCTGTACCTCTGATCTCTCCCCTTCCCCTCCTGCCTCCCCTACTCCTTTGAATATTTTCTCATATTTCAAATTATCCATTATTCATTTTAATCATTTTAATCCTTAATTACACTTTCAGTTTCTCACACTAGAGAAACTATTCGGTATTTACACATGTGTGTCCTATTTATTTCACTTAAGAGGATGGCCTCAATATGCATCCATTTAGCTATAAATGTCTCTAGTTTCTCCTTCTTTATGGCTGAGTAGCACTCCATTTTATAAAAAAAGAAATCTTCTTTATCCAGTCTCCATTTGATGGGCACTTGGGTTGTTTCCAAGCTTTAGCTATTACAAACTGTGTCACTATAAACGTGGGTGCACATATATCACTGTGGTATGATTCTTTTAATTCTTTTGGGAAGATACCCAGCAGGGGAATAGCTGGGTCCAATGGGACCTCTAGTCCTAGTTCTTTGAGGTATCTCCATACTGATTTCCACAGTGGTTGCACCAGTCTGCACTCCTACCAACAATGGAGAAGGGTTTCTTTCTCCCCACAGCCCCGCCAGAATTTGTTATTGGATGATTTCTTTATAACAGCCATTCTTTCTGGGGTGAGGTGGAATTTTAGTGTTTCATCTGCATCTCTTAAATTACCAAATAACATTTTTTTATACATTTACTTGTTGCTTTTACTTCTTTTTCTGAGAAATGTCTGTTCATTTCAGATGCCCATTTTTGAATTGGGTCTTTGAATTTAGGGGGTCTGATTTTTTTTCAGTTCTTTATATATTCTAGATAGTAGTCCTTTGTCTAAGGTGCAGCTGCTGAAAATTTTTTCCCACATTGTAGGTAGTCTTTTAGCTCTGTTGGTGGTTTCTCTTGCAGTGCAGAAGCTTTTTAATAAGATGAGATCCCAATTGTTGATTCTTTGTGCTAGTTCCCCTGCTACTGAGGTTTTGTTCATAAAGTATTTTCCTATGCCAATGTCCTAAAGAGTTCTACTTAACTTATCTTCCAGCAAATTTAATTTTTGTCTTAATATTTAGATCTTTGATCCACTTCGATCTTAGTGTAGTGCATGGTGATAGGTATGGGTCTAGTTTTAATCTTTGGCAGGTTGAAATCCAGTTTTTCCAACACCATTTATTAAATAGGCTATCTTTCCTCCAGTGAGGGTTGTTGGCTCCTTTGTCAAAGATGAGGTGGGTGAGTATGTCTGGAGTTGCTTCTGCATCTTCTAATGTATTCCACTGATCCTCGGGTCTGTTCCTTTGCCAGTACCATGTTTTTATCACAGTAGCTTTGTAGTATAGTTTCAAGTTGGGGCTTGTAATATCCCCAGCCATATCTCTGTTGCCTAGAATTTCTAGGCATTAGAGACAGTAGCACTTGTTTTTAAAACACTCTCTTGTACTTGTCAGATATTATGTATCATATAGTAGTCTTCTCATCAGAATAACAAGTCTTCATTGTGAAACATTATTGTTTTCATTGTCCCATACTGCACAGGGCATCTGCTTCAAAGTGCCATCCAAAGTTCATAACGACAACTACCCTTTTTAATCTGTTTTGAGATTTCCAAACTGATTCCAGTTTTACTTATTTCAAATCTTCAGCAAGTTTGTGGGTTGGAAATACACTCAACAGAAAAGAACAGTCAGTAAACCATGACTTCACTCAAGTTCAGCTTAGCACATTTTATGACTTGTTCATTTTCTACATCAAACAACTTTTTAGTCCCCAGGGAAAGAAAAATCATCCAAGTACATGACCTTTAAGGAACCTAAGTATAAATCTCAATAGGAAGTGATTTTACTTTTATTCTTAAATACCATACACACAAGCAAAGGAAGTAAGACCATTAATTCAGTTAGCAGTAGAGATAAGGAGCAAGCAGGAAATGATTTTTTATATGATGTCACTGAGGACCACGCCAGAGGAGAAGTAGGTGGGGCATGTCCTTTGTCTGATCTCTTGCAGACTTTTCCCTGTTCTCGGAATGGAAGAATGGCATGGTCAGGAGTGAATTTAATTGTTACTTTAACATGGATTGTACTGCTGTGTGACTGTAATTTAAACAATCCTCTTGTATTGAAGGAACGAAGGAAAGAGAAATGGGTAAAGAGACAGAAAGTTGAAGAGAGGAAGGAAAACTCTAGTTATTTAGTAAGATAAAGTTCAACTTTGGAAGTTGGTGAATATTATCGGAATTTTATAGGTAAATAGTCCTGTCCTATCATTTTTAGTTAATATTCCATAAATCTTAGCTCTTTATTTTATAACCATTTATCATTTTTAATATGGTAATTTCTACTTTAGAGAATATGTGGGAAAATAGTTGTAAATTACTTTGATTTCACTTGCACATCTTTTAATTACTAGGCATGAAAATATAAGAAAAAGGTAAATTGAGCTGGAATCCCACTTTGCGTTATTCTGGGCAAGTTATGGAGTCTTTTTCACCTGCAAAACAGTCAATTAAGACCTAACTCAGGAGGTTGTTGGAAGGATTAAAAAAGACCATCCATGGAACTGCCCCACAGAGCTGGATCTCAAGTGTTTGCAGTAACCTCCTTCTATGAGCACTTAGAAGATAACTGTCTTTAAAGATTTTTTTAATTTGTGGTAAAATATTCATACATAAATTTTACTATATCATTTCAATGATTTTTAATCATATAGCTCAATAACATTAAGTACATTCACTTGTGCAACTGACTGACCTCCTGAACTCTTTTCTTCTCATAAAACTGAAACTGAAAATCCATATTCATTAAACAACTCCTATTCTCCCCTCCTCCACCCATGGCAATAATCATTTTAACTTCTGTCCCTAATAGTTTGTCCATTCTAGATATCTCATGTAAGTGGAATCATACAGCATTTATTTTTCTTTTTGTAATCGGGCTTGAGCACATTTTAGATGATCAGTTTTTAGAGTATTCTTTAAGGCTTGACATATTTTTGCACAGTGGTTTTGGCAACCATTATGTTATACTGAATGAATATCTAACCAGTTAAAAACATGAACTTTTCCAAAACAAAGTCACTGTAACAAGTTAGATCACATAAATTTCAAAAGATGGATTTTACACAAGTGTAGTCAATTTTTAATTTACCTGTTGCATTCTTGTTTTAGGGACAAATACCCAACACCCACAACTTAAAGGAGGAAAGATTTGTTTTGGATCATGTTTCAGAAATTGCAATCTATGTTCAGCAGGGTCAAATGCAGAAAATAGCATGGTGGAAGGGCCTGCCAAAGAGGAAAACATCATGGTGTCCAGGAAGTAGAGAGAAAACGGAGGAGCTGGGGAGGGAGACAGACCTTTCCAGGCCATGCCCCTAGTGACCTGCCTCTTCTGACTAGACCCCACCTCCCAATAGCAAGTGAACTATACTGGCCCTGTGATTCAGTCACCTTCCAAAAGCCTCACTTATGAATTCCTGAGGGCTTTGGGGGACATTCTTGATCTTAACCAGAACATCCGCTATGTATTAGCACCTATGTCTTATCCCTTCTACTGCTTTGTAAATTCCTGGAGGTTGGAACATTCATTAGATGTATGATAAACACCAAAGAGCAAATTAATAAACTAATAAATCAGTGGATTCAGAGTCTACTTTATGAATTGCTAGCAGGTAAAGATCCATCACAATTTATTTTACTTGCCACTGATTCTGTGCCTTATAGTTACTCATCAACTTATGGTGCTTACAGAATGAAAAATTATTTAAATGTTAACCTGAGCAAAATACAGTTTGAAAGGAAAAGCAGATGAAAAATATTGTATAAGTCCTTTGAAAGGCAAACCAAGTCAGGCATGGTAGCCCATTTTTGTAATCCCAGCTACTCAGAAGGCTGAGGAGGGAAGAACACAAGTTCAAGGCCAGCTAGTCAACTTAGCAGAATCCTGACTCAGAAACATATAAATAAACTAAAAGCGCCTGGGAATGTAGCTCAACACTCTCTGGGTTCAATCCTCGGACCTCAAAAAAACAAAAAGGCAAATTCAATTGACATGCTGGACCATGGATAGGTACTTCTACGTCCTATCACCATGGTACTGTAAGTGAACATATCAGGCTTGTTTAGTTTTCGAATTCTGGAATACTGACTGACATTTATTTATTAGGTTGCTTGTTTGCTTGTTTGTTGTTTGTTTTGCTATATGGGGATGAGCCCAGAGCTTTTGAATTGAACTACACCCTCAATATTTTTCTACTTACTTATTTTGTTAAAAGGTCTGGGCTCGAATTCGGGATCATCATGCCTCAGCTTCTGAGCATGCTGGGATTACAAGTATGCACCACTATGCACTACAGGAATACTAACTTGTTTTTAACAGTAAGATTGGCAGTGATCCAACACTTTGAAATAGTCAGGCTGGTTAGGTTGAGTAAAATAGAGGCTCACATTTAGGGAAGGTAGAAATCTAAACTTTAATGAAGGTAACTGAAGTTTTTGTACACACTCTCCATAATCCTGCAAGTTCATTTCAAGGTAATTTATTCCACAGAGATAAGCATACAAACATTCAAAGACATGTGACCATGGTAAAACAAAGAAAGACCCCTCTTGAAGATGTTCATATACTAATCCCCTAAAGCTGAGGATCCATGAGTATATATGTTCATTGCAGAGGTGAATTAAGGTTGCTAATCAGCTGGCCTTACTATAAGAGTCTCCTACCTTACACCTAGTAGGCCCAGTGTAATTCCAAGGGTCCTTCCAGTGTAGACAAGAAAGGCAGAAGAGCATGTGTCAGAGTGATTCAGTGTGGGAAAGACTGGACCAGCCTTTGAAGGAAGGGACCAGAAGTTGAGGAGCAAAGGTGGGCTCATGATGCTGGAAAGGACAAGAAAATGGATTCTTCCTTAAAAATCTCCAAAGACAAACATATCCCTGTGAGATATTAATCTTTAGCTCACTAAATCTCTTGGATTTCTGACCTCTTTAATTATAAGGTAATAAATTCATGTTATTTTAAACCACTGAGTTTGTGGTAATTTGTAATAGCAACAATAAGCAATTTATATAATGACTAAAAATGCTCATTGCAGTATCATTTGTAACAAAAAAATGTGAACAACTATATTACCATGTTTCCCTGAAAATAAGACCTAACCAAAAAATAATCAGCCTGGAAACTAGAGATCAAAAATGCCAGTTCCAATCGCCTTGCTTTACCTATTACAGAGTAGCCACCAAGTAAGAGAATAGTGAGGTATAATCTAATGCACGACACTGCTCATCACTATGGTAATGACCAGGGCTTATTTTCTGGTTCAGCCTTACTTTCAAGGAAACACAGTAGTCAGTTTTCTGTTGCTAAAACAAAATACTTGAGGGGTACTTTTACAGAAAAAAAGGGGTTATTTGGCTCACAATTTTGGACTCTGGTGAAGGCTTCATGGCTAATGGCATCACAAATGCAGGAACATGTGCAGAAGAAATCATTTGGTGAAACAGGAAGCCAGAGAGAAAAAGATTCAGAAGCCAGGCTTACTCTTTTTCTAATAACTAATTCTCCTGAGAACTAATTGGAATGTCCAAGAGCTACATTAATTCCTTCCAAGGGCAGCACTCTCAGTGACTTAAGGATTACTGTGGATGCTGAAGATCTTAGGCTTCCACCAAAGAGAGAGCTTATGGGGTTAACCTTTCTTTCTGATTTTTTCTAGTGCTTCCCAAACAAATTAAAAGAGAAGGTAGGGAAACTATAGCAAAGAAATTCATCAAAGTAAGCTGTGCTGCTTGTAAACACACACCAAATATACCACAACAGTGAAACTGTATTACTTGTAAGCCAATCTTGATTTCATTCTTATTATAAATCCATAAATATGCCAGGAAGAAGCCACCTGAATGGTGGAGGAAAAGAAGAGAGCCAGAGAGTTATAAGTACAAACATCAAGACAGAGGAAAGCCAAAGATATAGAGACATGGGGAAGGACACCTGAGCAACACAGGGTGGGCAGGCAGGACCGGGACATCTGCCAGTGGGAGGTAATGCCTGAACCCAGTCCCAAAGGACAAACAGAATTCAGTCAAAGAAGACTGGAAACCCAAACCAGCAGAGGGAACAGTCTGCAAAAGGCCAGTTGGCCAATGTGGGTATGTGGGTGGGGTGGCATGAGAAGGCCAGGAAACTCTGAAATGCTACACAGAGGATTAACTCCATTAAGTTCTCTGACCCTCAGTTTCCCTACATTTGTAATAGGAAAATCACAGAACCTTCCCTTCAGGGAGGATTTAGAGAACTTTCCACAGTCTCAGGGCCAGAAAAGGACAAGACAGCTCTGGAAATCCCTACCCTGTTCTTCCTCCTGGCCACAGCTGCTCCTCAAAAAGACCCTCTGCCCCAGCAGGCTGGGGCTGCCTCTGGGATTTTAAGTCCCACTACCTTAAATGAAAAACATTCTGTGACATATTTTAATCATTCATATTTAACAAGTCATCACTTCTAACACATACAAAATACAATGTCATAGAAGGTGCTATTTAACATAGATTATAGACTAAGACTATATTAGTTTGTAGTTCACTGTAAGTCACGTATTCTGGTAGTGGAACAGAGTTAAATTTATATAATGAACGTTTTCTTCTTCTATGCCTTCACTGACTGTCTGTGAGTCTCTGTAAGGGCTCCCTTAGAGAGAACCTTTAAGCCCCATGGTGAAAGAGAAGCCTAAACAGTCTGTAGTGCCAGGCTCTGTTTATATTTACTCTAAGAAAGAAAGTGAAATTGTACACCAGAATCATCTAGGAAGCTTTGAAAACATGCTAAAGCCTGGGTCCCACCCTCCAGATACTGGTTCAATTGGTCTGAACTGGTGTCCAGGCATCATATTTTTTAAAGCTTTCTGGGTGATGCTAATGTAAAACTAGGGTCCAAAAATGCCACAACCAAAAGTAAGAGAGATTGAGAAAACAATCCTTTATAGTTTTACCAGCTATTTGCTAGAAGAAATGTGATGGTAAAAATAGATAAATGGTACAAAAGGAAGATGAAAGGCAGACCTCACCAAGGACAATCTGGTGTTAAGAAGCAGAGGGGCCCTGAAAGACCAGAGCAAGAGTTCAATGGAGGCCCTGCCATGAAAAGCAAGGAGTTCAGTGTGTAAGAATCCACAAGAGCTTGCTGATTCAGTTTGCAAACATCATGTCGCAGCATCATGATGAGGCAATTAGGAAGTTCTCATGGGAAGGCCTTCACTTGACCCCTGCATTGCAGATCCCAGAACTGATCAGAGCTAATGTCTCCCCTATGGAGCTGGATTGACATAACTGGATTTAAAGACAGGGATCTCAGGGGACTGGGATGCCCAATCTGCTGCTGAAATACAGGTGCATGCACCTGGCAATCTAGAAAGCAATTTTCTGTTTCTGGTCTCCAGTCAGGGGGAAGTGAAGTGGCTCCAAGAATTTATAAATAAAATAACTCTCTAGGAACTAACACAATGAGTACTTAATAGATCATGTCTAAGGAAAATACATAAGTCAGGGACAATGATTACTAAACTACAAAGAAGTCACCAATCAAAAGGTGGTGGCCGTCAGCAATGGAAGCAAAAATTACATGGGAGGAAACTGTTCCAGTGCTTGCCAAGGTCTGTAGTGGGGACATGATGCCTTGGTCAAAGGACTCAGCTCAACCTTCCTGTTTCTACTGCCACCACCCTGGTATGGGCCAGCACTATGTGTGGATGATCACAAAACCTTCTAACTGCTCTGTTTCTGCACTTCTTGTCCACTCCCTCGGAGCAGCCAAAGTGCTCCTATCACAACATGAAGATCATAATCCCTCCCAAACTCCACAAGGATTCCCCATCTCACTCAGAGAGAAAACACAAGTCCTAACAGACTGTGTTAGCCTATGTTAGTCCTAACAGCCTATGATCTGGACTCTTTCCCCGCTCATTTCTTGGCTCATCTCTTACTCAGCTTTGCAGCAGGGCCACTGTCCCTATTCCCACCACATCCACCCTTCTCCACTCCAGCCACACAAAGTGTGCTCCTGCCTCAGGGTCTTTGTACCTGCTGTTCATGCTCTGCAATGTTCTTTCTCTGATTATTGACGTGACTTGCTATCAAATCCTTCAGATCTTTTCCTCAGGTTGGGAGTCTGGTATTGACCGCTTCATTTAAAATAACAGATTCAGGGGTGAGCTGCCAGAGTGTGATGCGGTGGAGTCCTAGCCATGCTACTCTTCGGCCTGGGGTTGTGGGAATGGGCTGATCGTGGAGGAGGGGCAGCGCTGTCACCACTTTGCCTGCAACACTTGCCCCTACATGCACAACATCACCCGCAAGGTAACAAACCGGAAGTATCCAAAGCTGAAAGAAGTGGATGATGTACTTGGAGGATCAGCAGCCTGGGAGAATGTTGACTCTACTGCAGAACCATGTCTCAGATTCGAACATCCTCGTGCCTACTTCATGCAACTTCAGACCCGCTCTGCAGATGAGCTAATGACCACCTTCTACAAGTGCTGCAATGCCCAGTGCGGACACCGCTGGAGGGATTAGGCTGGTGCAGCTGCCTCAGTATCTGCTGGGAGTGGGAACTGTTTGTCCTGGGGGTGTTTATCGGTATAGTGAGAAGCTGACCCTTTTGGGATGAGGGCCAGCCTGTCAGGAAATGTAATCATCTGCCAATTAGAGTGAGTGAAGTCATTAATGTCCAGGGAGTTTTTGTGTGTCGGGAGGAGACCTGAAAAGAAGTACACTCAGGGGCCAGGGATTTAGCTCAGTGGTTTTGCCACCTGCTACGCAAGCGCAAGGACCTGAGTTTGATCCCCGGTACCAAAACAAAAAAGTACACTCAGTTTAAAGTCCTGTTCCTTCATCTTTTAGATTTACTGGGAGGTTGACATTTCTTTACCACCATCCAACAGTCTGCACTGTTGCACACTAAATAGCCCTAAATATTTAACTTATTTAATCAAAATTTATTCTGAGCGTAGGGTCCCGGGTTCGATCCCCAGTACCAAAAAAAAAAATTTATTCTGAATATTTCATAAAAATTGAAAGCTAATACTGTTGTTTCATTGTTGTTGTTGTTATTGTTGTTTTAAGTCCTGGGGATTAAACTCAGAGACACTGTTGCACTGAGCTATATACACCCAGCCTGTTTTTAATTTTGAGTCTAGGTGAGGCTCAAAATTATAGTCCTTCTGTGTTGGCCTCCCAGATTGCTAGGATTATAGGAATGGGCCACCATGCCAAGCTAGCATCACTACTCTTGGGTTTGGGGGCTCTTATTGAGTAAAATAGGGATCGCTTGAACACAGGCATAGGGACACCAGGACAGTTGTTCTGATAACTGAGACAGCAGCTGAGTTACTCATGGGTGAGAGTAGTGTAAAACATGACATTCTGGATGGGGAACATTCACATCCCAGGCAGGATGGAGGGGACACCATAAGATTTCATCACACAATTCAAATGGTGTGCAATTTAAAACCTATGAATTGTTTTGGGTGTGGTGGCACATTCCTATAACCCCCAGCTCCATGGGAGGGTGAGGTAGGAGAATCCCAAGTTCAAGGTCAGCCTGGGCAACTTTGAGAGACCCTATCCTAAGACAAATAATAACAACAAAAATAACTCCTGAATTGTTTATTTTTAGGATTTTCTATTTAATATTTTCCAAGCATGAAATCTTGGAAAACAAAACTGTAAATAGTTGGAAGACTACTGTATGTGGATTTTAAAACTGCTAAGAGTAAACTTGGAATGTTCTCACCACAAAAAATGGTAAATATTTCAGTTGATGGATATTTTAAATAGCCTCATTTAATCATTCCATTTTATAAATCATAACATCACCTTATATTCCATAAATATATACAATTATACTTTGTCATTTTATAGTTAAACCATATTCCAACTATGGACTGGCAAGAGAGTTCCTTGGTCTTTGTGTTCTTTTTTAAATGTATGCAGTACATTTCATTGGAAATCTTGGGTTCTTGAAGAAAGAATTCGGTTCAGACAAAAAAGCATTGTAAAAACAAAGGCAGAATTTCCTGGAAAGTGCAAATAGCACAAGGCGAAAAGGCAGGCAAGAGCCAAGGTGGCTGTTGCAGAGTGGCAGTTTGGATTTCTTTTTCTACACAGGACACTTCAGGAGCTTCGGGGAGCTATAATGATTATTGTTTCAATGGTGATCATGCTGATCAATAGTTTACCTTAGAAGTTACCTTGGAATGTCTTAGCTTTTACTGTTGCAAAATGTATTCTCTCCAGGTAATGTTTTCTTTGAAGTGTACTATATTGTCCTAGGGGATTTAATCTTTTTGTTTGTTTGTTTGTTTGTTTGTTTTGAGACTGGGTCTTGCTATGTAGTTCAGTCTGGCCTTGAACTATGTAGCCCAGGCTGGCCTCGAACTCTCAGGGATCCTCCTGCCTTACCCTCCTGAGTGCTGGGATTACAGGCGTGAGCCACCACACCCAGCTAATCATATATATATATATTTTTTGGTACCGGAGATTGAACTCGGGTCCTTGCGCTTGTGCAGCAGGCGGCGAAACCACTGAGCTAAATCCCCGGCCCCCAGCTAATCATATTTTTAAAAGAAACCTAAATGAAAAAATGTTTAATCTAGGTCATTTTAGTGTAAGCCACAGGTAGCTCCTGAAATATTACTTTTGTGCTTGTTTGTGTTATCAATGGGCATTGGTTGTAGCAGCCATGAATGCTAAAGGTCAACGACCCTGAAATCTTGGCTGATCATGCAGTGCAGCTTGGCACAGCTCTGATCTAAAGGTTGCATCATGATATGCAGGGATAATTTTTCTCTGAGACCTAATAGATGATTATGTTATTATACCCTGAGGTCTTTATTTCTGTTTTTTAATTTACCTGTCATTTGCAAAGCATATTGTTTTAATACTCTTTGTCCCTCAGGCTTGCTAATCCCTAATACAGCCATGTTCTATTTACAGGAATTAAGATCTAAAGACAAAAATTAGATGAAAGTGAAAAGATGGGGAAGACATGCCCTGTAGTAGCCAGAAGAGAACAGAGGTGGCTATGTGTAAACCCAGTCATAAAATTAGGGATCTCACTGATATGAGGAACCTAGAGTAGTGAAGTTTGTAGAGACAGAAAGTAGAAGGGTAGACACCAAATATTTGTCAGGTTGGGTAAGGGGGGAACAGTGAAGTATCTTAGTGGGTATGTAGTTTTAAGTTAAGTATATTTTAGCACAATAAAAAATATTTATTGACAACTATCCGGCCAGGGATTTAGCTCAGTGGTTCTGCCGCCTGCCTTGCAAGTGCAAGGTCCTGAGTTCAATCCCTGGTATAAAAAACAAAAACAAAAACCCCAAATCTCCAGGTGCAGTGGCATATTCCCTTAATCCCAGCTTTTTAGGAGGCAGGAAGAGTGCAAGTTCAAGGCCAGCAGGGCAATTTAGTGAAACCCTGTCTCACAATAAGATGAAAAGGCGGGTGAAGGTGGGAATGTACCTCAGTGCTCCCTTGGTTCAATTCTCAGTACTGCAAATCAAACAGAAAAAAAGCCAAATGAAACAAAATAGAAAGAAGGCAAAATGCCACCACCACCACTCCCCGCAATTGTTTGAAATTTATATTATTTTCATGTATCTCACAATCCATGAAAAAAATTTTAGTGGGCCTGAGGGTGTAGCCCAGTGCTAGGGTTTGCCTAGCAAGCATGAGGCTCTGGGTTCAATTCTCAGCACTGTTAGAAAAAAAATGTACAATCCATTCTAAAGTCACTGGTTTTAAAAATTGTGGTCTGTGTTTGACCTGTGTATTTTGCTGACCCCCTTCAACCTCATAAGAGTTGTGACAATTTTATGTAGTTAAGCATATATTAAATCCTTATATATCTGTCATTTTGCTGGGTTTTGTTTTTGTTGTTTTGAGACTGGATTTTGTTGTGTAGTTCAGGCCGGCCTTAAACTCACTATGGCCTAGGCTGACCTTAAACTTGGGGCAATCTTCCTGTCTCAGCTTCCCAAGTGGTAGGATTATAGGCATGCACCACTATGCCTGCCTTGTGCTGGTTTTCTCCAGGTATCTGGTTGTGTACTCTTTGGTGGTTTCTCATCTGTGGATGTTGTCTGTTTCTGTCTCCCCTACACACACTTTTTTAAAGTGTGGTGCTGGAGATTGAAGCCAGGGAGCATTGAGCTACATTTCCAGTATCCCCCTCATTCTTTTTTGAGTTTTGAGACAGGGTCTTGCTAAGTGGCACTGGTGGCTGTGAACTTGTCATCCTGCTTCAGCCTATCAGGTGGCTGGGATTACAGGCATGTGCCACCTCATCTGGCTGGATGTTGGTTTTTTATGTATCTATCATGGGAGAAGGGCAGGAACATCAGGCAGGGTGTTCTGTTAGTGCATTTTTTTTTCTTTCTCATCTTCCAACAGTTTATTAGAACATAGACATTTAAAACTGTCATAAACATAAATTGAGGATTTTCAACCAGGGTATAAACTGAATCAAAAAACAAAAAATCCAATTGTATAGTAACTTTTTTTTTTTTTACTCATTTGTCATACTGACAGTGCAAATTCAAATCTGGCCTAAATGTACAGGCTAAATTAACAACATATAGTTTTCTTCCTCTATACTGAGAGATGTAAAAGCTTAGAGGCCAAATAATGTCTAAAATTTGGTTACCTTTCCCTAGGCTGAAAGTTTCCTGCCATGTCAGTAACTATGTTATAAAGTAAAGGAGACTTAGGTGAAATGTTCTTCCTCATCACAACTGCTCTATCAGTTGCCTAGGACCTCGGCAGCTTCGTGGAAGCCTGGGAAATGTTCATACAAGAAGATACTGCTTTAGCTGATTTAAATTGCACTATAAAATGGTATATTTTCAACCCCATCTCAGTGTGAAAAAGATTACTCAGAGGTGAAATTTAGTTCAGTCACTGAGAGGCTCAGAGGGGCTGATTCCAAAGACTCAGGAAAACAGTGAGCTGAGACCTCTGTGGTTATTTATTTGTAACTCAAGCCGGGGATTTATCTCAGTGGTTTCGCCACCTGCTGCACAAGTGCAAGGACCCGAGTTCGATCCCTGGTTCCAAGAAAAATAAAATAAAAGTGACAATATTTGTAACTCAAGGACATGAGAACAAAGATATAGAAGGGAAGCATCTGCGACATACTGTATTGTGTAAGAGTTTTTATCAGTGACAGAATGGCCAGAATGGGATGGTTTGTTGTATGACACATCTCAGCTTAGTTTGGGCAGTCTTATTGGGGCAGAGGGGACAAAATGGCCAAAGCAAACATCTCTGAGAACAAACTGCTTTTAATTATGCTGACTCTTGTCCTGTATATTCTGCTCTATACTCTAACCATGCATTCTGGGAGCATGGGAACTGTTCCAGTGCCTCTTCCTTATCACACTAAGGAAGTCACTCCTTTGGCCAAAGTCTCCCCACACAACCCTTAGTGAAGTCTTAAATAAGCAGGTTTAGCTAGATGTGGTTGCATATGCCTGTAGACCCAGCACCAGGGAGGCTGAAGCAGGAGGATCACCATGAGTTCAAGGCTAGCCTGAACTACAAAGCAAGACTCTGTCTCAAAAAGGGGGGCGGGTGGCAAAAGAGGCAAATATAGCATCTACTTTTTAGAGTTATTAACTCAGGAATTCATTTCAATTGTGAAATCTTACAGAGAAGTGTTCGTTTTTGTTTTGTACCTCAGATCAAACTCAGGACCTTGTGCTTGTAAGGCAGGTGCAGTGCTACTGAGCTAAATCCCCAGCCCGAGAAGTTATTTTTATTTCTCAAAATCCAGGTGATGACATACCAGTGTTAGTTACTTTTCTCTCATTGCTGAGGCAAAATACCTGACACCCAGAGTTAAAGGGGACGAGTTTATGGGCCAGGGATTTAGCTCAGTGGTTTCGCCACCTGCCTCGCAAGTGCAAGGTCCTGAGTTCGATCTCTGGTACCAAAAAAAAAAAGAAAAAAGAAAGGGGGGATGAGTTTAATTTGGCTTACAGTTCATAGAGGTTTCAGTCCATAATCAGCCTGCTCCAAGGCAGGGACTGCAGAGGAGAAAACACTGGTGTGCATAAGGTAGCAACAAGGGAGCTTTAGTTCATGGCACTGGAAGATGGCAAAAGCATCAAGAGAGAGCTTCATCATATCATTCTGCCTCTTATCCCATCCAGACTACCAGGAGTAGGACGGTGCTAAATCACTCCTGTGTAGTAGTTTAGTAATCACACTCCCTGAATCCCAGATTCAGCTCCCTCTGACCGAATGAGGCTTTGGGGGGACATCCAGACCCAAACCATAACAATACCTTATCCCAGGTCTAGCATTTTTTTCATCATCGCTGCCTTGTAAATCATCCTCTGCTCCATCTACTTCTGGTCAGTATACATGCTCATCACCACCTAGGGTGTTCATCTCAGAGAAATGATCAAAATATATGTGTTCATTGGATTTAGTCCTACTCTTTCAGTTATTGAAGTCCCACTAAGCTAATTAAGCTTTGCTCTTTTGTTAACCTAGGCCAATGATGATGAACTTTTTAGAGCTTTCAGGGGTTACAAACAGCTGGCCGTGACACACATGCCATAGGTTCACTACCACTGATGGGCCATGGCTGGCCAGATCCTCCCTTTTGTCAACAACATAAAATTGATCTGTCCGTTCTTTTATGCTTAGAATCATTTAGATCAATACAATGAAAAAGATTAATTTCATTTAAATGTCTAAAATTACCACTTCTTCCAAGACAATTTAAAGTAAATTTGGATTTTTCAAAATTTATGTTAACATCTTTACTGTCTTCAACACAAAATTCAATAAAGACAGTGAAGAGCTGGGGATTTAGCTCAGTGGCACCGAGCCTGCCTTGCAAGTGCAAGGTCCTGAGTTGGATCCCGGTACCAGAAAAAAAAAGAAAAGACAGTGCCTTTGGCCATGTCACTTTGCAATCACAGGCTGCCTGGTAGTGGCAAGCCTCTGGTGGTGGCTGTTAGGGACGCAACTCGTGTGTGTGTGTGTGGCGGCCTCAACCTGGACCCCAAGGGTGCACTGAGAGAGCAGGCTCTGCTCTAGAAGTGGAAGGGTAGGAAAGGGGCACAAGGACCAGGAATTCATCCTCAGTGGGAAGGGGCGCTGACCTTGGTCTAAGCAGCTGGCCTGTGGGTGGATTCCTAGGTGTGGCAGGTGCAGAGTCAGTTGGAATGAGCTGGGCGGCTTGGCTGCTGTGAATGCAGGGCTTCTACCAATCCTGCCCACTATCTAGGACTCTACTGAGCTCCTCTTGCCCAGGGAAGATACTGTGGCAGCTCTCACAGACATCCTCTCTGGTGTTTTCGGATGTGGATTCCTTTGACTACCCAGCCAAATCTCGATTGCCTGCCTACCTGCCTTTAGGGGATTCCATATAGTCAGTGCTTCATTTTGTTTTACGTAATGTTATGATTTATTACTTTTATTTAAAATGTATTTTCTCTTACATTCCTTCTGGCTAATTTTTTTATAGTTTTTATTTCTCTGAGATTTCATATTCATTGGGTGTATATTTTCCTTTAGCATAGTTAGAGTAACTGCTTTAAAACCATTTCTATTTCTGCTGGGCACGGTGGTGCATACTTGTAATCCCAGCATTCGGGAGGCTGAAGCAGGAGGAACTCTGCAAGTTGGAGGCCAGCCTGTGTTGTACAGTGACTTCAAATCCAGTCTGAACTGCAAGATACCCTGTCTCAAAAGCAACAACAACAAAAAAAACCCCTTTTCTATTTCCAGCAACTTGATTCTGGGAGTCTCTATTGTTATTCTTCTTAAATATGGTAACATAGTTCTGTTTCTTCATATGTTTAATAATTATGTATTTATCTTGGAATTTGAGAATGATAAACATTGTTGAAACTGTGGATTTTGCAATGTTAAAAAAAAAAATAACAGATTCACCCATTCTCCCCTACTATTCATATTCCCCCCCTTCTTCCCTCATTCTTTTTTTCCTCACAGCATTTATCACTTTCTAACTGCCACCTTTCACTAACACATTTAGTATGTCTCCACACACACTCATATAACTAGAATGTAAATTTTCAATGCTGCATTCCCAGTGCCTAGAATATCACAGGCATATTTAATAAATATTTGTTGAATGAATAAAGGAATCTTTCCATCAGTATCCAGGATATCTCTAATGTGCTTCAGCAAGATTGCAAAGCTGAGGCCCTACCGAGGTCCTGAGTCATGCAGAAGACGCCAAATCAGCCCACTGCAGACAGGCAGGTCTGCCCACCCCCTACCGAGGTCCCCAGTTGCACGGAACATGCCAAATCAGCCCGCTGCAGACAGGCAGCCACCTGGTTCCAAACAACAAAGACGCACAGGACACCAGACCACCAGACCAAGGTACTGAGTCCCACTGCTCCCAGCCCAGAGGTAGGGGCTTCTGAGCCGCCGTCCCACTGCTCCAGGTCCACAGGAAGGGGTTTCCTGGTCACCATCCCTCCTGCTGCTCCCAGCCCAGAGGAAAGGGCTTTTGGGACACCTTCTGTCCTGCTGATCCTGGCCCAGAGGAAGGGGCTTCCAGGCCACCATCCCTCCAACTGCTCCCAGCCCACAGGAAAGGGCTTTTGGGTCACCATCCCTACAGATGCTTGCGGCCCCTGTCCCATCTTTCCCAGCTCAGAGGAGGTAAT
>NW_004624759.1:4844632-4866467 GCF_000247695.1 Heterocephalus glaber
TCATGTAAAGGTACAATTCCCAATGAGAAATGTAATTGTGTTGTATACCTACAATGTACCAATAAAAGAATTTAATAAAAAAAAAAGATTGCAAAGCTGAATTATTCAACTGTGTATTTCCATCAGGGTAACTGCCTTTTCACAGCAACTCTTTGATGAAGATGATTTGGTTTTTCACAGAATTTGTTCACAGCAGAGAACAGCTGGTCAGAAGTCTGGTCTCATGGGAAGTTTCTATTGAAGGAGTAAAAGAGTCAGAATAGCAAGTGAGTGTTTTTTCATGGCATTTAGAGCTTCAGACTCCAAAAGCTTTGAGGGTGATGAGTTCCCCAGTCTTGACCTCTTGTGAGACTCCTCAGCCACCCAGCTTTCCTCTTGATTTCTGGAGTAGGATATGAGCCTTTCTTCCAAACTCTACTAGCTTCCTTCAGGAAGAACAAACAGCAGAGACTTGGCATACATGAATTTGACAGTCAAAACGACAGGCAATCCCAAGAGCTCAGAAGGGTGTGATGTGTGATACCAGGTCAGGTCACCAAGGCACAAATTTGCATCCCCCAGGCTGGTTCGCAGAGGCAGGGCCCTGCTGAACAAAGCTGCACTGTGGCTGCTGGCTCCTCCTTTCACTGCCCAGCCAGCCACTCTCCTGGAACCAGAACAGAGGTCTGTCTTTGTGAAAAGCTCCCCTCATAGGAAGGCAACTGCCTGGGCTGGTGATGCCAACATGGAGGGTTCACATTTCATTTTATTTCTTTCATAAAGTTCAATTTATTATTCACAAACCTGGTGAGTCACAAAGGTCTTCTGTTTTTAAAACCACATTTGTCGTGTATTTACTGCCTCGTGCCTGGTATGAAGCTGGGGCTCCCAGGGAAAGTGTAAGATAGGAATGGGCCTTGTCCTCAAGGAGAGAACCTCATAACCTACTGATCATGTCATGTGTGTTCACCTGGTGTTCTCAAGTAAGTGGAAAAGAATAGGAGCTGTGGAGTCAGGCAGTCCTGGGACCAGGTGACCTGCATTCTAATCCTAGCTTTGCCACTTTTGTCTACATGACCATTAGGCCTCAGTTTCCTTGCTTGCAAAATGGACTAGTAGGGGAGGTCTGTAGATAAAATAATAGAAGTGATGGCAGGAAATGGCACTGTACCTATAATAAACATTTCATATATAAATAGTAAGACAAAGAAAATGTTATAAGCTCTAGATCTATAGGTAATTAGTTGCTAAATGCCATCACAAAAATGAAGGAGTACAGAGAAGGGACAAGATACTGGGGAAACAGTATTGTGAAAGCTTTCACAGGACAGGGAGGAAGAGAAAGGTTTTTGATTTAGAAGACAAAAGAATAATTTGTGTCATAAAACAACAAACCATGGTCTGGTCATATGTGTTTTTACAGACTATTGTAAACATCTTATAAATAGTACACTCCTAATGTTCAGTTTCAACAAAGATAACACAATGAAGACCAATTTGGTCACTACTCAGAGTCCATTGTTCCTGTGCCTTGTACAGTTTGCTTCCAAATCTCAAAGGGGTTGCCATAGGGCTATAGCTCCACCCATCTTTTGACTCCTTGTAAATTTTTCTAGACCTTCCATTAATTTCAAATTTTAACTTCAGCTGTTTCGTAAATAGCAAATACATTCAATCACTGAAATATAAGATGTAATAGTGCAAGCCATGAAGTCTTCCAGCCACCCTCTCCATCCCCATTTCCAGCTTCAGAAGCAAACAAGGCTGTCTTATTGCCACTTTTGATATTCAGTTTCTGAAATAATCTACATAAATGTAAGCAAATATTGATTTTGTTTTACTCAAAGGGTAGCTTTATGAAACATTGCTCTGCCCCATTTTTCACTCACAACTTAAAGGAGAGGTTTAATTTGGCTGCAACAACCGATACCTATACCTATAGCTTTCAATCTTTTAGATAACTGTGAAATTTGTTATGAGACTATCTGTCAACATAAATACCTCAAAGGTCAACTTTTCTTTCCATGGAATCTACAATAAGATCCATTCAAAAGTAGCATTTGTCAGCAAAACTCCTTTTCTTTAAAATTACAGGATTTACTTTTTTTGAAGGTACTGTGGATCACATAATACAGATCTGTGGACTGGACACTTACACTGTTACAGCCTGCTACTAAATATGGCCTTAGTACATAGCTGCCCCAGTAGGCTTAAACAAGAGACTACACAGGCAGCAGCCAGGTGATTTTTTTACAAAAGTGATTAAAAGTAGATGTGACTCCCAGAATAACTATCAGTTTTAAGCTGAGCCTAATTTGCTAAATCCTAAAATGCACTCCAATGTTTTAAAAGGTTTTTTCTCAAGGGAACTCTCTGAATCAAAAACTGAGACTGTATTTTCTAAAATGATTAGGTTGAACAAAAGTAAAACAAACAAGTTGTGTTTCTAATCTGCTCTATACCAGTATTTTGATTGAAGGCATTGGTTTCTCCCAAGGCCACTCATAGCACCGAATTAAACTTCATAGAACGGTTTCAAAACACCTACATGCAGCATGAGGTCAGAGCTAAGATAATGACCTTGACCAGGCTGTCCTTCATTCTAGGTTGCAAGCTCATAGTTTTAAGGTGTGAAACAATTCAATACAATCACTATTAATTTGGTGAAGCACAACAGAATTCTGAGCTGTCTTCAGATATTCCTACTACAGGAAAACTTCCTAAATATATTGGCTCTTAGCTCTTGAAGGCCAGGGGAGGTCTAACTTTTAGGGATTGTCTCAGGAGACCTGAGCCTCTCCATTCTCTCAGGAGGAGACTAACAAGCAGTGGGGGATTGGGCTTCCAGGAAGAATCTAGAAAGTGGCTATCCTAACAGCTTTGCTGTTGCTGGAACACAAAATCCAACACCCACAACTTAAAGGAGGAGAGGTTTAACTTGGCTCACATTTAAAAAGCAAATTCAGTTTGCGGTAGGCTGGCTCCAAGGCAGGAACATCACGGCATAAGGGCATGGAAAAGATGCTTAGTTCATGATGGTTGAAAAGCAGGAAAAGGGGAAAGGGATCAGATACAAACCCCAAGACCATGCCTCCATGACCCGCCCAGAAGTGTGCTCGACCAATCCCCGGGGAGGACTCCAGAGCCAATCAAGTCCATAGACCACCCTACCACCACAGCTGTGGTTCTAGGTGGCAGGAAATTACAATGGGGGTTGGTGTTGCAGCCTGGCTGGCAAGGCAGGACTAACGCAGGACCAGGATACAAGTATGGGTTCCTTAATTTTCCATGGCTGAGCTGACTTGCTGTTCTCATTAGTTAAATCCTTCATCTCATCCCTTCTCACGTAATCACAGGGCATCTTTATAGTGTCCCTAGTCTTCTCATGCTTTGGGTTCAGGGCTTTTCATCTGCCACTTAATTCTCATAAATGGGATACTATATCCCATTACAAATGAGAAAACTGACTGAGAGGTTAAAGCAACTAGTCCAAGGGCACTCAAAGTTCAGGATCATAGCTATCAAGTATTCAATACCTAACTGGAAGTTTTATCTTTTTGCATGCTTGTCAGGGAGTATTGCTAAATGGTTAAGGACTTTTAAATGATGGTTAAGCTAATGCCCTCAACCTACCCCATATAATGGAGGAAACTAAAGCACAGAGATAAGTCATACACAGTGAGGAAATTAGGATCTGACCCAGGTTTCTGGTTCCAAAGTGTTGCTTTTCTCACTAACATGCTGGCTCAACTTGCACAGCCTATCAACTCAGCAATTACTAAGTTCTGAGAGTCATTTCCTGTAGTGACTGAAAATGTAAACCACAGGGAAAACAAGGGCTGACATGTCTGACTGCTTGAAACTTGAGATCATTTCTGGGAAAACTGGCAGGACACACAGCAATAAAAGCCAGAGATTTTGAGTGTTTGTAAGCCCTTTTGAAGGTAACTTCATATGGACAACTGGCCTTATCCTCGGCACACTACTGGAATATGTTCACTCAATGAAGTTAGACTGATCGTCTTTTTTTGGTACCGGGGATCGAACTTGGGACCTTGTGCTTGCTAGGGAGGCGGCAGAACCACTGAACTAAATCCCTGGCCCCAGACTGACCGTCTTTTAGAACAGGAAAGGCAATGTGGCATTTTTGGAAGCTCCACATCTGCCACAGGAATGATGTGATTAGGACATCAAGGGATGAGGACCAAGTGAGAAGAATTTGTGATCACTAGAGCCATGAGCCAATCCTGGATTAACTACTTCTCACCTCAGAAGCCCGGGACAGGGTGGGGAGGCCTGGCTTTCACTGTTGGGTTTTTCTGGATTCTTGCCCCTGGAGCCCAAGCACAGCAGCACCCTCTACAGCCCCCACCATTGCTTCTCAGACTCCCAAGAGCTTACCAGTTTGGAACTCTCTAAAGGTCCCACCTGTGACCAAGTGGTACTCATCACAACATGTAGTTGAGTTGACCAAAGGCATTTTTATGGTAACTGAAATGTGCTTATATTTGCATGGAGGTGGGAGCTGAACAATACCACACAGTCCCACATGACAAGCTTCCCAGTCTATGTTAGGCTGAAGTCATCCCTTTCCGCTAAGAGGCAAAGCAGCATAGCTCAGACCCTTATCTTTCCCAACAGAAATGGGTACAAAGAACAGACTGTACCTTCATGTTCAGTGTCCAAAGAATGATAAAAATCCTATCAATCCAGCAGACTTGGGAAGGTTTAGCCATTTCTAAAATGAAAAAAAAATGGCATCCAGTGCAGTCTAGGCTTGAGTCAATTTGAATCTCAGCTCCATCACTTAGCTTGTATGATCTTGGGCAAAAGACATGAAACCTCTCTGGTTTTTTAAAAATTCATCTATTAACTAGAGATGGAGTCTTCCTCAGAGGCTTGTTTCATGGACCATTAGGTAAAGCTCATATTGAGAGGAACTATTTCTTTTCTTCCCTGGCACACCCTTCTCAGACTATAGAGTATTTGTCCATCTTGAGATAGTGTCCACCACTGGTCCAAACAGACCTGTGAACCAAGAGATGGCAAAGCCACTATGGACACTGGAAGATGCTAGGAAAGCCAAGCCACAAAGAGAAAGGAGGATGGGAAGGGGAGGAAGAGGGAGAAGAAAACAGATCTGCAAAGATAAGCAGATAGCAGATAAAATCCCCACAAAGTGGGGAAGCTTCATTCCAGGGACTTTGGTCACCTGTGGGATACTGGAGGTCTCTGTGCCATTATCTGTTGCTCAGGCAGGTCTGAGGTGGCAGCCAACAGAGACGGCACGTGAAGTACCTAAGGACCCACTCTGGGTCAGGTCCTGACACATGGTAGCTATTTTTTCAAAACATCTTACAATTACTATGTACTTAAATACTGATGTTACTAATAGCAGCAAATACTGTGTGGGACTACTTGAAAGGTCTATGGTTTTAAATACAATTAGGTCCAGGGTGTAGCTCAGTGATGCCACACCTGCCTGGCAAGCACGAAGTCCTGAGTTCAATCCCTGGTATGGTGTGGGGGGGATATTAATACAAGTAGCTACAGTTTCAAAAACAATTTACATCACAACTATAGACAAAAGCTTAATTCACAACATATAAGCTTCCATTTCTCTGTGTAAATCTCACACTAAATAAATTCATCCTTAATGGAGAAACAATCATTATAATATTCCATTGAAGCTGAAAAATAAAGCAACATTTGTTATTTTTAAAAAGATAAACATGGCTGATCTGAACTAATCATAACATTTTGAAGGAATTAAAACAATATTCAACATTTCTAGTGTTCAAATAAATACTGTTTTACTTCTTCTGTTAACCAAAGATAAAGCTGGAAATGAAAAACTGAATAATGTTTATGGATTTAAAGATATCAGACTCAGACATGGTATTTGATTCTGAGAAAATAAAGACAAATGAGAAAAAGGGGCTATAGCGATGAACTTAGTAAAGAATGACATGTGAAAATACATACATAAACTTTACATGCTTGACTTGATAAAAACATTTTTGAAGTCCTTAATTTATCAGCAGAAAAACTTAAAACAACTAAAAATCAGCATTTAAGAATCTGAATTGTTATAAATAAATACAACCTATAAGTGAAGCCCAAGAAAATTCCAACCACTACACTAATGCTAGCCAACATGTACTAGTTTGTTTCACTTTTAAATGTGTTCCTTCATCCTGGGTGTAAACTGTACCCTCAGATACAAAAGCCTGGAAGGATAATGGGATGACAGTGTTTGGCTGCAGAACCAGCTTCACAATGTTACAGCTACGGCACATGAACAATGCTGCAAAGAGCAAAACCAGGCTCAGGTGTACACCCCTCATGTTAGGAACACATCACATAACAGAATTAACAGATTCTAGAAATAAAGACAAATGATGGCTTCAAGGGCATGATAGTTTATTTTTTAAAAAACTGTACCACACTGATCATGATGACCAGTATACACATAATAATGGCTTTTCTCTTGGATATTAACATTGCAGTATTTTTTATATACTGAAATGTTTCAATAGGACCAAGAACATTAGAGAATAAAGATCTTGGATGAAAATGGACACTAATATTTCTGGTATTCTAACCCACAGAATTAATTTAAACCCCCTATGTATCAGTGGCATAATGTTAATCAGTTATGAAGAACATATGTTCTCTTAGAAGTAGGCAGCATGAATTTATACTTCTTTGTACTTTAATCTTTAGTTTTTAAAATTTAAGCTATGTCCACCCTGGCTAAAGCACAATCATACAAGACACCTCAGATAACTTCCATGCTACCATTGCACAAGTTTAGTGATTTTACTTAAAAAAAAAAAATCAAACCATCATCAAAATAAAGAGGCAAGTAAACGTGACTTTAAAATCATTTGAAAAGCATAGTGCTTATTTGTCCAATACAGACTCAAACTTAAATGCTATAATTATAACCTCCAAACTTCTGCAATAAAATTAGTATTTCATATATATGGGCTTTGTTTATAAACAGTACTTTGCAATCAAGAGAAAGTTATTTTTTAGAGAATAATGTATTTGGAGATATTCTACATATCTGTGGTAGAAACAAAGCCACATGGTGTAAATCTGGCTCTATTTACTCTAAGGTACCAATTTTTTTTTTTAAGGTACCAAGTTTTGACCAAAGATTAAAATTATGAAAATTTGCTCTTAAAAATTCAACCCATATGAGATTACTTTTTACAGAGTAACTGTGCTGTTGGGTAATTATTCCAATAACCTTTTCTTATGACTTTCTGCAAACAGACCCTTTTCTTTAAATATTGTGACTCACCACTACTTCAAACTGACCTCTCTGTTTCCATGTTACCATTTTAGTACCTATGGATTTCTGAGGCAGTATAAGTTTGACTTCTTAAAAACAGTAGACACTTTTCGCTTTTAACCTTTCAGTGACAGTTTTTAAATCTGTGAACACAAGTATCACATTATTTAGCTCAGCGACTATAAAAACATTGAGATTTCAGCACTTCAAGCTAGAACCTCTTTGTGCTTTTTAAAGGAAGCTGCTTTTGAAACTTTTTGGTATGTTTTAGGCATACGTATTTCCCATATAATAATAAAAGAATATATTTAAAATAATTTTTAAGATTAAGTGGCCTTAGGGTGGGCTTTATCAATATTTTCTTTTTTTAAAACACAGTATAAATCAATAATTCCTTCAGTACTGGAATAGTAGAAATTATTTCTGGTCCCTCCTTAGATCAACCAACACCACTTTCATCACGTATAACACTGAAATTTACAGACATCCCTGAAAAGTTTTTGATTACGTAAACGAGTGAATCACAGTGGAGTCTCAATCAGTTAACAGTGTAGATCCATTTAAAAACAAAACACTGAGTATTAAAAAAAAATCTTCAAGCTAAAAGAAAATCCTCTTAAGAACTAAAATAGAGTTTGTGCGGTTGATTCTGTACTTGTATCCCCTGACTGATCAGACTCCTACTTCTCCACATAAGACATGTTTGCTAAAATCCTCACACCTAGTTTTCAGTACACCTGTGTGAAGAGGCTATGCTACTGTAGCATCTAAGAGAATATAGTGCACCATCTCTTACCCAATAGACTTCATATCCAAGGATGAGAATGAGTCTCACTCTTCTCCATTCACCAGCATCTTACCAGGAGATAATACTTGCTGTGCAAACTGATGATGACTGATCCTCGCCCTACCCCAGCCCCAACAATATGAGGCTATCATCAGTTTGTCATCATATGCACTGGCCTTTCATTCTTTCGATCAGAAAAGCTGGGGCTTACTTAAAAGAGGGGCAGGAGCAGAAATAAAAAACCAAGAGTCTAAAGGCACAAAGTCGCATAGCTGCTCTAGTTGGAGTTTGTAAACACAGAATAGGTTGAATTTAGGTAATCCCAATCTATGAGAGTAAAAAGGCATCCATAGCAGGCTTTTATCCAGCCAGCTTCTTTGAGACCCTTTGTGGGTTTTGAGGTCTACAAAGTATGCACTAAAATACCCATACTTCAAAAAGCAATAAGGCAAATAGTATAATCATTATTCCAAAAGTTACAATGGTAGTGTAGGCATACATAGTATAATTTAGTTACAATGTGTGGTACTGTTTCTATTATATAACCATATTAACTGTTTCTCTTCTACATAATTATATATTCAGTTGGGTTTCAGTTGAACACAAAACCATCCTTGTACCACCACTGATAGTTGGCAACAGTTCTTTGATAGCAGTTTTTATTCTGCTGTAGAAATTATCCTTGAATTGAAAAAAGTCCACAATCCAATGTCCAGTTATTAAACACTATCATATTTGTGAAGAGCTTCCTCCAACTTCTGGGTTACTTTTTGGAAAAATATTATTTGTTGTTGTAAGAAATGCTGCATCTGTGATTTAAAGTCTCTTACTCGAATTTGATGGAAATGGTGAATTTCAGCCAAAGTGGCAAAAGAAATAGTGTTACAGCGATCTTGAATGCCATCAGCCTTTTGGACCTCCATCTTCCCTTCTTCCACATGTCGCCTACTCTCCTTTACTTTCGTAAGAGCTCCTGTAGTTAAAAATAATAATTATTAATTAAAATATATGTACATATCTTAATGATATAGCCACATATTACACAGAATCTTGAGTACGTAAAGACTTGCCTATTTTAAACAGGTAGAATTGGAATTTTTAAAGTGGTGACTATAATCACTCATTTAAAAACATAAGGAATTTGATAGTGTTTCTGAAAGCATTTCCACTGCTACAATTTCACTTTATCAAATACTAGTATTTGCCATATTGGCCAAATATTTATAATTTTCTTGGGAAATGTTACTCTTAACAAATAATAAACTACAAAGAATTCTCCTTAAAAAGACAAACCAAGGGCCAGGGATTTAGCTCAGTGGCACTGTGTCTGCCTTGCAAGTGTCAAGGTCCTGAGTTCGAACGCCAGTACTGAAAAAATAAATAAAAATAACAAAAATTAAAATTTAAAGACAAACCAAGAAACTAACCAGTTTTCACATGCTTAAAATGTGTGAGACCATTATATTGACACATTAAAAGATTTATATATAAAAACAATACCCCAGAAAATATGCAAACCTGATTCTTCAAAAGTAGAATTATTGTGTAAGATTTTAGAACCAGTCTCTGAATTGTTAGTACCAACTCTGGTTGTCTTTTGGAAATGATGCTGGGTGGTGGAGGGTGCTTAGCAAAGCTGCTAGTGTAAAATTAAAGGCTGCCCTCACTAGGGCTGGCCTAGCCAATCCTGGTTCATCCTGTGTAGATACTGAGCTCAAGTACCTAGCAAGGAGGGGTGAATTATGCACACATGCCTGGTCCTGAACTCATCTATAAGGACACCCACACCTGGAATGCTAGGGACTTGAACAACTAAAATTCATTTTATTTTAGGGATGACAGAGATAGTCTGCCCTAATATGACTTCAAAAGGATGCCAGAGGGGCTGTAGCTTCTCCTCAAGAACTGTTACCAGAGGGTGCTGCAGGAGTGAAGGTGGGAGACTGGTCATATGGCAGGTGCCACATGTGGGAGAACCTTTCCCAGGAAACATAATTGTCTTATGAATACACAAAAGGCTGGGATATTTGGCAGTAGGCAATTCAAAGGTCTCTGGGAATGAGTTATGATAAAGCTCAGATTGCCTGAACACAACCAGCTTAAGAATTCAGATTTTTTTTTTTTTGGTACCGGGGATCGAACTCAGGACCTTGCGCTTGCAAGGCAGGCGCTGGAACCACTGAGCCAAATCCCTGGCCCGAATTCAGATTTCTTGATTGCATCTAGTATTCATTATACTAAGGCATTTTGAAAGACAAGCTAGAAACTCAGAGAAACTGCCAGGACATGACCTGGCAGTCTGGGAAGAGGTACTCCAGAGTGAAAAAGGCTGCCAGTTTAGGAAGTAAGGAAGCAAACAGACTTTGCTTTACAAATGTTGTTTTACCTATGGTAACATATATAAAGGAAGCTGCCCTATATCTAAATGTCCTCAAATCTCTTGCAAAAATAATACAGAATGAACAAGTATTAAAAAAAATTATAGGTAAAATGATGTGCTTTTTTTGCACTGTTCAAAGATCTGAGAAATAGTATGGTGTGGTGGTGCAAGCCTGTAATCCCAGCACTGAGGCAGGTGGATGGCTTCCAGTGAGACCCTGTCTCAAAAACAAAGACCTAAGAAATTTAAAACTACTGATGATAAATTGTATACAGATAAGCACATATTTGTATAGCAATGTACACAACCATACATTTTTGTCATGTACTTATTCTAAATGAGATCTTCTGTGAAGAGGAACAGACCTGGGGCAGGGAGGGCATGACCACAGGGCAAGGACACAAATACCTCGCATATAGTACCTCCCACCTTGCCCATGGACAGAAGTGTGCCCTGCCAGTCAGAGGGGATCTATTTAGGCCACAGGGCTCTAGGGAAACCCCTGCCTTAAAGGCTACGAAAATGTCATTATCAAGGTACAGCACTTTTAGCATTTCTTCTGTGGCTGACAGTAACAATGAAGCACTGAAATCTGCCTACTCTGTATTTTTGAAAAAGGACTTTTCCCAACAACAACAATAAAAATTCTTGTAACACATAATCTGTTATATTTGTTAAGTTTCACATTTTATATATAGAAATTGAAATTGGAAAGACCAGGAGACTTATAGGAGGTGGAATGTAAGGAAAAAAATGTTTTTAAAAGACAGTGAGAAGAAAATTAGAAAGGAAATGTCTCAGGCAATTTGTCTCTTTTTTTCATCTGATTTCGATCCAGGTACCTGAGGAAGGCACAGAAAAGGTTCAAACACCAAGGACAAGCACACAGGGTGCCACCCTGCTCAGATGCTGAGATGTATAACACCTGTAACCTGCACTGTCCTATTGTGGAAGTATGACTTGCTGAGGTTATTAGAGTTGGGCTTTCACTACAAAGAACACTGTCCAGCAGCAAGATACTCTGAAACCTGGCCAGGAGTTGTGTCAATGTCAACTAAATTGCAGCTTGTCAAACACCAAATTAGATCACAGTATTTTTAGAAACTACATTCCACTATATAGTCTTGTAGATATAAATCTGAAACAACTAATTTAACAAATAAACCAGTTTGAGGTTTTCACAACTTATATCAGCAGCCATTTTCAAAACAAGTATTAAAATGTCTCAGGCCCCAGGACCTTTTGGCATTTAGTTCTTTTAAGTTTTCTAAGTGTAGATACTAAAGAACAAAGGAAAAATTTAAGATTCATTTTACTGCCTAGTATAAATCTATTAAGTAAATAACACAATACCACTATTTTTAAAGCCCTAAAAAGGTTGGGCTCTGGGGCAAGAGTTTTAACTCATTTAAAGAACATTCATGGTGGGCCTAACATGTATAGAGCACATTGACAGCACGAGAACAATTAGATGTGTATATGAGGATGCGGCTCCACCCTCTATAAATTCATGAGGAAGTCACATGACAAGACACACTCAAAACAAGGGTACCACCTGGATACAACATAAAGTAGGACCACAAAGTACATAATTCTGCATGTGTTGCTTTCCCCAAAATAACACATGAATTGTGTCCTAATAGGAAAACGAATGTTCAGAGGGCCTGCTATACTGTGCTAAAGATAGTAGAGAGCTGGGGGAGTAGGGAAGAGGCACAGGGAACAGCAATATACAAACAGTAACAGTAGCTGGCAAAAGCAGTGATCTATGTTGGGTGTGGTGGTACACATCTGTAATCCTAACACTCTGGGAAGCTGAAAAAGGTAGATCTCAACTTCAAATCCAGCCTGGGCAACTTAGCACCTTAGTAAGATCCTGCCCCAAAATTTTAAAAAAGGGCTGGTGATATAGCTTAGTACAAAGGCCCTGGGTTCAATCCCCAGTATCATGGCAAGAAAAAAAAAGTCATGATATATGCTAGATACTTTCCATGGAGCATCTCTAACCCTTACCAGAATTCACCATAAACATTATTCCTATTTGTACTATGAGGAAGTTACTCTATCTCTTCGAGCCTGAAAGTCATCCAGGTAACCCAGTAAGAGGACGAGATGATTTGAATGCCTGACTACAAAGCAAATACTACAAATATATGAAAAAGAAACTGATGCCTGAACAGGCAAGAAAGTAAAGGGTAGAAGGGTGCTATGATGCAAGGTCAAGTACCTGCTGCTGCCTGTCCTCTGCCACCTGTGCCCCCCACGCCTTTCTCACATTCCTTACAACTTTCCTATTTTTAAACAAGTAATTCGTAAGGCACTGTGAATGTGAAAAAGAAACTAGATTTGAAAATTTCCCTCTAGCATCTCACTAATCTCATTCAATTCACTATCTGCATGTTGTAGAATGCTGTAATATTTATAAGATACACAATTTTCTTATCTTTTTAGTAATATGAGTAAGGTGCCATAAACAAAATATTATAAAAGCAGCAGCATGCTTCATTATTTTGAAAATCTGAGCCCAAATGTATGGCTAAGGAAGGAGTTCCCTCTTTCTCTTTTCTTCTTTTTGCTCTCTTTCCTCCCTCATCCCTTCCTTCCTTCCATCTATCTACTTCTTCTTGGAAGATGAAATAAACTGTGAACTACCCAAAAATATAACATACAATTCCTTTAGGATATACGGGCTTTGTCCCAATTTTTGTGTGGCTAGACATCCCAGCAAAAAAATTATTTATTTTGTAAAATTAGGAAGAACATAACTAAGCACCCCAAAAATAATTTCAGTTTGACTCACTTAATGCAATTCACATCTAATAAGGTGATGTGTCAGGACTGCAGTGGCAGGGTGATGAAGGGACCATATGCATTTGAAAAAGAGAGAAGGCCCCTGTTTAAGGGGCCTGACTCATTCTCTGAGGTGATGAGGTATACCTGCCCGAAACAATTAAGAACCTATATAAACCAGGCATGATGGCTCAAGCCTGTAATCCCAGCACTTGGGAGGCAGGAGGATCACCAAGAGTTCAAGGCCAGCCTGGATTAAACAGCAAATCTTATCTCAAAAAAAAAAAAAAAAAAAAGAAAGAAAGAAAGAAAGAATCTATATAAAACAGCACATTATATTAAATAAGTTCTGCAAATATAAAAAGTCCTAGGATAGTAAGAGTTGTGTTTAATGGAATATAATGTCTCCATAAAATTGCACCCACAATTTACAGCAAAAATTTTTAAAAGAAGACCTCCTTTAACTGAAATTAGCTAACCTGACTTTCTCCCAGATCCACCTTCAAAAGAAAGCAAGATACTATATGTACGTATTTTGTACAAAAAAAAGGCCATTTTTCAAAAAAATTCATTTTAGAATCCTTCAATTACATAGTTTTTCCTAAAAATATTCTAATAAATAGTAAGCATATAACATGTTGTCCTACCTATAAAAAAGATATTATGGAAGTTTACTCATGGGGAATAAACAAATGAACGTGACATCTTTTAAAGAGCTGAGCTAAGCACACTGGCAATATCAAAGATACAAGGTATGGTGCATAAATTACTGGGGCTGACACACAGCCACTTTTCAGGGTTCCCAGGAAGCTTCTCTCTGCCCATCTCTACCTACTCACCGCTAATGAGTTCACACCAGAGCAAAGTGGAAATATATCTTTCCAACAGAAATAATACAAGTGTTGGTAAGAAGTGAAATACTATTATTATTAATACTTGAGTTTGGGTCTTGTTGCAAATACGAAGTTGTTTTCTCACAGTTAATCTGGTAATTCTCAAGCAGGCATTCATCTTATACATTTCCACACTTCATATCTTTTCATATTTAAAAATGTAAATACAACAAGAAAGTCAGAGGTTGCAACATTTTCAGTAAGGTCTAGCAATGAAAGGAGTAAAAACTATTAGGGGAAAATAGCCACTTCTAGGATAGCTTTAAAAATTAATTTGTAGTGGCTTCAGAACAACTGCAGAGGTATAATACAACCAGCCGCAGGGCTACAACACAACATTACAGTGGCTGTGGAGCATTCTCTCAGCTAAACTGCATTTTTAAACCAAACCCAAGAGGAGAATAAAATAAAAGCTAAAAACATTGCCCAGAATCTAAACAACAAAAGGGGTCACACATTTTTATCATGGAATCAATATAAAAAAAGGCAAAGGTTTCAAAAGTGGTTCTTTGTAAGTGCCTAATTTAGAAGGAACTAGCCTCCTGCCAGTCCCCCTCCCCTCACAAACATCATTATTGCAATACTGCTTTCAAAATTGAAAAGAGAAATGAAAGAATAAGGAGGAAAAATTAAACAATGAAGTCCAAGGTCTAAAAGATACACTGTAAGAATAAACAAAAGATCCCATGATGCTCATGGTTAGGGCAATATTTTTAAAAATAATAATAATATACAGGAATGATCAGAGAGAAAAATATTTTATAAAAGGGATGTAAGAATACAACTATGGCATTGTATTTTGGGCTAACAGGCATTACCTAGTTGCATCTGGAATATGATAGGCAGATGGAGATTTTATTATCAAGTAAGAGCAGTGTGAATATATTCTTTTTTTTTTTTTAAGGTAGAAACATTTCTGGTTCAGAAGAAAATACTACTTCCAAGAAGATAACACCAAGTTCTGCAGCCACCCCAAGTTATACAACTGGAAACAAATTCTTGACATGTACTTGAAGTACAGGAAAAGATATTACTCAAAATGAAGCAATATACTTCAGCCACAGCCGCAACAGGCAAAAGAATGGCAGGCTGCCCTACAGGACACCAGGCCAGCCTCTACAACACGCCAAGTGTTCCTCCCCGGGAATCTCTGTGAAGGGGACAAAAGGGACAGAGATAAAGCCTCTCATTAAGTTTACGAAACATTTCAGTTGAGCATTCAATTTAATTATTAAATTAGCTTGGTGAAGTATTAGGATTCTTCCACAGAACAGCAAGTTATCCAACCAAGAAATGGATAACCCTGAAATTACCCTGAAAGGAGAGGGAGCCCTGAGTATTCAGTGGCTTCCAACCTGACAAGAAACCCTACAGCTGATCCTCAGGTGAGAAGGGTACATCCAGAGCCCAGAGGCATTTATTTTAAGCTGAAAGAGCCTCTAAACAGTTTTTGGTACAATTCTTGGAATCTTACAAACAAGACACTAAGTTATTTGTCCAAAGTCCCACAGCTAATCTGTGGCAAAGAACCCACTGGCCCCACCTACCTACCAATCCTTTGGCCCTTTTGCATAAGATGTCTACAGTGTTGACAGGGTCTCTTCTCTTTTCACATAGGCAAACATAAAAGGAAAACTAAACCCATGTTTTTACTTTGCTTTCGGACCTGTCACTAGCAAAATTTCCTAGGTCCAATGCAGATTCTGTCCTCACAAAATTCCTAACATGGTTCATTTTCATAGTTACTGGAACTGCCCAGGCTCAAAGACACTTAGCTCCATTTCTCCATCACCAAACCCAGCTCCACAAAAATCTAAGATCCTAAATTTCCTTCACCCCTCTCCTACCTTTTCTCTGTCTCTTAGCAGTGTAAGTCATCTCGAATAGCTTTACAGGCTGGAAGGAGTAAAGCAAGAAATAATTGTCTTTGTTTATAATACATATGTACTCAATTTTAGGTGGATTATACAAACCATCCTCACAGTGCGTAAAAAACAATTAAGACAAAATAATCTGACAAAATTCATTAATATTACTACCTTAAAAGGCTCAAATTTAAAAAAAAACTCATTTTATTAATTATGATCCAGGAAGTCAGATCCATTGGCAAAAGTATCACATTATTTACACAGCATGTCACTAAATTATTTCCATCAATAAAAACTAATGTTTAAGAAGCATTTCAATGCTTCTTATTTTCAATAACTCTCTTATTTTGTTTTGTTTTTCCCTAAAATGAAAGCAGTGGTGCTCTGCTGTCATCTAGCCCCTTCACCCATATTGAAAACCCACTGCAGGCTAAATAAACAAGCATTCCAGCAAATGCACTTGCACTCTACTGAACTGTACTGTTCCATGTTCCTCTACTTCTGATGTGCAGGGAAAAACAACTTTCCTGGCAAGTTCTGATCCAGCAAAACGAGACAGAGAAAAAAAATTCCCACATGCTGTACTGCTTCAGGCATTTTAACCAGGGCAGCCTCACATTCCTTTTAAGAAAGTTGCTTGTCCTTTCCAATTTTTCTTCTTAATGCACAGCCGGGCTTCTGTGCTCCAAGTGCTGCTAGCCCCACTGGATCAGCTTCTGCACCTCAACTCAGCCTTCCTTTGCTCACCCACATCTCTTCTTCTCAATGTGTTTTGTCCCTCCCAAAATCATTTACACAAAAGGCCCAGTCACTAAGCAACATGGATCCAAAGACTATGTTTGCTCCCTTTAAAAAAGCACCTTATTTATTTCTGAAATTATGAACGTGCCAAGAACATTAGGTAGATTTTCATTCTCTCTAGGACCTTTCCCCAGAAAAACCAAAGCCCTGGAGTGAGGGACATTCAGGAGACAAGTTGAAGGGCACAGGGACAGCTGGGTGGCAATTGCTTGTCTTGAGTGTAGCCTGCTTTTCTTCATTCACATGCACAAGTGCAATGTAGAAAGTAAATGCTAATTTGGTCAGTGTGGCCTAATTCATTCTTACCCTCTTATCACAATATCCATACCTTCAAAGTCCCTGCTAGCTCCCTATTAACTCCCCCACCTATCTTCCCTTTCCTTCCTCCTTTTTGGTCTCCACCCAACTGTTGATAACCTCTTCCCCCCTCTACCACAGTATTTACTTTGTGACAGTCTTTTGAGTAAAAAGTCTCAAAAAACACAGGTCAACATCCACTCAGCTCAAAGAAGTGAGATGGTGGTGTTCCCAGGCAGCAGTCACACAGAAACACCTACTTTGTACACACCAGTCCCTTGTACTTTACACGTCTCATTTTTTTCTCTTTGACCCCAAAAGGGAAGCAATCGTCACCCTCGTTTTTCAGAGGCAGAAAATAATGGTCAGCTGGATGCAAACCTGATATGCCCAACTTAGGCAGTTTCCTTGAACTTGGCCCAACGGGGACAGCCTGGCCCACAGAGAACTCAAACTCCGGAATTAGGCCTCAACAAACAGCATATGCCAGGCCTATCAGTAGCCCCCATCTCAGGGAAACATGACCCCAAATCCCTTCTGCGTCCTGAGAATTCTATCCCTGCACCAAGCTGTACTAAGTGGGCTCCGGGGGAGGACCATACTAACAAATACGGAAGAGTGCAAATATTAATATTGACCTCCAGCCAGTGAAAGCAATGTTTTGAAAGGAAAAAAAGCCCCTAAAGCCAAGAACTATCAAAGATAAATTAAAAAACTTTACTTTCAATTCATAACTGTAACAAATGACTGAGAACTTAGGAGCCATTTTAAAAAGAAAGGAAAAGGGTCAAGACAAGGAAAATAAACTACAAAAAAACCCCTGGTGGCTTCTTGATGAAAAACATAAATCATTTAAAGAATTCAGGTCTCTATGCTTGATTTGGTCCTGAAGATACAGTTAGTTTGATTTAGGTAAAAGCTTTGCTATATCCTGGGTAAGTAACTCTTACAGCTTCATTCAACAACCACCTAATTAATGTCTAAGAACAGAATGACATTCAGTATGAGTGAAAACATTCACAAGTATACATGTCTTAAAACATGATTATTTTTATTCACTATGCCTATATATCCACATAGTTCACCTTGTTCCAAAAATGAAAAACCAAATCATATATCTCATGTAGCTTATCTGGTAAAACAAATTGTTCATCATGGAAATTAATAAATATACATATATTATATATATTTATATATGTATATGATGGTTCTTGTGTTGCAGCTTATTTTATAATAAATATCAAATGTTTTGGGAGTGCACTTTACTGGTAGAGCCCAAACTTAGCATGCAAAAGGCTGTACATTGAATTCCCAGCACCAAAAAAAGAAACAAATTAAGTGTTATAAAATTACTATGGTGATAGTTTTAAGACACAATGTGTTTGGATACAATGGTGAACATGCTGACTCTCCTACAGCTAAGTAAATATAGATGACAACTTTAAATTGAAACCCAAGCATAGGAAAACAAAGGCAAATATTAGTCCTTAAATATTTTATACTCATGGAATCTTAATGAAGGAGCATCACATGTTTGTAACCTGCCAGCATTCTGGGTTTAAATCAACCTTTTATCTATAACATAGTTATTCCAAAGACAAGAGTGAACTTTGGAAACTACTTTTAACAAGGTAGAACCTTCATTTCTTTTGTTGTAGGAAAATAAAGGAAAGTCTAGGCAAAAACAGAAACAAAATACCTAAATACAAGCTTGGAAAAAGAACCCGACCCTCCTCACTCCACCCAACCCAGGCAGAGTAGGAAAAAGGCACCAGCTCTTGACAAGAGCTACCAGGAGCATGCCATCGGGCCCACGCCTTCCAAGAGTAGGGGTCATTGAAGGCTTCTTTCTGAGATGACTGTGTTTTAAGAATAATTCCAAAGAATATATTTCTTGCTTTCAAGCACTTTTCCCAAATAACATCTACTTTGTAAGTAAAATTCTAATCTCAAGCTATGGGAGTACCAAGTGGCAGGGAGCTCAAGTGTTCTTGTTTCCTTAGGGCTGCCCATTGTGTCATGCTGGCTGGCATCTCACCTTACTTGATGATCCTAGGCTTTGGAGATAATTCCTCAATTAGCTGTTTTAAATTTAAGGCCTCTCTCCCCTGGGTTTTTTCCTGCTTCCTGTAGCTGGAGTGGACCAGGTATCCAGTAGCTGTGAGTCCTTTACTCTGGCTACATCCAGACTTCCTTAAATGCAATCATAAACATAACCAACTAAAGATAAAACAAACCACCTAGAAACACATCAAGTTTTAAAATACGTGAAAAATATGAGTCTTAAAACATAAAAATTTAGAGATGACCCACACTGACAACTGTTAGTGTTTAAAATGTCTTGCTGCAGACCTCGGGTATTTAAGTTACAAGTCCTTGAAGGACCTGGCTGGGGGCATACAGCTCACAGCTCCCTGGTGGCTCTTGTCAAGAGCTGTTGTCACTTCATGCTCTGCCCCTGCCCTGTGTGGAGGGGCTTCTCCATTCAGCAGCTTCTATTTAACAGATTTATTTTAGCCTGGGCATCCTTGTACTTTCCTAGAACAAGGAAACAAAGGTTTTACTTTAATTAAAAACAATAAAAAGCCCAGAAAATAGGATTTCCTAAAACCCCCTTCAGCATTAGTTCCTCTCTCTCTAATCCTACTCCTCTTTTTATCCTGCCTACTCCCTATTACTGGCTTTACTATTTTCTATCACCCAAACCTAAAACCCAAAAGTAACACTAGATTCCTTCAGACAGCCAACATCTCACCAAGTCCTGCCATTCTATCTAGCAGGTGTCTCAAATTCACCTGCTCCTTTCTGAAGTCACCCTCTTGCCTGCACTACTCTAACAGCCTCCTCCTGTCTGCATTTACCCAGTAGGAGGACCTTCCTAAAGTCCTTCCTTGGGAGTCAGACCACACACCCCAGAGGATGCCACCAAGAACTCCAGGCTTAAGATTCTGTAGCTTAGCTCCTGTCTGCAAAGCAGGCATAGTAAGGGTACTTACTTCAAAAGCTCCCAGAAGGTTTAAGTAAATATAATATAAAACATGAAGCACCATACATGGTACATAGTAAGACCTCCAAATATATTGGCTATTTTGGATATAATTAAGATATCACACTTAAGTTTAACACCTTTAGTGACTGTTGACTTCCTACAGAAAAAAAGTAATTCTTCCACAAGCATGTTACTTACTGCAGTGTAAGAAGCACCAGTCCTAAGTCTCAAAGCCTGCCTCTTCTTATTAGCTGTGATCCTAGAAATCACCTAACTTCCCTCAGCCACCAAATGGGGATAATATCCCTTTTGGGAAAGTTAATAACTGTACTAGGTTGAATAGTATCCCCCTAGATTGATATCTGCTTGGAATCTGTGGCTATACCTTTATTTTTGAAACAGAATCACTGTATAATCAATTAGTTGAGGTGAGGCCATATTGGATTTGGGGTAGGCCCTAAATCTAATGTGATGGGTGTTCTTAAAAAAAAGAAGGCATAGAGCCAGACACACAGGGAAAATGCTGTGGGACAACAGAGACACAGGTTGAAGAGATACACCTACAGACCAGGTAACTCCAAGGATGGCCAGCAATTCGCAGGACCTGGAAGTGGTAAAAGAGAGCTCTCCTAAAACATCTGGGGTAACCATGGCCCTGCCAACACTTTCATTTTGGACTGCTAAACTCCAGAACCTTTAAGTGAATAAATCTTTTGCTTTAAACCACTTAGTTTGTGGTAATTGGCTACAGCAGTACTAGGAAACCAATACTAATAGCTAATAACTCAAGTTTTAACAAACACTTGGCATTAAAACCAAAAAAAAAAAAAAAAAAAGTTATTCCACATTACACAGAAGAAACTGAGGCTGAAAGAAGTCCATAAGCAAAGCTGACAGGAATGCAAACCCACACGGTTTTTGTCCATTCTCAAAAACCACTCTGCTGTCATACTCATTACTGCATAGGATCAAGACAATAGTTATAATGTAACTATTGTGCCTGGGATATTGATGAGCACATAGCAAGTGCTCAATAATGAATGGCCACTCCTACTGCCACTAACCATCCCACTAACCTGCCTGTCCTCCAATTCAGTCAGCAAACATTTTCTTTAAGGACCAGATAGTAAATACTTAGGCTATGCAGATCAACAGACAAAAATCAAGGCTATTATGTAGGTACTTACATAATTTTTTTTTTTTGGTACCAGGAATCAAACTCAGGACCTTGCGCTTGCCAGGCAGGTGCTGCGCCACTGAGCTACATTCCCTGCCCTACATAATTGTTTTAAAAACAGAATTGTTTTAAAATATAAAAACCATCCTTAGCTCAAGTGCCACAAACAGGTTGCCTAGGTGGATCTGGTCTTCAAAGTATTGTTTGCAGACTGTTGTTTCAAACCATCTCCGAGCATGTTCACTGGTGGTCTACAGTCCCTTTTCTGCAGGTCATTTAATACTCCAGTACAACAAAAGCACATGAAGTACTCTTTTGAAAACCACCAACATCGTGGCAACATAATCCTGACATTCAGTTTCACCATATCCAGCATGAACTCCAATTTATATTTGTAATCACTCAGCAGCTGATTCTGAGAAGCAGCCAGAATTGAGCCTTTGACTTCTGTACACATTTCAAACTGGAATGCCCTGTCCAAAATTCTACAAGCAGTTAGAGAAAAGAAACAAATCACATACAAAGGAAAGCCCATCAGAATCACAGCAGACTTCTCAATGCAAACCCTTAA
>NW_004624759.1:4869157-4890346 GCF_000247695.1 Heterocephalus glaber
AGTAGGGGAAGTGGGAGCGGTAGGGGAAAGGAAAGAAGGGAAAAGAAAAAATATGAGAAAAGGAAAAAAATGGAAACAGTCTTTGTAAATAGGGAAGGGTGGAGGGGGTGAAGGGAGGGCAGGGGAATGGGGGAAAAAACAAGAACCAAGATACATCATGTAAAGGTACAAGATCCCAATGATGAATGTAACTGTACTGTATACCTAAAATGTACCAATAAACTTAATGGGGAAAAAAGGTATCATAAGACATGTAAGATTAATTTTGTGGCACATAAAACATTTTCAAACTTTCCCTCCCCTCTGCAATGAATTTTGGAAAGTCACTTCACATGTTAAGTCTAAGACTTTTAAATCACTCACATATTAATGGCTTCATCCATAAAATATATCCAGATCCTATCCTTACTTCCTGTATACGTTTAAATTGCTATTCATCACCATAAAAAATAGAAAAGCCAAAGTATAGTATAAATCACTGAAGACAACTATTTCAAAATCAAACCATGAAGTTACTAAGTGCCTACTTCATTAATTCAACAGCATTCATTACGTACTTACTATGCATGTATAAATTAATATAACTATATAGTGCAGATCACAAAAACATGACCCACACACACTAACCAATGACCAAACACTGCATATGTATACCTGGAAAAGGACCAGGCTCCAAGTGGGACACCTGCAGGAGAGGATGTGATCTGGGATCTGGCTGTTGTGCTTATGTTGGGTTGTAGGGGATGCAGTTGAGAATGCAGGAGCCCAATCTATCTAAGAGGACTAAATTAACATCCTGGTTGTCCATCCCACTTTTGTAACTAGCAATTTTTATTGCTGGTCAGGCCAAAAACTGTGGAGTCATCTTTAATGACTCCTTTCTCTTACAGGTCACATCCAGTCCCTCAGAAAACCCTGACTGCACCTTTACCATATATTCAGGATGGGACCCTTCCTCACACCTCCACTGTCTTCATCTCAGCTCTCACCCGGATTACCGGAGGGAGGAGTCTCCTATTGGCTCCCTGCTCACATCCGCTCTGTCCCCCACTCATTCTATTCTCATACAGCATGGAGGTAGTCATTAAAATGTGCAGTGGGATGTTATCTCTTGGCTCAAAATCCTGCAATATCTTCTGTCTCACTTGTACTTTTATTCTAAGTCCTAACAATGACCCACAAAGCCTTAGAAATTAACTTTCTATGACCTCCTCTTCCTCCTAGAATCTCCTTAGATCCAACCACAGTAATTGCTTGCTGTTTCTCAACCTGGCATGCCCACCCCCACCCCAGGGCTTAGCTCTGGCTGTACTTCTGCCTGAAAAGCTCTCTTCCCAGATACCTGTTTGGATAACTCCATCAGTCCTTCAAGTCAGCCTAAAATCTCATCTTCTGAACAAGATCTATTTTGACCAAACTTTGTATTACTTCATCCTGCCTCCCAAGCCCCCTTTTTTTCCTGCTCCACTTTATTTTCCCTAAACACACCCCACACTCCAATATACATTATAATTTACTTACTGTGCTGGTTTTTCATTTTGTGTCCCTTCCCTGTTAGATCGCAAGCTCAAGGGTGGTGATCTTTATGTGGGCCACTGATACAGCCCTAGAAGCTTTAGTGCTGTCTGGATTATGAAGGGCATTTAAATATTTCTTCAATAAAATCAAGTTTAAATCTATGAATAGATTATTTATAAGTCTAATGATTTTTAGCATCCCTCCCTAACCAGTCTTGCTTTCTGCTAAATAATAAAATCTTTTAGCAGAAAAGGAAAAGTCAAATCACAAGGAGAGATAAAAACTTCTAAGAAAAAGACAAAGCTGACACTAAAACTTATTCACACTAAAGTTTAATCAAGCATATATATAAAATGAACCAGATTATTTTTACTTTGGAGAGGAGACAGCATTTAGAACTCAAAATGAAGCTCACTTTGCAAGAGGAAAAAAAATCAATAATGTATCTTTTTTGGTGGCCTTATTAATTCCATCCCCCACATAGGTCACAGAAGGTACTCCAGCTGTCCACTGCAGTGTAGCTCAAAACACCTGGGGACCCTCAGCAGCAGCAGGAGGCAGGGTATTAATCACTGTCACACTGGAACCACCTAGGCCAGTAAGTCATGTTTGCTGAAATGAACTAGAACTTTGTAAATGTTCTTTTACATCACTTGATAGAGGATTTTCAAACTTCCAGCTTACAGTCACATACACAGACAAAACACTATTGAAATCAGCCTGAAACAATGTCCAAATATTGACTGCATACTTAAAGAGTTATTTTATTTCAATGTAGAAATGATGCTATTAAAAAAATTAACCAACAAAATAGTATCTAGGAAAGCACGAACCTCGTATTTACACATGATGAAAATAAAGATCAGAAATGTTGAACTGATGTGCCCCAGAACAGAAGTAACTTAGAGGAACAGGAAGGCTGGCAAGAATTTACATAAATTCTTTAATGTGAGCAACAACAAAGTGATCACTCCACAACACCTGTATTTATCCCTCTGTTACCATTAATTATTTCTTGCATGCAATATAGGACAACCTGACTAAAACTATAGTATCTCACTGCTATACTAATGATTCCTTGGGCCTTTGTACTTTTGCCTGAAATTCTGGGGGTAAGAGGTTGCTGGTGGGATAAGATTACCGGAGTCATCTTTTAATGGAAGATACCTCCCATTTTAAAAGCACCTTTATACCTTATAAAATTAAACACTTACTGACTAGTGACTATGAATCACATTTAATCCTCATAAGGACCTTGTGAAGAAGTGTTCCCACTTAGCCAATAAGAGAACTGAACCTTATAGAGGTTAGAATAACCAATTAGAAGTTCTTCCACTCTACCATCCATGTACTGGACCACCAGACCTTTGCTGGTCCACAGATGGGCCCTGCTCCTACAGAGAGGACACTATGCACACCAGACTTCTTGGCTAACTCAGCTCTTTTGTCAAATCCAAGCCACCCATCTCCCCTGGGAAGCACAGGATCGCCAAGAGCAGACTGTCCCCCACCTCTGGCTCTCAACAACATGGCACACATTACCATGGCACTAGTCCAAGGACTTACTGAGGCTCAAAGAAAGTGCCAGCTACCCCTCCAGAATCTAGTGTGTGCTGTCAAAATGTGAGGTAGCAAGTTATACAGGTCTGTCTTCTAGATATAATCTCACCAAACAGAGCTAAGTATTACTGTCCCATTTTATTGGTAGTAATCATTTAATGATATGACTGGAGCTTCACAAATAGATAGCACATTAAATCTTATTTGGTATTAAACTTTAATTTACACATGCTTACAGATAATTGATTTTTATTCTGCCCAAAGAAAAGGAACATAGTTTAAGGGAAGTGTCATACTTTTAAGTGAATCACAGAATTTCTCAAATCTCTGGATTCCACCATCATGCATGGAAATCCCAAGATAGTCAGGAATGACATTTCTCAATAAAAAGGAAAGTCCAATGGAGGCCACTGGGTGCCAAAGTTCCTGAGAGAGCTGGGGTGGAAGCGCAAATCTGTTTCTGCCTCCTTTCAGCTCTGCTGCAATCAGTTTATCAGTCTGGGCTTCCAGTTTCATTTGGAGAAGGGACGCATGGCTCAAAAAAGAAATCTAGACACCACTATCAAGACACCCACCTAGCTTCCTCACCAAGACTGCCCCGGCCAGTCACATTTAACCAAGAAAGTGAGTCCTCTATTTCAAAAGCCCCAAAAGTTACCTTGGTTCCACTGAGAAAATACAAATGTGACCAAAGGTTACAGCTGGAGGCAAGTCTCGGAGTACACAGGAAGCCTCCTTGCAACCCTGCCTTACCTTGGGTGCCTGACAGGGACACTGGCTATCTTTAATTAATGTCTGAGGGAAAGAGCACAATGGTGAAATTCTACCCCACAGGACTGACAGGCCCACTACTGGTGTACCATTCCTGAGGTCCTGGGGCTACTTTCTGGCTGAAAGGTGCTCCATCTGGAACATTTAGAGAGCAAAGAAATAGATTCTATATGCTTAATTTAAGAGTACAGAAAACAGAACTGCCTGTTTATTTACCTAGTCCTGCCCCCATTTCACATGGCTCAAACTAGGTAGGCTTTACCAGCAAATCAATTAACATGACTGTATATCCTTACTTTGGAATAAAGCAATTTGACTTTAGGTGACTCATTCCAGCCATCTAGCCCATATTTATAAACAAGGATGAAAAGTATTTCTTATAAACAACTTTTATAGTCTTTCCCCTTTACAATATTTCCCAAGAGAGAAATGTAAAACTTTTAAATCATAATGATTTGCTGCCATCCATATTTAGCTTTACTAAACTTTAGAAACTAATCGTATGTTTGGAAACAGAACTGAATATCCTATGAAATTGATAGTGAAAAATATTCTATATATTATCCTACACTCAGGAGCAACAGTGTTGTAAAGATACACTGTAAGTGGTTTAGCCGCCTGCTGTGCAAGTGCAAGGACCCGAGTTCGATCCCCGGTACCAAAAAAAAAAAAAAGATACACTGTAGGCCATGGTAATAAAAAGTGAAAAGATAAAATGCTACCATTTCAATAAAAGAAAATTGAAACCAAAGGGGTTCCAGATCCGTGACAGACCTGTGCATACTGCATACTCCCAGATCAATGAGCTACCTATAAACAAAAAATTTAAGGAACTATTAGGTCAAAGCAAAATACACATAAAAATTCAAATAAATTCTGAATTCTCATCTAATGTACTACAGACTAGAACAAAAATGTTCTTCCCCACTCTACTCTATTAATATAAACAAGCCTGTTTATCTAGGACTCCATTAGTTGGTTTTAAAAAAACAGAACTCTAGACTTCTCTTTTCACTGAAGGAACCATATGGCTTTCTTCACTTTTGCTGAATACTGCACTAAACCCTGAGATGGTTTCAGTATTGAGTAGAGCTGCAAAAAACCCAGCCTACCTCACCAAGAGTATGTAGGTTTTCTACCCTCGTGCTGTGGCTGGGTCCCCACCAGGATGGCCTCAGAAGTCCACCATGGACCAGTGTGTTTTCTGAGACAAGAGTTTGGGCCACAGACAGATGGACACGCTGACAATGATGACCTCTGCTCCTGTGGCAAGTGCCCCTGAAGTTCTGCAAGAAGGGATCCAGCAGAAACTGCTCTTCCTAGCCCACCCGTTTTTACTGATTAAGTCTATGTGGGAGAGAAGAGATGGTGTGAGATGAGCAGGAATGCACAATAAAAGATAACCCATTTGCTGGAGAAAGTTAAAGCAGGGTTGACCTCTGAACTATAGCCAACTGTCTAAAGCAGTGCTGTCCAACACAACTTTGAGCAACACCGGAAATGTTCCCCACCTCTGTTGTCTAACATGCCTGCCACTGGCTATTTAAGTACTTGATATATGGCCAGTGTGACTGAGGAACTGAATTTTTCATCCTTTTTAATTTAACTTACCACATGGGGCTCATGGATACAGCACTGAATACCAAGGGTCTAGAACACTTTAAAAACTAACCACAGCAGGCCTCTGATAAGAAATAGACTCAGAGGAGCCTAATGTTGCTTTCCTTTCCTCTAAGAATTAAAGAAAAAAGTCTAATTAACTTTCCTTAATTGCTTTAGTAAATAAAAGGCACTTTAGAATCATGTTCTATTTCAGTACAGGCCCAATTATGATCACAACTTATAAAATGTCAAAGCAGTGAAAAATTACTTTTCTCTTAAATTTCTTTTTCTCTTAAGCCCTGAGAGGTAAAATAATGATTTTGAACATTTTTTGAATTTTAAAAATTTTCCCTAAATTGAAATATGGACCAAATACAACAAAAGACTGGTAAAACTGCTGAAAGATTTTTATTTGTCCTTTTTGTTGTTGCTATCTTCTCAAAAGTCACAGTCAAGACTTCTGGTAGAACTGTACTTTTGAGACTTTAGAGGAAGAAAAAAAATCACCAGTAAACAAACTCGCAAGTGCTTAGACTGAAAATGAGCCATTCCAACAGCAACTGCATAGTTGAGTTAGGGGGAGGGGGAAAGTCAAGCTGCTCTTCAAACCCACAAGTCCTGAACATGCACAAAGAGCTTTACCCAGGCTTATGGTACTCACCTCCTGTGCACTCCTAAAAATTGCCAAACCAGCATCCTTAATAAATACTAGCTGTGAGCAAATCTTTCAGCCTTATGTATCACACACTTTAGCTTTAAATGGTAGTACATTCTAAAGACAAGTCATCTAGGGACACAGCTCCCTGTACATTACACACCAAGGCGACAGCAGAAACAAACTATATTGCATATCAACGGGTGTTCTAGTTCCTGCAGATTATGTTTAGTGCCCTTGAGTCCGTTTAAACAACATAAAATGACACTGGTATTAATAAAGAATGTTTTCCAAATCCCAAGCAACTGGAGACAATTCTCCTGCTAGGATTAAAAAAATAAAATGGATGGTTTCAGGCTCAGTAAAGTATAAGTCCTTAGGATAAACACCGTGATACAGCAGCAGGGCAATAGACAAAAGCTGAGTAGGAGGCACGAATCACAATAATAGGAAGCTGGGAGACAGATCTTTTTCCAAATGGGAGGGAGATCAAGAGACCAAGTAGAGGGCAAGGACAGGAGGAAAAGGGGATGAAAAGACCAATAGGGACGTGTGTACATGTACCAACTCTACACAGGGAATGGAAACATTGTGTACTGCAAGGAAAAAAAAAAGGATGGTGGAATAAGTTTAATAAAATAAGTAAATATCAGATTTTTAAAAATAGTGAATAAACTGATGCCCACTTGAAGTAGATAGCTCACCTGCATGGGGGCTGCAAGAGCCTTTATTTGGTTCTGCCCTCTGTCTAACAATTTGCATAAACTCAGAAATAGGTAAACAGGCAGCAAGCATGAGTCCAGAAGGATGTAATTCAAAGGAATTTTAATGTTAAGGCTCTCCACTAGAAACTCAAAAAGTCTGTTTCTCCAGCACCAGCCAAAAAGTCAAGGACTCATAGCTTTGGCAAAACAGTTAAAAATATAAGGAATGTAGACGCAAGCTGAATATAGGCCAGCAGCAATTATTACTGCTCAAAAAATCTAATTCAATCTTAGCATGCATCTATGAATTGTAAATTGCCAAGTTACTATTGTCTATTAAAATTAGTCCAGGGCCAGGGATTTAGCTCAGTGGTTCCGGCGCCTGCCTTGCAAGAGCAAGGTCCCGAGTTCGATCCCCAGTACCAATAAAATAAAATAAAATAAGTCCATGTAGATGTTCAGGGTACTGCAATTTGACATCAGCAAGAATAGATCCAAGACATTTGGAACACATCCCCTCCCACCCCCACTAAGAGTTAGAGTCCTAGTCACACTTGAAAGGAGGAGGGAAGCAGAAAGGAACGAAGTGAAAAAGACTGTTGGCTGCAAATGTCTGAAGGCCTGACGTGTCCAGGAACAGATTTACTCTGTGTGGTTCCAAGGAACAGAAAGATAACCAAGGGACAAATGTTAGGTCAATACAAGAAAGAACAGGTCAAAGATCAGGACTCTTCATAAATGGACTGGCCCACGTGGAAAGACATGAGAACCACATCACAAATGCCAGACCTGGTAATCCAAGGAGGTGTCCACCAGCAGGATGCTAAGTTAGCTGACTCCCTTCCAACCCTTCCCCCATGCCAGGCTTTCACCTCCTCATTCTCTCAATCAACTAAAGCATTGTATCAGAATGCACATTAGTGACTAATGGTAGGTCAGACTTTACTGCTGTAATTGTTCAAAAAAAACCCCCTTGCAATTCCAGTGTTTTACCAAAAGATGGGAACACTAAGAATACTAAAAACTACTACAACATACTCTGATAATGGGATAGCTGAGGTAACAGAAACCTGCTCTCAGACCCAACATTCAGGTACTCTGCATTCATATTCCCTACACTATTTTTGTAAACAACATTCTTATTTCAGATTCCAAACTAAAAATGATGACACTCCTGGAAGTTGAGTGGGCCTTTTATCTTATTTTACAAAGGCTGCATACTAGAAGTCTATATAGGAAGTTGTTATACTGCCTCAGTTCAGAGAAATGATCCCAATTATCTTACTAAAGCAGAGACTGAGGTGTGGAGGGTGGATGTAGAGGGTTTACCTTTATTGGCAGACATCCGGTCTTCCCCATTATTTCCTCCCAACACTAGAGACAATGCAGTGTTCAAACAGATGCCAAACATGATTTGAGACCCTTAATTCTAACCCTAGTCACAAGCAGATCTGTGCAGCTCATTACCCAGGCATTCAAATTCTAAAATGATAGCATAGTCATAAAAAGTACCTTCAGACACTTTTCTGAAGAGCACTCATTCCCTGCCTGGAAGGTATGATAAAGAGGAAGCTACCTGTCCAAGGATCCACTGTACACTCTAAGGCGAGGCCTAGCCATCCATATGCCTCCCTGCCTAATTCCTGGACCTGGGGAATAAAGCGAAGCCCTGCCAAAGTTATTACTTCCAGCCTGAACAACAAATTCCATACCACCTGCTCTGCAGGCCAGGGTTTACCTTTCTGAACATGGATGATGTCCGGGAAGTTGGCCAGGTGCCCCTGATACAGCGCTAACAGGTCCATGACGGGGTCCAGGTCCTGCCTGGGCTGCTCTGCGAAGAGCTCGCCAATGGCATCGTAGGCATCTCCGGTGAAGGCGATGGCCTGGTTCAGGCCCACGGAGAAGGCCTGCTGGTCCAGCTCAAAGGCCTGGCTAAGGCCGCGGAAGGACTGGCCCACCTTCTGATACTCCTTCTTAAAGCCTGTCACTTGCTTGCGCGCGAACTCGTTGGCCGTGTGGTTGAGTTGCAGTGCGCTATCGTCCATCTTCTTGGTGAAGCACTTGAAGCCGTCGATCTTGCTCTCCACCTCCTGCAAATCCAGGGCGGCAGCAGGGGGCGTGCTCAGGGTCAGGAAGAAGTTGGCACCCACCATCTCATCCTTCTCAGCCTTCCTCTTGCCCTGTTTCCAGGCCTTCTCATCAGTGCTGCTGGGGCACGTCAAGAAATGCTGGAAAACGTCGCACTGGGCCAGCACCGGATGGCTGGCCATGTGGTTCATCCACCAGATCAGGCCCTTCCTGCGCTTGGAGATGAAGTCCTCCTCAAAGCGGCCTGTGGCCTGCTTTTCGGGCAGATGGGGCACCGAAATGACCGGGAACTTCTCAGCCAGGCGCGCGTACAGCCAGTCGAAGTGCTTGTAGCGCCGGTGCACCGGCACCTGGGTGTGCGTGGGCACCAGCTTGTAGGAGATATAGCTCTTCATGCCCTTGAACTTGGTCTGTTTGGTGGGGTCGTCGATGGTGCACTGGAACGGGTAAGGGTTCTCCTGCCACTCGGGGCCATAGGGCCCCAGGACCACGCACAGCTTGTCCCCATCCTTCACGAAGCCTGACGCCTCACCCAGAACGAAGGCCTCCCCACCAGACTTGACGAAGGTGGAGAATCGGTTGAGGTTGCGGCTCACGGTGGCCGAGCTCTTGGCCCCCGACGGGGGGTGCTGCGGGGCCGCCGCGACACCTCTGGAGCCCAGCGACAGGTCGGAGCGTGTAGAGAGGCGGTAGCGCCCCGCCGCGACGCCCGCCGCCGCCGCCGCCGAGCCTTCGAGGTCGGGGTACGCGCCGCTGCCCAGCGCGCCTGGCTCGTCGGCCACCGTGGAGCTGTCGTCCCACTCGTCGTCCCAGTCGTCGTCGCTGCCCTGGCTGGCCTGGTAGCCGCCGTAGAGTTGCTGGGGCGCCGGCTGCAGGGCGGCCCCGCCGTATGGGAAGCCCGCGGCCGGCGGCTGGAAGGTGCTCGGCGGCGGCTGGAAGGCGGAGGCGGGCGGCGCGGCGGGCAGCGGCTCGAAGCCCCCGGGCGGCACGTTAGCGTAGCGGGCAGGGGCGCCGTCGCCCGGGGGGCCGGGCTCGGGGGCGCGGATCACCTGCACGTACGAGGCCGGGAAGAGGCCGCGGTCGCCGCGGCTGTTGACCCCTTCAAGCCAGCCCTCGATGTCCTGCTCGCTGCACAGACTCAGCACCTCGTGCTCCCGCAGGGAGATCTCGCCCGGGTTCTCCGACCTGAAGTCGTACAGCGCCCGGGCGCGCAGCGCCATGGTCCCGGCGCCCAGAGCCCGGGGCTCGTCCGAGCGGTCCGCGGTGCTACCCGAACCCTGGCGCGCAGTCTGGAGCTCCAAGGCAGCGCGGAGCCGCCCGCCGGTCGCGCCCTCCGCGCCGCGCCGCTCGCAGCCGCCCGACTGCCGCGCTGGGCCGCCGCCGCCGCCACCGGCCGCGGGCGGGGCCCGGGCCTCCCACGTCCCCAGCTGCGCTAGTCCACGGCCGAGAGCCGCGTGCCAGACGAGAGCAAGCGATGGCCGAGCTTCCGCTCCCTACGCTCGGCCACTCCGCGGCCGCCGCTGCCTCCTGGTGGCCGGTGCTGAGGTGTGTGGCGCCAGGGCTAGAGCGCGGCGGATGATGGATTGTTGAGAAGTGAATTATCTGAAGAATTTTTAGGCTTTTAAGTTTCCTAGAAAGTAAATTAGTATTTGCATGCCTCATAAACGTTCGCAGTCTGAGCGCTCAGTGAATGCTTCTAGAATGACAACCCACACAGGTAAGAAAGGCCTCTGCAAAGATGAGAGACTGCACTGACGAGGGTGTGCTTGCCAATGGGCTGGTCCATGGTGCTGCATCTTCCTTCTCCTGCTCTCTGCGAAGCTTTTTGGAAAGGAAGGTGCAATACTGACAAGAGCAAGGCAAGGATTAGGGAAGGTGATGTTTGACAAAATAAGAGTCAAAGGGTGGTGTGAAAAGAGCTGGAGAGTTTCCAATACTGTAAATATGACAGAGATTTTAGCATTTTGCACGTGTCCCCTCATCTCTCCAAGACATAAGTGCAGTGAATAAAAGCTCAGGCTTCACAGCCAAGCTTCCCTGTTCCACTCTGTGTCTGATACGAAGTGTGTGACTTTGAGCAAGTCACATTGTACTGACCTCCTAAGGTTGTGGAGATTCAGTCATAACGTAATCCATACTGTACAGATGAGGAAAATAAAACGTTACTATATGACAGGCATCGTGGCTGGTAAGCACAGTAAAAGTGTTTGCTTTTGCTATTATTTGGGAAAGCAAAATCCCTGGGTTCTTTCATAAAGAGAGTAAAGGTCTTAAAATTGCGATTGCAGGGTGTATGCACCAGGACAGGTCCCAGCATTTTCATTCCACCTTCTCATCTGAGGTCAGTGACCGTGGCTTTCCAGTCATCTCTCCGTCTCACTAAAATATTATTTTTAAGCTAATAGATAAATCATTTCCTGAAATAGTAATCAATTTCAATCTCCTACAGTTGCCTTGTTTCGTATCTTCTTTTCCTTCAGTGTATAATTTGCCCAAAGCTTTTGCTTCTCAATATCCCCTCTTATTAAGTTTAACCTAATTATTCCTTTGAAGACAACTCTAATTGGCATTCAACATTCATGTGTCATTAATTTCAGCCTGTCCCCTGACCCTTTTCAAGCAAATCTGGGAAACAAGCCAAAAAAATTACACCGTTATTGTAAGAGTGGTGGTATCATAAACATCCTGCACAAAACCACCACAGTAGCATAGCAGAATTACTCCCACAGTGTGTATCCTAAAGCAATACAAAACCTTAACTCAATTCAGTGGGCAAATTCTGAATTATAACATTTTCAGCTAAAAACTGAGCATGACTATTCACACAGTGAGAAATAGGGGTCATTGAATTTCAATGTTAACATTTTATGTAGGCAAAAACATGAAGTCAGTGTTCACTAAACCTCTCTCATACAATTTATTCATGAGAAATTAATCTAGAATAGAATAAACATGTAGTTTCACCTATTGGTAATTATTTTTAGATTGAAGAGTTAATTACAATAAACTAAGCACATTTTTGCCTCAGATTTTGCTTTTGCTGTTTTATATGCCTGAAACGATCTTTCTCCAGAGATACACCAGAGATACACGCTGAATCTCCACTTCATTCAAAATCATCTGGCTTCCCCAAGCCTCCTTTCTTCTATCTTGGAGAAAGCAGAAGGTGGAAGGATCCTGGATAGTTGGGTCCCTGAGTCACCAACCTCAATCACATTTTGTAAGAGAAAAATCCTATGTTGGGCTAAGCCCTTGAAATTGCAGAGTTTGTTTGTTAAGACAGCTGGCATTAATTATCCTAATACAGTCTCCCTCTCTCCATCCTGCTGTCTATTGCCTAGTTTCATTTTTCTTTGTTGAACTTAAGACCTAATATAAACATCTCTGTACATTAATTATCTCACCCTGTTAGAATGTAAACCTCTTCAGGGCAATGAGTTTGTTCTGGCACCAAGGATATAGCAATGAAGAAAAAGGACATGGTAGGCAAGCAGTAAATATTTGTTCAATGAATAAATGAAAGAATGCCCACTTATTTCCTCCCCAGATGATGTCAGCTCTCAAAAGTGGCTCTTACTGTGTCTGGTCTCTTGCCCTGGGTCATCTCCTGCCAGCTGTAACTAAGTGTTTCTAGCGGTAACTCAACCCATACTTCCCTTTAAACCAACAACCTTAAAGCTAAGTCAATCACCCAAAATACCACTGCAGATTTTCTGAGATTACTAGAAATTTCACCATTGCTGAGTGAGTCTTTATTTTTAAAATAATTATTGTTTGCTACTTGAAAACCATTCATATGTGTCAAGAATCACACAAATGTGTACATATGATTTTATACACAATTCCATCCTTATTGTGTTATAGCATGCTGTGTTTTCACAGCAGCTTCTCCATGCACAGAGGAGACATTGTAACTCCAGAGGGCTCGTCTGCTGAGGTCACACAGCCGGTGAGTGGCCCAAGAACTACTCAGCTGCCCCAAGAACTTCCATCCACTGAGTCATAGGTCTGCACCCTGCTAGTTCCTCTGTCATTATTAAAGAGCATTGCCCACTTCTTAGAAACAGTAGTTAAAGCTTAATGGGAGATTTAGATTCAGGAACAGTGTTGTGTCTGAAATAAAAGCTATTGACTATGTCCTGGAGCTGACTCGGTTAAGCCTGAGCTTTGAACTCCACAAAGGCAGGCGTTTTTGCCTGCTTTGTTCACTATTCTCTGTACTCAGCATTCTAAATTAAATATTTATCAAATGGGCAAGTAATGGGTGAAGCTTTCCATACCGTGGTCTACAAAATGGGAATAATCGTCTACCTCATAGGGTCATGTTGGGATTTAATGAAGTGGTACATTCACATGGTGTTTTATAGTGCTCAAGTGAAAAGTAATTTTAATATGATTAAAAACATAGTCTAGTTCTTAATTAAAATCAGATTTCCAAATTCCATAATTCATTCTCAAGGTGAATTTTTTGTTGTTGTTGTTTTTGTTTTTTTGTTTTTATGGTACTGGGGATCCAACTCAGGACCTTGTACTTTTGAGGCAGGCGGCGGCACCACTGAACTAAATTCCCGGCCCTTCTCAAGATGAATTTTTGAGGCATTGATGTCGTTGAATTTTCATATTTGGATTCTGTGATGTTAGCTTCTTCTGCAGCAATATTTATAGTTGAAAATATACAAGTACCTAAAAGATTATCTAGCAGTATCAAAGAAATCTCTCATTTTTCATTGCTGGAACTCTTTTATACACATTTCCCATTTCTGCTCCAAAATCAAAATCAGGACCAGATTCAATATTCATTGCCTGACAGCTCCCTTTATAAATTTTTCTCCTTCCTCAAAATATGCTTCACTAACAGCTCAGCTATTGACTGATGATAGTAGATACATTTGTAGATATATTTCCTTATTTGCTGTTTAACTCCCATCTCGAATTGTGGCCTCCATTTTTCTTCCCATGGTCAGTATATCCACATTTTCATAGTTTATAAGGCAACATTACTCAGTGCTTTGTATCAAAAGTCACAAATTGTCAAACTAAGGCTTGAATCTGGCCTAATGTTTGCTTTGATTGGCATTTAAACTACAGATGTTGGGACTGAGGAGGCAGGGGCTGAGACAGAGGCAGCTGGGTGGGCTTTATAGCCGAGATCACCACCATCAAGGCGGTGAAGTGAAAGGTCCAGGTTCTTCAGCACCAAGCCAGTGATGCAGAGGAGAGGGCCAAACACCTCCAGCAGGAGGTGGAGGGAGAAAGGTGGGCTCCGGAGCAGGCTGAGGCAGAGGTGGCCTCCTTGAACCGTGCGATCCAGCTGGTTGACGAGCTGGACCGTGCACAGGAGCACCTGGCCACTGCCCTGCAAAAGCTGGTGGAAGCTGAGAAAGCTGCAGATGAGAGTGAGAGAGGTATAAGGTTATGGAAAACTGGGCCCTACAAGATGAAGAAAAGACGGAAATCCAACTTAAAGAAGCTAAACATATTGCAGAAGAGGCAGGTAGGAAGTATGAAGAGGTGGCTCGTAAGCTGGTGATTATCGAAGGAGACTTGGAACGCACAGAGGAACAAGCTGAGCTGGCAGAGTCCCATTGCTGGGAGATGGATGAGCAGATCAGACTGATGGACCAGAACCTGAAGTGCCTGAGTGCTACCGAAGAAAAGTACTCCCAAAAAGAAGACAAATATGAGGAAGAGATAATGATTCTTACTGATAAACTCAAGGAGGCGGAGACTCGGGCTGAGTTTGCTGAGAGATCAGAAGCCAAACTGGAAAAGACAACTGATGACTTGGAAGATAAGCTGAAATGCACCAAAGAGAAGCACCTCTGTACACAAAGGATGCAGGACCAGACTCTGCTTGGCCTGAATAAGATGTAGAGCTCCCCAGTCCTGCCCTGCCACTGCTCCTCCCTCTGACCCCTACACTGCCTGGGGCTGGCCTGCCCGAGGCTGACCTCAAAACTGAGGGCTGATCTTTAACTGGAAGGCTATTTTCTCCTTTCTACATTCTCTCTCCCCACCCTACCTCACCCTACGCCCCTTGTCTTTTCATCGAACTGTCTCTGCCTCTTCTCAGAGATTCCAGCTGGGCTACAGGCTGAGCAACTTTGGGAACAACATTTAAGGGAATGAGAGCACAGTGTGAAGTGTCTTTAAAAAAGCATGTTGTGATGTACACATTTGTAATAACTTTTTCTGTTGTAGCAAACGTTTGTAAAACATTCCAAATAATTTCACAGCTCCAAAGCAGCAGTCTAATTCCTTTCTCACTTTGGAAGGTAACTTTTCAGCCTAATTTATAGTGCCTTCTCCACAGAAGAGAAGGTATGGGAAAAGAGGTATGGGCATCTACCTTACCAAGAGCCTAACAGCCCAGGCAAAGACTCCACTGTAGGAAACCTACTGCTCTGCACCAAATACCAGCCAAACCAGGAAGGTGATCCCAGGAGGAGTTAGCCAAAAATAAAAACCGTGCTGCTCAGATTTTGAGCTTTAAGGTATCTTTGGACAACTTTATTTTGATTTGTAACTTTTTTTCATCAGAAGTGAGCAAATTAAGATGGTGAGACCTCTGAGACTTTTTTTTTTTCTGGTGAGCTGGGGATTGAACCCAGGGAGGGCCTCATCCATGTTAGGCAAGAGCCCTTCCACTGAGCCCATCCCCAGCCCTGAGACCAAATTTTTGTCCCATTTCTACCCCCTTCCCAGCTGCTCACTAAATAGATCATGTGTCCCTCCCTTAATGTTGAGGTGACTGATTAATTGCTCTCCTGCCTCCTTGAAAGAAAAAAAAAATGATATTTTTGCCACTGATTCAGCCATATGAAATTCATCTCGCCCTTTTCTGGGTCTGAAGCTGCTCCCTCTGAAAGTGCCATCTCATTGTGCTTTGTATCAGTCGGTGCTGGAGAAATCTTGAATAGCTCATGTACAAAATTTTTTAAATTTTATATTATTTTGAAATTTTGCTTTAGGGATGAAGTGCACAGCTACCCCATCTGGCTGTGAGAGTTCGCTAGAGTCTGTGGGCTGGCAGTGTGCTGATCTTCTGAAGTTTTTTCCACACCCACTTTTAGGTGAGGTTTCTGTGAGGTCTGTTGGGTGTACATCCTGCAGCTTATTGGCTTAAAATGTATACTCCTTTGTTGCGGTCTCTCTTTGGGGCCAGTCAGGAGAAAGAAGGACCAGTAGTGCAACTGTTTTGATACTGAATATTATTTATATTTATTTTGAAATAAAGAACCAGTCCCTCTAAAAATAAATAAATAAATAAAATACAGATGTTCCCTTAGAATGATTTGACTTACAACTTTTCAGTGATCCAAAAATTATATGCATTCAGTCAGCACCATGCTTTGAATTTTGAATTTTATCTTTTCTAATATGTGGTGTGACATTATCTTATGATATTGGGCAGCAGGGGGCTGCAGCTACCAGTCAGCCATGTGATCATGAGGAGAAAAAACTGATGTTGTACTCTGAGCTTGCTGTGTTATGATGTTCCATAAGGGGTATTAAATGTGTTTTCCCATTCACAGCGAGTTTATCATGTGAAGCCCTATTGTAAGTTGAGGAGCATCTGCGTTGTAGATTTCTCATTCACAAATAAGAGTTCTGACTTTTTTTGGTGGAAAAAACATCAGTTCTGGTCACACTAAGCCAGCATTTCTGCGTAGCAATTATTACCTTTTTTTTTTTAGATAGGGCATACACACCAGAGTCCCCCCATTCTTTGGTGTCATACCCAAGACACCTATCCCTGCCCCTTTAAGCGTTGAACAGTTTGCACTTCACACATCTTCTGTTGTAGTCAGGGTTTGCAAGGGACTAGATTTAACACAGAACACATAATTTATAGGATTATTTTATAATAGTCACCCAAAAAGTCAAATGCAGAGGAGTGCAAGAGATCTGTCCAAGTGCTGGAGACCCAAAGAATTCAGCTGAGGGCTTGGACCCCACAACAATGGTTCCCGTGAGTCCAGCCAAAGCCCATAGCAATGTCTCATGAAAGTCTGTGTCGAGGATCTGTACCGGGAAGGCCCAAGGGCCAGTGGTGGAAGCTAAAAAGTCTGTGCCAGTGGAGGTGGGGGGTAGAGGGGTGGAGGGTGAAGTGTCTGTGCCTCCAGGCTGAGGGATCTGCACTGGAGCCAGGAAGTGATGCTCTAGGCGAAGACCAGAGATCCATGGACAAGCGCAGCAGCCATCCCCAGCACCAGTGAGGACCTATGCTTCTCTGACGATGCAAACAGCTGAGTTTGTATCAAGAAAACCAGCCATGGCAAGCTTCTCCAGGAAAATCAACAGCAAACAATCTTCCCCTCCAGTTCTCCTCTTATCCCATCAGCAACAATTCTCATGTGGGTCTTCCACACCCAGAACCACCATGCTGATTCAGTTCAGCTGGTTGTCCCAAGTTGACCATTAGTTAATCCACCACATCTTCCAAGGCAAGAGAAGTCACCCCCATGGCATCTCCATGAACAATTCACATCCCTTTCTGACACAGCTCTCTTCTGTACTCTGCATTCCTTTTCAAATATTTTCTGGACACTGCACACAGAATATCTGCCCTTCTTTCCACTGAACAAGTAGTCACCAGAATATAAAAACAACATCTGGTTCCTTCCTCAAGGAACTGGTAAGTAAATTTGATGTCGAGACCATACCCCATGGCAGTGATGGTGAATCTTTTAGAGACCAAGTGCCCAAACTGCAACCCAAAACCCACTTATGTATCCCAAAGTGCCAACACTGCAACTAAACCTGAATACTGATGTTTTAGTTTGGAAAAAAGCCCATACATTAACATCTTTTGTCTTAAAAGAAAAATACAATAACAGAGCTTTCAGTGATACAAATGGCTTTTTATTGAAAGGTAAAGGTTTGCATTTGACATGCTTTTGCACAATTAATGTGATCTTAGCTGTTTTATGGATGCTGATAATTTTCAAACCTCAGCTGGGGCAACTTGGCTCACATGCTGACGGAGAGGGCTCTGTGCACCCACTGTACCACTCATGCCATAGATTTGCCACCACTGCTTTACAGTGTGGTTAAAGTGTGTGCAGGTAATTATAAGAATCAACAGACCAGGGAAGGAGGACAGGTAGTGGTCAGGAAAAGCTTTCTGAAGCAAATGGTGCCTAATTTGATTAATTTAGGCTACAGTGAGATGGGCAAAGGGTTGACGTTGACTTACATTCCATGAGGGTTGACAAACACCAGGACCCTATGGGCCTATTCTGCTTCTTTTGCTCATTGCACCAGTGTTTGAGTGTCTGCTATGTGTATGGCACACGCTGTGCTTGACATGACCCTACCTGGAATGGTCCTGCACTCACAGGAGTTAGGAGACCAGAGGAGTCAGGGTGCTCAGTGAACGAAGGGGTCATTTGCTGAGCGAGTGCACATGAGAAGAAGAAAGTGAGTACAGTTTTGGATTGAGGAACCTACATGATACTAGGAGGAAATGTGCACTAGCCAGTTGCACAGAAACTGGAACTGATGGGTGAGATGTAGGGTGAAACTTGGAGTTAGAAATCATGAGTCCGTAGCCAGTAAATGAAGATCTGTGAGGTTGGAAATTACCAGAAATGAGAGAGCATAGGGCCAAAACCAGAAACTGCCTTTTATTTCTCCTTTTCCTCCATACTCCAGGAAGGAAAGGAGGGACGTGATAAGTAAGAGGAAATTTAGAAGAGTGGTATCTTGCTGTAGAAAACAAAAGCTGCTTTTCCTCTACTCTCACGTCACAATAATTAACACAGAAGCCATCAGTGACCTCAAGAGGTGTGGGGATTATTCCCCACTAGCAACTAAGCAATTAATTATGCAGCAGCAGATAGCAACCGATGTCCTTTAATTCAATTATAATCAGACACTAACTGCCTGGAAATAGCATCAGATTCCACAGTTTGAGGACTCAGTGCCTAAGATTGCTCCACACTTCAGAAGGCAACCACAAACCCCAGGGTGTGACTTGTGCTTCCAGCAAGCTATAAATTAAGGTAGCCATAATTCTCTCCTTGGGTTTGATTAATTTGCTAGACTGTCTCACAGAACTCAGGGACACACTGATGTTTGCTGTTTTGTTACAAAGGATACAGATGAAGAGTTCCACAAAGCAGGGTACAAGAGCATGGAGGCAGGCCTTCTATGCCCTCTCTGGCTTACTGCCCTCCAGAGTCCTCCATGTGTTAGCACTCAGAAGTTCTCTGGCCTCTGTCCTTTTGGGGTTTTATGAAGGCTTTGGCTCTGGATGGGGTTTAAGAAGCTCCCCCAAGAGGAGATGGGAACCTCAATTCATCTCCCCCATGGAGTAGTTTGTCAACTTTTGTCACAGAAAATCATTTCAGGACACATGAGTGAGAGGCACAGGCAGATTGATTACACACAATAAAATAAAAATATACTCAGAAAGGAGGGCAGGGGCTCCAAGGTGAGGTACATTATGATCTGGTATTGAGAATTACTTGTGTGTTCCTGGGGACATCCTCAAGACAGATGATCTAGGATATGAGTATCCATCCTTTTGACTTGCCTAGTCCACCCTTTTGACTTGCCTAGTCCACACTGAGTGAAGAGGAATTGTCTTGGGATGCATATAAAATATACTATAGTTAATGTATGTGTACAAAACTTTCTTTTTCAGTATTTATTATGACACTTTAAAAGGAGGATGACATAAACATAAAACTGGTGAGATATTTGACCTTGTATCATGAAGCTAATACAGCAATATCTGTTTTGATGAAAGTGGTTGCCCAACTTTAATAATTAAGTGAGAAAGCTTACATGTCTGCTTAGTAATAGTAAATGCTTGTCTTCATAGACACACACATGTAGGTGGGGTGAGATACTACTATCCATACTTGCAAGAGGCCTTCGGCTGGACTGTGTGGCAGGCCGTGGGAGGCAGAGTCAGCATTGTACTGTGCCTTCCCCTCAGTGACAGTGTTCCTTTGTTACCTACAAACTCCCTGCTGAAGCACCACACAATAAGGTCATGAAAAACATTGCTAAAAATCACATAATCATGTTAAAAGTTTACAATCTTGTGGGCCACATTTTAGCTGTCAAGGGCCACATGTTGGGCCACAGGCTGGAGATATATTCCTCATGTCTGTTAGATTACCCATTAGTTAGTGTCTTAGCTACTTTTCTCATTGCTGAGACGAAATACCAAACAACAAAAGTTAAAAAAGGAAAGGTTTATTTGGTTCACATTTCATAGAGGTTTCAGACCATAGTTGGCTGGTTCTAAAGCAGAGTGGCACATGGCAGAGGAGCAGAACAGTGAGAAACAGTTCATTGCATGCAGAAGACAGCAAAAGCAACAAGGGACCTTGACATTGTTTTTCGGCCCCTTTTATCTTATCTAGACTACTTAGGGGAAGTAGCACTCACACCCTTAATCCTAGTGCCCTTGAGCCTACCAGTGTACCATGAATCAACTCTAGGATCACACACTCTAGATCCAGCCACCTCTGAAAAAGCCCCACCTATGACCACATGAGGCCTTGTGGGGACATCTAGACCCAAGCCATAACCCTTAGACAGTTAGCTAGGTTAAAATACAAACACTTACATGGCTTTGAAGTTTAGAAATATGGTACCCAATTAGTAATACTCTTTCCTCAGGGATGCAGGTCTGTAGAATTCACAGAACTATAGTAGTAGAAGAAAAGTACAGGCTCAATTTACAGACCTATTGAATCTTCAGAATTCTTAGGAATTTAAAAATAAGAAGACTGGACAAGGGTAAAAAAAGGCATTACAGCCATGAGTAACTTTGTGTCTTGAAGCTACAGGGGTTTTTAAAGAGTATATTTTAAAAATTATAATTTCATTGTCTTTCTCTTACCTTTCTGAGTTCCTCTCTTCTATTGCAGCTTCATTACATAGGCATAATTGATAAAGCCATTGGCCTTTGGTGATCAATTTGACTTTTAGCCCTTCTCCCCTCCCCAGAGGTTAGGGGACAGAGGTGAAAGTTCAGCCCTCTAATCTTGCCTGGTCTTCCCTGTGACCAGCCCCCATCCTGGAGCTACCTAAAGGGCTGCTGGCTATCAGTTGTCTTCCAAGCATAGAAGAAAGACACTTAGCACTTTTTTTTTGTATTAAATTCTTTTATTGGTACATTGTAGGTATACAACACAATTACATTTCTCATTGGGAATTGTACCTTTACATGATGCATCTTGGTTCTTATTTTTGCCCCATTCCTAGCCCTCCCTTCACACCCTCCACCCTTCCCTATTTACAAAGACTTTATTTCCATTTTGTCCA
>NW_004624759.1:4900537-4936115 GCF_000247695.1 Heterocephalus glaber
TGAAGGCTCACAAATTCAAATACTTGGAGGAACTGCTTGGTGGGCAGAGCACTGATAAGGCCAACTCAGCCACAGAATTTGTCCTTTAGTCAACTTTCAACTGTGTCTCAGAAAAGATTCTCCAACTTGGGCTCAGATTGATCCATAAATACTTTTCTGGTCTTCATGTGGGGAAGAGGAAGGGAGAGAAGTAGCTTATAATCCTATCAACCTTTGGAATTTGAATGACTTAATTGAAAGGTTTTAGAATGTTACTGTTTTGGGGTCCTCCCACCCTGTTCAGATGCTCTTAAGAACTGGCCATACTTAGTTTATCAACAATTTAACAAACATTTTTGAGTAATTACAATGTGGCAGTATTAGAGAGATATACATGAATAAATTATAGGAGCCTACTGTCTGGGAATGGGAGGAGAGAGAGTTGGGTATTTAAGTAGACAGAGAGAAACAAATCATCTGATCATTTCGATACAGTATTAATCATATGCACACATATATTCATATGAATTTGTTAGGAATGTAGATGAATGTCCATGTATATAGATCACTGTTAGTTTTAGAAAAAGCACTGTGTTAACCACATTACAAAAATTATCATATTTAATATTCACCCAGAAGTATTTTAAGGATGGTCATTTCCAAATGACAGAGGATGAATTGAGACTCAGAAAATATGTAAGAGCTAGTAGGTGGTGGTCTGGATTAAGATGTGTCAGATTCCAAGCCTTTGCTCCTAGACATCATGGCCTCTCCTCTCTGATGGAGGAGGCAGAATATGACACATACTTCAAAACTCAACAACATAAGGCAGACCATGGAAAGCATTGCTCCAGCTCTGCCAACTCTAAACTTCTTTTTATTTTTTTATTTGAAATACAGTCTCATTCAAGTTACCCAGGTTGGCCTCAAATTCACAATCCTTCCACCTTTGGCTCATAAGTAACTGGGATCACAGGCATGTGCTACTACCTGGTCTCTGTCCACTCTACTTACAGCTTTCTCTACTATCCCATCCTAAAGCACTTTTGTAGTTTCCTGTTATCTTTAAAGAGTTTCTGTATGGAAATGTATTTATCCTAAGACATAAATAATACTAGTGTGAATGACATGAGGTGAGATATAGAAAGAATTGAGGCAAAATGGCAAAACACTGTAAAGAAATTGGGCAGAATAGGAATGAGAGACATTTCAAATGAGGGAAATGAAAACCTCAGGCAGTAATGACAGATTCATCCATGAGTGGTAAACCTGAAGCTAGAAACTCCCTTAAGGATCTGGAAATGATTCCAGATAAAACATGGTAAGATAAACAGTGTCATTAGGGAGGTTGACAAGAGGATGTAAGCACAATCCTGCAGTCCCCACTTCTGAATAAGAGATACTTCCAAGGCCCCCAGTGGATGCCTGGAAACTAGGGATGATTCCAAACCCTACTTATACTATTTTTTTCTCTAAAAATGCATATGATAAAGCTTAATTTATAAATTAAGCATAGTTAATGAGATTAACAATAACTAAAAGTCAGAACAATTATAAAAACATTGTGATAAACTTCATGTGAATAGGTTCTCTGTGATTATTTTGGGGCCATTATTGTTTTACAGTTTGCCTCTAACAATTCCAGTATCTAGATTTCTTGTGGACCTGTTTATGTTGTCTATCATTTCTTTTGGCTCTTATTCAGAATTTTACTTCCCTTGGGGGCCAGGGATTTAGCTCAGTGGTTCTGCCACCTGCCTTGGAAGCACAAGGTCATGAGTTTGATCCCTGGTACCAGAATTTTATTGCCCTAGATATTTGGCTATTATATGGAAGTTCAAACTTTCCCTCTGAAGGTTCAATAATTGAGTCTGCTGAAACAAATGAAAAATAGACAAATTAACAAGAGGGTATATTTATTAGCAAAAGCTGATGTGTTAGTGCATACCTGTAGTTCCAGCTACTTGGCAGGCTAAGGCAGTAGGATCCAGGGTTCTAGGCCAGCCTGCACAACATAATGAGACTCCCATTTCAAAAAACAAAACAAATTTATTAACATTCATATTTTCATAGGAGCCGTACAAAATATGAAACTCAAGGAGGAGCTAGATGGTTGAGGTTTGATATCCTCTTCATAGGGAAAGGGAAGTGGGTAGAGGGGACTACGCACAATTTTAGATATGTAGTGATTTTTTAAGAAAGAGAATGAGCCCAGAGAATACACAATGGCCTGGAGAAAGTTTCTTCTGGGCTCTGGGTATGATACTTGATTTTCAGTTTCTTCCTCTGGGATGAGTTTAATCTGCCTTGGTTAATAATCTGCTTCAGTAAAAGCTGCGAAGGCAATGGTGGTGATCCTCTTTGGCCGATCTGGTTTGGAGGTAGATAGGATGACTTCAGAAAAGGCCTTCCCTTGCATTTGCTGCTTTCCAGGGACTCTCTATTTAAAAGTCCCAGGTGGCATATTTGGGGGTATTATTCTCTGAGCCCCAACACTGTCACTGAGCGTTGGTGCTGTATTTGAAAAATAATTTCAGGTAATAAGGTTGGGATAACATAGTATCTTTTCTGATTCATGAGAATGTAGTAGTGAAGGCATGTACCTTGAGATGATCTTGCTGAGAATCAAACTCTTTCACCCTAAAACCTGTGTCAGCCGAGCTGATTTCTTCTGAGGCTTCTGTCCTTGGCTTGCAGATAGTCACCTTTTTTGCTGGGTCCTCAAGTGCTCATTCTCCTGTGTGTGTGTGAGTGTTGTTTCTCTGTGCATCCAAATTTTCTCTTTGTATAAGGGTACCATGCAGATTGGAGTAGGTCCTATCCTGACAGCCTCCCTCCTGCTTATCACCTTCTGAAAGGCCTGTCTTAGAATGTTCAGGGTGCTAAAATAAAATACCATAAACTGGGTAGCTTATACAGAACACATATTCTTCAAACTTCTGCAAGCTGAGAAGTCCAAGACCAAGGCACATATCAAGGTTGTTATCTGGCTAAGGCCTGGTTCCTGGTTCGTAGATGGTGCGGTCCTTCTATGTCTTCACAATGTGAAAGGGGTGAGGCAGCTCTCCAAGGCCTCATTTAGAGAGACTTTAATCCCATTTGTGAGGATGCTACCCATGTGACCTGATCACATTCTCTAAGTCCTACCTCCCAATACCATTGCATACTGTCTATTAGGGATTAGAACATAGCAGTTATCTCCAAATACAATCATACCCTGAGCAACAAGGGGTTAGGGCTTTAATATGTAAATTTAGAGGGGAACAGTTCAGCCTGTAACAGAGCCTGACTACTCTTAGCTGCATTTCTGCTAAGCAGAGCCTTCCACCCACCCACCCAGTGCCGAGGAGGTGAGCTGTGTGGGTGCCAGCAGCACCACTCTCCCCCCACCTGCGTGGCTGTGCTGAGACAGTATTTGGATCCACAGCACAGAGGCACAGGGGGTCATAAAGGACATTGTTCTGAGCTCCAGAAGATAGAGCAGAAGTGAGCAACAGAAAGAGGGCCTTTCCCAGGCTCCTTGATGAAAATGGAAGCCCATTGGAAAAGTGAAGAAAATCTCTGCAATAAAGGAACAACAGACCACTGTAGTTGCACACTGAATCAGGCAGGATGGTGTGTGACTGCAGTCCCCGCACTCTGGACAGCTGAGCTAAGAAGGTCACATGGTGGAGTCCAGCCCGACAATTTGGTGAGTTAGTGAGATCCCTAGTGGGTATCTGAAGTAAAATATCTGAGGATATAGTTCACAGAGAAGATGCAAAGTACAAGCCCCAGTAATACAAAAGTAAAAAACTAACAGATAGATGATAAATAGATAAAAATATTCATAGATACTTAGATAAAAATAAAGTAAGTGGCCACTGATTTATTTAGTATGAAGAAAAAATGGCTGTCATGGGCGGAGACAGGGGGAGAGTCCCCACAGTCCTGGGCCTGACTCTCTTGACAACGCAGAAGGTTGTGGAAAAATCGGATAGAGACCAAAAGTGTAGAAGCGAAGTTGTACTTTTATTCAGCAAGCATGCAAGAGTACAGCTGCCTTCTCACAGAGAGACACGCAGGGGTGCCCAAAACGGAGACACAATTACAGGGGGGCTCAAAATGCTGGTTTTGTAGTAATTGGGGCCTATCCTGCCTCTGGGCTGAGGACGCCCATACTTGATTGGTTAATGATTAACTTAGCTCATTACTAGGGATAACAGGGAAGGGTCTTTTCAGGGGCCCTTTACATCTTAGGGCCAAGGTTCTTTTTCCTTTTGATCTTAGCAAACCAAGCTTTGCAGGGTACAGCGTGAAGAGGAGGTGCAACCTCAGCAGACTGTCAGCTTTTTATGGGTGGTTAAGCCTGTTATGCCAGCTATCTGAACTCCTTTGGGGAGGGGCTCATCTCTCCTTGCCTAGGGGGTCTCTATCCCTATAGGGCTATAGGCTTTTCTATTACATGGAGACTCAGGTTATGGAACCCCAAGACATGAGCTCACTTCCTTGGCAACATCTCCAAACAGAACTTGGAACCCTTGTTAATGGGTGTCACAATCTAGTAACAGCCATCTCCCAAGCTCACTTGGCTGGAGACAGTCAACAGCGAACATGCTGAGCTGCTTCTCCACTTCAAGAGGCCGCAGCCTCAGGACCCCAGGCAGAGAAAGTATCTGTGAAAGATTAAGAAGCTAGATGATTCCATCCAGACGCTGCATGACTGTCACAGACACCCCAGGGACGGACTCTCTGGGAATGACCACCAGTGACCTACCAAAATCAAGGTACCCCAGTGAAGTCTCCCTAAGCCCAAATACCAATGGCACAGAAACCAGGAAGAGCACGGGTCAAGTATCACCAGGCCCAGAAACACCCAGTAGCTCTGGGCAGGTCTCCCCAGAGCTGGGCACAGAAAACCTAGAGAGTCAAAGTCCAGGGGGGGAGACTGAAGTCACAGCCACCAGCTCCCGAGAGACACTGAGAAGCCTGGTGTACATCCATTCAGGCCTGGCCACCAATATTGGAAACAACTTCACAGAGAGCCTTGCAGAATCCCAGCCAGTGTGGTCCCGTCAGGCAGCTCTCATTCTCTGAGCCCTGCCTGCCTGTTTTCCTGGGCAGCCAACCCGTCTATGGTCCCTTCTTCCCAGGCACCTCCACCACCCACACCTCTACCTGATCGGCCCTGATTTTGGGAAGAGACATCATGACAAGATCTCTTGAGAATTCCATCCACTTTGAGGGCCTGTGTGATAAAGATCAAGATGTGTGGTGTTTGGACAATAAACAGATTTTCACCACACACTGGGTAGAGGAGGAAGGAGACCCATATACTGTGTCACCTCAGTTGGAGTTAGAAGAGGGCATTAGGTTTTCTGAGCTAAAGAAAGATTCTGAGCTCTTCATTCATTCATCACCTTGTATACCAGAACATCCTAAACTGCCTTGTCCAGGAGGAGAGAAATCCATCCACCACAGGGCTGCAGGCCACTGGAGAAAGCTGTATTATGTGAATGGCCACACTTTTCAGGCCAAATGCTTCAGCAGGCGAGTTCACTGTGCTGTCTGCACAGATTGTGTAGGGGGACTTGGCTGCCAGGTGTATAAATGCACCAACTGCAAACTCTCAGTTCACAAGAAGTTCCACAAACTTGTTACAATTGAATGTGGGCAGCATTCTTTACCATCAGAGCCCATGGTGCCAGTTGATCCATCATCCACGGCTTCAGACCCTGCACACACAGCAATCCCACATAACCTTTCAACTCATGAGGCTTTAGAACAAGTTGATGAAGAGATGAGGCAGGAAACACCGGCAAAGGTGGCAAAGCTTCATCTTGTCTAAGTCTTGAGGACTTTGACTTGCTCTGCATGATGGGCAGAGGAAGTTATGGGAAAATACTGTGAGTCCAACTGAAAAAATCAGATTGTATGTATGCCGTGAAAGCAGTGAAAAAAGAGCATTTCTACATGCATCGGGTACAGAGAGAGAGGCGGATTCTACAGCAGACATTCAATTGTCCTTTTCTAGTTGCATTGCATTCTTGCTTCCAGACAGAAAGCAGACTGTTCCTTGTTCTAGACTATGTCAGTGGGGGAGATCTACTGTTTCATATACAGCAACAAAGCACACTTCCTGAAGAACATGCCAGGTTTTACTCTGCAGAAATCAGTTTAGTAGTCGACTATCTTCACCAGCAAAAAATAATTCACAGAAATTTAAAAATGGAAAATGTATTACTGGACTCAGAAGGGCACATTAAACTCACTGATTATTGCTTGAGTAAGGAAGGCTTACAGCCAGGAGACATGACCCACACGTTCTGTGGCTCCAGAAATTATAAGAGAGGAAGATTACAGTTTCGGTGTGGACTGGTGGGCTCTTGGAGTGCTGATATATATGATGATGATCGGAGAGTCTCCATTCCATCTGGATGAGTGCTCTGATATCCCTTATGAAGACTCAATCAAGAATCTCTTCCAAGTAATTTTGGAAAGAGACATTGTCATAACTCGTTGTCTGTACAAACTGCAAGTATCCTAGAGGATTTTCTGAATGGGGATCCAAAAGAACAACTGCGTTGTCATCCTCACAGGGGCTTTGCTGATGTTCAGGAGCATCCATTCTTTCAAAATGTGGACTGGGACATAATGGAGGAAAAGCAGGTGGTGCCTCCATTTAAACCAAATATCTCTGAAGGATTCGGTTTGGACAGCTTTGATCCTGAATTGACTAACCAACCTGTCCTGCTCACCCCAGATGATAATGACATTGTGAGGAAGCTTGATGGATATGAATTTGCAGGTTTTGAGTATATCAATCAACTTATGATGTATGAAGAAGAAGGGGGCCTGATCCTCATTTTTCAACTATGCGTTTTGTTTATATTGGCATTTAATGCTTGGAAAAATTTATTACCAGCCTGGATAGAATTAACCATTTCAGAGTTGTTTGGAAGCTAATTTTAATTTATTGTTTTGAAGTTATACTTAGACATAATACTTGATTCTTATAGTCTATAGTAGGGAATATGGAATTTTTTGTTCATAGATTAGATTTTTATGAACTGATTTAAATAACAATGAGGCAATCGCTTGTTAACCACACTTGTATATACATTCCATTTGTTGAGTGGGACATAATGCCTGACATTTTTTCTTTTTACTTATGATACAAGAAAACAATTTGTCTTTTCAGTAAAATATCTTACCTATGCTAGTTTCTCTCCAACCACACTTTTGAAACTGACCACCTTTTGGGGTCAGTCTATGTAGTCTTCAGGAAAATCCAAACAATACCAATAATTGTGAATAAAAACACATATACTTGTATCTTTTTTATATGAAGAAAATACAATATATGACTACAAGCTTTGGAAAGGTAATAGTTCTCATGAAACGGGGCATCTGAAAAAGATTAAAAGATATTTTATTAAATGTTTATAAATTTTAAATTGTTCTAAATTTAAAACTAGATCATTAACTAGATCATGTATATTTCTCTTAATGCCTGGAACTTGTTTTAAAACAAAAAGCAGTATTCACAACATAAACTTATAGAGAATTCTAACATGTCAGAAATATGTTTAGGATCTTGCTTTTAAGTGTTGCTCTTTTCCGTAGGGCATTTCAGAATGTAAAATAATCACACAGAGTGTTTGTTTACCATGTTTATTACTGAGACTACATTAGAATTCTTTTGGGCTTTTGAACCTCATTTTGAGAAACACTTTCTTCAAGATATTCTTTTGTCCTCCAGTTAAATAGTAGAAAGTGTGTTCATGGTATAATATTTTAAGATGAAATTTACAACTTTATGAACATTTTTGCACAAATTCTACATAAATGACTTCATTAGATACCTTCCTTGTTCCCCTCAACAAAATCTTATCTGTTTTCTGCCAATGATATCCAAATGATGAGCATTTTTCTTTGTTGAGTTTTTCACCATTATTCAGGGTGGTCTTTTGCTTTTTAATTTTTTAAGTAATAAGATTAACTGTATATTTTATAAAGAACTGCATTACAAATATGTTTTCAACTATTTTCGTAGTATTTAAGTGTTATGCCAGTTCTTTTCATGTCATATAGAAATTGTCTCAAAATACTCTTTAGGGGAATAAGTCAGTTTATAGTCAGAATGGTTGACATTCTGGTGTTCTAAAACAAATTATTTTGCATAATCCTATAGTCAGATCACTTTATGCATATGTAGCTTGGGTTAAATTTCAGGTACTGTGTTCAGCACTGGTATATTTACTGAATACATTTGTTTTGATTTTTGTCATGTAGAACACTGACTTGGTCATCATAATATAATCTGTGCTGTGTTCTTCTTTTTTCATGTTACAGCCTTTAAATAAAACATTTAATATAAATTCAAAACAAAAAAAACCAAAATCAAATAAAACAAATCTTTAACTTATATTTTGACCTTAACATGTAGCAAGTAAAGAAATTTGGAAACTTTTGATCATTATAAGGCCCGTATTTTACCATGTATGAAATTTTGATTTAATGTAATTATCATTATATTAAAAAACAGTAATGTGTCAGTAAAAAAAAGAAACAAATAAAAATGGCTCACATATGATTGACCCCCCAAAAAGATTTCTGATTTCTTTTATTGCTTGTGTGATTAAACTGCAATTTTTGTACAATAGAAAAATAAGGTTTTCCTTTATGTGTTTTATAGGAAAGCATAATGGTTAAAATGCTATCCAAATATTATTATATCTGATCTCATAACCTTATATTTCATTTCTGTGATGAATTACAGAGTGAATTCTAAGTAGTAAGAAAGGGCGGTGGCGGGGGGGGGGGCATTTCGTTGTTTTGTATGTTTACCATTAGAGGGCACTGTCTTGTTTTATAACTATAAAAGCCAAGCCTTGAGTGTTGTATTCTCCAAGCATTTGTTAGAGATACATGGGGCCTGAATGGCAGTTCCGTTCTGTCTAAGGCTCATTATTATGAAATCTAAAGAAGAAAGAAGTTTCAGATCAAGCTTATTGATCCACTGTATTTGAGGGAACTACTACTGATTTAGGGCCTATGATGGGTTAGTTTTGTCTTTTGCTTTATGTACAATTATCTCTGAATTCGACATTACCCTCCTTTCATAGGTGAGAAATTGAAGCTCAGGAAAATCATACAACTTCCTTAACATCACACAACTGCCCAACAAAGATAAATTCAGGCTGTGAATTTAGGTCAGGATAGATGTATAAAAAAGGGAAATTTCCAATGATGTCACTAGCTGATTTCCGACCCAAGAAGAGGCTCAGAGGAATTTATTCCACTAGATAGGACATTTGACAGTTCACTTTGATGATGGGAACTTAAAAGGAGCCAAAGATAAATAATTGCAACAAATCTGAATGAAATCTATGCATAGATTCTAGCAAAACAGCTATCTAGATGTGCTATGAACTTTGTCTTAAGTTCCTCTGAATCTAATTCGTTCCACCCTTTTTACTTGTATATAATTAATGGGATCATTTAAGGAGCCAGATATAACAAGACAGCTTTTTCAATGAGGGAGCTGTGTTTCAGCCTTAGATCTTCATCAACCAACTTTTCTTGTGTGATCAAGATATACAAGAATATGCCTAGGAAAGCAGCTAATTTTACATATAATTTCTAGGGTCTTGATAATATTTCTGGTACAAAGTTGTGCTATAATGACTTCCCATCTTTCCATAAACATGATTATATTTGGCAGTGATGTGTATTCCACTTATCCCACACACTAACGGTTTCACTGAAGCTATTTAGGGATAAACTGTATATCATCAATACTAATATCAGTTCTAATATTGATCTAAATCTGAACCTGTTCACTATGACTATCCAAAGCTTAGAATTACTCATTATATTCCACTTAGTCCCTAGCATAGTGCTGCTTATTAAGCTGTTGATATTTACATATAAGACGGAAAAATAAAATTCCAATCCTCACTGTACTAATTACATGTAAAAAAAAAAAGGCATTCAGATTCATTTTACATGAAACACATTCTACCGCAAAACAAAACTACTTAAACAGTAATTTTCAAGGATATGAATAAAAAATACATTGTCTATCAGTGAAAGTTTTATATATGAGATTAAAAGGCATATTTGTCTGTAGCTTTAGCCTTCCAAGCCATTTCTTCATTAAGATGGTGAAAGTGATGGATAGAGCTAAAAGACAAAATAATCAGGGGCGGGGGGAGAGAACATGAGAACTTTGTGCATTTTACACATATTCCATAGACTCATTTTTATTTAATTAGCCATGAAGTATTTTCAGTCCAGAAATATCTTTGATTGCCATTAGGTAATTTAATTCCTCCTCTTCCTCTGGGATCTTGGAGCAGCTGTTGTTTCCCCAAAGAGCCTGTTAAGGTAGATTTATCTTTATAATTAATAATTAATAATTCTATTGACCAATAAACTAGTTATTTCCATTAATTGAAAAGCTTCTACAAAAGCAACAGCATACAGGAATTTCAAAAATCTGTCAGTAGAACATTGCCCATCGTGTTGAACAGTTCTATCACCATATTAGTACAAGCAGTAAACCCCCGCACAACACACGTGACAGGCAGAACTATGGTTTATTTGTTTACTGGCTTTCCAAGGTCTCAGACTTCTCTCCTTGACCTTGAATTTATTCTTCCTTATTCAAGCCATCAATCACTGTATTTGACAGAAGATTCAAGTTATGGCAGATCAGGTGACTCAAGCTTTTGTCCTGATAAGATTATAATACAAACTAGCCTTGTTTTTCTGGGCAACTCTGTTTTCATTGTTAAAGCCTCCAATTCAATTATCAAAAGTGTGGAGAGGACATAAAATTTTACCTCTAGCCTCTTAAGAGTTTTTCAGTTGGACCTAAGACTTAAATCAACATAAGGCAGATTAACAGGAGAAAAGCATATAAAAGCAATATGAGTTTTACATGGCATGGGAGCCTGCTAAGAAATGAAAGACCCAAAGATGCAGTTAGAGCTGAATACTTATGTACTAAATTGGGCAATTGTACTAAAATGTAGCAAAGCAAGGGCAAGTATTTAGCTCAGTGGCACCTTGCCTGGCTGGCAAGTGCAAGGTCCTGAGTTTGATTCCCAGAGGGGGGGGGGGGGGGGGGGTGTGTCCAAAAATGTGACAAAGCAGACTCTTGGGCCAAGATAGGCATCTGAATAAATAAGTAACTAGGCAGATAGGGGTTAGTTTAACAAGAGGTGTTTGCACAGATTTCCTCTGCCTTAACTCCACATCCATAAGTACAATACTTCCCCTGTGGAATAAGAATATCTTTCATGTGAAAATTTCATCTGCTGCTTTTAAGAAACAAGTCAGAGTGATCTTGTGTTTATTTTTTAGGTGCCTTTATCTCAACATAGCCAATACATTAGAGCAGCATATTTTGGGGTGTCACATTCTGACTCCTTCAAATGGAATAAGTAAATATAATTTTAATTATTTATCTTTAGATGACTGTAGATTCACATGCAATGATAAGAAATAAAAGATAGCCTTTACCTAGCTATCCTCAACAATAATATCCTGCAAAGTTGTAGTACAATTTTACAACTAGGACATTAACATTGATGCTGTCAATGAATATAATTTCCCAGGAAAATAATACTCTATTGAATCAAATCAGTGGTCTTTAGCTAGGATATATCAGTGGCACCAAGAACTCTTATGGAAGAGGAGAGTAGTAGTTTCTTTGATACCATACTTAAAATTCAGTACTATACCCAAACAACTACAAATGTATTTTAAATTACTAAGAGGGAAACCAATTGTGAGTATTTCTAATTCTTTTCTGCTGAATGGCTTTCATTTTCACCCTTGAAGTTCCATTTTCCATGTCTTCCACTCCATGCTGTGCTCCAGTAAGATGACTTGTACAGGCTACATGGTCCTCGGGTACCTCTGAAGGCCATGGCTTCTGACAGTCAGCTTTCTCCATAGAGTCTGCTGTTTCCAAGTTGCTGGCACCTACTCCCTAACCTCATCCCTTCAGGCCTGAGGTGGGGGGTAATGCACAGATCCTGTGGGTGTTCCTCACCCCTGACCACAATTCTGTACAGTCCCCTTGTTAGTCAAGTGTGGCAGTGCACACCTGTAATCCCAGCAATCTGGGAGGCTTAAGCAGGACGATTGTTAGTTAAGTTCTAGCCCAGCCTAGGCAAATAAGCAATTTATTAAGACCCTGTCGAAGGGGAAGGAGAAGGAGAAGAAAAAAAGAAGAATCTTTTTGTTAAGCTGGTTTCTGTAACTTCCTTCAAGGATACATTCAGTAAAAACTAACTGACCACAACCTTTTTCATAATACCCTCTTCTTCCTTGATTTTTATGGGTACTTTTATCCCTAGATTTTCTTCTCACACATGGAGGAGGAAGTCAAGGATGAAACCCTGGAAATATCACCTTTTTGTCCTGGTTCTAGGAATCAAACCAAGGGTCCCAAGCATGCTAGGCAAGGGCTCTACTACTGAGCTTACTCTATGCCCCACCCGTAGCCCTGCAATGTCAGCATTTAAAAGGGGACCCTGAGAAAGTAGAAGACATGGAGGGAACCTCCAGGGTTATCAAACTCTGGTTTTTACCTTGTTATCTCCTGCAAGCTTTTTTCTAGAGGCCCACAGGAGCCTCAAAACACTTTATGAAAAAAGCTGTGTTGAGCTGCCCAGAGTCATGTTAGAAATAAATGATTCAGCTGAGAATGTTGCTAGAAACCGACCTCCAGCTGGTTGTCCTCTTTGGGGTCTCCCTGGCTGAGGAACCTACCTCCTCTAAGGTCATGCTTTCTCCCAGGGGTAGTCTGCATCCAGTGATTAACCAGTGAGTCAGATGGAAAGGCCTGGTCCCCTTAGCCCAACTTGGAACAATTCTTATTCATTATCTATTGCCACATAACCAATGATGTCAAAACTAGCCACTTAAACAACAAACATTTATTATGTCTCTGTGTCTGGGGCATCAGGAATCCAGGAGAGCCTCAGATCCGGGTTCTGTCTCAGTTTCTCAGGACACTGTGGTGAGGTGGTCACATCCGAAGAGGCTGGGGGACCCACTTTGCTCTCCAGCATTCTTCCTACCTGGTCTCTCTCTCTCTCCATAGACTTAGAATATGGCAATAGATACTACGACAAAATCCCATTTTCCACAGAAAGTAGATTTCCTTACTGTTTTCAGCCCAATGTTATAACTTTTTGGTCACTTTTCGTTGTTAAAAGTTACTGCTAACTGTTAAAAACACAATGACTTCCTATCCTTAAGATTTAGTGATATTTTTTAAAGCTTTAGCTTCATATCTATGTCATACTTTCTCCTTTCCTCCTCTCCCTCCTTTTTTTTTTCACCACTCCAGCAGAATGGAGTGTGCTCTGGAACACACACACACACACACACACACACACATCTATCTTCTGGTCTTCTCATCATATCCTCTGCTGGTAGTGGCCAGGTAGGAAGGAAATGGAAGAGTGCCCTCGTGAGACCCAGCTCATTGTCCTTGCTAGAGATGAACAGCATCATCTGATGAGGAATTTTCTCCTAGGCAGAAATCTAGGTGCTGCAAATTCCTTTTAAGAGAGATTCATTCTCAACTACAATCCCAGCCCTCTATCTAACTCCTCATATGTGTGTCCCTTTTTGCCTAATGTGTGCCATTCCCAGACAAGGCCAAAATTCCAACTATGGTCTACTCACCACAGCCAACTCCTAGGACTTCAGGTTTATGTGGACTCCATCCTGCAAAACCCTTGGAAAACACAACTTAGATGGGGACCATCTTGACCCCTGCTTCCTCTGGCAGTCCCTCGTCATGCCATCTCTTCCCATGGTACTTTTCCCTTACTCTAGTAGTACAGAGGCTGGACAACACCCACAACTGTCTGCATAGGAAGTGGCATGTTAGATAACCACAAACCCATGAGTAGTTCTTATAACAGCTCTTTTCCTTAATTTTGAGAATGGGAGGCAAACCAGACCCACCCTCTGCCTTTGTTCTAGGGAATTAATAATCCTGCACGAGCATCTTACTTCTGCAAAAGGCAACAGCCTCTGCCTTTTAACTTCATTTTATAAGGGAGTGTCAGGTGGGGGGTCTGGTTCTGCTTCCTGATTTCTCTTTAAGTCTTGTTCCAGAGGGTAGCTGGCCCCCACAGCTGTGGTTCCAGGAATTTAAAGAATGTGAGGGGATTTAATTCATTTGCTCCTCAGCTGTGAGCTTTAAATTGGCATTTGTTACCAATCCTTAGCAGCTGTTAGTATGTTTTAAAGCAAGCACCTTTTCTCAACCATACTTAGATCAGATATTGCCCATCTTGGTGAAGGGAGTCATTATCCTATATGGTGACCAACACTCCTGGAATGAAGTGTCCTGATTCGGACAAATCAGGAAATTAGTTGACTTTCTCCCCCACTTCCGTGACTAACCAGGTCCTGTGAGTAATCTAATTCCCCCTTTCTTCACTGCCCTTGCTCTGTGAGTTAGGCTTGTTCTTCTGCCACCCTCAGCCCTTACATCTATCCCCTTTTTCCATTTGGCAACTATCTTATGCTAGTGACTCTCAACCTTTGTTTCTCATTGCAGTCATCTGGGAAGGCTTAGAAACTGCTGGTGCTTTGACTCATCTCCAGAAATTCTGACTTAAATGGTCTGGAGTGGGCCCCCAGACAATCACCAGAGGATTCTCATGTGCATTCTCCCACCTAAAGTCTACTAATCTACATGATCTTTCTGACACTGGAATTGCCATCCTTAACACTGCAGCCAGAGTTATCTTTCTAAAATGCAAAGATGACCATGTCATGGCCCTATTTGCAGCTCTCCCATGGATTCTCCTGCCATCAGAGTAAAACCCTACCTCTTCACATGACAGGAGGGAAACTGCTTAAGAGATGAACTTGGTGAGGCAGTTAGGGTCTGATCATGCAGGACCTAGACTCTTGGGTTAAACTATTCACACTGCATTACTTCACATCAACCATGCTCTATGCCACCTTTGCTCATTAAAAATGACTCACTGAGCACCTACCCATATGCAAGGCAGTATGTATACAATGACGAATAAGACAATCCTAGTCTCAGACCTTATGGTGCAGAGCTATCAGGCTGGATCACTGAAGAGACCACAGGTGTGCCAACTTAAGTATAATCAGCCATGCCCTTCTGCATAACTATGTTATGATCTGAATATGATTATATAAAAGTACTTCTAACTCTTATTCCAGCTCTTTGTATACATAAAACCATAACAGAAGTACCTGCTGGTCAAGAATTGCATTATTTGCACTATTTTACCTATGGCACCAAGCAGAGTGCTTGATACACAGTAAATGATCAATCTGCAGTTTAAAATGAAAGCAAGGAAGAATAACTTAGTCTGACTTTTCACATATCTTCTTGTGAAGGTCTTGAATTCTACTCTCTCCATCTGATAATAATATTTTAGTTCTATGATTTCCACTAGAATGAATGAATTTGGAAAAGTTGTTCAGATATTCATAGTCGTCTTAGTTAATCTGTCAAATAGTTATTGAGTATTTCTGGATAAAAGAATTCTCTCACAGAGGAAGTAAAGGGTCAATTGACCCATTTTCTGTGTGACTTCTAGAAATAAAATATTGTAATTCATTGATTACTATTTTATCAGAGAGTAGTTACAGAGTTTTATAGCATTATCTTTTATGAAGGATACTGGAATGTTCAAAGACATTCAGAAAATAGCAAAATGTGCCTTTTAATGGTAGAATGAAAGGGATGGTGGAGCTTGTGTTCTTAATTAAGGGTTATAGTCCTTTACTTTTCTAGCTATCTCTTGGCAAGAACACAAGTTGAGAGCCATAGAAAGACCTGTGGGACTCAGCTGAGCCCTGGTTGGTCTCCATTCAGCTCCCCAGTGGGAGTTCCCCAACCTGTAACTCAAACTGATGTAATGCTTCAACAATGCTTCCTTGGAGCAGGAAGAGCCTTTTATTATTTCCTCAAGGTCTCATCCTGCTTCATCAATTAGTCTGGAATACACACTGTTTCCATCCAATAGTTTTTAACTCAAATTCCTCAGTGCAAAAGATTTCTTATTTTCTTCTGAGGTGGGGCATACAGTAGTTTAGGCTGTACATGGCTCTACAGCCTATAGCTCTAACAACCAATTCAGTCTCTTTTACTCACATACTTGGGTTCTCTGCTTCTTTAGGTAATCAGAATTTTGGTAATAATTGATTATGACCCCTGTTTGCTTTATTTATATTTTCATTCTCTTCTAAAAATTATTAATTAAAAGCATCCGCAATAGTAGGGTGCTATTGATTCTAGTTTTTCCTGTACTACTCCACTTCAGTGTCAATATATTATTTCTCAAGGTCAGTTGTTAAGTAAGTCATCAGCTATCTTAGTTGGCATGGGAATGAGGGGTTTTAGTGTGGGGCTAACCAGGATGGTTAATCACCTCATACCATGTATCTAGAAAAATAAAAGACTAAAGATTCCAGGACAGAAAAAAAGAGTAAATGCTAGAGAGAAAATGAAAGGAAGGAAAACAGGTTGGCAAAACATAAGACATGGATTTGAGGATTTGAGGAAGAGGAAAATACAGGAAGGAATATCAAAAAAATAAGACAGAATCCCGGGCAAGTGAAACCATAGAGGTCTAGTTAAACATGTCTAAGAGCAATCTGAGAAGAATAAAAACATAAACAGAAGGAGAACTGAAAGTGTCATGTTGATGAGCAGTGAATAGGCAGGGAATAAAGAAAAAGACTTGTTAAAATATATCCTTCTATGTATGTTTATTTCTTTTCTTTCACAATGTCACTTTTGGAAGGTTCAGTCCATCTCTTTCCTGGTGTAATATATAAAACACAGCACCATATAATGCTTGGAGAAAAAAACCCAGGAAATAATCCTTTCTTTCTGAGTGATGCTATCATCTGGAAAATTACAAGTTCAACTTGTATTTACTCTGTCTCCTTAGAACAGCTGTAATTTTATTAAAGTCCCACAGTGAACAATCTATAGTTAATGAGGTGCGTAAATAATATCTATAATTCCATTAAATTATTATGCAATAATTGCCCTATTCTCAGTATTTTGTTTTCTTTCCACTCTGGCCTTTCTGGCCTTTTTTCATTAAGGAGCATACTATTTGATTTTCTTTGTCCTGTCGTTAGTGCTGCTATAGAGTAAGCTGGCATTGTGGAAGGAGAAAATATAAGAAGAAACATTTAAATGGGAAAAGGCGTCACTTCATTAGTGGGAAAAATATAAAACCATTTGCTCTAGGAATGTGGCCCTTAGGATGGTAGTGGAGGGGACTGATGACAGAAATATACATCACAGAGCACCCTGGGCCAGGCTGGGCACTGTATGACTCTGAGGCTGCCCCACTAACTGAAGCTCTTAAAGGTTAATGTTCATGGCAGCATGGTCAAATGAATTCCCTGTTCTAACATTCTATCAAGTGTCTCAAATTGTGCCGTATTTTAGCTTATTTTATATTTGTTCCATGACTTCCATATAGGCATTGGATGGGTGGGGGGGATTTTGTTTGCCCTTTCCTCTTATTTGCAAAACTGTATACAGTTAAGTTGTTAAGTTGCCCAGGAAGGGCTTGAACCTATGATTCTCCTCCCTCAGCCTCCCTGTACCATACATTCACAAAAAATGTCCAGCCTCCTCCTTGCATCATTTGGAATAAGGTATGACTTTCAGATAATGTGAATCCTCAAAGTTCTTCATCTTCCTGTTCTGATTTGAACTAAGTCTTTTGATTTGCATCTGGGTGTTTTTCTCTTTCCTCTCTCAAGAGATGTGCTGTTATATGTCACCTGGATCCCCAGAAAAAAAGTTATTATATCTTGGATTAGCACCTCTTCTACCATTCTCTATGTTCTCTGATTTTGGAATTCCCATATAATTCACAACATTAGAGAAAAATTAAGAGGCAAAGAGTATCATTTGAAGAGGTTTGCTATTGGGTCAGGGATTTAGCTCAGTGGTTCTGCTGCCTGCCCCGCAAGCTCAAGGACCTGAGTTCGATCCCCGCTACCAAAAAAAAAGAGGTTTGCTATCCATTTTTATGAAATAGTTTCCACAAGACAGAACAACAATAACAAAATGGTATTTCAGCAATTATTTAAATGCTACTAAGCCTTTTCTGTTTCTGGATTGCTCCCTTTTAAAGCAAACTGTTTTTGTTTTATAGGTTAAATGCACTCTTGATTCTCTCTGAGAAAACAAAATAGAAATTTTTTAAAAATCTCTCTGTCCTCAAATTATCTTCACTGTTTCTAGAATGGTGTGTTTTATTGGTTCCTTCTAGTCCTTTTCCTTGTATTATTGGTGCCTATTGGTTTTACAAAATATTGGGTTTCAATGAATATATTTTGAGCATATCCATCCCCTATTACCCTTTCTTACACCCATCTCCCCCTCCTCATTATTCCCATCCTCTCCAAGTCTTTCAGTGTAGTTTCTTGTAGATTCTAGGGTTTCTACATGTATTTATGAAGGAAGGCCTGGGATCCACAGAAGTGTGGACTGGGTACCCCAGTCAGTGGCTCTCTCTACACCAACTGAAACTTGAGGGTGTCAATGGCAGCTTTCATTACATGGCCAGCGTCTAGGGCCTGCCTTAAATGCCAAGCTAGTGGGTTGGAGCCTTTTGCAGGAGCCCTGAGCCCTCTGCACCATGGGAAGTGAATTAACAACCTATGTTCCTGACCCTTGGGCTTCCTTCCACTGACTGTTCTCCAGGGTTTTCTTTCATTGATCGCTCTGCTTTCCAATCCTCCTCCCCACACTTGCTGGAAGGACCTCCCACAGCAGCCTTCTTCTGTTCATCACAGAGTCCCCTTTCTCAATAGGACAGTAGCGTTTTTGAAATGTGTTTAGTTGTGTTGGCTCAACCACTGTGGGATATTAAGCATCCCTGGTTCCCAAGCACTGAATGTTGGGAGGCACTAGGCATAGCAACGATCTCTGATTACTTCCTAACTTGTCTGGTCATAAGCATCCCAGGGGACACCATCTAAATATAGACTCAAGTCATTCCCCACCCCCAACCCAAATCAAAATCTCTACTAAAGGGACCTAAAAATCTCTAGACAGTGATTTCTAGGACTTGGGACTGGAAACATTTCAGATTTTGGATTTTTTTTTTCAGATTCTGAACCATTTGAAAATGCATAATGAGATATCTTGAGGATGGAACCCAAGTCTAAATATGAAAGTCAATTATGTTTCATGTCTTATACACATAGCCTGAAGGTGATTTTACACAGTATTTTTAAATGTACCTGGGTTTTAACTACAATTTGTCATGTCAGGTCAGGTGTAGAATTTTCCACTTGTAGTATCAAGTCAACACTCAAAAAGTTTTAGATTTTAGAGCATTTCATATTTTGAATTTTCAGATTAGGGATCTTCAAACTATATTTAATAAGATCTCCAGGAAGGGGAAAGGGAAGAAGGGAAAGGAAAAATTATGAGAAAAGAAAAATAAAATGGAAGCGAAATCTATGTAAATAGGGAAGGGTGGAGGGGGTCAAGGGCGCACAGGTAATGGGGGGAAAAAAAGAACTAAGATACATCATGTACAGGTACAAGCACCCGATGATAAATGTAAACATATTGTATACCTAAAATGTACCAATAAAAGAATTGGGGAAAAAAAAAGAGCTCCAATTGATGGTTTTAACCAGAAAATTTTCCAAAGCATTAAGTATGCCCTCTCTTCCTCTTCCCTAGTTTTCCAACTGTTTATTGTCTGTCATTCAGAATTTGGCTACAGTCTGAGATCACATGATAAGCCCCTCCTAGTCTCTGCAGTATCAGTGAAAAATCACAAAAGAGAAATTTTTGTCACTAGGTAGAATTGAAAGGTAGGAGAGACAAATAAATTTGCTCAGTCTGTGAGTTTTTAAACTAGAAATGTTCTAGATGGGAATATTATCTCCAAAAATTTAGTGTTACTAAGTGACTTTTTATCTTATGTGTCATAAAAAATGTTCTACAATTCATTTCTTGCCATTAAAAAGCTTTTTATCTTGCCATTGATGCACCTTTGAAGATATACTGCATACAATTGCATGAAGTGATATAAAGTTTTAAGTCTGTTTCAATAAACAATAGAAATAGAGAATTTTAGAAATGGCCAAATGAGCTGTAAAAATAAACAGTGAAGCTGGGTGTCATGGCACACACCTGTAATCCCAGGACTCTGGGAGCCTGAGACAGGAGGATGAGGAGCCTAGCCTGGGCAACGTAGTAACTTAGTAAGACTTTATCTCAAACTAAATAGTGAAAAAAGGCTTGGGATATAGCTCAGTGTGTCCTAGGAAGGCCCTGGGATCAATCTCCAGAACGACAATGAACAAACAAACTGGAAAGTGGCAAAGTAGGAACTCAAACCCTTGTCTGTCTACATTTGTTTGCTTTCAAAGTCTACATTACAAGTGTTTCCATTCTTTGCCATGAAGCTGCATTCTTTGGAAGTTTTGTTATTTTGCCCTCCTCCCAGGGATAAAGTTGATATACGGAGTTAGCTCCTCAAGAGCCTGTTTAGAATTTTCTGGCAAATTAAAAAGTATCAGTTTCACAAGAAATAAATTGTATCTCATTCAATAGCAACAGAAAATTAAAGTCACTTGAGTTTTCCAGGGCTTTCAAATGTTACTTGGAGAATTAGAAGATGCTCAACTTGGAAAGAGAAAACAAGATCACAGGGTAATTCCACCCTGTTGGAAAGCAAAGAGTTTGAGGAGGATGTTTTATGCCTGGCAGTTGCTTTGAAGAGCACAGCAACACTGGTGCAGTGCCTCGCAGAGGCAGTGATGGTGTCAGTCCCTTATCTAGGAAGGAAGGAAAGGAGATAGGCTTTCTTTGCCTATCATTCAGCTAAGACATTCCCTTGTTTTTCTGATGAGTAAATTCTGAATTTAAATTGAGTCCTAGGTTGCTTCTCCAGTTCAAATCAGAAAATCATTTGCAAATGCACTGAAAGTTAGACTTTCAGAAAAACAAAGTTTATTACATTTTATAGAATCATAGCCTCATAGTCCTGAAAATTCTGGCTACTTTGGAGTAACACAATAGAGATGGAATATGTTCTTCAAAACAATAAAGTCACTTGCTTTCCAGTGACATTGTGACATCCTATATAGGGTACTATGCCCAGGACTTTATCTCATGGCACATAATGGTCATTTATTAAATGTACATTTATAGAACATTTTAAACTTATGTTTACAGATTCTTTTCTGATTATAAAATAATTTGCTTTCTGTATTTCTACAATGAAATATAAAGGGAAAGATTCTAAAATCCCAAAATATAATCACTTTTGATATTTTCAAAACTACTCTTTGATTCTTCTCTGTGTATAATAAATTATGGCATCCTATAATTATGGAACACTACACTCGCATTAAAATCATGTCCTAAATAAAAATTTACTGATATGAAAATATGCCCACTGAAATTAAGGGTGGAATTTTGCATATGTTTTCATATATTAAATCATATCGCTAGTATAACTGCTACCATTATTAAGCTAAACTCTAATATAATGGGATCCTATTCCGAGTTTTCCACTCTGTTCCATGAATTGTTCTTAGGTTAGCATTGTTTTAATGACTGTAGCATTGCATTATAAGATAATTTTACTTGTATTAGCAGTTTCCAAGTATTCTAAAGTTCTGACAGAAAATATAATCAGGCTTGAATCATTTTGAAAACTGAGGAAAAATAAATGTAAAAAGTTTTCTTATTCAGATGTATTTTGGAGTAGATTCAATTAAGAGATGTGTATAGGGGCTGGAGATTTAGCTCAGTGGCACTGCGCCTGTCCCACAAGCACAAGGTCCTGACTTTGAGCCCTGGTACAAAAAAAAAAGACATGTACAAATTTGCAAATTTACATTAGTTTCCCAATACTTGTACTCAATATGTATTACTAGATAATATAAGGTGAGATTTTTTTCTTTAATTTCAAAGATTAACACAAGAAACTCTAATAATTAGCCATATACTTTTGCTTTGACAAGGTACCAGGTAACTAGAACTCATTTTTCCTCTTGTTTTGATTATCACTTATTGGGACTAAACCACGCAATAAACCATGGTGTGTTGTACCGTCTGTTGGCTAAGCACTTAGCCAAGACTATCAACCAGAGAGCTTTGGTTCTCCCAGGAGTTTCTCCACATGGTGAAGTTTTAAGAAGGGAGTGTTTGAAAGAGTGTAAAAGTGGAAGTTTCAATTTCTTAAGACCTAGCCTCAAAAGTTATGTGGTAAAGCCAAGGATGTACCTCAGTGATACAGCACCTGTTTAGCATGCATAAAGCTCTGGGTTCAATCTCCAGCACCATCCTCCCACCCTTAACACAGGCACAGTTACCTGGTACCACTTCTTTGTCATTTAAAGTGACAGAGAGTCAGGTGTGGTGGCGCATACCTGTAACCTCGGCTCATGGGAGGCTGAGGCAGGAGGATTGCTATGAGTTTGAGACTTGCCTGGATTATATAGTGAGACTCTGTCTCAAAAAAACCAAAAATAAATAAATAAATAAATAAGACACAGGACAATCCATCTTCAAGAAGACAGCAGATTACCACTCTTCTCATCAAAAGATGGAGCCTAAGAACTTATGACCATCTTTGCATCACCTCACCTTATTTGGAAATAACAAGAGTTATATAAATATTTACAAAGGCTTTTGATCTTCTGCTTCTTGTTTCTGAATGTGGTTTGCATTTCCATTATAAATCTGTTCTATTTTGTTCAAATGTGAGTGTAATTGCAAAGAGTGAAAACAAAAATTAGATATCACTTTGTCTAGATCTACTCCAGTAATAAAAGAGTTTGAAATGACTCCTGAAAAAAATAAGTTTAAGTATCTTAAATGCAGCTGCAGTACTCTATTTTAAGAAGAAGAAAGTAAAGAAGGGGGAAGGGAAAGGGGAAAGAGCTACTACTTTTAGCTACAACTACTACAGCTGGGAGACACTTTGTAACAGGGGAAGAGAGGTTCATCAAAAGTTGACTTATTGTATTACTAGAAATGTGATTTTTATTTTCCGTTTTATTATATATTATGTCCTACAAGAAAATTTAGAACCTAGTATGATCCTATGATGCTTTAATATTTGACAAGTATGTATAAAACAGACAGAAAAATAAAAAGACATAGGGCCAGGGATTTAGCTCAGTTGTTTTGCCGCCTGCTGTGCAAGCCCAGGGACCCGAGTTCGATCCCCGTGCCAAAACAAAACAAAACAAAACAAAACAAAGATAAAAAGTCATAGTTTCAAAAAACAAATAAATACCTCTTTAGACCTGAGCAAAACAGAAACAGAAAGCAATGAGTTAACTGTATGCTACTGGAATGTCCCCCAAAGATTTGGTCCCCAGCCCATGACACTACTGGCAGGTGGTAGATTGGTGGGAGGTTTTAGGTCACTGGGGGTTGCTCTTGAAGAGGGTAGTGGGATCCTGTCACTTTCTCTTCCTCTATTTCATGCCTGGCCAAGAGATGAACCATTTGCTCCACCATGTGCCCCTGCCAAGATGTGCTGCCTCGCCATGGGTCCAAAAGAAATACAGCCAGCCAACCATGAACTGAAACTTCCAAAACTGTAAACCAAAATAAACCTTTCCTCTTTTTACATTGATTATCTCATGTATTTTGTTATAGAAACAGAAGGCTGAGTAACACACCCTGTGTGTCTGCTGACTTCTAAAGTAAAAATAGAGGGTGGCAGAAGGAGTTTCAGTTTGTATGGTAAAGGAAACCAGGAGATTTGGGGGACAAGAACCAGGGTCACTGTGAGAGACTGGAAACAGTGGTACATGGAGACACTTCTTCCAAGAAAAGAGGCTGAACGTTGAGGCGATACTCTTAAGTGAAACAAATAGGACACATGTGTAAATACCGAATCATTTCTCTAGTGTGAGAAACTGAAAGTGTAAATAAGGACTAAAAGGTATAATAGATAATGTAAAATAGGAAGAAAAGGGGCAAAGGGGAGGAGGAAGTGGGAGGGGTAGGGGAAAGGAAAGAAGGGAATGGAATTAATATGAGAAAATGGAAAAATGGAAACCAAGTCTTTGTAAATAGGGAGGGATGAGGGGAAGGGAGGACAGGGGAAGGGGAAAAAAATAAGAACCAAGACAGACTATGTAAAGGTACAAATTTCCAATGGTGAATGTCATTATATTGGATACCTAAAATGTACCAATAAAATAAAATTTTTTAAAAAAAGAAAAGAAAAGAGGCTGAAACTACCTACCTTCAAGCTTTTTAAGGAGAAAGAAAAAGTCACTGAGTCTCACACAGGCTTGATGACTGAATCTGCAATGTTCACAGGTGACTTTGAGACAGGGTTTCTGCAACCCCTAAGTGAGAGATTAGGGCAAAGGCAATAACAAAACCTGTAGAGATAGAAAGTTAAGTAGGAGGTAGAAGGGGAACAATGGCCACCTGCTCACACAAAACAAGCCTAAAAACCAAAATTCCTAAGCTCCTGAAGGAATTTAATGCTAAGAAAATTAGGAAAGTCCATACTTAAAACTTGAATTCTGTCCAAATGAAACTAATGTATCGGAAAATTTCATTAAAATATTTAAAATAATTATGTTTAGGATGATCAAAGAGTTATATAAAGGGATTATGTTATTTTAAAAGAATAAAAAATTATGAAACAAGTGACAGAAATAATAACATGATAGAGGAAAAAACAAAACCATTGTCACAAGAAAAACACATGAGAAATGGAACACAGTAACATATTAGAAGAGAGACTTGGTATTTCTCTGTGCTTTATTTCACACAATGTTAGGGTTTGAATGAGTCCCTTCCAAAATTCAAGTGTTGACAATGTGATGGTATTAAGAGGTGAGCTTTTTAGGAAGTGACCAGTGGTGGCAGACATATGGTACGTGTGCCACAGGGGACTGAAAGCTTTAAAAGGTTCACTATCACTGGAATAGGCCATGTAGACTCCTCCCTCATGAATGGGATTAGGTGCTCTTATAAAAGAACTTATCAGCTTTGTAAGTGGAAGGTCCTGAGTTCCAACCCCAGTACCACAAAAGAACTTATCAGAAAAGGTTTGTCATTTCTTGCCCTCTGCATTCCACAATAGAAGGATGTGGTAAGAAGGCCTCCACCAGGTGCCAGTGCCTTGGTCTTGGACAGCCCAGCCTCTAAACCATGAAAAAGAAATATCTGTTCTTTAAATTACTCAGATTCATGTATTCTGTGTGACATCACAAACATAAGATGACCAGCTTGACAAAGTTTTAAGTCTGATCATGGTTATACTGTTCTGTATGTATGATATACTTTAAAAAGAAAGAGGTAAGAAACTAAAATATTGAGGAATTTGCCAAGAAAAATGGCATAGGAAGAACTGGGACTTTTGAGAGGCTTTGCTCTTTATCTAACAGGAGTTCTAAAAGAAGGGCATCTGGGTTACTGGAGAATACAGAAAGAAGTAATAGCCCCATGTCCAAATCTTGAGGGGGTGAAGGGAAAGTGGGCTTTTCAGACCCCATATTAAGCAGCATAAAGAAATCCAGGTCCACAACTACATAGCAAGACCACAGAACATCAGGGATAAATGGAAGAACTAAAACACAGTAAGAGAAAGAAGACAGATTATAAAGGAGCAATTATGTTGTTGTTGATGGGAACTCCATTCTAAGTCTGGAGGACGACAGAATAATTATCTTCAAAATATTAAAATGAAATTACTAAAAAAAAGAAAAAGAAAATGAAATTACTGCACATTTAGAATTTTATAGCCTATTAAATATTACTCAGTGAAGCAGGGAAAAGACAGAATTTTACACCTACAGATCCTCACTAAAATAACAAGGTACCTTAATAAGAATAGAAAGAAACCCAATGAGAAGTTATGGAAAACAAGAAACAAAGATAAGCTCAGAAATTCATTGAAATTTTTCTTCCAATAGTGGGATTTTAATAGTCTATACAGCATTTAAAAGTAAAACTAAAATTAACAATAGCAATAAGGTGGGGGTGAGCGTTCCATGTATAGTAAAAGCACAAAATTCCTAGTCACATTCAGGATAAGAATGGAAATATTGAATTTTTATTCCTTGGTATTTTCCTTCAAAGATGTATACAAACCTATAAAGTTTTCAGGCAATATTTAAAGATCAAAAAAAGAAAGAAAAACCCAGGAGGTAAACAGAAATTTCAAAAGAGAGAAAGTAAGGAAAAGCATGAAAAACAAAGCACAAAATAATAAATCAATCTAAATGTTTACAACAAGTAAATTCACCTACTACAAAACAAATTATTAGATTTTTTAAAATCCAGGCACATGATACTGCTTTAAAGAGACGCTCTAAACAAAATTATCATACTGAATATATATATAAGAAAAATATGTCATGTAAATATAACAAAAAGGTGGTATTTAAGGCAAAACAGAATTGAAAGCTAAAAGCATTCAAAATGTATAAAGAGCAGGATTACATAATAAGAAAAATCCAATGGAGAAAGATTACAATTGTAAACTGTCTTAGTCTCTTTCCTTATTACTAGGACAAAATACCAAACACATAACTAAAAGAAGAGGTTAATTTAGGCTCACAGTTTCAAAAGCCTCAGTCCTTGCATGATGTGTGGATGGGAAGGGCACTGGGTGGAGGAAAGCTGCTCAGGTCATGATTGATTTAGTGTAGTTCTGAGTGTGGATAATGGGAAGGCCCTCCCTGGATCTGGGTGGTACCACTCAAAAGGTGCGTAGCACGGATGGGATTAAAAGGAAAGAGAGGCTTGCCTCATTGTTGCTGCCTCCTGTCTCCTCTGCTGTGGTCTGTTTCTCCTCTGCAATGCCCCTCTGCCATGCCACCTGCCTTGGTGCCAGCTGACTACTGACTGAAACCTCTACAAACTGAAGGTCAAAAGAAATCTTTCCTCCTTTAGGAAAGTAACTAAGACAACAACTATATAATTACATAAATTTATAAACATAATAACAAAACCTAGAAATATATTTTAAAAAGGCAGATCGGAATCGTTTTTTAAAAAATTGAAAACTGCCCATTCATATTAAGAGATTTTTTTAAAGCCCGTCTTTATGGTCTAGTAGCTATCAGGAAAACAATGGGAAGAACATAGAATATTTGAGCAACAAATTATAAAGAATGCTGTCATAAACCATTTTATCTTAATATATCAAATGTTCTTTGAAACTACTGGAGGATAGAAAACATTAATAAACAGGATTTTATTTGCACACACATGGGAAATTAAGCAATACAGAAAATGTAATCACCAGTTGCATAGAATCATTTATTTTTCAAATTTAAAATTCTACCTGTTATTCTGTGGAGATAAAGGAATTATTGCCCATCTCAATTTCTAAAACAATTATTTTCAGTATATAAGCTATAAATTAGTATACCAAACCAACATTTAATTCTTTCCAAATAATTATTTGGTAGTATCTGAAAAAGAATAATAATTATTAGTAAAAAATAGATATTCAATAAGCTTGAGGAAATCATGAGATTTTTCTTAACATGAAATAGGCCATTTATGGTTTTTAAAATAAGTTTTTGACATGCTAAGTAACATTAACAGCAATTTTCAGAAAATCACATTAATAGGGACAAACACAAAACTTGGCCCACTGATTTTGTTGATCTATGATTACTTCATAGACTAACCATACAGGATCCCATTACATATTTTCATACATAGGACTTCAGTATATGATGGTGCCAGCCAGGTGTGGTGTCACAGGCTTGTAAGCCCAGCATCCCGGGAGGCTGAGACAAAATGATTACAACTTGGACAAAAGGATTACAGCCAAGCCTGGGAAACTTATCAACTTAGTAAGACCCTATCTCAAAACAAAAATAAATAACATGGTCTGGGGATATAGTGGCATAGCTCAGTGAGAAGGCCTTGGGTTCAATTCCTTAGTACTGCAAAAATAAACAGAAAACCAAACAAATAAATAGACAAATTGATGCCTCCAAAGTCTCTTCCTCACCATTGAGCATTTTAAGCAGTGACTAATGTACACTTACAGTAATCCATTTCAGGAACAAGAGGCTGGGCTGCAGCAAAGCTGAGAATCAACCATTAAGGAAGAAAATATTGTCCAAATCCCTGATCGGGGCCATTTTCCTTCCTCATTTACCCCTTCCCCACAAAGGGTCCCAGCCAAGTTGTGTTTTATAACTATTTGCTGAGTAACATCCTATTAGGAAGTAAGACAATACATTTCTGTTCTTTTTAGTTGTGTAAGTATGAAATTGAATAGGACTGTTAAAACAATGTTTCACTTCAAGAGATACCTGTGGAACTCCAGTTGAAGTTCCTACTCTTTTCATTACACTGCACTGTCTTCTCATAGACAGAAAATGCTAAAAGACATAGCCCAGATATAACTATATACACTTAGCAGACAGGAGAAACCCAGCTTGAAAAAAAACCTTCGAGGTGACACTGAGAAGCATCCATGTGCCAGCTAAGTGCACTTATTGCCAAATATGGTCAGTATGCTAATGTCTAGCAGAAATTTTGTCCAGAAATTTAGCTGGATATCTTTCAGCAATTTTTTTTTATGCATGACCATGGCACTTTAGACATGATTCTTACTGTGTGGCACAAATATGTGTTGATGGTAGGAGGGGTTTTGAGGCACTCTAGCTGAAAAGTGTGTTGTTTCTTTTGGTTCTGTTTTGTTTTATTTTCTATTCAAGATTTCCAGTCCTATACTTATCTTAAAAGATAAGGGTAGGTTCAAGACCTTGGTGCAGTTTGAATTCAGGAAAGTTAATGAGAACAGTCATCAAAATCTTCATTGACTCCAACTTAAATATACAAATTATACAGACAGACAGACTTTGGCCCACAATTTACAAGAAATGAAAAATCCCAGATAAGTTTAAGAAGACTAACTTTGCACCTAAGTTAAAAATTTGATCAAAATATACAGTGATATTAGGGCTCATAAAATTTGAAGGCATTGTAGGTACAAATGCAATAGATGCAAGACTATCTAGTTCACCTGGTGACCCCAGTAATTCTGAGATACAAACCCTGTGTACCTTCTTGCCCACCGCCTAGTTTCTGAAGGTATCTCCTGCCTTCCTGCCCATACTGTGGCCAGCTTTGCCAGCTCCTTTGCCCAGCTTCCTCAGGTGGCAGGAGTCCAAGTTGAACTCGTGCTCCCCTCCCAGAACTCTCACCAGGCTGAGTCACCCTTCTGCTGCCAGCACAGATGAAATGTCACACCTGGAGGATCTGGTTTCCTGAGCAGCCACTAAAGGGCTGGATGATAAAACTCAAATGCAGGACTGTCTACTTCCTAAATGGAAACTTGACTAATGGGAAATGGAATACCGTAGGGAGCCAGGTGAACAGATTCCCTCTCCCGACTCTCAGGTGGGTTGCTCTTCCCCTGAAGAGAAGTCTCCATGGAGCAGCTCCATGTGCTGAGCCAACATACTGCTAAGAGACTTGCTGAGTCTCTTCTTAGTTTATTGTTACATGGTAGCCAGTATCACATCATCACATGTGATTTGTGATTCTCAATAATGTGATTCTCAAATAAAGAGTCAGCTCTCCAATCCTGCGTCAGGCTCTACTTTGGAAAAAAGGTTTTCTAAGACAGAGCTATGACAACAGGACAGATTTTATTAAAGTTTTGGATATTGTTCTTTTGACCTGAGGGAGTCACCTTCCACTTTTCTCCATTGTTCCCTGTAACCTGGGAGGTTGCTGAACTGTATCAGCAGGGCTGCATGCTTCTGGCCACCAGTTAGGCCTACTCATTGGGGAGCCCTTTTAGGAGCTTAGAGAGAGAATGTGTTCATTCTTCTGCCTCCCTCCCTGTGAGAGATCACCTTAGGCTGCCTGTGTCCTTCAAATAAAGTCCGCAGCTGGTGTTCCTGCTGGCTTGTTCTTGATTTCTGAGAACTACTTTCTCCTCCTATCCCTTTGACCAGTGAGACACAACACAGGCACGTTACTGCTATTTATGGCAGTTTCCTTTGCAGTCCTCTGCACTCCGCTCTTTCCTTTGTAACTAATTTCTTTATAAATAAATCCTGTGGTATTATTCTATTATTCCAGCTTGAGAATGTTGTCTGTTTCCTGTTGGGACCTAGAGTGGAAGAGTGGTTAGATGATAATATAGTTTATCTAATGTTGGAATAGTAAACAACCATTACAAATCAGTGGTAGTAAAAGAAACTAATGCATTCATTTTGTTTCTTTCTTTTATCACTTAAAATGTCAAGCCATCAGGGTTTGGGTGGGAAATATAATCCTTTAAGGAAGAGACCATTTACAAGAGAGTGGGGAGAGGAGGGAGAATAAAGAATGGTCATGCACCAGGGACAAAAAAGAGCAGAATGCTACCATTTCTGCCAAAGGGACGAAGGAAGAAACAGTGTTCTGCCACCAAAGACCAGTAAAAATGGGATCCCTAGGAGAGTCCAAGACTTCCCAGGACCTCAGTCTGCAGCAGCTTGGGCATAAGGAAAGAAGTTCCTGGACCTCTCTCCCCTCCTACTCACTAATCTCTCTCCAGTCTTTGGTATCCATTCTGTGCCTCTCAATGGCTGAACCCTGTTGGCGACTGGAATAACACAACCTGTAGGGGTCAGCCTGGCTGGACTTTAAGTGAGCTGGGAAAGACATCGAATGGGTTTGGATTGATGGGAGTAGAAAGGGAAACAGACACAATCAGTATAGACAGGATAACAAATGTCAAATACAATCCTAATTTTGTAAAAAGTAAAAAAAAAAAAGATGAACTAGATATTAAAAGTAGTGTCTCATGGCAATAGAATAAATGATTTTTATTTATTTATTTTTTTACTTTCTTTTTTTTTTTGGTATGGGGGATCGAACTTGAGTCCTTCTGCTTGCGAGGCAGGTGGTGAAACCACTGAGCTAGATCCCTGGCTCTGATTTTTATTTTTTAGTATTTGATACATTTTCTAAATAAAAATGTTATGTATGCCTTTAAATTTTACCTTAGAAAAAATGCTAATCGGAGATGCTTATTTTAATTTTTAAAGAAAATATTTCCTGCCTGTGCTTCCTCATGGTAGGCACTTTACTTCCTAAACTTTTCTAGAGGCAGGATCTCATGGAGAGGAAAATCGAGACAAAAGGAGTAGGGCTTCAGGGTGAAAGGATCGTTTGTTTCTCAAAGCACTAGTTTGTTTTACACTATTCCAGTGGGAAATAATAATTTGAAGAGGAACAATTGGTATCCCAAATCTAATTGTCATAGTAGATCTAAAATCCTATTGATTGCTGTTAGCTTGGTTGTGCAGCAAAGCTGATCTGTGATACTTTGTCAAACAAAATTTCTTACCCTAGAGTTGGATGCACAGACCTCCTATAAATATGTAACTACAAAATACTTTCAATTTCATTATATAGTAAACAAAGAGCCCTCTCAGATTTTTCTGTTTCTAAAGTTACTTCTGATTTGTTTTGCTTTGCTTCACATCTTTCCTGTTTTAACATGAACTACTAGGGAAGCAATGTGGAGGAGCAGAAGGTTATTGTCCCCATCTGCATTCACCCTGATGTTTTCTGCCCACTTCGTTCTCTTCTGTTCTTAGCCGGGTCCTGGGGCTCACTGTCCGCCCTCACTCGGTGCTAGGTGAAAAGAAAGCAGCTACCTCCTCTGAAAAAATATTTGGTATGTACAGAATGAGATAGCCAAGCTTTAGAATGTCACAGACCAGCTGGTGAAGGCACTATTACTAATGCAAATTCTTAATCTTTACCAGCGTTTCAACTGTGAGCCTAAGTGGCCACTGGGGAGGATGTAAGCACCCAGGGTCAGAGCTGCTGGGCAAATTCAAATGCACTGCACAAGCTCGGGTGTCCTCATCTCCACTGGCCCCTGGGCTATTTAAAGCTCAGCATTACACAAAGCCGATGAGTTACACTTTGCCATCTTCTGAAATCTAAAAATGTAAGTTGATTCTCAACAGCAAAGATTAACAGTGGACTCAGTAACTGAATTTTTTTAGTTGCCTAAAGTTAAATTAACTTGGGTTAATATATTTGTTATTAATATTTTATAAGTACCCACAAACTATACATGATTTAAACAATAAAACTCAAGAATTCAAGCTAGCATGGATAAAAAGGAATGAGGAATTTCATCTTTTTAAAAAATTAAGATTGCTATCTGGAAATAACATAGTGAATCATAAATAGATTTCAGATTCCTATTTCCAAGGACTGTATTTTAACTTTCAGACTCTATATTTATAAAGTTCCATTTTAATTAAAATACAATCAAAAGAAAAGCTTACCAAGTGAAGGGAGTCACAACTGGTTTTTTTAGTATATAGGAAATTTTTCATAGACTGGATAAGAATTCCCTAAGTGAGTTTGACTCTTCTGCCATGGATTCACAAACAGCCTCTGGCACTGTGGGGAGTCATAAAGAAACTACTGTGGTGTACCAAACTGAAGTCTCCTACTGCACAAATACATTTAACAATTTTCTTCTCTGCATAAGAACAATAAAGACAACCTCAACATACCAGGAATTGTGTATATATTTTTAATCTTCAAAAGAGTCATTTCAAACATGGATAATAGAAATATTCCCGTGGTACCATTGGCTGAGCTATCATCTTCCTCATTGGAACAGGAACCGCTAAGGTTTCACTTAGTCCCAAGTGGATCCTTCACTTCCACCACCAAAATTCCATCATGACAGAGGATCGCAGACAAATCTTTGGTTTCTACACCATCTGGCAGTTTGTACTGCCGGGTGAAGCTACGAGAGATAAAACCGTGCTCATCCATTCTGGTTCCGTGCTGAGCTTTGATCAGCAGCCAGCCCTCGAAGGTCTGAATGATGATATCTTCGGGGAGGAACTGGACCACATCCAGCAGGATCTGAAAGCAAGATTTGCCTTCTTCGGGTGGCATCTCTGCCGTCGCTGAGTCTGCTGGAGGAGGCTGCGGCGCTGCTCTGGCTTTTCTCAGGTCCATGATGGTTGGCCCAGGCAGGGCATATAAAGCGTGATCCAGCCTGCAGTCTTCCAAACCTCGAGCTTCAAACTCCTCCTGGTAACGCACTGGAGTCTCTATGAGGTGCCTTAAAATGATTTTCGCCATAGTGGAGCCCAAAACAGCAATGAACAGCTTCCTTTCAGTGAGTGCTGAACCCTTGCGGCTGCCTACTGACGGGATCCCCAGTCAGAGCCGCTATTCATTTGTAGCCCTGCCCAGAAGCAACCGCTTAATTAGGCCTGAATCAGACCACGCACACTCAGTCTTGTCTTTTTACACGCTGACAATGAGAAGCTATTTATAGGGACGTTTGGGACTTGTGTTTAGCACACAGCCTACACAAGCTGCCCAGGCAAGGATCACTCTTACATTCTCAGTTATCCTCGGCAAACGTGTCACTTTCCTTACCTCAAGGGAAAGAGAAAAATGCGAATCAGAAATGGCACTTGAAAGATATGTGGACAAATGGTTCCTTTTTTTGTGAACTACAGTGATCTAATGGACTATGACTTAGAACAGTCGAGATAAGTGCACTCATTTTATAATATGAGCTAACACAAATACAAAGCTGGAGGGAGAAGACTGTGTTTAAAATTGATGAGGAATTAAGACACACGCGCGCGCACACACACACACACACACACCCCACATTCAAATTCATTCCATAAATTCTCAGGTCTCAGTCCTATACATTTTCTTTTCTTTTATCTTTTATTCTTTTGTGCTTATGGGACAGCTGACTACATTATCTAGGTTTTTGTTTTTGTTTTACTTTTGACTTATTAAGAATGAGATAAGATAACTAAGCTAGGTAAGTGTTAAACTTCAAATAGGGGTAGAGAGACATAGCATGGTGGATCTTACGAGAAAAATAAAGCTGCAGGAGAGAGAAAAATGTCAAAGTGTTCAACCATTTCCCTCTAAAGTCCAGAAAACAATCTAATCGCAGCTCTGCTATTGAATTGGCAAAAATAATATATACATTTCTGAACTATAAAATACTTTAACTTCTATTGAAAAAGAATGATGCATCTTTTTTCCCACTATCATAGAATGATCTCCAAAATATGTTAAGTAAAAAATAAAAGTCCAGAACAGCCTATACATGCTATAACTATATAGTAACCATACTCATTTTAAAGTAGGCATTTGCTTATACAAACAGAATTTCTCTGAAAGTTCTGTAGCTAGGAGCAATGATTGCCTCTCAGAAGGCAACAGGGCAGTTGGAAGACAGAGGCTGGAAGGAATTTTTGTGTTTTTTAAAAAGTATGAATGGAATATACATACAGAATAAGTACTCAAATATAGAAAACTTCCTCCATGGAGGTCAGTATTTTCCAAAATGAAATACCTTTTCTTGAAAATATATAAATTTTATTTGAATGAAATAAAAACATTTTTATAAAACTATAAATCAGAAGGGAATAAAAATCTCCTTTACCTCCTTTTGTTACCCTCAAACACTCATTTCTGATGTAATATTTAAAACCTTTGCCATTTTTCCAGAGCCCCTTTGACCCTAACCCAAAGACTGAGCCACGCATATCATCATCATTGTCATCATCAACAACAACCTTAACCTTTCGTCCTTTTGGAGAGTCAACCAGGCTTCCTGACAGGTCCCCATCTCATGCCACCCTGTCCTGTCCTCCACCTTGTGACTGAAGCAGTTGTAGAGCCCCCTGTAGATGAGGTCATCTTGCTTTAGAATCTAGTCAGAAGCTTTTCATCTCAAACAGATTGAAATCCAAAATCCTTTCCATGGCGTTCAAGAACTTGTCCTCTGGCCCCTGCTGACCACCTCCCCTGACTTTCCCCCTTGACCCCTGTGCTTCAGCCACAATGGCCTGTGTTGATCCTGTGAGTATTTTACTCTTGTTGCTTCCTCAGGCCCTTTACACTGGGAGTCTCTTTGCTTTTGAAAGCTTCTCTTTCAGATTGGGTCAAGGTTTCCCAGTTCTTATTATTTAAGCATCAGGTCAGATTTACCTCTTCAGCCAAGGCTTTCTAAAGAAGTCCCCTTCTCACTCCATCAGAGCCTATTTTCCTTTGTTCTGTGTTCTTTGATGGGATGGTCAGTCAGGCTTAGCCACAAGAAGAGAGGAGAGAGAGTTTTGGGCAAAAAGTGAGTCATCCTCACAGGCCTAGACCAGGAGGCACAGAGGGCCACACAGGGCATGGGGAAGCCTCACTGTGGTCAGGAAGCAGAGGACAGGAGCAGAGAAGGTTTACACCAGAGCCTTCACCTGTGTTTCTAAAAGTCAAAGCAAGGCAGACATTTTAGGATTGCCTAGTGTGAATAATTTCAGCAAGCTGTATGTGAGGGGAGTGGTCTCCGGTTACCTAGTTCCTGGCTTTGGGATGACTAAGGCAGAAGACTATTGCCTCCTGGAGTGCAGTGGTCAGAAAGAGAATGTCTGACTCTGGATGGGTAGTTTGCTTATGAAGGGCATGTTCCTGGCTACCCTTTGCTATCTCTAAGAATTAAAATTAACTAGTCTCTCCTCTGTCAGGAAGAGTTTTAAGGTGTCAAAACACAGGAATATACACAAAATAATGTAT
>NW_004624759.1:4958740-4981250 GCF_000247695.1 Heterocephalus glaber
TTTTTTTATAAAATGGAGTACTATTCAGCCATAAAGAACGAGAAACTAGAAACATTTATAGCTAAATGGATGCATATTGAGGTCATACTCTGAAGTGAAATAAATAGGACACATGTGTAAATACCGAATAGTTTCTCTAGTGTGAGAAACTGAAACTGTAAATAAGGATTAAAATGAATAATTGATAATTTGAAATAGGAAGAAAAGGTCCAAAGGGGTAGGGGAAGTGGGAGGGGAGGGGAAAGGTAAAAAGGGAAACGAAAAATAATGAGAAAAGAAAAAGAAAAAAATGGAAACAAAGTCTATGTAAATAGGGAAGGGTGGAAAGGGCGAAGGGCGCACAAGTAATGGGGAAAAAATAAGAATAAAGATACATCATATAGAGGTACAAGCACCCAATGGTAAATGTAAATGTATTGTATACCTAAAATGTACCAATAAAAGAATTTAAGCAAAAAAAAAGTAAATATAGACAATCCCTGACTATTGATGATTTAACTTAGTAGTTTTTGACTTTATGATGGTATAAAAGTGATACACATACAGTAGAAGCTAAACTTTGAACTTAGACCTTTTCCCAGATGGGTGATATGCAGTATGATCCTCTCTTACAGTGCTGGGTGGCAGCAGCAAACCACAGCTCCCAGGGCCACCTCACGATCATGAGGGGAAACAACTGATACTGCACAGTGTACCTGGTGCTCAACAAAGATGTTTGGTATGTTCAGTGTATTAAATGCACTTCAACTTTCAATATTTTCAACTTATGATGGATTTATCAGATCATAGCCCTGTTTAAATGGAGGAGCATTTGCATCTACTTGCGGAAGAGCTTTGATGGATTTATTCTGAGGCTCAGGACCCCATCAAGTTCATGATGTAAGGGAATGACTCTCAAATAAGGACACTTCAGACACTAAAGCAAGCTACTGAAGGAAAATATAGGCTGAAGGAACTTCTTGGCGTCCACAGGCAGAACTCTGTGCTGTCTTCTTAGACTTAATGGAAATTCTAAAGGAGCATGCATGCCTAAGCTGTCCACATCACTTGCAAAGCAAGGAGCAACTGAGGATTGGGTGTTGGGTGAGGAGAAGGTATGCATAGCTGGTAAATTCATCACTCATGCACCTCCAGGGGAGTTTAATGAAGTATTCAATGATGTCTAACTACTACTTAACAATGACAATCTCCTCAGGGAAGGGGCAGCTCATGCATTTGCCCAGTATAACATGGATCAGTTCAAGCCTATGAAAATAGGAGGATATGAAGATCAGGTTTTAATTACAGAGCATGGTGATCTGTAGCAGATTTTTAGATCCAAGAAACAAAGTTTCCTTTAAGTTTGATCACTTACGGAAAGAAGCAAATGACCCCCAGCCAGAGGAAATAGATGGAAGTTTGAAGTCTTGGAGAGAATCTTGTGACAGTGCTTTAAGAGCCTATGTGAAAGATCATTATTCCAATGGCTTCTGTACTGTATATGCTAAAACTATAGATGGGGAACAGACCATTATTGCATGTATTGAAAGCCACCAGTTCCAGCCTAAAAATTTCTGGAATGGCTGTTGCAGATCAGAGTGGAAGTTCACCGTCACTCCATCTATAGCCCAGGTAGTTGGAGTGTTCAAGATCCAGGTTCACTATTATGAAGATGGCAATGTTCAATTGGTTAGTCATAAAGATGTGTGAGATTCAAACAACGTCAGACACCACATTCAAGGCCTTGCGCCAGCAGCTTCCAGTTACCCTCACCAAAATTGACTGGAACAAGATACAAGATACAGTTACAAGATTGGCAAAGAAATGCAGAGTGCTGAAAGGCTGACTGTAGGATTCTTCAGTATGTGGAAAGGGAATGATTCAACACATGGTCATATGATAAATAAGTGATTTATAAACAAAAGTGATATTTTGCTAGGGCTTTCAAACTTAACAGATTTTTTAGCCTCGTGGAATACTGTTGAATCTATAGCATTGTCTTGACCTTGTGTCTTCTGCCTTGTAATTTTCTGTTATTACTATATCTACTTGTAAATCTTTTTTCTTTCTGCTATGTTTTATGTTGGAAAGAGAGATCTATCTTGGAGTCATTTTACTATTTAGAAAATTTTCCTAGCCATGAAGTCCTGTTACTGTTTAGATAATATGTTCAGTACTTTTTTACCCCTATGCTTCAAACCGCTTCTGGTACTTCAGTGGTTTTTACTGATCCAAGGGCTAAAGAGGCTGTGCTACAAACCAGCTAAATGGAAGATACATTCATTCTTCTCCTTCTGACTGCTTTGATCATCATTTGTAGTATCTCATAACTGTTTTTTTTTAAACTTTGCATTGGGGCCTTTCAGGTCCATTTGGTAGGGCCAAAATAAGCATTCTCAAAATTCTATGATAGCCAGCTTTTCTGGGGGAACTTGTTTTTAAATCCAAAGACTTGAACCACATTCCCTGCACATGAACATGTTTGCTGTTTTGGAGAGGAGGGGGTTCTCTCATGGTCTTCCCTGTTGTAGGTATTAACACCTTCATTTTTAAAAGAATTTTACCCATTTACATTTTTGTTTTTTTGTTTTGTTTTGGGTTTTTTTTTTTTTTTTTTTTAGAATTGCTGACATACTGTGGATGTAATAAAACTTGAAAAAAGAAGTGTGAATCATGGATATCTTGTCCTTTAATACTTTGTAGCAGGATTGTACTATAAGCAAATGAGCCAAACAGCTCTGTAAATCACAAAAATTAAAACTAAACCACAGTGAAAATAGTAATTTCCAGGCAGTATCTCTCTATTGTAACCTGTTATTTAAGGGAATACTAGAGTTTTCTAAATAGGATGTAAAATTTCTTCCAAATTACTCTTCCTTAGTCCTGCCTACCAATAACTCAAAAGTAACTGTGATACAGCAACCCTTCTGAGTATATTGGCAGGTAAATGTGTGATCTCAGAATACACACATGTGATCTGGCAGGTAAATGTGTGATCTCAGAATACACACATGACAGATATGATAGGACAACTGATAATGGTGGATTCATTTACACTGTTTACACTTCTATGACCAGGCCTTAAAGGGAGGTCAGTTTTTTTAAAAACCAAGTAGTGTCTTCCTACCTGTCTCCAGATACATGTTAAAAGAAGGCTATTTATGCTTCAGCTTTGTTTTGCTCAGTAATACAGTCATGCAAGAGTTTGTTTCTGAGTGAAAGCTGTGTTAGCATTTTTTATTTCAAATAAAATATATTTGTATTATTTGTCAAAAAAAAAGCAAGAAGCAACTAAGATCTAGGATATCATAGGGAAAGAAAGAAAGAAAGAAAGAAAGAAAGAAAGAAAGAAAGAAAGAAAGAAAGAAAGAAAGAAAGAGAGAGAGAAAGAAAGGCAAGCAAGCTTGAGGTGGAATTTGATAGCCAAGACCTTCTCTTTGGAGGCCCCCCTGGAGGAAGAAGGAAGGCTTGCAGAGCTGATGTAATTCCTCTCCTGTTGGTTAAGACTCAAAGGAAGTGAGGAAATGATCAAACAAAACGGAGGGGAAGAAGATCCTTGTTACATAGTGGCAGAAAAATTAACAGCACTGTCTCCTTCAATGATGTGGAGATCAAAATTATAGTTATGGGCCACTTGTTTTCTTTAGCCTGCAGTTCTTCTGATGGAGGAGAGCCATATTCTGTTAGCTGGAACCACACTCAAGGAGCCTTATTCCCACCTGTAACAGGTCAGGTAGCAAGATGTTGGATGTTCAGCTGGTTCTGTAAAGAGTAAGACTTCTGAGGTCATGTGAGGACGTGAGAGTACTTTGTGTGTGGTAAGAAGGTGAATTGCTGGGGACCAGAGGTCATCTGTGGGAGTCTCAATCATCCCTCTTTATGTTCATATCCGAACCATAAGGTTGACCCTGTAACTAACAGGCTATCATAGAAATGATGGTGTGTGGCTTTTAAGAATAGCCCAAGAGGTAGTGTGTATTCCTCCTTGGCCTGTCTCCTAAATCACTCATTATGGGGGAAGCCAAACATTGAGCCAGAATAACACTTATCATGCTGGGGAGAGGCCCACATGGGGAGGAATTGAGGCCTCCTTCCCATAACCAGAACCATGTGAACAAATCATTTCAGAAGGGATCCTCCAGTCCATTAAGTCTCCAGCTGCCAGCAGCCTAACAGCGTCTTAACTGGAACTACTATGTATGAGAGAACCTGAGACAAAAGGGATCCTCTAAGCACCCCTGAATTTCTACCAGAAACTGGATTAATAAAGGTTAATTGTTTCAAAGTACTAAATGTTAAAGTGATTTGTCATGTAGAAATTAATAACAACCTGAGTCTGGGTTTTCTAGTTCTGTAACATTATTACTTCCTTTTTCCTTCTATCTTCCCACCCAATATACTATAGTAAAAATATTTTTAGAAATCATTCTTCATATAATAGTGAAAAAAATCAATTTCTCCATCCCTGTGATAACAGTATTTTTCTACTCATCTTTGTCTTAAAGGTATGATAGGTAAACTCTAGGCAGGGACTTCTGCTTGATCAAAGAGGAATGGCTGCCAAAGTGCTCATGGAATTCATCTGATCACGTGGGGAGTAGAAGCTAACAATGCCCTTTAATCAATGCCTACCAGTGGACAAAATGAAATTCTACTTAAGAAAAGTGCATTCCCAGATTACACTACTCAGAAAGAATAGGCCTAAAGAAATCAGATTTGGCCTTAAGAATGGTCAAGTTCCATAAGGGACAGAGCAGCGGGAGAATAGCAGTCACTGTGTGGGCACTAGCTTTCCCAGACAGGAGGAAGATGACTCTGATGCCCATTTGTTCTAACTCTGATGGCATGGTCTGCCCAGGGCCCTGGGGCCTCTATATGTCAGTCCATGTATCTGTGGACTTGACTCTCACATCATAACTTTTATTCGTTTGTTTTTTTGTTTTTTTGGTACCGGGGATTGAACTTGGGTCCTTGTGCTTGCGCTTGCGCAGCAGGCGGGGAAACCACTGAGCTAATCCCCGGCCCTCTCACATCATAACTTGTCTTCTTTTCTAGATGAGAGATAACAAACCCTCTGGGAACCAAAGGACAGAGCATTTCTGACACTGGGCACCCTGAAGACCTGACTAGATGTGTTAACTCCATGTATACTGATAGACACATTGTAAGAAAGAAATAAATGCAAACTATGAAATGATATGCTATGATTAAAGATACTTTTCGAATAATACAATCAACAAAATGGCAGTTTCCACACTATTTCTTTTTTCTTTTCTTTTCTTTTACTGTTTCAGGAATTTTTATTAAAGCAAGAATTTTGTAATCCAAATTACGTTTCCTTGCTCAGTCACACTATTTCTTCTTAGCAACCACATATCATTAAAACCTTCAGTGGCTTTCACATCCAATTCTATGATGATTTGGTATCTGTTCCCACTTGATTGGACAGTGGAAACACTGGTGGATATTTCAGCTGGGCTATATGTGCAATGCTCAAGTTAAACACAGATGAACTTCCAAAGCCTTTGAGTGGTTGCTTGTACTCAACTTTTCCATTCCACCTTCCCATGGCCCCTAGAGAAGGTATTCAAGATGTCTTCAGCTGACTCTGTCACTTACTGGGACCTTTAGGGGATGGCTTGATCTCATGTCTCTCTGCTATCACTTCTTTATTTCCTAAACAGTGGACCCCCACATTCTTTGATTGTCTTTCTTTTACTGTCTTTAAACTGCTTAGGCTAGAGTTGTCTCAGCTACATTTATTTTTCCGTTATTTTTATGTCAACTCCTTTTAACTCCCCTAGTTTGCTTCATTTATAATATCCAAATGCTAACCAAATTAATTATGTTTTTCTTTCTTTTTACAGCTATAAATATTAGTAGCATAAGAAGGTTAGAAAAGTCGGGGACATCAACACTTAATGTGACAAATTGTTTGAAAGTGTAGGGAATTTTTCTTTACATCCTTCACATCCTGACTGTGAACTTCTTCAAATTGAACTTTCTTTAGTTCAACCAATGGGATCTCTAGTCAATTCACTGACCATGTTTTCATTAGATTGGATTTGTTTTATTCAGCTAATAGTGTTAATAACTCTATTTTACCATATACTTTTACACGTGTGGATTATGTCAGCCACTTTGAGATTGATGAGCTTTTGTACACAGGGCTTTACGTATCAGAACTTGAAATATATTAAAATGGAAATATTTTTACCTCATTAATTGTGTTAGATAATAAAGTAGGTGAACAGCTAATTAAAGAAACAAGTAGCTGAAGTACTGAATACTTTTTAAGTTAACACATGTTAATGCTTGTTATCTTAACAATCAATAAAGATGTAAGGATTCTCTCAAAGTACAGTAATCTCCCATACTTTAAATAACAGCGTATGTCAGGGTCTTATGAAAGCAGATGCTAAGACAAAGTCTTGGGTACAAGTTGTTTTTTTGTTGTTGTTTTGGTACCGGGGATCGAACTCCAGACCTGGCATTTGTGAGGCAGGCACCAGAGCCACTGAGCTAAATCCCCAGCCCACGAGTTGTTTTCTAAGAGTCAACACCTATAATAAGGAAGAGGAAGAAGGACTGGGCAGAGGAAGATGCAGGCCTGACACAGCCTCAGCCAATTCACTGGGGGGCTCTGGAGCACGTATTTCCTGTTAGTCAGAAGAGGAGGTGCTTTATACCCATTTCACTTCACCTGATGAGATGCTCACGAGCCAGCAAGGTGGCTCTTTGCAGCTTAGGCATGTTCTGAAGGTGAACGGAGTTGAAGAACAGTCTGCTATTAGATTTCCTGCACCTGGACAGCAAGTCCTTCCTTGAAAGGGGATCTGGGTGATGCTTCCCCATATCTATCATGGCATTTTTGAAATAAGGTTCTAGAGCTCCAGCCTTCTTCAAGGCAAACTGACAGTGTCTTGAATGTATTTGTCCTTGCAATGTCTTCACATTTCTCTATCATGGAAGTCAGACCACACACATGAGCATACTAAAGTTTCTAAGAAGCCAGTCATCAAACTTGTTTAACATTATTGAATTCACTAGTTACCACTAACCACAGAACAATTTTGGGGAAACTAGTGACATTTGTTGAAGCTGTAAAAGAAAAACTTCTATTCAGCACAATGAGCTAAGTAAATAGGCTCTCTGGGAAGAGGCATTTCTAACAATGGAAACAACCCCTTATTTAAGAAAAAAGGTAAAAATTCTGCTAATACGTTCTCTAAATTTCTAAAGAGAAGTCTAGCTCACATTTTTTTCAATCTTAATTGCTTTTAAGTAAAGTGGTAGTAAAATAGAACAAGTTGGTTAATAATCACTTTCTATAGCTAATCGTCATTATTATAGCTTCTTCTTAAATGTTGGCACTCAGGAAGAAAGCCGTCATGAAAATAAGCCCCACACTCAGTACAGCTTCCCAAGCCCTAATAAATGAGCCAGTTCAACACTAGATATTCACATAGGAGACCCACAGCTTTCAGTTTAAGGCTCAGAGTTCTAGGAGACTATTTATTCAGCTTGCTAGAGACTGATTCCTTTTGTGTTATTGATCTATATTTGGAAAGTACTAAAAGCAGCAAAGAATAGAATTCAAGAAAGAGAGACAGACTGTATGACTTTCCATGTAAAAAACATGCTTAAAATACATTAGTTTTCTTATCGTAACCAGAACATTCCAAACCTCCTGTATTCAAGCCTCACCCCTACGGTGTCAAACTTGCCTTCATTCCCATTTGGCCAGCTCTCCAGTTCCCACCTGCCCACGTGGAACTTGAGTCTTGAGCAAATCCAATACTCCTAGGGCCTTCCAGAAATAACCTTGGTGATACAGTGAGATGAAGCTCAGGTTTCCTCCTGACCTTATTCTTTGCCCTTCCTGTTGTGTCTTCAGCCTCTGGTCTTCAGGGAGGCTCCCCATTACCAGAGCACTCCTGGGCTCCCAGAGCTGCAAATGCCTTCATGTACAGAAAGACCCATGTAGTTTTCAGCCTCATTTCTACCCAGACACTACACATGGCAAAGGACAGAAACATACACAAAACCTCCCCAGCTATTTAGAGTTACACATCTGGCTCTCTAAAGCTGGAGAATGCACTGCTTTACAGACAAGTTTCAGTAGCTCTTTCAATTTTTGATCTGTGCCCTACCACCCTTTTGCCTCCACCAAGAAATTTCTTTCTCTTTCTTTCTTTATGCAAATCATTCATGTGATTTGAGGCTTTGGGACCACAGTAACACAATCAGAAGCACATTGGAGAAATGATACCCTGCCCATCTGGTTCAAAAGGGGTTACTTTTCAATGAGAAGGAAAATTGAGATTTTTTTTCTGTCCAAAGACTCAGTGACATTGAGGGGAAAGGTGGCTCTTTTGAGGGCATGGTAGTCCCATCTTTCTGTTAGTATCATCTTGCTACAGTCTTCTAATTTCAAGCTCTAGATATTTCGCAGACAATAGCCAAGTGCTTTCTGGAGAGATTATAAACCTGTATTCAGTGATTCTCTTATCGAATCTTTCCTTCCTATCTTGTAACTATGAGAAGGGGCTTTGTGGTGAAAGTAGGGGGGAAAACAATTTTCAACATTTCAAAAGATTAATATGTTATATACGTTTTAGAAATCCACAGCAATAGAAAAGGGTATCTGTTTATGGTTCTTGGAAAGAAGATGGTAAGTAATATTAAGAGGGTCAAGGCCAGAAGTCAACTGCAGACAATTCCCTTAAGTCTTAGAGGGTTCCTACTTCTCTCTACTGTACCTAAGTGTGTTCTCTGGGAAAGAAAGCCCTAGCCCTGTATATAAGGCTGACTGGGCATGTAAGGGGGCTAATACCCAGGGATCTACCTTCAACCAGAGAGGGGCAAGACTTTGTAGACAAATATCCCAACTTCTTTGTCACTCAGTGGGACAATACTGAGATGTGCTATGCAGTGTTTTTCATAGCTCCCCAGTAGGATTACACCCATTGCCCACATTAATAACCTGCTCATTAAGCAACCATAATTTTTAAATTTTCCTTTCTCGACTAACTTGCCAAATCCCTCACCTATATCTTGGTATTACTTCACAAATAAAAACCCTGCAACCAAATCCTTATATGGGGATTCTCTTTGAGGAAGTTCAAGTTAAGACAGACCATATGCAGGATCTGGGCTGGTGTCTCAGGAGTTTTACATGCAGTCTTACAGTGCTGTAGACCTCTAGGGGTGGTGGCTTTGAAAATATTTTCAAAGAGCCATCACTAGATTCCCCAATTGTTGGAAAAATGTGTCTTTGCACCAGGGCCTTCACAGACCAGGAAAAAATAGGTGGATTGGCTGAGAATATCCTGCAGCTGATAGCAATGGAAAAAGGTTAGACTTAGAAAGTATCTCCAAAAGGAAGGAAGTTTTAGATCCACCTTGATCAGGTAGTAGAATCCTGGATGGATCTGGGGAGGGCAAGAAGGAGACTGGACCTTGTGCTAGTCCTTTTGATGACTACAGCTTGGCTAATATCTAACAGTTTGTGGGCAATTGCTTAACATCACTGGAAAATATAGAAAAAGCACCAATCATACATAGAGGGAAAGGAGAACAAGCTTTTTCCAACCTTCTGCAGAAGCAGCATAGAAGGAAGCTTAGAAGGGGGTCTGACAACAGGCCATACTGGAGTGAACTTGGAGGTACATTTACAGTCACTGTGGAAGCTCTCATTGCCTGACAGAGCAGGCTGTGAACTCTCACTACCAAAACGAATGCAGAGGAACCAAGAGAGAAAAGCAGGATTGGAGAATGATGGGAAGCTGTTCAATATTTTCAGACCAGAGATTAAACTCATCCGTAAAATCAAGTGATATGGGTAAGGCCCTGAAATCTGAAAATATACATAACTGAGCTTCCCACTGGATCGAGAGGTCATTGGGGAAAAACTAAGGGGTCAGTATTTTGGCCCCAGAATTGTGAAGAGGAGCATAAGAAAGGCAGCTCTGGTGAACACTTTTAGATTCTGAGGAATCAGAGAGTAGATGAGCAGATCTAGAAAAGAACCCAGGGCTTCAGACAGTACTACAACTATGTTTGCAAGGGCAGTGGAAGCCATAGCCTGGGCCCTACTGATGGCCCTGAGGCCTGACATTATAAGAGAGACACACAGTCTTGAAAGGGGAAAGCCTCAAGGTTTGGTGCAGTAGACATGGCACAATTAGCTGTCATTGAGAGGAAGAATATTATGAGGGAATTTGAATATTGCTCCTCCAAGTGATTTGAAAGTTGTATTTTCAGCAGGCGTAGAGAATACCAGATAGGGCCAATATACAACCACTTGAAAATTTTTACATAAGTTTCTAAAATAGATATTATTGTTTTGTCTGCCTCATAGGCTGCAGGAGCACTGGGTGTGGCAAGTATCTTCAATTTACCCTCTTGGTCAGGCAGCTAATCAATAGCAAGTACATTAGTAGGCTACCAGGGTTTTGGCTTCCATCTAGGTTCAGTCGGTAGAAAGCCCTGGAAGGAGATGAGAGAGGGAAAAGGGAGGAAGATAGGGGAATCTGCCTGGTCTTGTATACTGGAATGGTAACAACTCTGTTACTGCTAGCCCTGGATTTCTCCCCTAGCCCTTGTGGTTCTTCAATATTCCATACAGTCTTTTATATTTTGTATGTAGGAATTTATCTCTTTTTGAATTATCCCAACCTGAATGTAGTATCTACTCCCTGTTGGATCCCTGTGCAGTGATTAGGGGAGGGATGAACCAGCTACAGGATTACCACAGTAGTAGGCCCAGGGTGGAGACAAGGGTCATCTTGTTGACACCTGGGCTTCTCATAGACTTCAGAAAGAGCTGGAAGACAGCATTGTGCCCAACCCAAGGGTCCCAAACAGGATCCTAGAACATGGCCCAATACACCATCTCTGACAAGAATTTTAATTCAGGTATATAGAGACAAGAGGGCCAAGAGAAATGTCCAAACCAGAGAATAAGCAGGTAGATGAGAATATGGAATCAACCCACTCACATGGCCAGTGGTCAACTCCAAATATGCTGTTATTTTGAGCCAGCAAAAACCATTACTCTCCTGCCTCATACTTCCTGTCCCCAGAGTTGCCTAGGATCAGGAGGTTACATGAAGGACTCAGTGGAGGAATGGAAGGTCAACTTCCCATGGAGCAACCTAGAAATTGCCCCAGAAGCTAAACTCACTCTTGTGGTTCTTAGAGAATCTTGGAAAGCTTACAGCCACAAAATAAACCCAGGAATCCAGTCCAGAAGTAAAGTGGACCAGGTAGAGACCATCCATCTATTTGGCCCCTGAGAAGAGACCCACAGGGAAGGCAGAGCACATTATAGGGATAATACATTGGTGAGAAGAGCACACAAGAGAGGAAGGTTAAGCTGAGGCTGGCTTTGAATGCTGTCTTTCCATTCCCTGGGTGCACACTTATAGGAGTGGACTGCACACAGGGAAGGGAGGTCCTCAATGAAAGAGAGATTCCTACTTCACAGTGTAGGGATCCAAGGAGGGGAGACAACAGTGGTGGGTTCGGTCTGGCATCTGACACTCAGCGTAGCTTCACAGACCAGTCTTAATTCCATGGAGAGAACAGCATTTAGCCCATTTCTGCTCCAATTAAGACTGAGGATGTAGTTTTCTGTTTGGCCTCTTGAAGCTCCTAAAGCCAAAGACTTGGTCCCAAGGCAGGAGACATATGACCAATGGGCCAAATATGATTCACTCAAAAGACCCAGTGGCCACAAGCTGATATATAAGCAAATGAGACATGTCCTAAGGTTCCCTAGGAAAATGTGGTTGAAACAGGCTTGTAGGGAAATAAAGCCTCCCTCTAGTGAATGGGTGAGAGAAATAAGCCAACAAATGCTGGGCATGAACACTAATAAGATCTGTTCCCAAGGACTGGCTGAACACACAGAAGTGCCTATCAGAAAGGGATGGATGGTTTGCATCAGCCTATCCAATACACAGGCATAGAAAGAAAGTAAGGAAGAATAAAGCATTTTGGAAAAGAAATACATACTCATAAATCATTAATTTAAATCCTTTCTGGTGATATCGAAAGGATACACTGGGGTTCAGGTCAAGGAGAGAAACAAAAATGTAGACAAAAGCCCCTTTGATGGATTGCTCAGAAGGCAACAGACTTCTGAGAGTTCTCATTAAGAAAACCTCATCAAAAACTTCAGATAGCCCAGCTCTAGCTTCCAGGCACAGATCTCCCACAGGCACTGACAGGTTATGAAGAAGAAGCCCAATCAATGGCTATCCTGTAACTGCTGTAAACAAAAGTTTGTTTTGTTTTCTGGAAACATCACTGCATGTTCCTCCCAAGAAGACAGGAACTATAAGCGACTCTCAAAAGTTTACCACCTTGCAAGTTTTTAGTGTGTCTTGTATTATGGGTCCATATTTTATTACACCTCTGTTAGAGTTCTGGGAAGGAATGGTGTCCTCGGAGAGGCTGAAAATAATGGTGTGGTAATAACAGCACCTAACTTCTGAGTTCTCATTACCCATACGTGAAGCTCTTTATTTGCCACCTTATTTAGTTTTTACAATAACCCTATAAATACTATAACCAAGCCCGTTTTCCAGATTAGAAAACCAAGACTCAGAGAGCTCAAATTGTAGTCTGTAAGCAGGGAACTTGAATACAAAGAGTGGAGCTTCAGAGTCCAGGCTTTTAATCAGCGAGGTGTGGAGGTGGTGGTTTCCTCCCAAGCCCCCACCCACCTTGTGTAAGATTAGAGGACTATGCCCAGAAGTGCCCTGATAATGGAGGGAAATGCCAGGCATCCAGTATATGCGTTTCATGGAAACTTTTGGATAAAATAAGTAAAGATAGATTTAAGATGTACACATAAAACCCATTTTCCTATGGCAAGACCTGGATTGAAATATTTTACTAGAGCCTTGTCGTTGCACACCAGTTCTTACATAAGAATATTGGTTCGCTGTGTGCATTTCAAACTTTCATTCTTATTTTATTTCTAAATTTTCCATGAAATGTATGTGCCAAGGCCTGGCATTGTCCTCCATTATCATAACATTTCCAGGCATAGTCCTCTAATCTTACACAGGGTGAATAGGAGAAGTATGGAGGTCAGCAGGCCAGGAAAAGAAAAACCCACCAGAGCAAATGCCATTTAGGCTTTGTAACTTCCACTTCAAGTGCATTTGAATGTCTTTTCACTGCTTTAATCTTGGAGAAAATGTATATTTTTCATAAGATGAACTATTTGATGAGTAAGTACCACCAGTTGGGATGAGTTAAAGGAGAAATCACAAACAATAAGTAAGATTGTGGTAGGGCCAGAAGTGTGCTGAGGTACACTGAACAAAATTGAAACCATCTTTTCATCAATTTCCCCCTTTTTAATTAAAAAAAATGCAAAGAGGAATAAGAAATGAATCATAAATACGTTATGTAGATGAAAAGGAAATGTACCTCAAATTATTATCAATAGGAGTTAACACTTCTTCAGGGCAACAGTATTGTTTTCTCAGAATTAAGGGCAAAATTGGAACTGCTCCTGACTTCCATATGTGACAGAAGGAAAAGAAGGATGCTTGCTGTCAAGTGTCCTGGATCATATTCCTGCAATCCAACTTTAACTTCTCACTTTCTTTTTTTGATCTCTCACCCTGAGTTTCAGCCTTAGCCATCCTCTAACTTTCCTTCCACCTGTACATCCTCCCCCTGCTTCAAGGGAGTCAAAATGAATTGGTGAAAATTTAAAATCTGCATTCTTCCTCCCATCTCGTTCACATTAAATGGTAAACTGAGAAATTAAATAATAAATCATTTATAAACAACTGGAGGCCATATTAATAGCATTTTAAACCATCAAAAGCCAGCACACACATATGGCATCTAGACTAGTAAGAAAAGCCACATATTTCCTGATTATTTAAATGCAAATAATTTATTATTTTCTATCCTGAGGCTTAGTCTCTTATTAGCCAAGCAGCAGAATTTCCCTTCACTAGATTTCATCAGCAGTACCTATAATAAGCAAATTCCTCTGTTTTTTAGGTTACTAAAAGTCCACAGGGTCCTGAGACAGCCAGTACTGTATTTGGAGACACAAACTCTGTCCTAGCACCGATGGCAGGGCCTTCAGGAAAGCCAGAGAGGAAAACACAACCTATCTGAAGATGATAAAAACTTAAATGGCTCAGTAAATGGATTACTGATAATTCTCAAAGTGAAAGGTCTGATGAGAGCTCATAACAAGAATAATGCGACTGTGAAGGAAATGTAGTTGTTTCTGTGGGGTGCAAGATACAGATAACAAAGCTATTCCAAAAAATTTTTAGAGAAAGTGTCTTTAAAGATTATGATTAGCTAATTCTTAAAGTTGATACAAATTACATCAGATAAAAAAATGGGTGAATAAAATTTTTACATATAACAATCTTGAATCATGTTGTATGTACTACACCAAGGACATATCAAGCATATATTAAAACTATACAAAATTATATTAAGAGTATCAAGTAAAGAGATTGAGAAAGTCCAGAGTGAGTCCTAAACGTCTATGTTTTAGTAAAGCTTTATAGGTAAGACTAATGTGTATCTCCAGTGTAAAAACACTGGCAGCCAGGAATAGTGGCACACACTTGGAATCCCAGCTCTAGAAGGCTGAGGTAAGAGCCCAGCCCAGATAATTAGTGACATAGCAAGATCCTTTATATATATTTTTAAAGGGCTGGGGATGCAGCTCAGTGAAGGCTCTGAATGTTCCCAGTACACGAACACACACACACACACACACACACACACACACACACACACACACAGAGTCAAATAATTACTTGCCAAGAAGATGCTAGTTTGAAATTAAAGAAGACTGTGAAAAAGTTTTAAATAATAAATAAAATGATGAGTGATATTTCTCCTTTACTGATGTTGACTAACATCAGGCAAAGAATAACCACATTTCTTATTAATATGAGAAACTTCATTAGAATCATTTCATATTACTTTAGTGTTTTTTGTGAGGTTCAAACATATTGAAAATGAGGGCATTGCTAAATCTCCAGGCCCTTCCCATAAGATACCAAGTTTCTAAAACATTGTATTGATAACATTTTATCTGTATAGATTTAACAGATTAACCTACCCATACAAATGTAACAAATTTAACCAACCTAAAAAGGAAAGCACGACTCCTTCCTATAGAAGATGAATACTAAAGCTAAAAGGCTAAGCCTTGTTCATATTGCTTAATAAAACAAAATCCAATTTATGTGTTGCTAATATGTTGAAAACTATATACAAAATAAACCAACACACGAGCTCTGCATCAGAGCTCTGTTCAGCTACCACCAGAGGGCACTATACACAGATTACAAGACAAACACCCCCAGGACAGTCTTTCCTGATACAGAGATTCACTGTCGTACTTGTCTTACTGAATTTTAAATTGTTAGTAACAAAAGAAAGTACGTATTTATGAGGCTTGGTGAATTTGTTACCTTGTACCTAGTTGCTACAGTAGTTTCACAGATATTATGTAGAAGATTTCTAGGGGAGTGAAGATACAGAAAGTAACATCAGAACATGTCTTATGCGACATTAAACTAGACCCTTTGCCTCAGCCTTCATTTACTTTAATAGCTTTTCAAATATTTTATTATAGAATAGCAAATTAAATAAGAATACCCATGTATATATTCATCCTAAGGTTTTAATAAAGAGATACAAATATTTGCTTCAGATATTTTTAAGAAGTAGATGTTATAGATAGAATTGAAGCTTTTCAAAAACTTTCCCAATTGCATTTACTTCCTTTCTTTTCCACTTTAACAATTTCAGAATAAAACACGATTGAGGAATTGATATGAGTCCTTCTCACCCTATGTGTAATACTTATATTACATGTAAGGAGATACTATTTATGGCCTTCTGTGTCTGCAGATTAGCATCCATAGATTCAACCAATCACAGATTAAAAATGTTTGAAATGAGCTTGGCATAGTGACATATGCCTGTGATCCCAGCATTTGGGAGGCTGAGACAGGAGGATTGCTGCAAGTTTGAGGCCAGCCTGGACTACATAGTGAGTTCAAGTCCAGTCTGAACTACATAGAGCGACCTGGTCTCAAAAAATCAAAAGATTTTAAAAAAATTGCACCCATGATGAATATACATAGACTTTCTTCTTGTCATTATTCTCTAAATAATGCAGCAAAGTAACTATTTACATAGCATTTACATTGATTTACAGTATACAAGATATGATTTAAAGTACATGAGAGGATGTGTGTAGTTTATATCCAAATACTTTGCCATTTTATATGGAAGACTTCACCATTTGCAGATATCAATATCTGCAAGAGGTCCTGGAACCAAGAGACAAGTGTATATTTTATTATGGTGTTCCAAAGAGGCACTATTACTTTCCTGCAATTTGGATTATTTTCTTTATTCTTGCTTCTGGATAGGAAATTATGTTTCTCCTATTATTGTAGCAATGTATTTTCAGGGCAGTGCATATGTTATGCTTAAGGACCTTAGAATCTTAGATCTGATCTTCCCTACTCATTATTCACATCATCTGTCATATTGTCCTTTTCTACTATTCAAGTATTTTACCCCATATTCCTGAACGTTGGTAGTGGGAGGAGCATCTGTCTCCATCAGCTCTGTTCACCATGTTGCTGAAAACCATACCTAACTGATCTTCCTTCCAGTCCATCTGAACAGCACTAGCAATTTAATTTTTGGAAAGTAAAAATTTTTTTCATTATGTCTCTTACTTCCTGTGGATATTACACTACTTTCTAGCTCAACTGCTTGCCTTTCTGGAATCAAATGTGTCTCATAATTTTTCTAATTTCTCTGTTTCCAACATGAGTCTCCCTAATTTAGGTTATGATTCTTCCTCACTTGTCCTTCAGACCTTCTGTTTTTATTTTTTCATCTGTGATTTTTATTATAGGCAATTCTTTCTCTTCCTCTATCCACATTCTGTTTTTCCTCCTAAATCTACTCAAGAACAAATTAGTGAGACTTATGCCAGCTACTCCACATTTACCTTTATCTCTTGCTTCATCTCTTAAGACTCTAAGTCTACTGTACAATTTAACATTGATTATATACTCTCTTGAGCCCTGTATTAAAGGATCATTTCCTCTTGACTGCAAAACAGGATTCATCATTAATTGGCTCTTTCATATAACTGACAAATGCAACAACAATTATTAACTGAGTTCAACTTCAGGATACTCTAGCAATTAAATGTAATATATTTTTATCTTGTTTGTAGAGAATTTTCTGGGTGAGCTGTAAGAATGATTTCCAATTAAATCAGCTCTGTTTCCTTTCCTTGTCATTTCATATCACTCTGTCATTCAGGCATCTAATGACAATGTATGTGCAAGTCTCTGTGCTACACATTATGAAGAACTACAAAGACATAGGAACAAAAGCCTACCTACTCACTAAAGATCATGCACAAGAGATAGTAGATCCTAGACTCAGAATGAGTTTCAATGTCAGTTCAACCACTTGCTGGCTATGTGATGATTTGACCTTGGCAGTTCTCTGTGCTTTGGTTTGCCAAGCAGATAAAGGCAAATAGTGAAGGTCTTGGAACAGCATTCACTGAGAAATATTAATTGAGATAGGAAGACAAATAGATTGTGAGTCTCCAGTTACTTAGTCCAAGACAACACATAGTAATCTGTTAACCTGGATGCCAACTTCATGCAAGAACCCCTTATCACTTCAGCTGTGGAGTGCTGAAGCTGCATGACTGGGAAACTCCAGATTCTTCCTTGGTGTGATCAGTGGTTGAAATACAATATCAGCACGATGGGGTACCATTTTGCCCTCAGCCCTATCCTTCCAACTAGGCACTGGTACTTGAAGTTAGCACCAGCTATTCTGTCTGCAATATCAAGAAGCTGGAGGAAAACCAGTTGCAGAGTCCATTGCCTCAACCTTTATGCTTGAGAAAGTCCCCTTCCCTGAGTAAAATGACTCAGACTGTCTGGTTCAAATCTCAATTCAGCTATTTACTGGCAAGACTACTGGGCAAGCCTTGCTTTCTTCTTGGTTTCCATGCAACTTTTTAATAAGCTAGCTCTTTTTTCTGGGAGATCAGCCTGTAGGGTTGACTCTTGAATTACTTTCATCTGTAACACATGGATAAAATAGTACTTAACCTCATGCAGTTGATTTGAGTTTAAATTTTTTACATAGAATATGCATGAGTGTCTGGCACATGTTCAGTGCTCAGTGAGCTTTGCTTTTATTATGCTTGCATGTAATTATAACACAAATATCTTTCAAGTGATACCATCCTTGAAATGAATGCAGAGTGACTCACTGATTAGAATTTCCAGAACTATTTGTCTATATCAGTCCATAGTTAGCATCTTCTCAAATCTGACTATACAGATTTTTATATCTTGTTGCCATCCTTCCTATCTAGATTCTAAGAACCACCTTTTCTGTTTGTTCTGATACCTGGCCCTGAGGCCTGTCAACATTCTCTGAACTTTGACCAGCTTATCTAAATGCTTAAAGACTTATAGACTTGCTTATAGACATCCCAGATCTCCTGGAGACCTTAGCTCCATCCCACCTTGCCACTGTTATTTACCATACCCTACCCAAGACCTCTCATCAACCCTAGACTGAAATGAATTGTGTGATGGCCCTTTAATCAGATTTTATCTTTCATTCTCTAATGCTCTAAAACCCTGTCTTTTACCTTCCTTTCTCCTTTCTAATAGTCATCTTTGACCCTTCAGCCAGGCTTTACCACCTAATGTGAATTCTGTTTATACTCTTTGTAGTCTGTCCATCTCTTCTCTTATAGCATTTCTTTTGTGAGTACTAAAAATCAAATTATAACATACTTTATGAGATATTAGATACAATATACAGTAAATGCTTCAGGTTGAGTAAGTCAAAATCCTTGCTATCAAGAAATTCACAGCTCATAGGAGAAATAATATGAAACAATATTCATAATATTCCTTTATTATATTTTTAATATCCGTGGAATCTGAGGTGATGTCTCCTCTTTTATTTTTGGATTAGTAAGTTGTTTCTACTCTCTGATTTTGTTAGCCTGGCTACAGGCTTATCAATTTCATTGGTATTTTCAAAGATACAACTTTTGATTTGTTCATTTTCTCTACTGATTTCCTGTTTTCCATTATTTTATTTCTGCCCCATTTTTATCATTTTGTTTCCTTTCTTGGGATTTAATTTTTTTCTTTTATTTACATAGTAATTTTGTATAACAATAGGGCTCAGTGTGATATTTCCATACATGCACGTAGCATGTACTGGTCAGATCCAACATCAATTTCCGCCCCCCCCCCAACCTTCCCAATCTCTGGTAGTCACTATTCTGGTTTCAGGTCATCATTTTTTAGCTTCCATATAGGAGAGAAAACATACGATACTTGTCATTTGCTCTTCTAATTTTGTCTTCTTGGACTATTGACCCCTTATCGTTCATTACTGTCCACTTTTAGACCTGATAATTTTCCTTTCTCTAAAAAAAATAGCAATATGGTAAATTTATTCATGAGAAATGTGAATAGGACAGGCAGGATACATGATCAACACTGAAAAAGGGGTTCACCTCTCAGATTCATACTTTGACATCTATTGTGTAATAGGCACTGGGTTTAGGAAAAGGGAACGAGAACTGTTTCTTAAAGTGTGATGCAATTGGAGCCTGAATGGAGCCTGACAGCAATAAAGAAAAGAACCCTATAGGCTTGTTCGTATTTGCTTTGTGTATCTATCTCTCTTACCTTTATATCTTGCTGACGCATTTCAGAATGAATGAGACATCACGATATTTTAAACAAAACAAAAACTTGAGATCATTCTCTTATATAACTACATTATTATCATACCTAACAATTAACAATAATTCTTTGATCCACTTTAACATCTAGTTGTACTTTAGTCTCCCTTTGATTTCCACACCCAGATGCCTCTTCCACCCTTCTCAGGTCTGCTCAAGCCCTGAAGGCCACAGACCAGGTTTCCTAATGGGTCAGCCAATGGGAGGTGCCCATAGGCATCAAAAACCAATGGGGAGCACCAGCAGAAGGTCATAGGGGCTGAGATAACTGGATGCTTTCCTCTGCTTCTCCCTGCCCAGTTACTTTTGTGGTCGTATTAGTTGTATCCTTCATTCTATCTCCTGTTGGGCAACAGGCTCTTATCACTGCCCAGGATTTCTCCTTCATAAAATGGGCTAGCAGTGGCTTATCTGTTAAGCCTATGTGCCTCAGCATCCCTTGTTGCTTCCTGTTCGTGCCTCTCAAGAGTCTCTTCATCAAATGAGTCATGCTTAAATTCTTTCCAGTTTTCCATCTGTTTCCTAGAGGACCCCGCTACACACTTAAATAATCCATATTCAAACATTCACTAGTTTACTAATTTCCTTAACTTTTTAAAGCAATTTTTAAAATCAAAAATCCAATCAAGGACTCAATTTTACACTTAAATTGATTATCAGGGTAATTGAATACTATACCTTCCGTACACAATATTTTCAGCTCCGTCTGCCTCTTCTTACCTGTAATTATTGCTGCAACGGTGTTCTGAGAAGCCCTGCTCATCCATTACAATTCTAGCACTAATAGAAACAGACCTTGGGTAGCACAGAGTATAGGAACAAAAGCCATTACTAGTAGCTGGTAATTATGCCTCAATTAGATTGTGCATTTCATAGGAGCACTCAAAATACATTCAAAAGGGTCATCGTCTGTTTTCTGTGTTGCTATTAGTTTCCCAAACCTTTGATCCTGAATTCCTTGAAGTTTAGCTCTATTATTATGTTCCTTTCTCAGTATGTACACTGAAATAAGCCATTTTGCTTTCCTAAGTGGTTTTGTCTGGAAGAAGTAATGGATTTTTAAAAGCTAAGTGGTGAAACCTCAGGGTTCTGTTTGGGTTTTGCAATCATTTGGGGGGTGGCTGTCTCTTGTCCTTAAGCACTCCTTTAGATGCCTTAGTCACTCCCTATGTATTGTCACAGGTATTTGCTACAGGTACCATCAGCTGTCCCCCAAGCTTCCTGTGAGGAATACTCTCCACTACTCAGGATTCCTGTGTTCTCTGTATGGCCCAGGCCTTTTCACTGCAGCCCTTGCCTCTCGGTAGCTATTCCTTAATTACAAACACCAAAAGAGAAGGAGGAAATTGCTTGGAAAGAAAAGGCTAATACAGTCATTCACCATTAAGTCCTTCTCCAACAGGACTGATAATAGTCACCTAAAATTTATAACATTCCCTAATTGTTACAGATAAAGCCTCCTTCCATAGTTAATGACACTGTATAGTCACTGATAAAGCGTACAATGGTTATACAAGAGCAAATCATTAAGGCTTTAGAATGTATTAAGAAATTGTGATATGGTCTGTTTTGTTATTGGCTTATGTGCTCTCAGAAACAATCTTTCTCTTTATCCTGTTTGCTCCATAATGCAGGGCCTGTCCCCAACAAATTGCAATTCCCAGTTTATTCATTTCCTATTAATATACAGCAAAGTACTACAAACTTAGTGGCTTAAAATAACACCCATTGATCACCTCATAGTTCTGTAATTCAGAAATCCAAGTTAGTTTTGCTGATTATTTGCCCTGGATCTCAGAAAGCCCAAATAAGGTGTCAATTAGGTCTTCATTTGGAAGTTCTCGGGGAAAATCCACTTCCTAAATCATTCAAGTTGTTGGCAAAATTCAGTTCCTTAAATCATTTTTCCTCCTGGCTATCAGCAGGAGACTAGGCTTGCTCAGTCACCAATAGGAAGAGATTTGGTCCAAGGAAAATAAGACTTCAACTCAAAGTTCAAATATCAAAGTTTAAGTAGACTATGGTGATGCTAACTGCTTGAGACTGGAAAGCAAGTCCTTTCCTTTTTTTTTTTAATTGGTGAAGATTGAACTCAGCTTACAGTGAACTCATGTACACTAAGCATGTACTCTGCCACTAAGCCACACCTCAGCCCCATGGTACAAGTCTTTTCTTATAGAAGGATCTAAGTAAACCAAGGATTAGCAAGCTGTAGTGCATGGACCAAGTCAGACCTATCACCTGTTTTGGAACAGCTTTGCAGTCTAAAATGTTTCTACATTTTTAATGGTTTATGAGTACCTACGTAATATCACAAGTTTGGCACTTAGCCAGCACAGGCTAAACTATTTAGAATCTGTCCTTTAGGGGAAAAATACTAATGCTCTGATGCATATGGAGAGCATCTTTGTATCCACTCAACCATGTCAAGTCAGATGAGGGGACATGGATCCCCTGATGCTTAGAGAAGGAAGGAGACAGAAGACACTCCAAGTGGAAAAGAAGCAAACCCAGAAAGATAACAGGGAAGTCATAAAAAGTGAGACTGTCATTTAAAACTCTCTGGAGCTGACTATAATTTTTTAACTTTTTGCTAATTTTTTTTGTATTAAATTCTTTTATTGGTACATTGTAGGTATACAACACAATTACATTTCTCATTGGGAATTGTACCTTTATATAATGCAT
>NW_004624759.1:4986550-5004800 GCF_000247695.1 Heterocephalus glaber
GGTTGAGTATCAGAGTGTTCCATCTCCTTTCCCTTTGGGGTTGCTGTAGGTCATGTGGAAGTCTGGTTTTGAGACTTGTTTTCATGTCTTCTCATTTCAATGGGGGGGGGGCTGTTGGCACCCACCCGGCTCACCTCCTCTGCACTGGGAGCAGCGGAATGGCAGCCCAAAAATGCCTGTTTTTATAGTCTAAACCCTACATATGCTATATCTCTCACAGTTATGTAATTTAATTTAATAAAATGCTGTATTAATTAAGCCATAGAAGGTACAGGGTGTTTTGGTGACATCTGAGGGATCTTAAGGCTCTAAGAAAAGCAAAACAAAGAACATTCAAAATAGCCACATTTGGTAGCTATTAAGCAACCTGTTAAGATGAGAGAGTGCTGGTGCATCTGCACCAGCCTGAGTTACAGGGCAGCAGTCAATCAGCAGGAAGGAGAACTGAATAACAACACTCTCAGATTGGCTACTTGAAAACTTCCCACCAAAAAAAAAAAAAATTCTGGAGTATATTTGTGGTTTCCACAAAATCGTAGGGGTTTCTACAAATAATTATTAGTTCTAAAGAAAAATCCGCAAATAACTGAGGCTGAGAACTCTGAACCATGACTTCTTGGGGGAGGTACACTGTATACCCATAATCAGCCAACTGATGCCTTATTTGGACCCCAAGAAGGGTTCAGGTAAGATTATAACATAGGAGGTGGAGAAACCAAATGCCAAAGCCTATAAATTGTAATAAACCCAGGTCTATCAATCAGGGTTCTGATGAAAATCCAGCTGCTTTCCAATACTGGCTTAAAGAGGCACTCTGTAAATACACTAATTTAAACCTGGAGTCTAGGGAAGGTCAAATTATCCTAGGACAGTATTTCATTAGTTAGTCAGTTCCAGATTTTAAGAGAAAGCTCCAGAAACTCCAAGACAGCCCCCAAGCTGGGATAAATCAATTGGTTGATGTGGCTTATTCAGTCTTTAATAACTGTGATGAATACAGAATAAGGAGTTGAGTAAGGGAAAAAGGTAGTCTAAAGCCATGTTGGCCCCAATGAATAAGACTCATGATAATGAACATGGTACCAAGGAGAACCAAGGTAATCCAAAAAGTGATGGAAACAAATCAAAGTGCTTCAAGTGCAAGCAACCACAGGGCACTGGGCAAAGGAGTGCCTACTAAAGCTGCCAAATCCTTGTTAGGCCTGCCACAACATGGAAGAGGACCCTTGGCATTGGAAGAGGGACTGCCCTTAATCCCAGAGTGGAATGAATTTATCCACCACCATGGTGGCCAGTGAAGAATGCCTAACAGCAAGTGACAGCACCAAGGCAGCCTGAATTGCTCCCACAGAAAGACATTCCCATCACTGTGCAAGAGCCTCAGTGACTAGATGCAGCAAGCAGACAAATTACTTTCCTCTGCAAAACTAGGGCATCTTATTCAATTTGAATCTCTTATTGGGATAAGTTATCATCCAATTCCTCAGTTGTTGTGGTCCTTAAAGGAATTAGCTGGTCACCTTTCTTTATCCCCACTCTGAACTGTAGTTGGAAAATTTTCTTTATCAAGCTGACTTCATGGTGATACCAGAGTGCTTCATACCAGTAATTGGAAGAGATATGCTCTTCTTACTCAGAGCCACTCTGTCATTCAAACTTCTGGCAATCTGTGTCCTAGATGCTAGGAACTCCACCACCCTGATCCCATTGGGCGCCATTTCTCTGCTGGAAATTTATCCTCAAGCATGGTATGATGGTACCCAAGGAATGGTTGTCAAGGCCATTCTAATAATCATTCACTGAAGGACATTAATCTTTACCTCACAGAAGGCTGTATTATCTTAAGAGAGAAGCCTGGGGCTAAACCCCATTATAAAATTGCAACGATGCTTTTTCCCCCTATACCTCTGTACCCTAGCTTCCAATATTTGTTTACCTTTGAATGGAAGAATCCCCAAGTAGGGTTTCACCAACAATATACTTGGACTATTTTGTCTCAGGGATTTAGATAGCCCCTATTTATTTGTGCAGGCCTTAGCTTGAGACCTAAGAGACTTAAAATTTAAAAGAGGGGGCCTATTACAGTACATAGATTACTTCTTAATTTGCAGCCCTACCAAGGAGTTATCTGATAAAAACACTATTAAGGCTCCAATTATCTGGCAAAAGGGGGTTAAGAGTGTCCTAACACAAGGCTCAGATTGCTCAACAAAAAGTGAATTATTTGGGATACATTTTAACACTAGGACAGAAATAACTGTCCTCAAGGAGAACAGAGGCACTGTTCCAACTAGGTCCTACCGTCTAAACAGCAGCCGAGGGCTCGCTTGGGAATGGCTAGTTTCTGCTGCATATAGATACCCCATTTTGGAGTAATAGCCAAACCTTTACATGAGGCAAGTCAAGAACAAGAAACTAAACTCTTGAAATAGACAGCAGCCATGAAAGAGGCCTGCCAGGCGTTAAAACAGGCTCTGATGCAGGCCTTGGCATTAGCAATTACAGACAAACTAAGCCTTTTTCTTTCTTTGTGGCTGAAAAATGAAGTAGCTACTGGAGTACTAACCCATTGTCTGGACTAAGAAAACCAACAAGTTGCTTACTTTTAGAAATGACTAGATGGAGTGACAGGGCTGACCTAGCTGCCTAAGAGCAAGAGCCATAATGGCACTCTTCTTAGTCCAGAAAACTTCTAAAATAACATTGGGACTAAAGCTCTTGGTTCTAACTCCACACAGTTTAGAACTCAAGGGTCATTTGTAGATGACTAGAGAAAAAGGATGGCTGAATATCAGTCCATCCTTATCAAAAAACCCAGATGTCTCTTTTCAGTTTTGCACAGTCCTAAACCCAGTGACCCTTTTCTCAACTAACCAACAGGTAAAATGTGAGTGTGAACAAACCATTGTCCAAAAGTATGCCAGCTACCGAGATCTGAAGGACTCAGCATTGACTGAGATGGCTAGTACTTGATTTACTTATGGTACTAGTTTCATAAAGGGTGGCATTGGGAGGGTAGGTTATGCCATACTCAGCCCAATCTGGGTCATTAAAGCAAGAAGACTCTCTCCTGGGACCTTGGCATAAAAGGCAGAACTTACTGGCCTCACTTGAGCTCTCCTACTTGCCCAGGGCAAGAGGGTCAGTTTATATATTAACTCCAAGTATACCTTTCTGTCCTTACATGTACATGCAGCTATCTGGAAAGAAGGAACTTTTGACTAGCTGCCCTTTGCCAACAAAAAATGAACCAGAGATACTCGACCTCCTTGAGGCAGTAAATCTCTCAAGCAAGGTAGCAGTTGTCCATTGCTCTGGACATCAAATTTCCTTGGACTCTGTCTCCCAGGTTAATTCTAAGGTAGATTTGGCTACTAAACAGGTTGCTTTTCAAAATAATCCTGATCCATCGAGAGCTCTTCCTGTGGCACCATTCCAAGATTTTGACTTGGAGCCAAGGTACTCTGAAGAACTTTAAATGATTTGTGACAAGGGAGGAATCCAAAAGGCCCAGTGGTGGTATGTGGGGCTGTAGGGAACAGGGGAAGTGGACGTTACCTGAACCTCTGCAGTAAGTCCTAGTCTCCTGTGAGCCATGGCAGCACACGGCAAATTACAGGAAAGGTAGACAAATGAGACTGAGAAGAAGCTGAGCTTTGGGTCTGATCAGTGCTGCTCTGGGCGGCAAAGACAAGAAGCCCTAGCTTGCAGCACCTTTTGTTTAGTACATCAGGAGAAACAAATGTAACAAATGAATATGTAGATTTCAGTATCACATTGGGATGAACAAGGTGTAACAAAAGACTGGGTGAGGGCAGCGGAAATCTAAGAACAATGAGGAACTATGAAGATGAAGATTTAGTTCCTCCAAGGAACCACACAGATGAAGATTTGGTTCCTCCCAGGGTGTCTCTTGCAGGTGTGGTCTTGTCCTGGAGCATTACAGCATCATGGGATCATTGAGATCTCCCTTGTGACCTGAGGCCAAAATGGAATTATGTCTTGGAATGTTATAGCTGGCCTGTAGGCAGGAGAACTAGGCCTACTCAAATGATTTTTCCCTAGAATTATGTAGCATTGCTCCCAACATGGGGCCTCAGCTGTTCTTGCCACAATGAGTGCAGTTGGGAAGTCATTGTGTCCTGATGCCTTCCACTTAGGATGGGAAGTGACCATGCTATGGAACATAGGCTCTTTAAAGGGCCTGGAGTCCATAACAAGATAAGCCAGGTCTGCACAGTATGTCCTGTCTATGCCCTCCATAATCCACAGACTCATCTTCCTGAGCCAATACAATGGCAACAGTCCTCCCCTGAGGAAGATTGGGAAATAGATTTCTTTCATGTACCTACATGTTACCTTTTCCCCACTGAACTTCATTAATAGTTCATACATAGGGACTGCATGTTATGCATGTAATTAAAACACACTGTATCACCACTGTTAATTTTGTTAGGTATTATCATAACATAGTGATAGGAGAATCATCCTTATCAGTTAAAGTTTCTAATTTGATGCAAATATTCTCTGTTGACAGTGAATGCTCCTAGACCCTATAAAAAGCCTGAGTCTCCAGATATAAGATTGCAAAGGAGCAACTGTGGTGCTAGGGAGGGACAAATGGTGATAGTTGTTCAAATGTGCCAATGTTTGTATTGCTCTTTTTATTTCCTAATCATAAAGTTTGATAACACCAAACATACTTCCCTGGTAAGCCCTATTATTAAGGGCTTATTTTTAGCAATGCATATCATAGCAAAAATAACTATACCAAAATCCAAATTTTGACCACTTACTAGAAACCCTATGTTGACCAAACTACTACATTTCTCTGAATTTTAAGGATTTTAAAAAATTTGACAAATGGATATAACTCCTGTCTCAAAGGATTTCTAAATTTGTATACATAAACACCTAATATATCAACTAGCACATAGGAGGGACCAAATAAATAATAGATATTATCATCTAAGGATGTTTCTCTTGTCTACCTGCTGTTGGTGAGCCAGACAGTTCCAAAGAAACCAGGCCAACCAGTCTGCAGGTATTTTGACATGAACACTAGGTGATTTATCCTACCCTTTCTTCTGCCATCCCAAACCATGTACACAACCAGTCTTTCACTGTTCCCTTCACTGATCCATAGGAGAAACCTCAAATGGAGTCATACTCTAATTATTACAGATAAACTGAGCTAAGATCAGAAAAATGTAAGTTCTTGCTTCTTGTAATTCTTACACAGGTTAATGTCTGGTATGGTGAGAAGTGGTCCTGGGGGTCCTCTCCCCCCAGTGGCATTTCCAGGCATCCTATTGCCAGTTTGTGATAAACCAGGGCCTGGCAGATCTCCTCAGAGGAACTCCTCACTTCACAGTTCAGTATCAGGATTCAGTATCAGCCCCAGTACTCCATTGTCCTCCTCATTGCTTCTGGCTGCAAAAGTTTGCTAAAAAGTAACTCACCAAAGAATCCTACCCACAGCAGATTCTTTTGCCAGCAAAACACATATAAAAGGAAACTGGTCAGAAATTCTAAGAGCCCCTTATTTCCTATCTGCCATTTCTTCCCCTTGTGCATTTAGTAAGACTTGAGGAGAGTTTAAAAATATGGCACTGAACTCAAAGCAGAGTTCTGGATGTTTTCTCATGAGAACTCTCCTAAAGCTTGTGAACCTAAACAACAATCAGAAAGAGATTCTCCAAAAAATAGTGATACTTATTTGAGACTGACAGCTTTGCAGTGAAAATAAATGGGATATTCAAGGAGGCTGATGCAATGGGAAGATTTTTAAAAGATTTTAAAGAAAAAAGGGGAGAAATTTACAGAAGTTACAAATTTACAAAGTTCATTGGTTTTAAGGCCTGAGGGAGAGGTTGGCCTAAGCTCATTGGTGTAGGTGTCATTCCTGGACAAATTTTCTTTGGAGAGCATTTTTTTCTAAACTACTGCAGCCTTAAAGAATGTTAAAGATAAATTTTATTACATAAATCTGGGTGTACATGTGAGGCATGTAAAGCATAGGGTGCGTTAGGAGAAAAAAATCTCTTCTGGGCCTTTAAAAAGAAAGTCCTTGAGAATATATTATCTCAGACTGCAGGCAGGAACCCTTATTCATAACTTCCTGGCTCCAATTTTGTCTGGGTTCTGATCAAAAGCAATTTCATCTTGGTATCATCAGCTTCCACAAGCTCAACAGCAAACTGTTGGAAAGGAGCCCCTAGGGCTTCCCTTATGAGATTCCTCAGATTCATACCTGGTCTTTTCTCCCCAGTTGCTAGGAACAAAACAAGTCTCATACCACACACACCTTCCGGCTTAGCCTCTCCTGACCCAGGACATGCTCCAGACTGCATCCAGTTCTAGGTCCTACTGAGGATACTGCTCAGGGTGGTGAGAGATTTGGGAAGAAGAAATGGAGACAAAAAGAATGTGTGAAGAAAGCAGGTGAAAGAAAAAAAGATATGAAGAAGGCTCAAGTAGAAAGAAGCAGCCAAGAACACATTCATACTTAGAATGTTACATGCTAACATTTCCATCGCACATTTCCCGATTTTAAAAATATCTAGAGGTGCTTCAGAAAGACTTACAAGATTATATAATGAAAGGATTTAGTTTTATTGTGGAAGTTTTTCCTTTGGGGGCTTTTGTTTACTATGAAAATGCACAAACTATGAGGGTGGGTAGTTTTTAATTAACAAAGTGATCTTCAGGGTTGTTTTTTTTTAGTTTTTAATTAACTCACCTCACTCCATTCCTATTTTTCCCAAAGCAGTTGATCATCAAGGCTTCTAATATTAATGAATAAAGTGCAGTGTGTATCATCCATGCAGAAGTGCTTGTTACTTGCTCAGGGCTTTCTTCCCAGATGGTGTAGCATTCCCATGGAATGCACTAACCAACCAAGCAGACAGATTGTTCTTACAAAGTGTTTCCAGACTTGTACTCTCAGAGAGATTGTCTTGCCCATGAGGAGTCTGAAAACAAGCCCTTACATGTTCTAGAGAAAAAGGCTCTGAAAACTTAGAAGCATCTCGTTTTCCAAAAATGAGGAATAAAAACAGATGTTGAACTGATTGGACAAATTAGTTCTAGGTAGGAAAAAAAAATCTAATAACTTAAAGGTGAAAGGTCACTTTGAAAAGGGAAAGATGATGAATTATGATCGTTGTGTATGTGTGCTATGGAAAGACAAAATAAAAGGTGTTAACACTGGATTATTTAAAAACTCTGCTTTCTACCACCATTCTCAGTGAGAATAAGGGGCAAAAATAGAATGTCAAAACTGACATAATAGCTTAGAAAAACAAATAAAATATAGGCAGATAGAAGTCAAAAGTAGCACTTTCTGTTCTGAAAGTCGAAAGCCATCTATAAGTGTTTTAAAGACACCATCACAAAACTAAACTTTAAAAGAATTACTATCAATTTATTAGGCTCTTCTTTATAAATACTAAATCAATGAGATTGAGTAAAAGATTATTACTTAAAGATTTGGGGAAATTTCAAGAATATTTATATTCCTAAAATTAAAGCCAGCCCAAATTAAAAGTGTTTTGAATAGCTTATCTGGGGTTGCTTCTAAATTAAATCCAAGAAATTGTTTCAAGTTGATGTTGCCTATTTAGAATTATCTAAAATTTTTAAAAAATGTGAACAATATCTATTAGAAAGACTGCCAAACTTAAGTATTTACCTCTATCAAAAAGATTACCCTAAAGGGGGAGAAAGGATCTTTGTTCCTTAATGCATGAAGGACATGTTCTGAAAATATAGACATCAGGTATTTATCCAAGCAAGCTTTAAAGCTGCTCTTTTGTGAGTGCTTACAATATGTGGAGTGAGTACAATTAATGCATTGAAAGTGTGTGTTAATTACCTATGACTGCATTTAAAAATTACCCCAACATTTAAGAGCTTAAAACAAACTTTATTATCTCCTACAATTTCTAAAGTAAGGAACCCAACAGTGGCTTAGTTAGAAGTTTCTGACTCAGGAGATTATTATCAAGCTATCTATCACTTGGGGCTGAAATCTTTGAAGTTTGACAAGGACTGGAAAACCTACTTCCAAGCTTATTCACATGGTTGTTAATAGGCTTCAGGCCCTTGAGATTCTCATTAAATGGCAGTTTGCTTTCCTTAGTGTAAGTGATGAGAGATGGAAGCTATGTCTTTTATTTTTTTCTATTTTTTGTTAGTACATGCTTGCCATATATAATCATTACATTCATTGTGGGAAATTGGTACCTGTATATAACACATTTTTCTTGCTCTTTCCTCTCCACCCTTCCACTCCTTTTTTTTTTCCAGGATCAGATTCATTTATTTATAAGTCCTTATAAAGTTAATTATCAAACGTGGATTAACACCCAGATTAACAAGCAAAAAAAAATCAACATAAAACACATAAGACAATTTTACAAAATCAAGGTACACTTTTAGATACATTGTCCATTTTGAATTATAACCTAATTTTGGAAGTGATATACCATCACTTTAGCCATATCCTATTTGTCACACAGATGAATTCTGATAGCATGTGAAAGTAGACAATAAAAGGATATGAATACCAACAGGAGACCATCTTAGGGGCTGGCTACCTGAGTCTGCCCTCAGGGCACCATGAATCATGTTCCTCCCACATATAAAATACATTCACTCCATCCTAATACTTCTAAAATTTTCATCCTATTACAACATCAGATCCAAGTCCAGAGTCTTATCACTTAAATCAGGTCCAGGTGCTCATGAAGCCCCTCAGGAGAAATTTCATACTTACAGTTTACTGAGAACACTGCCTCTCAATCTAAAAAGACAACAAACTAGGGTACAATAAGAACAGGATACACCAGGTAAGCAGGTATGGTGGCTCACATCTGCAATTGCAGGTGATTAGGAGGCTGATGCAGGAGGATTACAAATTCAAGGACATCCTGGAAAACTTAGCAAGATCTTGTCTCAAAATAAAATTAGAAAAAAACTTGGGAATGTGTCTCAATGTTAGAGCACTTGCCCAGCATGTGTGAGGCCCTGGATATAATCCCTATAACTGCAGAAAGAAAGAAAAAGAAAGGTAATCTTATTGTAAAAGGGGATAAATTGGAGGCACCCAGAGTCCCCACAGCAGCTCTGAAATTCAGCCAGTTAAAATTAGCTTAGGGTTCAGTCCTACTCCTATCCAGGAGTTACTCTCCATGGCTCTTGGTTACACTTCCTGAGTTTTCATTTCTTTTCTGAAAGTCAGTATATGTATGCAGCTAAATATCTTTCTGAACTTGCAGTAGAATGAAGGTGAAATGGGTACAAAGCCTCCTTTTTATTCTATATTGTCTCTATCACTTTGAGTTTTTATAGGCAATGTTTCTGAAATAAGAGCCAAAATAAATCCTCTCATTTAAATTATGGGTATCAGGTATTTTGTTCAAGCAATGAGAATAACTAAGACACTTCCACATTGCTGTAGACAGTTCTGTCAATATAAAGTAAGGTTTCCCTGTCCTTTTTTTTAATACAATTTTTTCACTTTCTTTTAAACTTCAACCAGCAGCCCGATCAAAGCTCAAAATTCCACCAACAGTCTGTTCAAGATTAATGAACCCTTCACTACTGTGCTCAAATTCCTTCCAGCTATTGCCACTGCCTAGTTCCAAAGCTTTGCCCATGTATTAGGTATTTATAATGGTAGACCCCTTTCACAGGTACTAAAATCTATAATAGGTACTTATTGCAATATAAAAAATTATCCCAAAATTTTACAACTTAAAACAACAAATATTTATCATCTCACAGTTTCTGAGGACCAGGAATGGTTAAGCTGAGTTGTTTGGGCTCAAAGCCTCACATGAAGTTCAGTTGAGCTGTCAGCCAGGACTTCAGCCTTCTGAAGCTTTGTGTGGGCTGAAGTTTCCAAGTCTAGGCACACTCACATGGCTGTTGTCACATGGACTTCGCCAGAGGACTGCTAATTACATGGTAACTGCCTCCAGAGTGAGTGATAGGGGATTGGAGCTTCTGTTATAGACAGCTAGGTTAGTTCGAAATATTATAGGCAGTCTGGGAATTTAGCTCAGTAGCACCTTGCCTGCCTGGCAAATGCAAGTTCCTGAGTTCAATTCCTGGTACAGAAAAAATATATATATTATAGGCAGACAGACAGGGCTAAGCCCTCAAAGAAGCCAGTGCAGAAGATAAGAACACATGTAGTGAGTGGAGCCACATTCTTTAAAGGCCAGGCCTCCAGACAAAGATGAGATGACTACACACACTTCCTCAGGGATAAACAATAATGATTGATATTCTAAATAGGCACCAATCACCTGGGTGGGGAAACCAAGACCTTGACCCATCCCTTCCATGAAAGGTCTTTGTTCTTTACATGACTTGCTTTCCCATTGGGTCAATATTACCTAAGTAACTATACTTCTTATCTTATTAGTTGACCATAGTTGTATCCCACGTTATACCTGCCTCATGATTTTCCACTGGATCAACATTACCTAAGCAACTATATTTATAACCTTACTGGTTGATCATAATTTTGTCCCACCTTATAACTACCTCAGGATTTTGTACCTACTTCTTGATTTTGTTCTATAAAGCCTCCCTTGTAAGTGTAGTACACAGCAACCCATTTTCTGGGTCCCCTTTTGTCTTTCTTAGAAGGTATCTTTCCCTCAATAAATATTTCCTACTCTTAACGTCTGTTGTTCCTAAATTCATTCTTCAATTTTAGAGAACATGAACTCAGTGTATCAGACATCTAACAGATTTGGAGTCATAATATTTCCCTTATATGATTTGGAAGGTCCTTATATGATCCCTAGATCATTTTGGAGGCCCCACCGAGATAATTGGAAGGAGATAAGAGTTAGCTTTTGTTTCATGGTTTCTGGATTGTGACTCACTCTGGTAATCAAAAATTGTCATCTTTTTTTTCAGTTGCTTATGCATTGAAGTTTTATGCCTTCTCTTTTATACATTGTCTTTTATTAAAATGATGATAAATTTAAGTTGAGAACATGGGAAGATTATGATTTTTTTTTGATGGGGCATTTTATTCCTGTTTTGTACATGCTGTATTTGGATTTACTTACTGAATTTCCTAGTATTCCTTGTTTGGCCTGTTTGACTGTTGTGGTTTGTTATCTTAGGGAGAAGCACTAAGGAAAAGCAATGTTAGAACGTCCCCTAGTGGACTTTGATATGAAATGCTATAAAATAGGTCTTTTATGAAATATAGTTCATATTTAGGAAATATACATACCTATTAATAAATCATGGGACCCCTTCTGCCAATTAAAAGGCAATATGCTGGCAGCCATTTTTTAAGACTCAGGTTACAGGTTTCACGGGGACAAACTGGCCCAAATCACCCCTCTACACCATATAGGGAATGTCGAGCCTGTTCTGCCTCAGTTTTCTTTCTGGTCTGATCTTCCACTGGTGAGGAGGCAATCTTAGCTCTTGAAATTTCCCATTCTTGCCTTTCCAACCTGAGAGTGACAACTCATGAGCAAGTTGTCTCAATATACCATAACCATGAGAAGAAAAGACTTCCTTTTTATTATCTCATTTCTGACTTTTTCCCTGCCACTTTGTAGTTTCCTTTCTTTGGAGTCATATAACATTAGAGAGAGAGAAACTCCGAACTGCCCAAGGCTTTTCCTCCTACCTCACAATGAAGAACCTCTAAGTTGAGCCCATAGAAAGTGAGCATTTATTAATGCTGAAGATAGGGAAGTCATCTTAGATGAAGACAGCTCAGGATTTTATCTATTCCTTATAGAACTCTAACAAACAGTTGGATTCCTTTCTGGTGATGAATCTCTGGTTTTGTGTAACCAGTAAAAGATGAGAGGACAATTGAGGGGTGGATACTCAAAGATTCCTGAGTAGAAACTGGGTCCTGACAGCCCAGCTGGGTAACAAGCAGAAAAGTCTCCATTTGTCTATTGTCCCTATCTTCACTCCTCAGAGAGGTGATAGGTAACTCTCTCAGTGATCTTCTGGTATCCTCTGTCTGAGAGTAACCAGAGATGACACTGTTAGAGCCCTCTCTTAAGCCTCCATTAAGAGTTGAGCTGCTGGTTTGGACTTTTTTCTTTGCTAGTAAGTTAGAACCCCCCCCCCTAAGTTTTTCTCTAACTCACTGAGTTAACTTTAACACTCTTTTATTAGCTAAACCACCTTGTAGCTAATCTACCCCTCCCTCCAAGAAGTCAGGCTGACACAGCTTGCAACTGTTTGCCTTCATGGAGGAGAACCGCTATCAGCTAATGATTTACATTTGTGCCTTGTATAGGCTAACTAGAATAAAAAAGGGAATTTAGTCAGCCTTTCTTTTCTTTCATGTGCATATAGAAAACTTATTAATGTGCCTTTACTAGCATATGAATTATTGCTGGATGATGGGTATACATTTAACCTGTGAACTTCAGAGACATAGACATTTTAGGGTGGATTTGAAGAAAATTTAGTCTTGTCTTGCTGCTAAGGAAGATTGCCTAGGTGATTAGGTAGATAACTAGATTCTATTTATCTCTAGAGGTGATTTCTTTTGCAGGGTGGGTGGTACTCCAATCACTTTTGATTTGCCCTCACTTTCTTTCAAAGAATTGGAAAGGAGTGGTTTAGATCTCTTGATTATTGGTTTTATTAGCAATGCTTCTTTATTTACACATAGCTGATACAGCTGAAACCAGTTGTAGCTGGCAGGTTTTTAGAAACACCTAGAATTAGGAGGGTGAGTTTCTGGGGAAGATAGGGTGTAAGGTATAAGGTGTATAGTGTAAGAACTTGCCTGAAGGGTGGCTAGTCCAACCTGACCTATCTTCTACTCTCCAGACAGCAGCCACCTGCTCTGGAGTGGTTCACTTCAGGGGATGCCTTGAGGATATGAAAATCAACTTCAGGGGATGCCTTGAGGATATGAAAATCAAGTAGAAATTGAAGCGATGCCAATTTTTCTCTTGTGTTTTCAAATGGGAGACTCAATTTCAAAATCCCTTACTCCTTTGTAATGTATTCTTAAACACTGGAAAATGTTCCACCCTTACATATTGAGAATGAGTGGTTTAATATTTTCCTGCACCTGTGCATGGCCTGCCTACCCTCTAAAGCCAAAATGGAATGCAGAGGGAAGTATTAATTATGATGCTATTTTACAACCAGAGTTGTACTGTAAAAAAGAGAGAAAGTGATCAGAATTACCTTATGTTCAGACTTTTTTTGCATTAAGAAATAATCCTTACTTGTGTTCAAAATGTAAGTGTAAGCTACAGGAAAAGCAAACACCTCTGGCCCTTAAGGTATCCACCATCACTGAGCCTGAAGCAACTTTCCTCACCCTCACCAAGGGTTTTTCACTTTCCCAACTAAGGTTTCCAAGACAACTTTAATCCAAGCCTCACCCACTATTACTAAGTCTGAGACTTCCCCTACTTGCCCTTTGGGTCCTGAGGGTTGGGCTTCTAGCCCAGCTATAATCGAAGCCTCCACAGGGTTATATCCATCCTTAGCTGATTTTGTTCAAGCCCCTCAAAGACAATATCCTTTATAGGAAGTGAAAAGCAACTATGGGACTACCCACATAAATGTGTCCTTTTCTCTCAGTGACCTAAAACAAATCAAACAAGATCTAGAAAAGTTTTCAGACAACCCTAATAAGTACATTGAGGTCTTTAGAGGACTTACTCAGACCTATGAACTAGACTGGAAAGATGTAATGTTACTCTTAAATCAAACATTCACCTCTAATGAGAGACAAGCAGCATTACAAGCTGCAATTACATTTGGAGATGAATATTGTTGATTTTAAAAGGTCAAAAGACAGGCAGCCATGGGGAACAGCTGGTTTCCACTGGAACCCAATCAGTCTATACACAAGATTTCTGCTGGCCTACCAGACAGAAGATTAGAATAGGAGACATCTCCAGACTTGTATTTTTTCTTCTTTTTTTTGGTGTCAGGGATCGAACTCAGGACCTTGCACTGGCAAGGCAGGCATGGCACCACTGAGCTAAATCTCTGACCCTCAGACATGTATCCTTGAGGGTCTAAGCAGGACAAAAACTAAGCCTTTCAAATATTTTAAGTTGTCAACTATTCATCAGGAGAAAAATGAGAATTTCTCTGGCATCTTAGATCATTTACAAGAGGCATCAATGAAACATATATCCCTGGCTTCTGATTTCATAGAAGGACAGATTATTCTTAAAGACAAGTTTATTACCCAGTCAACCTTGGTATTAGAAAAAACTACAAAACATTGCATTTGCTCCAGCTAGCTCACTTGATATTTTAGTGAGAATTGCCTCCTCATTATTTATAATGAAGACTTATAATCCAGACCAGGAGGAAGCCAAGGGGAGAAAACAAAGGGACCAAAACAAAATGGTTGCCTTGGTTGCAACTTTGAAAAGAATAGACCTTAAGTCTCATTTTCAGGACTCCAAGAAGAGCTCAATGACTAAACTCAACTGCTATCACTGTGGAAAACTAGGCTACCTTAAGAGGGTCTGTGATAAGAACAGTCATGACAAGAAGACCCCTGAGCCATGCCTTGATTGCAAAGGAGACCACTAGAAGTTGGGCTGCCCTCTGAGGTGAAGGCCCCAGAGGTCAGACCCATCTTACCAGCTGGTCCAGCAAGGCTGAAGGGCCCTGGTGCACTCTCTGCCTTTTCCCTCTAGTCAAACTGTAATCTCCATGGAGGAGCCCTGAGAAATCATGACTACAGAGGGAAAAGTAACCAGCCTATTGCTGGACATTGGCACATGTCTCTCAGTCCTCCTGGCCTTCCCTCCAGCCCTCATACCTCATTGAAAAGAGTCACTAGAGAAGAGGTGACTCACTGTTTCTTACAATCCAGGTTATAACTGGGACAGTTTTCTTTTTCACACATTCCTTTTAATTATACCTAAAAGACCAGTCTGCCTCCCGGGGAGAGATATTTTATCTTTTCTTTTTTTGTGTTACCGGGGATCAAACTTGAGACCTTGTGCTTTTGAGGAAGGCACGGCACCACTGAACTAAATCCCTGGACTGAGATATTTTGTCTTGTTTAAATACTGTAGTTTTTCCCAAGTCATGGTCTTGCAATATGTAGATGATATAGTGTTACGTGCCCCCTCAGAAGAGCTCTTTAGCCAAAGCATCCAGCTAAATTTTCTGACAGAGCTTATGAGGTCTCTAAGTCTAAGGCATGACTTTGCAGGCTTGAGGTAAAATACTTGGGCTTTATCATATCTAAGAGAACCTGAAGTCTGAGAGAAGAAAAAAATTAAACTGATACTTTCCTGACTTCACCCCAAAAGTTTAAAAGAGCTAAGGGGATTCCTAGGAATTACAGGTTTCTGTTGGCTTTGGATAACAGGATATGGTGAGATTGCATGACTCCTCTATCAGTTTATTTAAAAAGCCCAAAAGGCAGATACATCAGACACTTAAAAGTTCCTCATTTGCCCCAGGACTAGTGTTCATCTAGTAAAACTCATAGCTCTGACAAGGGCTTTACAACTCTGTGAAGAGCAGAAAGTCAATATTTATATTGATGATGAATATATGTGGTTCACTTCAACAGTAGAACAACTTAATAGAAAGGCCCTTTATGTTGAGAACAAAAAAATCACTCCTATTCTCACTGGCCTAACTCTACTAAATACCTGGGATGGACACCGCCCCCCCCCCTCCAAGCAGTGTATACACACAATAACTTTATAGGCCAAAGACTAGTTTGCAACAAACTGGTTTAATCACCCTGGAATAAGATGTGAAGCACCCAATGGCACTCATTGATCCTGTGGAACCATTCTGTGGCCCTGGCTACCCCCTGGGTGGTTAGTGAGATGAATGCCAGGATTTGCATGGTTACAAGGTAGGAGTGTCAAAAGTATCAATAAACTTGCAAACTTACCCCATCCACAACGGCAATGGTCTAGAAGTGTGTTTCACTGATACAATCATCTGGCTTCTATTTTTAACCCTTCTTAGGATTAGAGGATGTCATGCAACACACAGAGACCTTGAGTAACTATACTCAGTGAGCCTTAAATGACACTGCAAATGGTCTCTCTCTCCTGAATGAAGAAATAAACTTAATGAGGCAAGCCATCCTACAAAATCAAATGGCATTAGATATTCTTAACAGCAGCACAAGTGGGCACTTGTGCAATTATAAAAGCTGAATATTGTGTGTACATTTCTGATCCTTTTGCTTATATCTCGATGGCTGTTCAAGATATTAAACGACAGGTTAATGCCACTTCAGATTCTGAAATTCCCTGTATTGTAGACGGTTAATTTGAAATATTATAGGCATTCAGGCAGGGCTGATCCCTCAAAGAAGTTGATTCAGAGGACAAGTGTGTCTGGAGGCACATTCACTGAAGGCTGGACTTCAAGAAAAAGAGAAAGAGGAGCCGCCCCCAGTGCACAGGAGCAGAGCTGCCCCCAGTGCTGAGGAAGTCAGCCACATGGATGCCAGCAAAACAAACTCCTCCCTCTTACCCCTCCATTGAAATGAGAAGACATGTAAACAAACCTTAAAACCAAACCCCCAGATCACCTAAAGCAACCCCAAAGGGAAACTAGATGGAACAATCTGATATTCAACCATCTGGACTCCCTGAACTAGCAATAAAAGAGGATCTGGAAAAAATGAAATCAGAAATAATTTCTCAGATAGCAGCAGAGATTAGGCCCATAGTGCAAGACATGATTAATAAATCTAGCGAGGACACAGATGAAAAAAACGGAGGAGCTCAGGAACATGATGGAATCCCAACATAGGAAACAAATGGAATCTGTAAAACAGATGCAAACAGCTTTCCAGGAGATTAAAAACTCCATTGAAAGTTTACACAGCAGAATGAGCCAATCTGAGGACAGAATTTCAGATATAGAAGATAAGATTGCAATTAGTGACCAGGAAAAGAAAAATTGCTTTAAAATTGTAAGGGGCCATGAGAAATCAATCCAGCAGCTGCTAGATGATGCAAAGAAGAATAACATATGACTGATCGAAGTCAATGAAGAAACAGGAGAGAGTGCACATGACATAAAAAAACTTCACAGAAGTGATGGCACAAAACTTCCCAAGTAGGGCAAAAGAACTTGACATACAGATAAGTGAGGCATATGGGACTCCAACTACCCTTGATCAAAAAAAATCTACACATAGGCATATAATTGTTAAGATTCCAGAAACCCAACAGAAAAACAAAATTCTACAAGCAGTTAGAGAAAAGAAACAAATCACATACAAAAGAAAGCCCATCAGAATCACAGCAGACTTTTCAACACAAACCCTCAAGGCAAGAAGAGCTTGGAGTGACATATTCCAAGCCCTAAAGGAAAACAGCCTCCAACCCAGATTGATGTGCCTACCCTGCAAAACTATCTTTCAAAATTAATGGAGAAATAAGATAATTTCATGACAAAGAGCACCTTAGGAACTTCATGAATACCAAACCAGCACTCCAAAAAATTTTAGACAATATCCTAGGAAAAGTCAATAAGGATGACAACCCCAGAAATCCCAGCAGAATGAATTCATTGGACACATCAAGAAATTAAATGCAAACGGGGAAAATGCAACAAAAAGAAAAAGTCATGACAATGATAACTCAATATGTATCAGTTATAACCATCAATGTTAGTCCGCTGCAGACATGCAGGTCTGTGCACGCCCTGCTGAGGTCCTGAGTCGTGCAGAAGATGCCTAGTCGCCCGGCTGCAGACGGGCAGGTCTGCCCACACCCTACCAAGGTCCCCAGTCACGCGGAACACACACTGAGTCGGCCCGCTGCAGAGAGGCAGCCACCTGATTCCACACTACAAAGACGCAGAGGACACTAGACCACCAGACCAAGGTACTGAGTCCCACTGTTCCCAGCCCAGAGGTAGGGGCTTCTGAGCCATCGTCCCACTGCTCTTGGTCCAGAGGAAGGGGCTTCCTGGTCACCATCCCTCCCGCTGCTCCCAGCCCAGAGGAAAGGGCTTTTGGGCCACCTTCTGGCCCACTGCTCCTGGCCCAGAGGAAGAGGCTTCCAGGCCACCTTCCCTCCCACCGCTCCTGGCCCAGAGGGAAGGGCTTCTGAGCCACCATCCCACTGCTCCTGGTCCAGAGGAAGGGGTTTCCTGGACACCATCCTTCCGGCTGCTCCCAGCCCACAGGAAAGAGCTTTTGGGTCACCATCCCTACTGCTGCTCCTGGCCCCTGTCCCACCTCACCCAGCTCAGAGGAGGTAAT
>NW_004624759.1:5012371-5053675 GCF_000247695.1 Heterocephalus glaber
GAATGGGGAAAAAATAAGAATCAAGATGCATCATGTAAAGGTACAATTCCCAATGAGAAATGTAATTGTGTTGTATACCTACAATGTACCAATAACAGAATTTAATACAAAAAAAATGCCATAATGTTTTTATTGCATTTTGTAACTTTGTGGGTATAATTTTCTATAACTTTGGATCTGTATGTGTAGTGTGAATAGCCAGATGAAAGGTTATTTGGCTAAACTGAGGACTTCAAGGACCCAAATGAACCAGATGGTGATTTATTTTCTTTTATTCATTATATTTCTTTTTTTTTTCCCCCCTCGGTGGTGGTGGTGCTGTAGATCAAACTCAGGGCCCTGTGTATACTAAGCAAGCCTCTACCCAGAGCTGTAGCCCTGAAAACTTTTGGGGTTTTTTTTGAAACAAGGTTTTCTTAGTTTGTTTTGTTGTTGTTGTTGTTGTTGTTGTTTTGGTACCGGGGATTGAACTCGGGTCCTTGTGCTTGCAGGGAAGGCAGTGGCACCACTGAGCTAAATTTCTGGCCCTGAAACAAGGTTTCCTTACTTGCAATCCTCCTGCTTCACTCTTCAGAAGAGCTGAGCTTATGGGTGTACGCAATCACATCACCTCTTTATAAGTTAGAAAATGTCTTGGATATTTTTAAGTGTTCTGTATGAATGATAGAGATCAATAAATCATCTGGCAACAGAGTTTTCTTATTAAAAAGGAAAACTCAATGAATGCTACGCCTTAGAGCCCTACTCCCTTCACTTGCTTCACTCTTTTTTTTTCTTTTTTTAACATGAACTTTATTGGAACACTCTTGAAATACATAATGATCACACTCATTACAGGAAACTTGTACTATATATATTTTAATTCTTTTTTTCACATTCCCTTCCCTTCAATCCTTCTTCCCCTCTCCCTTTACAAAACTTTGTTTCTATTGTTTCCCTTCCATTCCTTTTTATTTATTTATTTATTTTTTATTTTTTCCCCCCATTAAGTTTATTGGTACATTTTAGGTATAAAATACAGTTACATTCATCATTGGGATTTTGTACCATTACATGATTATCTTGGTTCTTATTTTTTTCCCCCTTCCCCTGCCCTCCCTTCACCCTCTCCACCCTTCCCTATTTGCAAAGACTTTGTTTCCATTTTTTCCTTTTCTCATATTTTTTCTTTTCCCTTCTTTCCTTTCCTGTACCCCTCCCACTTCCCCTGCTCCTTTAGACCTTTTCTTCCTGTTACACAATATCAGTTATACATTTTTTAAATTACAGTATCAAGATCTAGGAGACATTACCACAGATTTTACAGAATTTAAAAGGATATGGAAAGCATATTACAAAAATGCTTTTTTGAAATAAATTTGACAACTTCTCAGAAGTACCTTGGAAGACAAATTAATGAAACTAACTCTGGAGGAAATATAAAATTTGAATAGCACCTATTAAAGAAAGTATATTCCTAGCTTGAAAACCTACCTATATGACAACAGTAGGCTCATAAACATTTTAACTGATAAATTTTATCAAACAATTAAAGCAGAAAAAAGAAGGAACACTTCTCCCCTCTTTTTAGGAAATCAACATTGTGCTTATCCTAAAACTGGATAAAGATAATAGGAAAAAAGTATGAACATAGATAGAAATTTGTTTAACAAAACAAACTATTAGAAGTCAGATCTGGCAGGATGCAGAAAGTGGTTTTGTTATAGGGATGGCAATATTGGTTCAGCATTAGAAGATCCACACTCAAAAGTCATCCTTTTAACAGAGGAAAGGAGAAAGCCATATGATCCTGTCACTAGTTGGAGAAAAAGTATTGGATTAAATTCTATAGCTGTTCATGGTAAAAGGTATCAGGAGACTAGAAGTAGAACAGAACCTTCTCAACAGATTAAAGACATGTACTCCATGCTTCCAGGGAGAACTTGCTTCACTCCTATTCAGACTTTAGCCCTTAAGATCTTCCCTATCCCCTCTAGTTTGGGACAGTAATCCATCTGACTTCTTTAGAATCCAGTACATGATCACAAGAGTTACAAGACTAATTGCTTGATTACTGTTTCCCCTGCTAGACTCTCAAAGTTATTCATTATTTCACTTACATCTGGTATCAAATTGTTGGTCATGCAAAAGGTTACTTCTTGCCATACTGCAAATGGCAAAATTGACTTACCACTCACTGTTCCACTCAGCAGCCAAGAAAGACAGGTATACCTTCATACACTGTCTTAATCCCTATTTTGTTGCTATATTCAATATCATTAGGCAAGTTACAAAGAAAGAGGTTTATTTTAGCTCATAGTTATTGTCCAAAATTGAGGAGCCACATTTGGTAATGACTTCTTGTTGGCCGAGTCCCAAGGCAGCACAGGGCATCACATGGAGAGATAGGGAATATGAAAGACTTAGCCAAACTGTCTTTTATAGCAGACTCATTAAGTCCCTGATCCATTAATCCATTAATTACATGAATGAATTCATCAGTTTATGAGAGGAGAGATCTAATCACCCTGTAAAGATCCTACTCCATCTCATCTCTTAATATATCATAATGGGGATTAAATTTCATCATGAGTTTCAGAGGAGACAAATCATATCACACATGGTTTCCACTGAACACTATCTGAAGCAACTGCTCTGCTTTTCACTCCTTCTCCAGCCCCAGGCTTCCTCACTTGTCTATCAAACTCACCTCCAATTAAGTTGAGGCTAGGAGGTACAAATGGTTCTACTCTTAGCTGTTTAATTGATTGTTCCGTTTAACAGAAGTACTCAGGTTTTAGTATGCTGTACCTTGCCTCCAGAGTCTGTGTCTGTCTGTTTCTTTGTTTGTACAACCAGGGACTGAACCCAGGGCCTTCACATTAAGCTACATCCCCAACCCAGCACTTTTGAAAATATATTTTGAAATAGGATCTCACTGTCACTAAGTTGCCCAGGCTGGGCTGTAATTTACAATACTCCTGATAGATTTCCCTCCGATTTAGGGTGGCTGCTGTATATAATAGCTACCTTCTTTCCAACATGCTCCTGCTCTCACCAAAAGAATAACCTAATACTCTTCTCCTAGCAACTAGTGATGTCACAGGCTCCTCCAGTCCCTAGCTACTACCTTGCTTAAGCCCACCCCAGCTCCTATAAGAAGCGCTCCCCATCCTGGCCATATTGCTTTTGTCTCTCCTTTGTTCAGAGACAGCCCGGCAGATTGTTCCTACAATAAAGGCTTGTTGTGGCCTGGTCTGGTCTTGGTTTTCGGCTTTTTTACCTGACAACTTCTGCATCATCCATCCAGAGTTCTGGGATTACAGGCCTGTAACACCACATCTGTGAATTTGCATTTCTAACTATTCCTCCAAGTGATGCTCCTGCCACTTGGCTGGAGACTCTACTTGGAAAATCACTGACTGAGCTGAAACATGTTTCAGTCACTGTTATCCCCATACTGGCAACTTACCACTCTAACTGTGCATTTAAAAATATTAATCTCCTGTCATAAAGTAATTTCAGATATTAGAATGTAGAGTAAATCTATAAAACCAAGAGGCTTCTGAATCTATTCCAAACTCTGAAAGACAAACCTGGCTCTGACTTAAGGTTAAGCTAGAGAATCAGAGAGCTACTTCTACTGGAGCAGCCAAGATGGGACCTAGCAAGAAATAAAACTTTGGGCCCCAGAGCTCACTCATACTTACATACATCTGCTCAAAAATGACACCCTCCTCTTAACCCTGCATAAATGGTACTTCACAATTTTACCAGTGTTGGCTAAATCGGAAAGCAGTTCAATACATTTGCCTATTTTTCACATTTGTTATTTGGTTTACATTTAATACTTGTTATGGCTCTTTCTTTCTTGTTTTCTTTCTTTCTTCCTTCCTTCCTCCCCCCCCCCTTTCTTTCTTTCTTTCTTTTACTGAGAATTGAATCCAGAGCTTTGCACCTGCTAGGCAGTTATTCTTATCACTGAGCTACATGCCCAGCCTACAATAGTTTTTATTGCCTGACAGGAACAAAGTCTGGACATGATGTGGCTGTGTTGCATGTGTACTTTCCCTTTTTAAAAAATGTGGCCTTTAAAAAATTATTGGTCAGAGATCAGATGTGGTGGTGCATGCCTGTAATCCCAGCACTCAGCGGGCTGAGGCAGGAGGATTGCAGTGAGTTTAAACTCAGCCTAGGCTACATAGTGAGTTCAAGAGCAGTCTGAACTACATAGCAAGACCCTGCCTCAAAAAACCAGAAAACAAAAAATTATTGGTCAGGTTACTTTTTAACTCTGGCTATATTTACCTACACTGCAACATTTTTTTCTATATTTCTTCCTTCAGGAAAGGGAAAATTATAATACAGTAATAGTTTTGAGATAGCAACTAATGGTTCCTACCCCTTCTCTGCCCAGGCAGTCAAAACCAGGGTAGATACTACCACAGAAGGATTTCTGTTACAAAGCATAATAGGAAAGAGCCACCTCGGGGAGGGGCCCATGTTAGGGACTTAGCAACTGAGGGCCACTGAGAGTGAAGTCAGATGAAATCTCCAGGACAAATGACACCAAAAGCCAGTTTCTTCTTTCTTTTCCACAAGTGATTGAGGCCAGAATGGGAATTTAAAACCAAAAAGTATGAAAATCCTTATTAAGAACAATTTCCTGCACACCTGAGCTTTGGGCTCATACATACAAGCTCAATAATTATGTTGCATTCTCTAATATTATAGTTTCCTAAATTGAGACGTGGTTTTCTTTAATCACCCAAATCATTGACAATCATTGGGGAATAGTCATCCTACTTCCCTTTATTTCTTGACAAAGCATTTTGAGCATACAAACTGTATATATAATTAACACCTGTAAATTCACCACTTGGTTTGATAAAATACATTTGAGATACATTTGAAATCCTCTGTGTTTTCCCCCAATCTCACATCCCAAAGAAATGTCTTATGCTAGGTAAACAGATAAGCCTCTACAGGCAATAGTGTTACTTTGTTTGCCTCATGGTTCATATAAAGACCATATTGTATATCCTTCTATAATTACTTTTTCACCCAAATTATGTTGAGACATATCTATATGGATACAAGCAGTTTCAGTTTACTAATTTGTAGGACTGTACCATAACATTCCCAGAATTTTTCCAATTGATTGCAATATCATTTTCAAAAGTTTTCTTTTACAAGGAAATATGCAATGGGTATTTCTTTTAAATAACAACTTGCTCACATGTGCAAAACTTAATCTGGAATACAAATAAATAATATGGTTAGACTGTAGGATTATATATACACTCTCAACTTTTCTAAATATCGTCAAGCTGCTTTCTAAAGTAGTTGTGCCAAATTGCACTCCCATTAGCAGTGTTCCCATTGTTTCACATCCTTACCAAGTGCTAATATTATCAGTTTCTTATATTTTTTGCCAATTTGATGGGTTTGAAATGGTATATTTTTATTTTGGTGGGATAATGGGGATTGGACCCAAGGATACTCTGCCACTGAGCTACATTTCTACTGCCTTTTTTCAATGTGAGTTTCCTTTTATTTTGAAATTGAAACAATGAAATGAATTAATTTGTGCCTGAAACAATCTTCAAGGGGAAGAAAACTACAGTGCTCATCCATCAAAAGGAACTCCCATAATCTGAGCCAGCTGCTCCACCTCCCCCAGACAAAGTAAAGAACAAGGGTAGGAGGAAGGAATAATCAAATTCAAGTTGGCGATGGCAGGCAGATTTCCAGTAAAGTATAATTTTCAATGTTGCCATGATTACAGATTAAGGTGGCACTCATTTTGAAAAACAGTCATGAACAGTAGCCTTTTAGCCCCTTCCTGAACTGCATTCATAAAAATGCATTTCTCACTTTAAGGGACATCTCAGTGTTGCATACTAAACCACTCTGCCTCAGGGGATTAGAGGTTTTTTAGTTATTCTGGTTCAAAAATGAGGATCACAATTCTGAAGAAAAGGGAGAATCCAAATGGTAGGGAATGTTTAGTCATTATGCTAACTCATAATCTTCTGAAATTCATTTTGAATACCTTTTTTTAGCAGTGGCTTACACAAAATTTGCATAGAAATGTCACCAGTGGTCCCCAACCCCTCTTTCTGCCTTTCTTCCTTCTTTCCTTCCTTCCCTCCTTCCTTTCTTTTTTTCTTTCTTTCCTTTCTCTCTTTCTTTTTTTGAGACAGGATCTTGCTAAATTGACCAGGCTGTCCTCAAATTTGTAATCTTCCTGTCTCAACCTCCTGAGTAGCTGGGATTACAGGTGTGCACTATTGTGCCTGGCTGATGTGTTATTTTAAATTGAATTTACTTGATTCCTAGAGAAACTAGCATCTCTTCACATATGTATTGTCAAATATGATTTCCACATCTGTGAACAGCTAGCTTAGATTGTTTGCTCATTTTTCTTTTGGTCATAAATATTGTTTATTGTTTTGTTAGAGCTTTTAATTTTCTACCAATTGTGTGTTGCAAATCTACTTTCCCGGTGTATGTTTTTCCTTTAAATTTTTCTGCCTTACTATTTTTACTAGTTTTAAATGTTGTGCAGTCAAGTTTTAGTCTTTTCCATTAGTGTTTTGTCTTATCTCTAAGAGGTGGAGAATAATCTCCATCCATGAATTTGTGTAAAGGTTTTACTTTTCCACTTATATTTTTAACCTTTCTGGAAATGATTTGTGTATCAGTGTGAGGTAGGGATCTGTTTTAGTTTTATGTATTGATAAGTGTTTTTCTAGTGAGATTCACTCAATAGTTCTTTATGTCACTGATTTGTAAAACCATGTCTGTCCTGTTGTACAAAAATATATGAAGTCTGGTTCAAGACTCTGCTCCTCTGGTCTTCTATTATTTTAAAGTGATGGCAAATAAAGTAATCTGGTAAAGTGACACTCTTCCCCCCCACACACACACCAATTGCTCCTTGATAATATCAAATATTTTGATTATACAGGATATAGTTCTTTGTTCTCCCAGAGAAATAGTATGACAATTAGTCAAGGTCCATAAAAAGTAAAAACAAAAATAAAAATCTATTATGAGTCAAACTAACTTCTAAAGTCAAACAATTTTTAAAACTTAGATACTTGTACCAACTTTGCTCACTACTATTTAAGGCACTTAAAACTAGAAAAAAAGTATATTTGTTCGAGACCTTTAAAAGCCCTAGCAACAACTTTTAATACTTCCTGGAACCATTTCTATAGTAGCTTTAAAAGAGAATGCCTTGGCCAAAAACTTTATTTTTCTAATCCCAGGGAAGATACAAACTCAGCACTTGTGTACTGCTCCAAATGGTTTGTCCAAAGACCTCCCACTGAGAGCTCCATAAACTTGTAGCTTGTATTACTCAATGAGGTCACCCCATGCAGTTTTATGGGCACACGGCCAAACCTTGACACAAGGCTGTAATGAGATTCCTAAACAAGTACACACACATAGCCTCCTCCTTGTCTATAGCTTAAACCTATGGTCTGTAAAAACAAAGAAAAACTCCAAAGAAAAATATTTACCAAATCAATCTGGCTTAATGTTTTCAAATAATTAAGTTTCTATAGATATATTTTAGGATAGACAACCTTGGTAAAAAGCCTATATCTATAAGTAATTTTCTACTGCAACAGGTAAAAATACCCTATTTCCAATATAGAATTCCAAATTTATTATAATTTGCTACTAAACCTAGAACTAGAAAGAAACTTTAAAGATATTCTAGTTCAATGATGATTCTCAAACTTGAGAGTACTTTATAATCATCTACATGGTTTTTAAAAGAAAAATCTCACTACTTTTTTTTTTTTTTTTTGGTACCAGGGATCAAACTTGGGACCTTACACTTGTGAGTCAGGTGGCGAAACCACTGAGCTAAATCCCCAGCCCCTCAAAAGAAAAATCTCAATGCCTAGCCTGCAACTCAGACCAACTAAGTAATACTGGGGAGACACAAGTATTAGAATTTTTCAATTCTCCTCGAACGATTTCATTGTGCAGCCAAAGTTGAGAGAAACATTGGCCTAATTCAAACATTTATCACATTAAGAAAATGAAACTGACTTAGAAAGGTTAAGTGACTAATTATGTTCTAAACTTGCACTGTTCAATATGGTAATCATTCACTACATGTGGCTGTTTGCATTTAAATTTATTAGAATTAAATAAAATTAAAAATTGGGTTCTGTAGTCACACTTTTTAATTGCCCAATACTCACATGGGGCTTGTGCACAAATACAGAAATTTCTATCACACAGTAAATTCTCTTAGATACTGCTGTAATAAAAGTAATTCCATGTCTTTCAAAATCTTTAAAATATAGCCAAAGGCCATCTTACACCTAGCTATAATGGGTTTGATTTCTTTCACTGAGTAACTTTAGAAGCATTACAAATCATTATTCTACAATGATTAGTATAATAAAATATTTTTAGAGTAAAGATAGCTCAATGGTAGTATGTGCTTCTACAAAGCACCTAATACTACAATAAAAATAATCCCTTCTTAGGCAAGTACACATGTGACTCAAATCTATCTGCACCCCACCTTTACCCCTAAACGAATAGATAATGATCCAAAAGACCAGTTTATTTCCTTGATTGGTAAGGAATGCACATTGAGGGGATAGAAGAGCTTCAATTTCCATTGACTGACCCATCAGGCTCAAAGCCAATTCATAAGCATGTCCAGGCACAATCTTGGCTCAATTAGTGCACAAAGGAAATTAGTAGAAGATAATCCCCTCCTTATGGAGCAAAACCAAGACACAGAATGAGAATCAAGTTGAAGAAGGTTTCCCCATTCTTGGTATAATAGGATTTATTACTACCAATGTCTATTTTTTAATTACAGGATATATTTATCACTTAAAACCACTGACCTCTAACAGCAAACATGCCATGAGACAATAGATTTCATAAGCCAAATGTTGCTGCTAGAGGAATTTAAATCTGTTGGATTGATTGTATTTTTATCACTGCAACCATCTAGAAAAATATCAACATTTATTAACTTTGTTTTCTCAGTTGTTATAAAATTGAAACTTAATATTACTGTTTCTTGTGCATATATTTTTCCTTGTCATGTGGTGTTTCACATTCTCAAGTGCGTTACATCAAGCAGTGAAATTGCCATGCCTAAGTTTAAACAAGAGGAAGCAACAAAGCCAACAGTACAACAATAAGCCAGTTTCAGTGATTATAGTGTGCTAGGCTCCATTCTAAGCATGTCACATAAATTACATCATTTAATTATCACAACTCACAATGAGTTAAGTGCTACTATTATTCTCATTTTACAGATAAGAACCCATGGGTCCAAGAAGTTAAGTAATTTACTTAAAGTCACACAGCTAGTAAGTTCTGGAATTGAATTTCCAACCCTGGCAGTCTAACTGCAGAATGCAGTATCTTAGTTCCTCTGCACTCAGCATGCACGTACTTCATTAAAAGCCTTACTTGCCAAGGTCAAGATCAAAGACATTGGAATGAACTGGTCATTTGAGTAGGAAAAAGATCTGTATCTGGCAGCAAGGTGTGGATGTGTGTACATGCAGTCCTAACTAGTTTTTTCAGAATTTGTTGAGGAGATCCCCACTTTAACATTTAGATCTTCTACTACCTGGCACCTCAACACCCCCAACCCAACATATACATACACCTTGTTTTGCAAGGGTAATAGTAGTATTTGCACCAAAACCTATTACCAGAGAACAGTAAAGAAAAGGGAAGGGCACAAATCAGAACAATACTAGCTGCAAGCATTCCTGAAGTGTTACACAATATTCCCCAGTGTCTGGATCCTAGGTAGACACGGGGGAGTAAGATTTCCTGGCGCAAGGCAAGGGGCCAAGATGGAGAGATACCTGCATTAATTAGATCATTATATAAAACATCACCTTTCTTAAGGCCAAATTCTCTCATTTGTAATTTTTACAAATCTCAGCACGTATCCATACTTCATCAACAAATACAAACAAGAAACATAGTCTATCCCAGTGTTACTGGTTCCCCAGCTTTAACAAACTAAATTATTTTCTCACCAGACAGCAGCATGCTATTCATAGCATCAGAGTGTTCCATACGCATCCTGTTCTTCACTTATTGCGCTACAGACTATTGCAACTTAACCATGTAGCTTTGCTTTGAGCCCTTTAGACATGCTTGCTTACCCTCTCTCCCATGGATTTTATTTTTTAAAAATAGACTTTTTCCAAGAGCAGTTTTAGATTCACAGAAGAATTGAACAGAAAGTATAGAGTTCTCATATATCCCCTGCATACTCCTTCCACAGCCTCCCCAGTGTCAACATTCCAGTGATGCATTTGTCAACCAGAGTGGCACATTTGTTACAGCTGATGAATCTAACTGATATATCATTATCAACTAATGTCCATATTTTATATTAGAATTCACTCTTGGTGTTGTACATTCTATAGGTTTGGGAAAATGTACAATGATATTTATCTACCATTATAGTATCATACAATTATTTATCTTTAAAGAGTATTATCTTAGTTTATCTGCTCATAAATTTAATATATTTTTAGAAAGATTTTAGGTTCAAAGCAAAATTGAACAAAAAGTTACAGAGTTCCCATCTGCATCCTCTCCTTTCCCGTACATGCACAGCCTCTCCTATTATCAGTGTCTTGCACCCAGAGTGGTGCATTTGTTGCAACAAATGATCCATTATAAATCATTATCACTCAAGTACCCAATTTAGCTTTTACACTATTGGTGATGTACATTCTATGAGTCTTGAACAAACATACAATGGCATATATCCACCATTGTAGCATTACATATATAGAATAATTTCACTGCCCTAAAAATCTTCCATGTTCTACCTATTCATCCCTTCTCCCTTCCTACTGAATACTTTACTGAACCACTGGATATTTTACCATCTCCATAGTCTTGCCTTTTCCAAAATGTCATATAGTGATCATATGTTGGGACCATATGGTATGTTACTTTTCTGATTGATTTCTTCCATGTAGTAATATGGTTTAAGTCTCCTTTGAGCCTTTTCATGTTTGATAGCTCACTTCTTGAGCCCTAAATGATAACCCACTGTCTGGATGTGCCACAGTTTATTTATGCATTCACCTACTAAAGAACATCTCGGTTATTTCCAAATTTGGAAATTAAGAATAAAGCTGTGTAAACTTCTATGCACAAAGTTTTGTGTGGCCGTAAATTATCAGCTCATTTGGTTAAGTATCAAGGAGTATAATTACTGGATGGTTGCTCATAATTTTTACATTGCTTTCCAGATCTATTTAGGCTAGCAATATATACCATTCCCATGTTATAATGAAATGCTGCTGTGTGCATCCAAATTCATGGTTTCTATGTCTTACGGGTTTTTTTTTAATGTCTTTCTGTAACAGAATTTGACAGACTAGGTGATTTAGAAAGAACAAAAATTTATTTCTGACAGTTGTAGAGATAAAGAAGTTTAAGGCCAAGACACCAACAAGCAAGCTCTTCCATTTCTGGTTCCAATATGGCACCTTATTGCTTCATTCTTCAGAAAGGAGAAAGAGTGTACTCATGTGGAAGGAAAGAGGAACAGGGAGAATCCACTTCCATAAACCCTTTTAATAGTAGTTTTAATCAGCTTTCTTGGTCTAAACACCTCTCAAAATGTCATACCTCCAAACACTGTTGTATTGAGGATTAAGTTTCTAACACAGAAATTTTAGAGGAGACAAAAATGTTCACTATCATGGGCATACTTTCCTTACCTGTTTTTGTTCAGTAATTCAGAGATAATCTCATTATTTCTGGAAATCTAAGTCTGGGAATTCTTTACCTGTGCCGTTGTGCTTAGTCTGACAGTGAGTGACAGCCAAAGAGGCTAGAGCTTTGAGATACTCTTCAGGCAGCCACCCTAAGAGCCTGAAATCTGCTGTTGCCTTGACAACAGCTGAAGTTTCCTGTCCTAGGCTGAAAACTGTGATGTCTCTTTATGTATGAAAAGTCTATTTTATGCTCTCAATCTGCCTGGAGCATAAATATGCCAGGAAAAGACCTTCAGGATTGGATTTCCTTTTCCTGATTTTGAAATAAAGATGCTAAAACTCACAGTAGGAGGTGCAAGGGAGGCCAACACACATGCTCCTTCTGGGTATTGGCCTCAAATTTTCCTATATAGCTACAATCTAAGCTGGTTAAAATCTTTTTTTTTTTTTTTTTTTTTTTTTTTGTGGTATGGGGGATGGAACTTGGGACCTTGTGCTTGCAAAGGAGGCAGTGGAACCATTGAGCTAAATTTCTGGCCCTAGCTGGTTAAAATCTTAAGATTCCAGTAAATATTTTAGAGCAATTATTTTAGGTCATCACAGAGAATGAATTCAATTGTCTTCCTTCTGCAAGGACTCCCTATGCCATCTCTTCTATTTTTTAATTCTAAGATAGTGAATTTTGAAAGGTTAAAAAAAAGTAGAACATCCTTAAATGGCTACATTTTAACTATGCCTAATATATCCTCAGTATTATTTAAAGATCTCAGCACACTCTCCAGTTCTAGACTAAAACGCTTAGGAACCCCATCAGCCTTGCATTAGACAATAGACATTCTCTCCATTTCAACTTCCTTCTCTAATTGATGCTTCTATTTGAGCCCAAAGAGTTGCAATTTCCTTGATTGTCTCTCTCTTAAAATTCCCCAGACCATTGCTTATCCCAAAGCCTAAATTTCTGCCCATGCCAGTTACAGGCATATAAATAACATGCACTTTTTCTTCCCTTCTTTGAAGAGTTAAGTACCAAGTCTCTAACAGCCATCCACTATATTTTATTTTAGAACTAAAAGAATAACTAGATTTCCTGAAGCAATAAAATTTACATAAATATACTCTACTATAACTTACAATTACTAGAGGTATATACCCACCCAAGTGGTTATGTGTATTTGGGCAGGAACAGCTTGGCAGGAAGTCAGACAAAGAGACTAAGGTACTAAGTAGAGACAAAGGTATTAAGTAGATCTACCCCAGTTCCAACAGCCACATCAGGAGGTTCCATCTCCTCCTGCTCATCTTTTGATATCAAGAGAAGTAAAGTATAAAGACTAAAAACACAATGATTTTATGTTTCTTAATTCTTAATTCCAGTAGATCCTGGCATGGAGGAGAATAATGCCGGAAATGCCCCAGTGGATGGCTGCACTGAAGCAGGGTAAATATCTTAAGAAATGTCTGATAACGTCTAAGGCAGTGTCTGCTCACTGGCCCCATATTTCCAACCTGGTCTGAGATAAAGACGCTCATCATCTGTTACCTTTGCAAGCTTTATGCATAATTAATGCTCTAAAAAGATGATTGATTCTTCCTTGAGAAAAGAAAAGTAAAAACATATCCCTTACCTTTAAAGAACTTCCAAGATGGTTGCGGGCATATTAGTCTTTCAACCCTTACATGAGGGCTGGAGTACTGGCAGTAAGTTATAAGAGGAAAGTTTAACTAATTCTAGGGAGATGAAAAGCCAGACTCAGTGAAGAAATATTCACAGAGGTAATGTTCAAGCTGAGATTCAAAAGAAGAGTGGAAATTGGCCAAATTGAAAATAGGAGCAAGAGAGGTATCCTGTCTATCCCCCAACCCATCCAAAACAATAACAAAACAAAACAAAAACAAAACACCAGACCTGACAACAGCATAGAGAACTTGAGAATACTTCTTAGGGAATATCAACTATGGAGTTGCTAATAGGGTAGGAATTTAATTATTGATGAGCATACAAAGGTAGGATTCAGTTAGACTGGGAAGCCTTTAATTATGTTAAAACTAAGATGAAGCACTCAAATGCTTTTAGAAGACCAGGCAGAAAATAAAGTGATGTAGTTGTGTAACACATAGGGGATATTAGCACTACTTACAAAAGATGAATTTAAATTTAAGAACATCAAACTGGTCAATTAAAACACTTCTGTAGATCATATATAGTTGGTTCCTTGACCATCCCTAGGGAAAATGAAAACTGCCAATTCTAGGATACAGACTAATCAGCAAGAAATACCTTAACTCAGGTAACAAGACTATTATGTCTGAAGAATGAAAGTTATTCAGGCAACAACACAATCTCTGATGAGTCTAAGAGGCAGCTAGCTGACCAAGGACTCAGTTACTTTAAGATTCCATAAAGCAAATGGGAGTTTGTATATCCAGTGGTGCCATAAAAATCAAGTCATGTGTATCAATTGGTGATGACCACTATTCCCGATTAACCTTGAGTAACAAGAGATTCAACCCATCATTTTTATCAATAAACTTCAGATCCTCCCTGCATGATAGCTTTTAAAAACTGATATGTAATAGTTGTATATATTTATGAGCTATAGTGTGATAATTCAAAACCAGTATATAGCTTTTCTTATCATGTATCCTTTACAAACTTTAAAAGTACAAGTTTAAGAAAGTTTTATTTGAGTTGTATTCCTTCCCTTAAACTATATACTATATATTTACATATGAATAAATAAGGCTTTGCATATACAGAAGAAATTTACATTTCATTACCTGCAAGGGGTCCGTGAATATTCACTCACTTCCTGTCAGGCTGCAAGAGACCCAAGATTCACACACTAGGAAGCACAAGTCTGAGGTAAGACTTTGCCCTATTTGGACACAATTCTGTAAGCTTATGTGTATACACGTGTGCTTTCCGAGGGCAGGAACTATGATGGACATCACTGTGTCCTCCTTAGTGTTTGGCACAGTACATGCCCCGTACATTGTCTGGGCTGAATGCCTGTCCTGCTCAGGAAATAGTGTGCTGGACCTAGCTAGACTTGAGTACCCTGGCTGCCTTGTCAAGGGCATTCTTGTGGTGGTGGGAGTCCTGGGTATTTGGGATTTGATTATAAACTCCTTATCATCATCGAGGAGAAGAAAAGGATGAAGAGTTTACTATTAGCAACACTAGCAACTGTGCTAGATATTTTATTTACTGAATTGCATGTATTCACCACAGTCTAGCAATGTTGTTTTTGTTTTTCCTTTTGAAGGAAACAAAATTGAGGTTCCAGTAGCTTCTCTAGGACCACAAGCTATTGTTCCAAAAACTTGAGAAGGACAAAAATCTAACCCATCTCCTATCGAGAAAGAAATATGTTGTCTTGATTTGCTATACTTCATATATGCTGTTCAGTGGAATTTTAAGATTGGCCTTTAAAAATAAATAAATAAATTGGGCCAGGGATGTAGCTCAGCGGCTCCATGCCTGCCTGGCAAGCACAAGGTCCTGAATTCAATTCCCAGTACCATAAATAAATAAATAAATAAATAAATAAAGCTCTTACATGTTTGGAAAGTAAATAAATCATGTTACACCTTTGCTAAAGTCTGGTTTATTAATCTGCAAAGTAAAGTATGATAGAAAGAGATATTACCTTGCACTCTTGAGGCTCGGCCAAGTTATATCCTTCTCAGGACTTTCAGGCCCAAACACCAACCTTACCTGTATCCCACATCAAAATGAAATTTCAGAAAAATCTCTTGGAACCCTATTCTCTACTCACAGGAGCAGTTTTTGGATACAGTCCTGAGCCCATTCCTCTCTGGCTCCCTCAGCAGAGGTTATCGGAGCCATCCTGCCAGGAAGCATCTGTCATCCAGGATAACACTTAGAACTTCCAGCAGGTCTCTCAGGCCTCCATTAGTGTGTTTTTACTTCTAACTCACAAGCTGTACAGCAGCAGTAAGAATGAACTCAGAGTGAGCCTACAAATGTAAGGCTCTGAACAGCACTCAGTGGTGCTCTATTGGCAAGAAAACCCCAAACTAATTGGGGAGAAAAACACCCAAAAGCTTCTCAATTGGCCAGAAAAAGAGAAAAAACAAATCAATATGGGAAAATTGCAAATATAAATAATAAAGTAAAGCAGCAGATTTGCTGTAAAATGAAGACTGAAGAAACAACCAAATAACAAATAGGTTTATTTAATGCATTTTCATTGTTCATGGGCATCTGTTCTAGAACATTTGATAGATTAGGGATGCAGGAAGCAGGGTACAAAAGAAAAGCCTTGGAAAAAGAGGATTTAAGTCCTCTCATGACTTTTTCTAGAAAAGGGTTTTAAATTCTATAGTAAAAAACAGAGAGGAAGAAGACAGACAGAGATAAGAGCATCCCAGTTGAGACCTATTTGGAGGGGTCATTGTGTCTGTAAGTCTGAGTTCTCTGTCTTTCTCAGACACAAGTCAGGATATTCAACACATGTGTTATCCAGACACAAGAATGTTATACTTTCTACTTGACATAGGAGGATTTTGAGTAAAAAGCTAGGTTATAAATTAATATCATTCTATACTAATGCATTTTTATTGTGGTAAAATATACATAACATAAAATGTACCATCTTGACCATTTTTACATGAACAACTCAGTGACTGTATTTTCACATTATTGTGCAACCATCACTACTGTACATCTGTAGAACTTATTCATCATCCCAAAGTAAGACTCTGTACAAATTAAAGAAAATGTTTCAAATGATTTAGTCCCTCAGCTCTCCAGTAAACATGATTTTACTTTCTATCTCTACGAATTTGACTATTCATATAAATATAATCATACAATATTCATTCTTTTGTATTATTTCATTTAGTATGTCTTCAAGGTTCACCCATGTTATGGCATGTATCCAAATTTCATTCCTTATAAAGGCTGAATAATATTTTATTATATGTGTATCCCACATTGCTTTAGCCATTCATCCATATATGGACACTTAGGTTGTTTCTACCTTTTGGCTATTGTGAATAGTGCTGCTGAAAATATTGGTGTATGGTATCTATATGAGTTCTTTTCATTTTATAGTATATATGCGTAGAAGTAGAAATGTTGGATAATATTGTAATTTTGTTTAATCTTTGAGGAGTTACCATACTGTTATCCACAGCAGCTTCTACACTCATATCTTAAAACTACAGTTTTGTAAAACACAGAAAAAGTTTATACCAAAATGTTAACAGTAGTTTCTGGGTTATAAAACGATGACTTGATTTCCCCTCCACTAAGCATTAGTTGTCTATTGATATATATCCTATTACCCTTAAGCATAATATCTTAAAATGCAAACATTTATTATCTCATACAGTTCCTGAGCAACTAAGCTGGTTGGTTCTGATTCAGGAACTCCAGTGAGATATGGGAAAGGAAGCAGCTGCCATGTAGTCACCGAAAACTTGACTGGGGCCAGAGAATCTTCTTCGAAGCTCATTCATATGGCTGTTAGCAAGGAGCTTAAATGTTTTATCACAGAATCCCTTCCCTAGAGCCAGTCATCCAGGACAGAGGTGGAGGGAGGGGGTAGCAATGTTATAACCTAGTCTCAGCACCAGCACATGACTTACATATTGCGCTGTTCACACAAGATCAACTGTAGTATGATGAGGTAAGAAACTATACAAGAGCTTGAATATCTGGACGTGGGAACAATCTTAGAGTCTGTTGTGGTTTGTGTTTAGATGTTTCCCCAAAGCCTCATGCAGATGAGGTGAGACTTTCTTTTTCAGAGGTAGTTGAATCTGGAATGTGTGATGCTGAGGTCAAGGGCATGTGATTTCTAAACCACTATATGTGAGTGATTAGTTTGACACGCCCTAAACCTGGTAGTCTGGATGGGATAAAAGAGGCAGAAAGACTAGGTGAAGGTCCCTTGTAACCTTTGCTGCCATGTATACCACGTTGTTTCTGCTCTGCCCTGCCTGTTTGTTATCCTTGCCTTGGAGTCAGCTAATTATGGATTGAAACTTCTACAAATTGTACCAAATAAACCCCTTTCCTTTTAGCTTTGGGTGTCAGGTATTTTGTCCCAACAATGAGAGAAAAGTAACTAACACAGAGCTCAACTACTCCACTCTACAGATCTATATTTTTAACTTTTCTAAAATGAATATTATTTGTGACACAAAACATACAAAGAGAAAGGGTTCTGTGTAGGTGGCAGAGTATGAAGTACCAGGAATCTGTCTGCTCATCCAGAAAACAATTACACTGGCAGAACCTATCTATTTTGCAACTACAGGGTCTATTGATAGCTTGAAATTTCCAGGAAAAGGGTTAGACAGTGAAAGGCACTTAATTTCAATTTCAGTTCTTAGCACTATGAGAGCTGCCTATCAGCCACCTGCAGCCTATGGGAAGTGGCTGTGCTGGAGATTGCAGACTTGTTCCTGCAGCTGATTGCACCAAGCTTCCAGGAGCCAGAAAGGCCAAAATGGATCTTGTTAAACATAACAGATTTGTGCTCTGATCACTGATTGTTGCTGCTGATCACAAGTGTGCAGACAAAGAGGTGGGAGGCCATAATGTTCTGCCTCTTTCTCCTATTGTTGCAAGCCCCTTCTTCTCCGGCTAAAGTCATGTCAAGGAGATTTCAAAAACTGCCCCCTTTCACCCACTGTTTCTTTCTCTCTTTTCCCCCCACTTTTGGGAGCTAGACATTAAACCTAGAACATCAAAAACAACCACATATCTGGGTAAAATTTGAAAGTGACGATGCATACCTAGGGAAAGGCAAAGTGTCAGAAAAGGTCTGAGAAAACCTTAAATTTTTATACCTCAGGCTAATATGTGGCATATACAGTGCAGTCTACAATAATTTTTTAAAACCAATATAAAAAATAAAAAATAATAGCAAACCATGTAGAAGAGGTAGAATCTGATTTTTCACTGACTGGATTCAAATATCTAGTTTTAAATGAAATCAAAAGACATACATCCAGGGACGTAGCTCAGTGGCACTATGTCTGCCTGGCAAGCACAAGGTCCTGAGTTTGATTCCTTGTAGAAAAAAAAAACAAAGACTTACAAAAATCAGGCAACTAAAGGGAAAAAAATCAACAGAAACTGTCCCTGAAAAAGATCTGATTGTTAAACTACCAGACAAAGACTTTAAAAGAATTGTCTTAAAGATGCTCAGATAACAAGAACAACAACAACAAAATATATATATTATAAATATATATAATAACATATATTAATACATTATATATAATAAATATATATGTGTATATATATTTATATTTATATATGTATGTATATATGTATATATATGTATGTATATATATGTATGTAGAGAAAGTTTAAAAATATATTTAAAATGGCCATATTAATAAAGAGAAAACTCTAGAAGAAGAAGGAAAAAAAAAGAATTCTGGAGCCAAAAATTTAAAATTCACTAGAGGAATTCAAATGCAGATTTGAGCAAGCAGAATAATCAGTGAACTTTAGAAAAAAGAATCAATGACCTGGAGGGTAGAACAATGGAAATTATAAAGTCTCAAGAACAAAAAGGAAAAATTGTTGAAAAAAATTAACAGAGCCTGAAGGATTTGTAGGATACCACCAAGCAAATCACAATATGCAACATGATTGTCTAAAAGGATACAAAAGAGAGGAAGGGCAGAGAGAATATTTAAAGAAATAATGTCTGAAAACTACCAAAAGTTGATGAAAGATGTAAATATGAGCATTAAACAAGCTCAACAAATTCCAAGTAAGATGAACTCAAAGAGACTCACACCAAGATACATAAGAACCAAACTTTTAAAAGCCAGTGACAAAGAGAATCAAACACAAAGAGAAAAGCAAACTTTCCACATACAATGGATCCTTAATAAGATTTTTGGCAGATTTCTCATCAGGAACTCTGAAAGCCAGAAAGCAGTAGGACAAGTATATTCAATATCCATTGTCTATTAAGAAGTCAACATTTGTCGAAACTTCCCTTCAAAAGTGAGGGAGAAATTAAAACATTCCCACAAAATCTAAGGAAGTTTGTTACCACTAGAGCTGTTTTGTGAGAAATGCCCAAGGGAATCCTGTAGGATGATTGTATGTAGTACACAATACAAACTCTGAAGAAATGAAAATCTCAGTAAAGGTAAATACAGTAATATCTTGGTTCACAAATGCTTCTGTTAGCAAACAATTCAATTCTCAAACAAATTTTGCTTCCATTCACAAACCCCACATCAGGTGACAAACACAAATGCAGCCATCTTTCCCTCACAAACACAAATGTGGCCATCTTCTGCCAAAATCATAAAACAAATTAAGTTCCTGATCCAAGGTACTACTGTACGTGGACAATGATAGTTATCTAATATTATTGTGATAACAATTTGAAATCTCACTTTTTTGTTTTCTGTAAGATTTAAGAGACTATGCATTTAAAAAAACAATTATTTGTCTAAAAGCTAGAATTGGTGCCTCATTTCTTTGAGCACCCGCACTCTGTTCTTGAGTGCATCCTTTATTTCTATCAGTAATAAACCTTCTCATTTATCTTATACTGGCACGTCCTGAAAACTCTTTTTCTGTGAAAGGAGTCAGCAGACCTGCCAAGTTATTTTAAAAGAGTGGGTTTAAATTCCTTATTTCAGCCTTGGGGACCATCAGACCCAGCCCAGTGACATCTATTTTGGTAATCACAGGGGTTCTAAAAAAGAGATGTGGAGACTGTGGAGATCTCAATTTTGGTTTGGTAAGCCCAGCCAAGCGGCGTTCTATTTACTTTCTTTCTTTGCTGCCACCTTTCCCTCATGCCTTGTGCCTCTGAAATGAAACTTTCCTCTGTAGCTATGGACCTAGATGAAAAGGAGGTTTGCGCGCCACCCCCACCCCAGGATTTCATCTGTCAGAAAACTCAAACCCTTTAAGTTTTTTTTCCTGTTAGTTATCAGGGAAAGGTAGGGAGCTGGAGAGTGGAGGAGCCTAGTGCCTCCCACCGGGAAGGGGGAAGGGGAAGCACGTGGCCTCTGCATTCCTTGATCTGTGATCTGTAGTTAGGTAAAATCTCGACTTCTAAAGACCCTCTGAGTTCCTCGTGTACATAACAAGTCTCTGGGGTAAGGACAGGGGCCCTGTAGGTAGGAAAGAGATAGGATGAAGGCCTCATTGAGCTTTATTAAATTAATAGAAAATTCTTCTGTATTTATTGGCTGTTTATCATGCTTCCTCTGAGAAATGTCTGTTCATTTCAGATGCCCATTTTTGAATTGGGTCTTTAAATTGGGGGGGGGGTCTGATTTTTTGAGTTTTTATATATTCTAGACAGTAGTCCTTTATCTGATGAATAGCTGGTAAAAATTTTTTCCCACACTGTAGGTTGTCTCTTCACTCTGTTGGTGGTTTCTTTTACTGTGCAAGAGCTTTTTAATAAGATGAGATCCCAGAGACTGATTCTTTGTAATATTTCACGTGTGGTCTGGGTTTGTTCATAAAGTCTTTGCCTACTCCTATGTCCTCAAGCATTCTACCTATCCTGTCTTCTAGCAGATTTATTTATTTTGTTTTTACTTTATTTTATCCCACCCCCCCAAGCTCCCTTCCCTGCCTATGTACAAAAGCTTTGTTTCCATTTTTTCCTTCTATTTTCACTTTTTTTCTTGTTACTTCCTTCCTTTCTCCCTCCCTTCTCCCTTATTACCCTTCCCATTTGAACACTTTCTTCCTATTTCCCAACATCCATTATACATCTCAGTCCTTATTGCAACATTCAGTTTCTCATACCAGAGAAACAATGTGGTATTTAAACATATGTGTCTGATTTAGTTCACTTAAGAGTATGATCTCAAGGTATATCCATTTAGCTATAAATGTCCGAAGCTCATCCTTCTTTATGGCAGAGTAATACTCCATTGTAAAAAACAATACGCATCTTTATCCACTCATCAATTGATGGGCATTTGGGCTGCTTCCAAGATTTAGCTATTACAGTGCTGCTGTAAACATGGGTGGGCATATATCGCTGTGGTATGATGTTTTTAATTCTTTCAAGAAGATACCAAGAAGAGGTATAGCTAGGTCAAAAGGAACCTCTAGTTTTAGTTCTTTGAGAAATCTCCACACTGATTTCCACAGTGGTTGCACCAGTCTACACTCCAACCAGCAGATCTTCCAGCAGATTTAGTGTTTCTATTTTAATATGTAGATCTTCGATCCATTTCAATTTTAGATTAATGCATGGTGAAAGATATGGATCTAGTTTCAATCTTTGGCATGTGGAAAGCCAGTTTTTCCAGCACCATTTATTGAAGAGGCTTTCTTCCGGTGAAGGTGTTTGGCTTCTTTGTCAAAGATTATATGGCTGAGTATGTCTAGAGTTGTTTCTGTATCTTCTAGTCTGTTCCATTGATTCTCAAATATGTTCTTTTGTCAGTACTATGCTGTTTTTATCACAGTAGCTTTGTAGTATAATTTCAGGTCAGGGATTGTGATACCCCTTGCCTTGCCTTTGTTGCCCAGAATTGCCTTTGCTGAAATAGCAAACAAATATATGAAAAAATGTTCAACATCACTGGTCATTCATGAAATGTAAATTAAAACAATGCTGAGATTCCATCTCACTCCTGAAAGAATGTCTGTTATCAAGAAATCAACCAACAACCAACAACAAATGCTGGTAGGGCTGTGGGGAAAGAGGAACACTGCTCCACTGTTGGTAGGAGTGTCGACTGGTGCAACCCCTATGGAAATCAGTATGGAGATATCTCAAAGAACTAGGACTGGAAGTCCCATTTGACCCAGCTATCCCTCTGCTGGGTATCTTCCCCAAAGAGCTGAATCATACCACAGTGATATATGTGCACCCATGTTCATAGCAGCACAATTTGTAATAGCTAAAACTTGGAAACAGCCCAATTGCCCATCAACTGGAGACTGGATAAAGAAAATGTGGTTTTTTAATAAAATGGAGTACTACTCAGACATAAAAAATGAGAAATTACATCCACTGTGGAAATCAGTGTGGAGATTTCTCAAAAAACTAAAACTAGAGGTTCCTTTTGATCCAGCTATGTTTCTTCTTGGTATCTTCCAAAAAGAATTAAAAGCATCATAACACATCAAGATATGTACATCCATGTTTATAGAGGCACAGTTTGTAATAGCTAAATCTTGGAAACAGCTCAAATGCCTATCAACCCATGAATGGATAAAGAGGATGTGGTTCTTTTATACAGTGGAGTACTACTCTACCAAAAAGAAGAATGAGCTTCAGACATTTATAGCTACATGAATGGACCTTGAGACCATACTCTTAAGAGAAATAAATCGGACACACGTGTTTAAATACCACATTGTTTCACTGGTATGGGAAACCAAAAGTGGAAATAAGGTCAAAAATATATAATAGATATTGGGAAATGGGAAGAAAATGTTCAAATGGGAAGGGGAACAATGGAAGAGAGAGGGAGAAAGAAAGGAGGGGACAAGAAAAAAAGTGAAAATAGAAGGAAAAATGGAAACAAAGCTTTTGTACATAGGGAGGGGAAGGGGCTTGAGGGGGAGGATAGGAAAAAAGATGCAAGATGTACCAGGTACGGGTGCAAATTCCCTATGATGAATGTTAACATTATGTAAGCCTAAAATGTACCAATAAATGTTTTGTTATAAAAAAAAAAAGGAGAGATACTAAAAAAAAGAAAAATAGAAAATTCTTCTAAGGCAGCTTCAGACCTCTGCAGCTAGACTTGAGCAATTAGCAAGAGAAAGGCAAAGAAACCAGGCCCAGGAGTTCCCAGATAGCACGATTAACATTAACGTAAGAATCGAAAATTTGGGCCGGGGGATTTAGCTCAGTGCTACTTCAGCCTGCTCCCCCCCCCCCCAAGCAAGGACCGGAGTTCCATACCAAAAACAAACAAACAAATTGAAAACTTCTCCTTCCTTTACTTAATCCTTAAACCTAAACTACCTTTCCTTAAGGGCCCTAACTGTAACCTTAGATTTTAACCTTACCCCCCACCAAAGGACAGGGAAATGTCACTGCCAGAAGAAATTCAAGGTTAGGATGAAAGACAAGCCAAGGAGCCAATTAGATTGCAGGAACTTACATGGGGAGGAGGATCCCAACTAGGAGCTACAGACAAGAACCCAGGCATATCCCACTTTCAAATACTCTCGACTCTTCCGAAGTAGCTGTCTAGCCATCTCTCTCTCTTCCCCATTCCCTCCACTTTCAAATACGTCATCTTCTTTTATTTATTTATTTATTTTTATTTTTTGGTACCAGGATCGAACTCAGGACCTTGTGCTTGTTAGGCAGGCGGCAGAACCACTGAGCTAAATCCCCGGCCCCATCTTCTTTTATTTTAAACTCTGCTTCTTTAGTTCTTTTATCAACGCTGGTTTTAGGGTCACCGGGAGCTGTGTGTTTCAGCAGAGCAGTGGCCCCATGTGACATGGCACAGTGTGGTGTACGCCTCTTACCAGATGTTACATTAGAGATAAAGATCTTTGGGGTAGATTTTTGAGTAAAGGCTCGCTGTTGTATACTGACACAGTCAGAAATAAGGAAACTGAGTGAGCCATTTCCTTCCCTTCATTTAGTTGTGGGCACGGCACAGCTCTGATAATTATCCATGTTTAAGCTTAGGAGGTTGTGATGCCTGAGGCAGCAGATCATTAGTTCTAACACTAGCAAAAGATGAAATGGAAGGCACTTGGAGTCAGAGGTGTCTGACAACAAGGGGAGGCACCTGAAGTTATGGGTGTCTGACCCCATAAATACAGGAAGCCTGAGTAGCATAGAGGCTCATCGAGGCTCTTTGAGAGTTCCTTTTCCTGGGTTCCTCTTCCTTCTGCTTGTTCCAAAAATCTTTGAGATTTTCAATGAATGTTGCTGCTTACACTACAAGGTGTATGCTTTGCAGTTCTTTTGTTATACACAGCAACCTGGACTATTGTGGCCCACTTGATTATAACACACCTGCAGTGTGACCCTGGTCTGGGGCAGGGGCACGCCCATGGCATGACCCCAGTCTCATCTCTTCTTTTTCTTGTCTTTATCTCTTTCCCGAAGTTCACGAGGGCAATCTTAAGGGCATATAGTAAATCTTACATGATTATGGATAATGTAATTACTGGTAACTCAATGTCTATCCCCAAAATATCACCTTTAAGGGACAGTTTTTAAACTTGGGACCAATTTAAGATAAGAGAGTTTTAAAAGTTGATTTTTTTTCAAAGGTGAATTAGAGAGTAAAAAGGAAAAAATTCAAATCTCTTCTCTCTCCCTTCTGACTCTTACTGGCTCTAAGTCTATAGTGTTAACAAACAGGAAAGATATTCAGAGTAGTTTATAAATAAAGACCTTAACGTTTTATAGCATAAAGGTTCCATGTGATTGAGTTGCTGTATATGTTTCTATGCGTCACTTTTCAGGCATATGTTCTATTTTTGTTGGTATATAGATAAGTAGATACTAATGAGGTAGCCCAAATGCTTTTGTTCACAGTCTTAACAGAGAGTTCACAAGATAAAAATAAAAATGTCTTGGCTGGGCTGGGCTTGGTTGCACACACTTTTAATCCCAGCCCTTGGGAGGCTGAGGCAGGAGAATCACCATGAGTTCAAGGGTAGCCTGGCCTACACAGTGAGTTTAAGGTCAGCCTGACCTACACTGTTGGTTCCTGTCTCAGAAAACAAAAAGAAAAGAAAAACAAAAACAAAAGACAACAAAAAAAGATGTCTTTAAGGTTGGTAACATGTTTCCATCCAGGTTGTTGGCAAATTAAGATAATATTAAAAGATTGCTTTTATAAATGCAATGTCTATTGTTGTTTGTCTACAATAATTTGAGTTTTTCCTTGATCAAAGATAATGTATATATGTAGCTTAGAAACTATTAACTGTGCTATGATTTGGTTCTATGAGTTATATACAGCAAATGTTAAGATATATTTCAGTTGGCTATAACTAAAATGTTAAGCTGTCTATAGCTAAAGCAATAAGATTTTCTAATTAAGATGCTCTTGGTTAAATTTATAAAACTAGATTAAAAGCAAAAGTCTCTATATTTTACTAAGATAGTTTCTTGTATTTTCAATTGCTAGGCTTGTGGTTACTTAAAAAAATGAGTTTTAAGAGTTAAAGATTATTGGGAGGGGATTGGAGAGGGAATGGGATAAAATAAAATAAAAAATAAAACAAAATAAAATTAGCAAAGTTTGATTTTAAAAAGTTAAGATTATTTAAATGTTACCTTGTAAAATATTTTCAATAATCAGTTTATAACTGGTTAAATGAATATTATTGTAGTTTATGACTCAACCTATATATTTGGCACTAGAGATACATAAGAAAAAAAGATATGCTCTGAGTGTAAGCTTTAAAGTGAAGTTTAAATGGAGTTAAGCTTACATAAGTTTACTACATGCAAAGTAACAAACAAATATTCTCTTTTAAACAATCATATCTAAAAGTTAAACAAAGTAGTCAAATATTTCAGCATCTCTTTAAATTTGGTCCTGTCATTTAAAACTTGATCTACATCTATTGGCTTTGATTAAATGAGGATTTTGTTATTCTATAAATGAGATATACTTGAATATTGGTAATAAGTGTGTGCACGGTGAATAACACGATTTTCTAAATTTATAAGGGTGCTAAAGATGTCCTTTAATTCTTGCCAATACAGTTGCACCTTGTAAACCTATTAAAGGAATCTAAATTTTACCTTAAGAATAAAGACTATGTAAATATATGTAAAAATTTCTATATAGCTGTGATGGTAATTATTGGTCACCTCATGGTATATTAAATACATTTGTGTTTTCTCAAATGTATAGGTATTTTAAGATGGAAGACTCAAAATCTTACACTAATGACTTCCAAACTGAAGTTGTTCATGATGATGTTATAGTTATCATAATTGTGTTATAATAGTTAGGTGTTCCTATATCTTATACAGTTCAGGCAATGTCATTATAATGATTAGTGATTAGGTCTTAATAACCTGTAAATTATATCTACAAAATAAATAAGCACATTCTACTTAAATAGCACTCTAATAATAGGCAACAAATTTAGGTAAAAGTTTCTTTATGTTATTTAATATTTTGTAATTGGCTAAGGGTGATTGATTAAACAATTCTTTTATATTAAAATGGGAATTGAAATGTATTTTTAGAGATAAGAAGATATAATGGAGGCCAGGGATTAAATTCAGTGGCACTGTGCCTGCCTTGCAAGTGCACAGTCCTGAGTTCGATCCCCAGTACCCCCCCCCACCAAAAAAAAGATCTAATGGTTCTAGAATGATAATACCAAAGTAGTTGTTATGGTAAGATGCTCTATTTGCTCTTAATTTTAAATTGTCTTAATAAAACTTTATAACTGTTCTCTGTTAATATTCTACAGGAATTTGGTCTAAGACAGCCCTGGTTGGAAAAAAGGGCAATTCTCTGGCTATACTTTATATTTCAGAGTACTTAATATACAGATGAGATTATAATAGTTAATCATAGTGCTCCCACTTCAATACTGGTGTAACTGACCTTTTGGGTGCTCAACAACTAAGACTTGGAGACCAAAGTTAGAAAGGTAACTAGGCTAAGAAGATAGCCAATATTTTGGTCCTGGCCTTCCAAGGTCAGTAAGGTTTTAGGATGTGAGGAGACAATTCTATAGGATCCTACAATTCCAGAGAGCCACCCAATCTCCCAAGCAGGGAGATTGATGGATCCCAGAAGATAAGAGTCAACCAGTGTGCATTATGCTAAAAGGAGAATCATTAAAGAGGAAAATGTTCCTATGCTTCCAAAGGAAGCCATGTGGTCTAGCAAAGACCATGACTCATTCAGGCAGATGACACAACTCATAGAGGAAAAACTAAAAGAGCTCAGAGGCCCTGCCCATGGCCCCCAAAGTGATCCTTGAGGAGCCTGAACTGACCTTGATATATACATAGAGTGAAATTAATTTTGATTAACACAGGTCTCACTTTGACTTGGTCTTAAACACCCAAAGGGAAAGCATAACCAAAATTATAAAGAGTAATAATATTATAGATAGATGAGCTAGGTAGAAATATTGTAAGCAGTGAGATAGGGCTAGGTCCTTGAGAGAGTCAGGACAAAGATGAAACACACCACAGCAGCAACCAGAGACACATCCGGCTTTTCTAGTTGCTGAGACAAAATACCTGACACTAAAGTTAAAGGGAGAAAAGTTTATTTCTCCTCACAGTTTGTAGAGATTTCAGTCCATAGCTGGCTGGCTCCAAGGCAAGGTGACATGGCAGAGGGGCATTGCAGAGGGGAAACAGTCCACGTCAAAACAGGTAGCATACAGCAAAGCAGCAAGCAGCATCAGCGAGCCTGCTTTCCTTTTCTCTCTTTATATTCCATCCTGTCTATAAGTCTATTTATTGGTGCCACTTACACCCAGGGTGGAATTTTCATTATCCACACACAGAACTATGATGAATTCATTTAGTTATCACACACTCTTAAACCCAGTATTACACACCCTGGATCCAGCTACCTCCGAAAAGCCCCACCTATAAGCACATGAGGCTAGGCAGCCAGGGCATCTAGATACAAGCCATAACAGTGTGCATCAAAAGACAATATGGACTAAAATGCAACTTACAGAATGTAAGAATGTAGAAATCATATAGCTGATAAAGGATTAATATGCAGAATATATAGTGAATTCCTAAAACTCAACAACAATCAAGAAATCTGATACAAAAATGGGCAAATGACTTGAATAGATAATTCTCCAAAGATAAATAGCCAATAAGCATATGAAAATATTGTCATTATTAATCATTAGAGGACTATAAATCAAAACTACAATGAGATATTACCTCACACTCATTAGGATGGCTACTACCAAAAAGCAGAAAATGACAAGTATTGGTGAGGGTGGGAAGAAATTAGTACACTCGAGCACTCTTGGTGGAACTATAAAATGGTACAGCCACTATGTAAATGGTGTATCAAAAAATTAGAATTAGAGGGGCCAGGGATTTAGCTCAGTGGTTCCGTTGCTTGCCTTGCAAGCACAAGGACCGGAGTTCGATCCCTGGTACCAAAAAAACCAACCAACCAAACAAACAAACAAACAAAAAAATTAGAATTAGAAATAGAATTCCTAATGGTGGTCTTTCAAAAAAATTAGACTTACCACATGATCCAACAATTCCATTTGTTGTTATATACCCAAATAATTGAAAATAGACTGGAGGAGATTTTCATATTTTGTCCACAATAGTATCATTCACAATTGCTAAACTATGCAGCATCCTAACTGTCCATTGGTAGATGAATGGATGAACAAAATATGGTATATACATACAATGGAATATTGTTCATCCTTAAAATGGCAGAAAATTCTGATATATACTACAACATAGATGAACTACAAGAACATATTGTTAAGGGAAATAAGTCACAAAAAAAGGAATACTATATAATTCTAATTATACAGTATGAGGTATTTAGTATAGTCAAAAATCATAGAAACAGACAATAAAATGGTTGCCAGGGACTGGGTAAAGGGAGAGATTGTTTAATGGCAGAAATGGAGAGATTGTTTAATGGCAGAAAGTTGTAATTTTACAAAATGAAATTTAGAGCCATGGAGCTACATGGTAGTGATTTTTGCACAACATCATGAATGTATTTAACATTACTGAACTGTGCTGTGTACTATACTTGAAAATGGTTAAGATAATACATTTTGTGTAAGATGTATTTTAGCACAATAAAACATACATAAAAAGTAACTGTTATAAAGGATGCAGAAGAAAATATGTATAGTCATCATAAAACACGTCCAAACATTGAAGGACAAATGAACCAGTAAATTATCAGGATTTATTCAACTACTGTCTGACTTCATAAAAGAAAAGGATTGGTCAGAAAAGTTTTCACTGAGGAAGATTTTACTCCTACCACTGAGCTAGTTCCAGCTCTGTCTTCACCCTTCATATTTAAACAGAAGCCCAGATACAAAAGCAATTCCACTGCAGTGCTGGCACAGAGTTCAGAAGGTTTTGTGAGGTTCTGGAGGTAAATCTGAAGGCATTTCAAGGGTAGTCTGCTACTACAGTCCCCATCCTTGTTAACTGAGGACTTGAATTTGAGTTTTACTGAACAAATGAAGCTAACACTTTGTCCACAAACCATAAATGCCCATTAAAGAAATAATAAATCATAGCATTATTGGTCGCAATTTAAAGACATTTTACAAAGTTTTAAATGACAAATTATATATTCTAGGATATATAGAAACAAAAGTATAAAAGAAAAAATATCACCTGATTCTGGCAAAAAGTGATTGGGCTTTGGAGTCAGGTAAGCTTTGATCCAAACCCTCCCTCTGATGTTAAGTAGCTGTGCAATCTAGGGGAAGTTACTGAGGCAGTTAGAGTCATTTTCTTCATCTGAAAAGTAGGTTGTTTCCATTCCATTGGAATGGAAGGATAAAAGTTAGTATGTTTCCAATTTGGAAACAACTTGAATGGAAAGATAAAAGTTGGTATTTCCAAAAACTGGAAGATGTATTCAGCAATATAAAGGAATGAAATACTGGTGGGGTTATAAAATGGATAAAACTCAAAAAAACATTATGCTAAGTAAAAGAAACCAGGTACGAAAGATCATGGGACCATAAGTTGTATGATTCCATTCATATGAAATATCAAGAAAAGGAAAAATTATATAGCCAGAAATTAAATCATTAGTTGCCTAGGGCTAGGAGTAGAAATAGGGGTTAACTGTAAATGGACCTGCAGAAATAAAAATGTTCTAAAACTGGACTGTGATGACAACTGCATCATGTAGTAAAGGTTACTAGAAATCAGTGAATTGTACACTTGAAACATTAATTCTATTATATATAAAGTCATATTTTTTAAAAAGCTGTAAAGACATTAGTCATCTACTTGTAGTAATCTGTGCTAAAATGGAGAGCATTTATGGTAAAGGTTAAAAATATATAATCCCATCTTATACTTAATGTTTAAATGAAGGTACTGGTAACTTGCTCAGCAGGGTCTAGTTTAATTTACAAACACACAAGCTGTTGCCTGAAAATAAACAGCTAAATATCAGCCACTGCAAATATTGAAGGGAAATAAAATGAAGCATGTTTTCTCTATGTGAGTATATTTCATATAGATCACATATCATCATCTATAAGTTCTATATCTTGCCTTTATTCCTTTCAGCAAAATTTCTGCATAATTATAAGTATTTCTTAAGCATTCCATGATGACATAGAAAATATTATACAGCTAATGTCTAAACATTTACTAATAGGTATTTAGGGTTTTTTTTTTCAATTTCACTTTATAAATAACTTTAATGAATACCTCTTTCTATAAGCCTTAAAATATTTATAGAGATAATAATCTGATCAGAAACATTTTTAAAAAAGAGAATTACAGCATCTGAGTGCATGGGCATTGTTAGTGCTGTTGCGGCATGCTGCAAAATCTCATTCCTCAAAGTCTTTGCCATTTACACTGTAAAAGACACCACTTGAAATGCCTGTTTCCTCACATAGTGACATTGACCATTATTAATTTTTAAATTTTATTTTATGTTTTGGTGGTGCTGGAGATTAAACCCAGGGCCTGATTCATGTGAGGCAAGGGCTCTACAACTGAGCTATATCCCCACTCCTATTAGTGTTTTAAAACTTGAGTAATGTAATAATATCACTTTTCAAATGATATTATTCCTTTAAGTTAATGTCTCAGGCATTACTAGTGAGTCTAAACATTTTTTGGTGTTTATTAGGTATGTATTATTTCTGTGAATTGTTGACTCACACCCTTCATGCCTACTTGTCCGTTTTTCATTTTATTAATAATGGAGAGAATTTTTTTTAATACTGACAGGATTAAGATCAATTTTTAAAGCAGATTCATAGAAAATTCAAGGATGGACATGGGGTGGAGATACAAGTTAAAAAACAAAAACAAAACACACATTCATAGCATGCATTAGACCTATGTGTACAGGTCTGTGTATGGATCTTATCACAATTTAGTCATCATGGTTCAACAGCCACTTCTTATCCATGGACTTATCTAAAGACTATCAAGGCTCCAAGAGCGCTCTGGACCTCAGAAAAACACAAAGTGAAACTGAAATTCAAGAATTGTGTACACATTGTCCTTATATTAATTTTCTTTCTAGGTATGGGATTTCAGTACCAAAGGATCAAACCACAGTTTGGATATATCTCCTTGATCAATAAGCAAACTCATAGGAACTGTATTATTCTTACTCTGGATCAATACAAGAGTGGAAGTGTCAGATATTCACTCTGCAATTTGTCATGTGAATGTATTCAATAGGCATAAACCCGGGTTGGGGTATTATCATTATCCATCTTGAAACATCTATACTTGCTGCCTTTGTGCCTATTGTAATCAAGAATTCCCTGGTCTAGACCTAAGTTTTCTGAAAACTGCATTTTGAAATCTTTTCTTAAACATGACTTGTTAACATGGAGATAAAATGTTCACTTTTTAGGATTGGTGTTAGTAGATAGTAAATATATAAGAGAATGTCTTTAAATATGCGATTATTAGATTATAAATATGGAAAACTGATCTTCAAAGATAGCACTAGAACGTGACTTTAGGAACGCTACTTGTCTGTCACTTTTCTCATCTCTGTGCCAAAAATATCTGAGACCCATAACTTAAGGAAAGAGAAGTTTATTTTGGCTCACAGTTTACAAAGATTTTAGTTCATAGTCGGCTGGCTCCAAGGCAGGGTGGCATGGCACGAGAACATGTCGAGGAAAGCTGAGGGGATTTGCTCACAACATGGCAACAGGGAAGCAGAGAGTAAAGGAAGGAGTGGGAGTGGGAGAGGTAAACTCTTCCAGGCCAAGCCCCCAGTGACCCACCTCTTCTGATCAGATCCTAACAGCAAGTCATCTATATACTCATCAGGGGCTAATCCACTGATGATTATTTTGCCCACATGATCCAATCACCTCCAAAAGCCCCACCTATGAGCACAGGAGACATTAGGGGAATGTCTAGATATAAAGCATAACATTACTTTACTTTTGAGTCTCTTCCTTCATATTAAAATAGAAAAAATTAAATCTTTATCCTAGATCTATGTGACAGCTATAAGAAATTGTAAGTCACCAATCCAACTGAAAAGGAAATTAAATGGATAAGGAAATTAAATGGTAGTTTCAGTGGCTTAATTCCTTATAGAAAATTCCTTGTAGGAAAATATAGGAATAGTAAGCAAGTAATAATATTACTTTCCACTTGTTGCTCAAATCATGGTACTAGGTCATTTGTGTGTGTGTGTGTGTGTGTGTGTGCATGTGTGTGCACATGCTTGCATTGGGAATTGAATCCAGGACATCATGCGTGCCAAACACATGCTTTACAACTGAGCTACACTCCCAGCCTTGTGCTAGGTCTTTTTAACATTCTTATTAAATCTTCACAACACTGGCTGCTACTCCCATTTCAATGATGAGGAAACTGAGACTTGAAGAAATTGTCCTGTTCTTATCTCAGTGTTCCAGATGCTTCCCTGTGACTCAATTCTGTGCTTCTTTCATACAATATGCCTAATATGTTAGACATGTGTAATTTGATGACTAACAAGCATCTCAAACAAGATGACAGAAAGTTTCTGACATTATCCCCAATACCTACCTGATCTTTCCACAGTCTTCCCTGTTAGTAAATGTTATGTCTTATATCTAAATGCCCCCCCCCAAAAAATACCTCATGCTATCTTAAGTGGGGCTTTTTGGAGGTGGTTAGATCTAGGCTGTATGCTGCTGGGATCAAGAATGTGATCCTCGGATTGATTCATGCTGTGATGCTAGGATTAAGGCTGCCCCACCCTGGGTGTGAGTTCTATGCACCCAGGATATAAAGGACAGTGTTGCTGCTTGTCATTTGTAGCTTGCTGCCTTGCTTCCTTCTCCCTGGTGTGAACTGTTTTTCTCCTCTGTGATGCCCCCCTGCCATGCCACCCTGCTTTGGAGCCAGCCAATTATGGACTCAAACCTTTACAAACTATGAGCCAAGTAAACCTTTTCTCCTTTAACTTTGGTTGTTGGGTATTTTATGTCAGCAATGAGAAAAGTAACTAAGACAGTAAATGTCAACTTCCTCATGCTTGGTGCTTAAAACCAAAAGCCTTGGAGCCATTTTCTTCTCCATCAAACCCTTCTCATCTTTAACAGATCTTGTCAACTCTATCTTACATCCAGAGTCCGGGCAACTTCTTACATTTTTAAGCTACTGCTCTGGCCAAAGCTACCAATAACTCTCACCTATGTTATTAAGTATCCTCCTACATGATTCAATCTATCCTTATGCTTCTTTAGCCTGTTTGTACAAACTGGCCAAAATGATTCTGCTAAAATGAAGATCTGATCATATCATCTCTGCTCAAAACCTTCCAGTGGATTCCTGTGTGACCCAGAGTAAAAGCCAATGATTTACAGTGGCTTCAAGGCCCCACACAATCATCCTGGCAGTCAGTACTATTTGCCACACTTTCTGCTTCTTCCCATATTGCTCATTGCACTCCAGTCACACTGGCGTCCTCACTGTCCCCTCTGATAGGGCTGTGCCATCCCCAGATTCCACTGTGGTTCACTTCCTCTTGCCTTCTCCATAAGCCATCCTTTACCACTCTATCTGAAATCTCAACCCCTTAATCAATTCATCCCCATTGCTGCTTCATTTGTTTCTTTCATAGCTATCAACAATATACTATATGTTGTACTTTCTCTGGTTTGTTTACCCTTGCAAGAATGTAATCTCTACAGGGCCAGTATCTGGTCTATTTTGCTCTATGTTGTATTTCCAGCCTAACAAGTGGAAGACACACCATAAATATTTGTTGAGTAAGTTGAGTTTTCAACTGATGTCTGCTTTGCTCCACTATGATGTGCACTCACCTCACATCTTACAAGAGAGTGTCTTTTGTAGATACACATTTTTCTTCATATTACCACTTGTGCCTTTTACCAGGAATAGAACTTGCTTAAAGTTTTCCACATTCCATTCTAGGATTTTTGTCTAGATCTTACTGACCAGTTTAGGTCACATGACAATCTTTAGTCCAACCTCAGGCAAAAGTGAATGGAACTACCACAACAATCATGGGTTAATCATGACTTATTCCCTGAAACTGGGCAAATTGCTTCTGGAAATCAGGAAAAAAGGGATGGATTTTTATGCAGAAAAATAAGTTCTACCAAATCCATTGAGTCACAATTTCATATGTGTGATTATATCTGAGCTTCAACATTCTTTTATGAGGAAAGACAGGCAGGAATTCTGATTATTTTACAGAGGAGTAAACAAAGGCACAGAGAGATTCCTCAAAATGCCAAAGTCATGAAGTAGGTAAGAGGAGGCCCAGTGTGGTCTAGCCAAGTGCTGGGTTCTGGAGAGCATGATGGCTTAGGGAAGAATAGAGCAGGAGTCAGAGACCCAGAAATTCATTTTCAATTTGCACAGAAAAATTATTAGTATACCAAAGAGGTGTACTAATCTCTTGGGGCCTGCTTCCTTGTCTAGAAAATGAAAATAAAGACCCTTCCTTGCACAGTGCATGAGCACTGTACTTATGCTGATTAATCATTAAGACTGTTCCTATCTATTTAACTCCAGTTCAAGCAGAAAAGCAGAGGTAGGTGGATTTTGAACTCACAGAACCAGAAGAGAAAAACTAGACTTATTTTCTAGTGTCTTTTAAAAAAAACTCCCTTTTATTCTGAATGTAAATACATACAGATGATCTCTTTAAGCCTTAGTCTGGGGCTGGGAGTGTAGCTCAGTGGTAGAGCACTTGTTTAGTATGCATAAAACCCTGGGTTCAATTCCTAGTACTGCCAAAAACAAAAACAAAAAAACCCTTAGTCTGTTCCTGTGCCTGTTCCTGCTCCTGTTCCTTTCCGAGACTGCATCTCTAAATCCCCCTAGATCCATGTTTGACATTTGAGGAACATGAATGTGTCTCAGCAAGTCTGTCTGTTCCTCATCTAGAGATCAAGCACCTAGTGACTCCACAGTTGTAGGATTTCATTAGAGAGTCCCTTTGATAAGCCTCCTGCAGCATAAGAGATCTGATATCCTGAGGTCTCACTGGACAGGGTCTCAGTGAACTGAGTCACCAGCTGCACCATTCTAAATTTTGCTTTTGGGTCTCTCACTCCTGTGCACTTCCCTCAATGTGTCACCTGCCTAAGAGGTTCAAGTTTTGCTGTTGAAAGAATGATTTTATGGGAGGAATGGAAGGGAAAAAGGTTAGTTTATAACTTAGGGAATATTGCATTTTAAGTTCTATGCCTGTACGATGCATTTTGCAAACTTCTAACTTCATAGATCGGAATCCTCTCCTTTTCTGTATGTTGAAAATTTAATAATCCCTTATTTTGGATTCTTCAAGTCAAAAGATGGGAAGTTCCTCATATTCTCTGATATGATTTTACAACTAGTAATAGATTAGGTAACTTGCACAGGTCCTTAAACTGGAAAAGAACAAAATTAAAAGTAGATCATAGGGCCACCAGCCTGCTTCTGAATTGTCATTCCAGACACTATAGTTTTCATGTTTTTAAAATAGACATTATGGGCCAGTTAGCTCAGCTGGTTAGAGCATGGTGCTGGTAAAATAGACTTTTATTTGTACTTTAAGTTACCCACTGTTAGGACCTCAAGTTTCAACCTTTCTAAAAAATCTAGGGCCAGGGATTTAGCTCAGTGACCCTGCCACCTGCCTTGCAAGTGCAAGGACCCGAGTTTGATGCCCGGTACCAAAAATAAATAAATAAATAAATAAATAAATAAATAAATAAATAAAAAATCTAGGTAGGAAATTTTACTTGAAGACAGCTGCTCACAAATGTCAATACTCAAACTAAGGGCTAGTGAACTTTTTCTATAAAGGACCAAGTAATCTCTGGGTCAAGTAATCTCTGTTGCAACCATCACACTCTTGCCATTGTAGTGAGAAAACAGCTGTAATGATATGCAAACAAATAAAGATGACTATGTTTCAATAAATCTTTATTTAGAAAATAGGCTGGAGGCTAGTTTAGTACCACAAAACTGTTGGCCAAAGTCTGGCTTAGGCTGTGGTGCTGTTAGGATCACGCACGCTTTCACATAGTATGTTTAAAGACATTAGTAAAAATATCTCTAATTTTTTAGTTGAATGGTAAAAGACACTTCTTTCATAATATATTTGACCCAGTACTTCATAGAGGTCCCTATGCACTTGCCTCACCAATATATTGCCCAAACTTGATTGAAATGTCATGGACTCACAGAATGTTAGTACACAGGGAAATTTTAGATAGTCTAGTCTAAGTATGTCATTGTACAGGTGGGGAAGCAGTGGAAGCTTTTTACTGTCCCATCTGTAGGGGGTACAAGGTGCAATTTGGAATATACTGGGGGTTTGTTGTTGTTTTTGGTACTAGGGATTGAACTCAGGTCCTTGCACTTGCAAGTCAGGTGGCAGGACCACTGAGCTAAATCCCCTGCCAATTTGGAAGACCTAGAAGTGAAGAATATTGACTTTAATCTACAGTTAGAATCTTGATATTTCTTTGACAAAGAATAAACTATAGCATATAAATGGCATATTCTGACAACTTCCTATTCCACCTTAGTTATATTATACTGTAATGAGTTTGTTTTTCCTGCAAGATAAGACAAAGACTTTTATAAATACTAGGCAGGGATATATAAAAATTGTTTATTTTCCTAGATGTGAGCAAATGTATTTTCAGAATGTTGCTCTTCTGTGTGTTTTGGTTATTGGCTAAGGCCACTAAGCCTTCCTATTTTGATACACTCCCACAGGTCACAACAGAATATAGATGACCCACTCAGATCAAGCTCCTTCCGACGGGTGGGGAGAGTGCTAGGGAATTACTAGGGTGGGGCATTTGTCCAAGGGGAGAAGCAACAAATCTGTTACTGCTCCTAGGCCCAAAAGCATGAGTAGATGCAAACTCTGGGCCCTGAGGACATAGGAAAGGGGGCTTCCTTGGAGGCAGCAGTGACAGTCACGGGAGGCAGCCAGCCCATGCGCAACTGATGTCAACTTGGGACCTCTGCTCCAGTCCAGGGCTGGGAAATCTCTTTCCCAAAATCCCTTTCCCAGCACAGTTCCAGCAGACAGTCTGCCAGAGAGAGAAATTGGTGTAGGCTACAAAAGGTGGATTTGAAAAAAAGACCTTTACATTTGGAAGGTCATGTTGGTCAGATAAGCAACAGACAGCTGGAATATCCCTGGCTGCACCCCACCCCTCACTCTCTCTTCCTCTCTCTTTGCCTACTCCCTTTTCTCCCTACCCATACAGCTCATTTTTCTAAGGCCTGACGGTGGTCAGCTCAACCTAGAGCTCACTTTGAGGCACACGGAGGAAGCTTCCTCAGACTTCTTTCCATCCTCCCCTTTGAGGATCCCAAGCAACAACCAAGCAAGCATAGTTTGGTTTCTTGGACTTTTCTGCAAGCTCTGTCTTTCTTGGGAATCCTGGTGCTATTTCACTGGCTAAAGTGACCATGATTACTTCTCCGACCCTCTGACTCCCTGTTCCATACCTTCCCAAACCAGGGCCTCCTGTGTCTGGTGTAAACTCTCATTTCTATATTAAATCTTTTCTTACTGGCTTTTTTTGTTTTGTTTTGTAGTGATGCTCTTACCTGACTGACTTCCAGATGTACAGTCCTAGGCTGCCCTGTAAGGAGGGAACCAGGTGAACAGATGCTGGGGCTGTATTCCCCTCCTTCCAGTCCCCTGACAGAACTCCTCTCTAGCTGAACATAATCAGAGCCAAGGGCAAGATACCATCTGGTGTGGACCTCTGGGTCAGCCTCCAGGCACAGAATTGGGCACAGGGGAAGGAGAAGGTGTGCAGGGGGAAGGGGACATCTCTGGCACAGGCCACTGAATAGTTATTGCTAGACCAACCTTCCAAGAAAACTGGAGAAATTACAACCTTAGTTCTACATAAGTAAAAAAGAGTAAGATGAATGACCTCCAAATAAAAATGTATTCCTCCAAATAAAAATGTGAATTCTTCAAGAATACCTATGAAAAGATAAAAATAAATTATCTATGAAAAGTAGCACATTTACTGAATGAGTCCCTTCATTTTAAGGGAAATGAATTACTCTTAAGCACATTTTATATTTATAAAAGACTACATAGAATAATGATCTCTATAGACCATCTGTGCTTTGCTTTTATGGAAGGGGGGGGGCCTGATCCCAAGTGGTTTTTTTGTTGTTGTTGTTTATTTTTTTGAGACAGGGTCTCACTATGTAGTTCAGGCTGGCCCCGAACTTGTGGTGATCCTCCTGCCTCAGCCTCCTGAATGCTGGGATTGATCCTGAATTTTTATAAAGAAAACTAACTTAAAAGAAAAACTTTAGCTGTTTATTCCAAGATCAGTTAAAGTAAAAATTTGTTCTATAGAGAATTCTATCAGAATTTGATAATTCTTCACCTCTTTCTATCAAGAACACTATTAGGATCCCACAAGATTTCCTAAAGCAGGGCCATTCAATGGTAAAATGATATAAGCCTCAACTTAAGATATGTACATAATTTAAAATTTTTTAGAAACCATAGTATTAGAAAAAGTAGGTGAATTAATTTTAATAACATATTTATTTAATTCAATGCATAAAATATTTCAACAATATTTAAAAATAAATATTTTAAAATCATTAATGAACTATTTTATGTTCTTTTTTCACACTAAATCTTCAAAATCTGAGGTATATTTTACATTTACTTACACATCTCAAGTCAGCCGTACCACTTTTCAAGTGCTCAATAGCCACATGTTGCTGATGGCTACTACGTTAGATGGCATAACTCTGGAGTGTGCCCTAGAGTTCATTAAGTTTCTCATTGACTGCAGCATAAGATGGAAGAGCATCAGTTACTGTCTGCCTGTGTCTTGCACTAGGGTTTCTAGTTATCCTTTCTTTTGGAGTAAGTGGGGGAATTGCCTTCCCCCAAAATGAGCAAAGACGAATAACTTGTCTTGGCTAATGTGAAGGGAAGTGGTCCATCATCTGCAGTTAGCATCAGTTAAGAGCTGTGTCTTCTTATTTGTGTTCTCTCCTTCCCTGCCACAAGGAGTCTGGTATTTATATGGAGGTCCCCCTTCCTGAAATGCTAAACTAACACCTAGAAGACACCTGCTCTAGATGACTGGGACAGTAACTTTTGTTCCATTCCCTACATCTCTCAGCCCTTGAGGATTCTGATACCAGCTCCTGCCACTGGCTCCTTCAACATGAAGGTGAAAACCTGTCTTAGATGCTACTAGCCCTAATGTTATGCTTTTCTGTGCCTTGCCGTCATCTTTGAAAACTCTTTACTAAACCCTCCTCACTTACCCTGTATGATTGTGCCATCTGTTTCTTATCAGAATTTTGACTGATATATTTGGTAAATGTGGAATGAGCCTAAGGACAGAATACAAGTACGTTCAAGAAATAATTCATTGAAAAGCAGTGGTCTTGTCAGGCATGGTGACACGTGCCTGTCAATCCAAGCACTCTGGAGGGTTAGGTCAAAGGATAGCAACTTCAAGCCAACCCTGAGCAACTTTGCTAGATGTTGTCTCAAAATAAAATTTTAAAAGGGCTGGGGATGTAACTCAGTGCAAAGTTCTGGATTTGATTTTCAGTACCAGCAATGTTAAAATAAAAGTCCAACCAATCACAGCAGCCAAGCTTCAGCAAATCACAGACAGCCAATAGATTTTACTATGTCCATATAGGTCAGACATCTCATAACACCATGTACAAATAAGGTAAATGCTTAACTATATCTAATGAAGCTATTTTTGTAAGTCTCTTCCTTTTCTTATTTACAAATTCTTCTGCCTCTCCACATTGCTGGGTAGAACTCATCGAACCTCTCCAGATTCTAAATGCTTAGGGCCAGGGATTTAGCTCAGTGGTTCTGTTGCCTGCCTCAGATTCTAAATGCTGCCCAACTCATGAATCATTCTTTACTCAAGTAAACTGTTAGTTTTAATTTATCTAAAGGTTTTCTTTTAACAAGCTTAAACTTTCCCTTTGCCTAGCTTCTTCCTTTGTCCTCTTCTGCTCCCCTAAATCCTCCAGGTGTTATTGAAGAAGACATCCTCAATAAATCATTTGTATAAGACTCTTCTCATTCAATGCTTCTAAGGAACTCAGCCTAAGACACCTAGTCTGAGGGACATTTCATATTCAAGGCCAAACCGTCTGACTCCAGATCCTGCAAATGAAATAAGCAGAATATATTTCTTTTCTTTTAAAGAAAACAGCTTGAACATCATTAAGAGAGCAAACACTTTCTCCTACATTGCCATTTGCCTTTTTAATATTTGCCATAGAGAACTATTAAATGTATGTACACAAATCTACTGAATTTTTTTCATTGTGATTTCTTTTGTTGATCTCTTGCCTATTCAACTCAGGTTTTAAACTATAAATATTACAGTTATTTTCTGGAAATATATACATTT
>NW_004624759.1:5070890-5186809 GCF_000247695.1 Heterocephalus glaber
GGGATTCCATCATGTTCCTGAGTTCCTCTCTAGATTTATTAATCATCTCTTGCACTAGGGGCACAATTTCTCCTGTTATCTGAGAAATTATTTCTCATTTCATTTTTTCCAGATCCCCTTTTGTTGTCAGTTCAGTGGGTCCAGGTAATTGAGTATCAGAGTATTCCATCTCATTTCCCTTTGGGGTTGCTGTAGGTGATCTGGGAGTCTGGTTTTGAGACTTGTTTATGTGTTTTCTCACTTCCACTTGCGGGGGGGCGGGGTGCTATTGGCGCCTGCACGGATTACCTCCTCTGATCTGGGAGAGGTGGGACAGGGCTCAGGAGCAGCGGTAGGGATGGTGTCCCAAAAGCCCTTTCCTGTGGGCTGGGAGCAGCAGGAGGGATGGAGGCCAGGAAGCCCCTTCCTCGGGTCCAGGAGCAGCGGGACAGAAGGTGGTCCAAAAGTCCTTTCCTCTGGGCTGGGAGCAGCGGGAGGGATGGTGGCTGGGAAGCCCCTTCCTCTGGTCCAGGAGCAGTGGGACAGCTGCTCAGAAGCCCCTACCTCTGGGCCGGGAGCAGAAGGACTCAGTACTGTGGTCTGATGATCCGGTGTCCTCTGCGTCTTTGTAGTGTGGAACCAGGTGGCTGTACAGAGGAGTGGTGGGGGGATCCAGTGGATTGTTGCCGGGGTGCGGGCTGATTCAGCATGTTCCACGCGACTATATATTTTTTTCTTTATATGTAATACATATGTATCTTTTTTATATATATTTCCTTTTTTTTCAGTACTGAGGATTCAACCAGGCCTTTTCCCTGAGCTTCATCTGCAGGTCTTTTATTTTTAGATTTTATTTTGAGTTAGGCTCTCTCTAAGTTGCTAAGTTTCCCAGGCTAGGGTCAAATTTGTGATTTTTCTGCCTCAGCCTCCCAGAGTGCTGGATTACAAATGAACCACCACACCTGATGAAGTTTTAAAAGTTTTGTTTAATATTTAATGTTTTTAATATTTTCTGAGTAAAGGGTCCTCAAAGATAAAAATATGGTGATTTGTGAAATCATAATGTAGCTCTGCTTATGTAAATCCTGATAGATTATAAAATATTCTTTTGGAAAGGCAATATAAGACCCTTTAGAGGTGAGGAAGGCATTAAAGGACTTTTTATAGTGGAGAGAAATTGAGAGAAATGGCATATGAGATGCTTTTCAGAAATACTGACTTAGTTGGGATATTTCTAACAACACAAAATAAATGAGATGATCCTGAAAACATGGGATTCTGGATTCTAGAAAACCTGGAAAATGATAGAGATGTAAGAAATAGGCTACCGAAAGAGTAGAAAAGAAAGGAAGAAGACAAGAATGACCCAAAAAATAAGAATAGAAAGAAAGTTTACAAATAAATAATTTCTACGTGTAATGATCCTCTTGATTGCAAATTCTACAGGGATATTTTATTTAGCTAGGGGATATGATTGCTATTCTAGGATCCCAACATTTTTCCACTTTTGGAACAAACTCTCAGACTTGTGCTTACACAAATCAGTCTGCCATCAGCATCTGTGTTAGATTTTTTATATCATAAGTTACTGTGTCCGGTGTTCTTATAATGGCAGGGTCTACATATGGTAAAATTAAAGGTGAAAAAAAAAAGGAAGAAACTTCACCAGATAAGGGATTCCTAACTCTGCTTTTCTTACTCTCTGGAGTGTCTGGTTATTCAAAATAAAGCAAAAGAAAAATGTTTTAAGACTTTGTTTACTTTAATAGTAAAATATGTGCAGCATCCTGCAGAAACCACAGGGCTTTTGTAGAAGACCTGTAGATTTGTAGAATCAAATCAAGACAGTTGTGTCTTAGGGATGCAAGAACCTGTGTGGTACAAAGCAGATTCTTTTGCAGTCTCCTGCATCAGGTTGCTCCCCACTGAAACTGACCTGCAAATCTGAGTTTCCCTCTGTCCACCAGTAGCATTAGAGAAAGGCTGAACATAGTATCTGTGTTCCTTGCCCTGCCATTCAGTGTGAAAAGTAGTGTGTACAGCAGGTGAAGAATTAGACTGCACCAACTAGAGCAGTCGATTCTTAGGAAAAACACCTTGAAGCCCTAGTCTCCTGCCTTGTGCACACAGTCTACTGTAAGCTCTCTGCTGCCTTGATCCATCCAAAAAATGATACCAGACACGAGATATTCTGTCCTAATTTCATTCTTTAAAAATTGATGATGCTTCTGGAAATAGGAGTAATGATTTCACTAAATTACACAAAAATGATTATAATAACAAAAATATCAATGACCCCTCCAAATCAATTATTCATTTTTGGGGTTTTTAAAAAACTTTTTTAGCTCCTTTACTACGCAAATCCTTTTTGTGTGTTTTTCTAAGAAATTGAGTTGATCCTACCTCCCAGAAGCATTAAGAATGTAATGGTGTGTATCTCCTTGGCCTTCGTGTTAAGCAGTAATGCTCTTGACAATGACTCCCTCTGTTTGGGAGTCAAGGCTGGCAAAGACACTCAACAGTGATTTGGGATTTTGTTAGCTAAGCTCCTTGTTTCTCATCTTCAAGCTGTTTTCATACCTCTGTTCCTAGGTTCCTTTGTTTTCCACATGTGACTGCTCACTGAGCCTGATTATCTGTCCATATTACTTTCACAGCTTTCCAATTAGAAACCAAGCTTCAGTCTGCTTTAGCTTTAATTTTTATTGTTAAAAATAATATATGGGAAAGTGCAAAAAATAGATGGATAGCATAATAAATAGTTATAACATGAAAACTCATGAAGTTGCCCCTGTTTAAGAAATAGAACCTTGCCACTCTGAGAAGCCTGCTGTATGTCCCTTACCCCTCCTAACTTTTTCCTCTTCCTAGACAGACAGACTTGATTATGGTAAAGGTAAAGAAGTTCTTTGTTTTCTTCCTAATGTCATTACCCACGAATATTTCACCTAACATCATTCTTAAACTTTGTAAATGAAACTATATGGTTGAATTTAGCAGATTCTTTACACATTTAATGGCTTATACCATACTGTAATTTCTTGCACATTCATACCTATTTGTGGTTGCTTTAGAGGGACCTGTGCTATACCAACTATTGCTTCAACACTAATAGATTAATTTCCTCTCGGTACTTCATTATTAAAAACTACTTCTCAGCCGAGGATTTAGCTCATTGGCACCACACCTGCCTCGCAAATGCAAGGCCCTGAGTTTAATCCCTGGTACCAAAAAAAAACTTTACTTATGTTACACAGGAAGTGAGATGTGACTTCATTCAGGGTGACATTTAGATATTTAACAAGTTAGCAGGGGCAAAATAGACAATGTGGGAAGGCCCTAGAATGATTGACATGGTGTTTACTGCCTGCCCTGTTTTGGCCCTTACTATTCTCTGTGCTGCTATCCACCTATCCCTGAAAAGTCCAGATCAGTATCCAAATTCCAGCTCAATCCTAAATTGAGCAGAATAAGTTGGAAATGCAGCAAACTCTTACTTTTCTTATCTGTAAAAGGAGGAAATTGGATTAAAATATTTCGGAGGATTCATCCAGATCTAAAGTTCTATAACTGGAAGATTCTCCCTTTGTGTTTGTTATGATGACACTGGTCACTGTACTTTATATTACAGTTGTGTGCAACGGGGCACCCAACAAATCTACATGTTCAGAGGCCAGCATCAGGGTTTGGGTCATCTTTGAATCCTCAGAAGGCATACATGAGAGAAAGTGTTATGTAAGTGTTCAAGAAGTGAAATTCCAATTATTATTCTGACCTTTTTTCCCCCTAAATGTCTCTACCTGTCATTTGGGTTTTAATATTAGACTTCTCTTAATTTTTTTTGGATTCATGAGATTTAAATTTTAAATGCATAATCTTATTTCTATAAGCAGGGCAATATATTCTCCAAGAATCCTGTACTCTAGCCACAAGACCAGAGAGGCTGGATTTCAGGAGATGTTCTTTGTTTATGGAATAAGTGGTTGACACTCTACTGCAGAATCATGACTTCATCATCTACAAAGAACATGGAATACTGCTACCATTCTACACAATCTAAGACAAGAGAGCCTACTTTGGTTTTGGGATGGCAGAGCTTAGCAGTGTGCTTCTCTAGCCTCATATCAGTCTGGGCAGTGGAAGTATCATTACACTAACAGTGTAATGTTCTGTGCTTTCCTTGGTGTCAGAGGCTGCAGGGGCTCTCACTTTTCAGGCTTATCACAACTCCTACTCATTCCCTGAAACAATGTCCCAGCACCTTTTGGGTATCTGATGGGTGCCTGAAAAGTTAATCAGTCTGCAAAGGCAGCTGGATGCCTGACCTGGCCAAGTACGACACTATTTAAGTAAATTAGAAACAGCTGGCCATGGTGGTACACACCTGTTATCCCAGTACTTGGGAGGCAGAGGCAGGATCACCATGAGTTCAAGGCCAGCCTGGGCTACAAAGTGAGTTCAGGGCCAGCCTGAACACGAAGAGAGATCTTGTCTCAAACACAAAAACAAAAACTGACCCCAGCAGTACTGTCTCTAATGACTCCAAGCTGGGCTCTCCAGTATTCTGCTATTTTGAAAATCAGTCATTTTTCCATGCCTGCATTTTATTGTGTCATAACACATATGTGGCAAGAATTTTTCCATAAGCTTTAAAAATAGAAAGAATATAATGTTTTCTCCTTTGAAATTGTTGTTGTTATAACTTCAATCTATGGGATTTTTCTCTAGCCTCTCTTATGTCTCACACTTCTGTTTTTTATGATAAAATGCTGGGAGTGTAGGTAGTCTTCAAGATGTTTAATTAAAGTGAATGGAATTAGAAAGTTAGCCATACCTGTTTTTTCTAGGACTGTATTATTAGGCTGAGCTTGATCTGCTTTTAAAGTCACCTTTACTCTAAAACATGCAGGATGTCAGGAACTAGGACCTAACATGGAAGCTTCCATCATTTGACAAAACAAACCAATCATAGGCTTTAGGAAGAAACCAGAACTTAGAGGAGATGGGAATCAGGAATAGAGAGGACCTTTTCTTATTCTCAAAAGAAGTAGGTTACCAATGTTTGGTGCCGAGAAGCTGACTGCAACCTGAAACCTATTCCTGGCTGAAATTTGATCTTAAAAGTCACAAAAATAATTACCTGTTTATTGATAGGAATTTTAAAGCTATGAAAAATCCTTTAAAAATTTAATTAAAAATAATAACTAGAGACAACCATTGTGTCTATGTTCTCTGTTCAGATTACTGATTCCTTTCCAGGGTTTTGCACAAAAAATTGTGGAATGCAAATGGAGACTAACTGAACAGATCTAAGGAAAATGGACACTGGGTGAAAAGACTTCAGGTCCAACAAGTATGTGATAATGACTCTCTTAGTCCACAGTCTTTTGGGGGCAAGCCCTGGTGATGACCTGACAGTGGAGCAATCTCACAGGCAGAGCACTCTTACAGGCTTTGTGTGCTCTGTTTGTACACTTTGCAAATCCAGGGCTCTGAATTTTGGTATCTTAAGGCAAATAAATGATTCCACCAGGAAAATAGTAGAAATTCCACTTCTGCTTTGTCTTTACCACTCCAGACTAGACAATCCTTCAGCAGTAAGTCTTACCAGAGTGGGAGTTTCTAAGATGCCAAAATAAAGCAGTGCCTATTCTTCATTAAGTGGACACTTACTGCCCACTAAGAAAATACCTCGAGCCAGTGGCCAGATCCACAAGGCTCTTTGAAGTCAGATGCATGCAAAGGTGAGTTGTGATCTGTAGCAGCTGATACAGCAAAAAGGTGTGATTCAACATGGGGAGGGAAGAATGACAGTGTTTCTGTATCTGCAGGAACAAACCAAGATTGGGAGACTTTATTGCAATGCAGCTCCAAGGTCTTTTGGGACTGTGAGAAAGAGCAGAGCATATTGAAATCTGTGCAGTTACCAAATGAACCCACTAGAATCCCTCCCTCCAGGATCTTTGCTCTGACATAGGGCCTCTAGACATTCTTCTACTAGTTTTCCACATAGAATTCTAACGTCATTGACTGAGGCAGGGAGGTCTACATACATCAAGGGTGTAGGGAGAGGGTAGGCAATGGCTTACACATTTCTTGTCCCTTCAAGAAGTGAACACACAGGGCTGGCAATTTAGCTCAGGGTTTTACCGCCTGCTGCGCAAGCACAAGAACCAAAGTTCGATCCCAGGTACCAATAAAAAAAAAAAAAAGAAGTGAACATACTGCAAATGGCAACCTTAGGGGCCCAGGCTAAAAACACTTAACTTTTCTCCAGATATTTTCCTCCCCTGACTCAAGACAGGGCTCCTTAATAATCAGGAGTGCTGAGGGTATAAGCAAATTGCCCAGATACTGCTACATGGCCTCCTTCATCTTAACTTGCACCTCAGCCTGGGGAGATTTCTGTGGCTATTTGACCAAAGAAGATTTTTAAAAACTTAGGTAACTCTGTATTGTTTCCCAACATCACACAAAAGTGGGTGAGTACGTCTCACTTCAGCCCTATGTCAGAGTGCTTGTGAAGAATAGTATTTAAAGAGCATATTTCCCCCTAGTAGGCAGAACTTGGAGCAATGCCTCTAGTTGCCCATTTCATTGGGAAGGCAAGATAGCTAGGGGTCTATACTCATTATGGGAAATAACCAAAGGTTTAGGTAGATGGTCAGAGACTGAAAAGGAACATGACTGGAAAATTGCTGACAAAGAGGTCTGGGAAACTAATATGTGGCTAGACAGCGTTCATACAGAGCAGGAAGATGTTTCAGTCCTATATTAATGCTCCACAAAAAGCAAGATCAGAAGAAAAGGATCTTAGACATCAGATATACAAGTCAACCTATTTGGTGGATGTCAGTCAGCCTTTTCCCTTACCCTTCCTTTCCCTTGTCCAATGATTATGACAGAGATGAAGTTGATATATAGGCTCTCAACATGGACTTTGCCTCCCCAACATTAATCTAGTGAGGGCTGCACCTGAGTGCCCAGCCTCCCACCAGCAGAGATCAATGCTGAATATCCAGTATGGCACCATTCCCCAGGGACAGGCATGGGGATAGGGGGAACCAGCTAGCCACCTGGTGGCAGATTGATTACATTAGGTCATTTCCATTATAGAAGTGGCATCTCTTCATTCTCATTGAAAATAGATACCTGTCTTGGATAGGGCTGTTTCACTATCCATAATGCTTCTGTTAGAACCACCATCTGGTGACTTACGAAATGCCTTCCTCACCTTCACTGTATTTTACACAGCATTGCTCTAAGAAGCTAATTTTACAGCAAATAAGGCAATGAGCTCATGGTCTTGGAATTTATTGGTCTTATCTTGCGTACTATAGAGCAAATGGCCTGAAAAAATGATGAAATGGCCTTTGTGAACTCAGTCATGGCACCAATTCCATAGCAACATCATTCAAGGCAAGGTAACATCCTCTAGGATACACTATATAGTGTAAGCCACATTGTGCTTTCTTCCACAGGATTTTTTGGAATCAAGGCTGGAAATATGAGTAGCTCTTCTTACTATTTATTACCTTTGATGATGCCTTGACAAAAATTTGCTTTCTGACCCCATACTTTATGTTCTGATGATTTAGAGTTCTTAGTGCCTAAGGGAGGAATAATTCTACCCAGGGGACATAAAAAAGATTTCATAAAATTAGAAGTTGAGACTGCAACATGATCACTTTCTATTTTTCATGTAGTTAATAGGTAGAAAAGGAGGGGCTATTGCTTTGTTTGGGATGATTGATCCTGAGTATCAAGTGGAATTTAGACCACTCACTACTATAAAATGAGGGGAGAGGAGGAATATATATGCCATGTAGGTGATTTCCTATGGCATATTTAGGTATTCCATACTGTTATAGGTTGAGTTGTTTCTCTCTAAAGGATGTGTTGAAATTCTAACTCTTAATACTTGAAAATAGGGTCTTTGCTGATGTAATCAAGTTAAGATGAGATCATATTCAATTAGAGTGGCCCCTGACCCAGTATGACTGGTATTGTTTTAAGAGAAGAAACAGGGAGATACAAAGAAAAGATAGCCATGTGACAACTGAGGCAGATGTGAATTATGCTGCCACAAGCTAAGGAATACTGAGGATTTCCAGCAACCACTAGGAGTCAGGAGAGAGGTCTGGGATAGATTATTTACCCTTTTAAAAGGCTGTCCAATAAACCTGGTGACATTTTCATATGAGACTTCTGTCCTCCTAAATTGTGAGAATAAATTTCGATTGTTTTAAGTCACCTAGTTTGTAGTAATTTGTATGGTAGCCCAAGGAAGGTACAAAACCCAATTTATGCAGAGGTCCTAATAGCTCAGACTCCTCGAGAATCTGAAGGAGTTGAGTTACCCAAATAGGCAAGTACACAGGATAAGTTTAAATGCTGAGGGTCAAGAGAATATGTAATTGATAGTAGAAAAACAAAGATCACATAATTAGCTAAAGAGACAGGATTATTTATTTTGATATGGATCTATTCATATATCTATATATCTCTTTCTATCTATAAAATTTTTTTCTTCCCTTTTTCCATTCCTCCATTGTCTGACATAATAGTAAATAGCTCTATATCTCATAAGTTATAGGATGTCAAGAAGGAGTATGACTCAGGTGAAAAAGGAATGAACATCAAAGATGGATAAAGGGATTTTTCTTTAGCAGAAACTTGTAAGGCTTTTTTGCTGGGTATTATAAGAGTCACTGTGGCTTGTTGGGTAAAAGCATGATTTTGCCATTGTCTTTTTTTGCAACATAAGTCTGGATATGGAGACTTATTGTATATTGATGTATACTGATGACAAGTAGACAGAGATAGATTGTCATAGCTTTGTACTCTGTCAAATTTCCCACAGTGGAGCATGTCCTGTTTTCCAGAATTCCCAGCTCTCTCTGCTCCTGAGTTAGGACTGTCCACAAGAGAAATTTATGCAACATGTAGAAAGTAGGAATCATGCTTCAGCCAAGTTGTTTTACATTCTGAAAGTCAGAATAGGGCACCAGGCAGCATAAGCATTGTGTGGATAAGTTGCTCACCTTATCTTTGTAAGACACTCTTGAGCCACCATTCTTCCTACTACCACCTATTATCCTTCAGCCCCTCCAAATCTTGGGCCATGGGCATGTGTAATTTGTTGATGAAAGTTGCCAACTTCTACAAGCCACCGACAGTATCAAAGGTGAATATGGTATGAAATAGATGTACATTCGATTTTATCCTCTGGTTCCAGCTCATCCTCAGAGGTTCAAGTTTATCTTTGTTTTTCTTCCCATCTGATGGTCTGGCTAACTTATAGTGGCTTCAGGTTCAACACCTGATGTAGAGACAACAACATTGTATAAACTACACCAGTTCTCTCAATTGTATAAGCTCTTAGCCCTATAATAAATCTCATATTTACTTACTTGTATCATGCTTAACCCATTTAGGAATGTTTGATACACATATTCAAATACACAATTTGAATACTCAATATCAAAATGAATTTGACTTCATAGCTTAGTTTCCCTTCAAAAACTAAGTTACTTCATGATTTATCTCCTACTATATAAAAATCTTGCCTCTAAAGTTCAAACCTTTTGTTTAAAGTTATAAATTCCATGCCTAAATTCTTAAAAAGGAAATGTGCTCATATAAACATCATGAAATTACAAGTCCATCTGGAATGTCTGATTACAATCAGTTTGGTTTCATCACTCTATATTGCCTTGAGGATTGCGTTTTGGTAGGAAAGAGGAGGCCATTCTCATGTGTTTTGGCAAAGAGATTAATGAAAAGACAATTTACCCTGGTGGGGGTAGTGGTACAGAAATCAACAAGGAATGGAGAATCACAAGAACTACCCACAGGGGAAGACATTACCGATCCCAAGCATAAAAGGACAGCAGACAGAATGTCACTGTAGTCCACTGAGAACTAAATCCATGTAAGAGGCCATCAAAACAAGCTGTTAATGCAGAGACATGCAGTCACTACCACACAATGCCACAGCAGGGATAAGAGGGATAAAATGCCTCACCTCCTCGTCGCCTCCATATCCTTGTCTTCAGCTGATGTTCTTTATGCCTGCGGAGCCTCCATGTTGCAGTTAGTATGGAAGGTCAGGTACTGGAAATGGAGGAAGGATGATCTCAGAATAACAGCTATATTAAGAGGGAAAAAAAGACATTTAGGGCCCATCATGGACAATTGACCTATAATAATTCCTACTGTGATGTGGCAGTCAGAAGGAGAAAATAGGAGGATAAATGATATTTTAGCCAGCATATAGCTGGAGCATTTAATTAGCAGGATCAATAACTAGTGTCTGTTGAGAGTATCCTCCAGCAAGTTATTGAAAGTCCCATATTGACAAAATGTTTCAACCCTCGTTCCTTTAAAGAAACTGAAACCCAGAACAATTAAATTGGTTATTAGGAAGAGAATTTAAGTTGCTTAGTTGAGGCTCTTCTTCCTCTATCATGATCTTTCTGGAACTGAGGAAAATAGGCTGTCCTTCTAAATATTTCCTAAGTATGTAACAATTGAATTAAACCTTGTGAAATACTATATAGCATGATATAATAATATATAATACTATAATACTATATAATACTAAATACTATATAGTAAATGCTATACCAAATACTATATAATACTATAATACTACATAGAATGATATAATATAATACTCAGTCCATTTAATATGCAAGAAAGTACACATCAAGGGAAAAGATAATATTAAATGACTCAAAACTTTTTATCCTGCTTATCACCCAAGCTCATGCTCTGCCTATCAGCCCTTATATTTAGTTAATCCTTCAGGTGTTTCTAATTACAAAAATCAGTATTGCATGGAATTCCAATACCCAGGACTTTCCTTTGTAATTCTCAGAAGTCTTGACTCCTCCTTTTTCACTCTCCTTTTATAAATGATAATTCAGAAGCCTTCAGATATTGAAGGGCAAGGACAGCTCCTATCCTCCCTCTATGTTCTCTGAGAGTGTGGCCCACTATCTACAAACTCCTGCCTATTTCATTTTGATAAAATATTAGCCAGTGAATGCATTCTCAAAATTCCAGACATGGCTTTGCCTCCTGTCTCCTTTGTTTGCACATCTAATCACTTAAAACCTCCTGTTTCTAGCTGGAGGTTTAGCTCAGTGGTTCTGCCGCCTGCCTCGCAAGTACAAGGTCCTGAGTTCGATCCCTGGTACCAAAAAAATAAAAACAAAGAACCTCCTGTTTCTTTTCCATAGCAGATGACTTTCTTCTCTATCATGCTTATCACCCAGTCCTCACCTACTGATTCTTTCATTCTTGCATGAGCCTCAATACATTTTAACTGGGCCAGTTGCTCTTAGACTCTTTTCAGCATTCTATCTGGTTTTCCTACCTATACTATTTATAGAATATTCCATGAGGAAACTATAGTGGTTTCCTATCACAGCCTGATCTCCTCAGCTATGACATTCAAGCCCTCCATTGACCAGCCACATGTTATTTGGGCAAGGTGTTCTCACCACCTGATTTTACCACTTAGGTTAGGCTGTTTTTCCTAAAGACCAAGCTTGACCCTGTCTTTTCCAATCACTTAGAATGTTCTATCCTCTCTTCTAGACCCAGTCCTTTATCTCAAAGCCATTGGATTTTAGACCTCAATGGTATTTTATTTTTATTGCACAGTCCATCCCTTAGTTGCCATACTACTATGATCTGAGTAATCCTTGACAATTATGAGTGAAAAAAATCACTTTGAGTACTTACTGTATGCTAGATATCATTCTAAATTCTTTAGAGCTTTATATGTAATACCTAATTTAATCCAACCAACTATATGGAGGTAGGTTCTCTTAATAGCATTTAACAGTTAAGGAAACTAAGTAATGGAGAAGTTAAATAACTACTCCCAAATCACTAACCCATAAAAAATAAAAAGTGAGTTTGAACATGAAATTTTTCTCCAGAATCCATGATATTAATTGCCAAGTTATTATGCATCCCTGCAGAAACAGAGGATTGACTTTTTGTAGCCCATTATATGCCAGTGCAACAATTACACAGAATGTAGTACTATTTAACTATTGTTTTGTCCAATTAGTTGGGGCTATGAATCTAAGGCAGATTTTTTCATTAAACTACCTTGTTTTATGAGGCATGAGGTTGAAAACTGTTACAAATTCATATAAAACCATATTCCTGTTTCTTTCACTAGAAACCTTTTCTGAGCAGAAGTATATTCAGGTATTATGAGCAATTTTCCCTCCTGACAGTACTATACCCACTTTTGGTCATTTGATAGATTGCCTATGCATTTTTCCCCCTTTGGGAATGATTTAACTTCCCTAATTTTGTACTTGTCAAACACAATGAATATGATGAATCTTTCTGAGTTACAGATTTATTAAAAACATCTGTTAATTTACTAAAAATGCACCACAGCCTATGTTACCTCTTATAAAACCAGGATCTTGTTCATCTGTGACTACACTTCTGCTCCTTTCTCAAGGGTACATCCACAGTGGTTTGTAGGTTAAAGAACAACTCAATTTCAACTCACAAATGTAAACAAGTCATTCCTGCCCTTCTTTCTTTCTTTAATACAAGGAATGCTGTAGATTTTGGGAAAATTTAGCTTATCACTTTTGAAACGATACAAACCTCCCTTTCTGTTCAGCCAGCAGTGTCCATTTCTGTTTTAGAATTTTTAGAATTTCTGATCATAAAACAAGGTCTGTGCTGGATTCTACACAAAATATCTGGAAATTTTAGTATATAGAATGGAATCATCAAAGGGAAAGTAAGACTTGAGGAGGTGCAGATATACTAATTTGGTTTACTACTTAACAATGACCCCAACCTGAAAAATATAAACATACCTGAAAGTGACCATTTGTATCACTGTGAACTCAAGGCAAGGGGCTTATCTTTAGTAGATGAAGTATCCTTGGCAGAGGCCTTCATATATGCAAATAGTTTGTATTTTCACATGTGTTTCTGGGTTCCACATAATTCTTACTTTTGTAAAGTATTTTATTTAGCTATAGAATTATAGCATTTCAGATCACTTTTATAAAATGATCTTTGATACCCTGAGATCTGAACATTTTCTTATTGTTTGTGCTATGAAATGCCCTATGAAAGACACCACTCATACTATGACTGATATTCCTCTACATATTTAGTTATTGTAGACTTTTCCTAAGAGATTTGAGCAAAGAAAAACAACCCTAACTTCCCCACCAGTCATAACCACCAAACATCTTCTGACTGTTAATTACTTCTCCTAACAATGTTGAGGCTGAAAGAAACAATTCAATACTCAATTTCTTAATTTTTAATCAGAGCTGCACTCGGTCCTCAATATTACTATTCTTTTCTTACCATAAATTACCAATTTACTGAAATGTCCCTTTGTGGCTAAGAGAAAAGTTTTCATCCTGCAGCAAAACAAAATTGTTAGTCTTGCTATGCCATGACTGAGTTATCTAATCCTCCATCCTTCTTATTGAAGAGCACTACATCTGAGATGTAATACCTTATTAAAGAGTACAAACTAAATTCTCACTGAGTATTAGTGAATAAGATAATGTCTGGTTATGCAGCAGACAACCATTGTTGTTTTTCTTCTTTTGTTTCTAAATATGCCATGAAAGCTAGTTACTAGTGAGACAAAAGTAAATACTGTTCCTTGGTAAGTTCAAAGCATTATTGTATCTTGATACTTTTTATGCATCCTGGAACATTTAATCTAAGAGTATAGATGTCAGCAAAGTAATATGTTGTATGGAGAACATTTATAAAACCAAGTGAGTGATTCACAGTTCTTCACAAACAGCTTTTTCCTATAATAATTTGTCCAATATTTCTCTTCTACACAATGTGAGTGCTACTTAATTATATGTTCACATTAAACATTTCTGCTACTATTGAGAAGAAGTGCAATGATTCTGCATGGCTGTGCCTGGGCACCTGTCACACAGAGACATAATCTTGTGTCCACTGTGTATCATATAAGCTTTTGTTCACCTACCGGCCAGTAGATGTGGTTTTCACAAATAGAAGTAGCCAAGTGAGCCAAGCAGCTAAATGAAATGTTTAAGAAATTTAATAATTAATCATTAACTTCAGTTGCAATAGATGCTCTTCTACTGATGTACAAGTACTTGGCTACTTTCATATAGATAGCATAAAATATAGAGCTTAGTGGTGTACAAGGGCAGTTTAAGCTTAAGCTTAAACTAGATTGCTCAGCTCACAATTTCTTTTGATTCTATTTTGGATCAAACTGGTGAAAGCCAAAGAACAATCAGCAACAGTCATCTCATATTTTTATTGCTCTCAGTTTACCATTTTGCATAATTTATAGTATTTCATTTAACCAACAATTTAAAGAGGATATGATGAGTCATCTATCTGAAGAATTGTTGGCAAATTTTTTTTCTCATTTTGTAGGTTCACTCTGTTGGTTGTTTTTTGTTGTTCTTGTTGTTGTTGTTGTTTTGCTGTGTAGAAGATTTTTAATTTGGTATGATTTCACTTGTTAATTCTCAGAATTATATGCAACTGGGATTCCATTTAGAAAGTCCTTGCCTATAACTTCAAAAGCTTTACCTATTTTGTCTTCCAACAGGCTAAGTGTTTCTGGTAGGAGAAAAAGTGTTTCTGGTTGAACATTTAGTTCTTCAATCTATTTTTATTTTAGTTTAGCACTTGGTGAGACACATGGGTCTAGATTCAATCATCTGCATGTGGATAGTAAGATTCCCTAAAACTTATTAAAGAAGCTATCTTTCTTCCATTGTGTGCTTTTGGTTGCTTTCTCAAAGATCAGATAGTTGAATGTACTTGGAGTTGTTTCTGTATCCTCTATTCTGTTCCATTGATCCTCATGTCTGTTTTTGTGCCAGTACCATACTATTTTAAATCACAATATTTTTAAAACTATAACTTCAGATGAGGGATGGTGATGGCTTCTGCTTTGCTCCTTTTATATAGGATTGCTTTTGGTGTTCTGGGTCATTTCTGGTCCTATAAGAATTTTAGGATTGTTTTCTCCAGTTCTGTGAAGAATGGAATGCTGTTGAAACTTTTTTGGGATTTATTTCTTCTTCTTGCTTAATTGCTCTTGTTAATATTTTGAGTACTATGTTGAACAGAAGTGGTGATAGAGGATATCCTTGTCTTGTTCCCGATTTTAGAAGGAAAGCTTTCAGTTTTTCTCCATTTAACATGACATTGGCAGTAGATTGGTCTACTGGCTTTTTATCAGATTGGGATAAGGTCCTTTTATGCCTATTTTCTTAAGTGTTTTTATCATGAAAGGATTTTGGGTTTTGTTAAGGGCTTTTTCTGCATCTATTGAGATGATCATGTGATTTTTGTCCCTGCTTCTGTTATGTGGCATTTTACATTTATTGATGTGTGTGTTGAATCACCCTTGCATCCTTGGGATGAAGTCTACTTGGTCATGACATGATATTTTTAATGATTTATTGCATTTTGTTTACCAGTATCTTGTTGAGAATTTTTGCATCTATATTCAGTAAAGAGACTGGTCTATAATTCTCATTTTTCTGTTGGCTCCTTGGCTGGTTTTGGAATCAGGGTAATGGTAGCTTCCATGAATGACTTTGGGAGTATTCCTTCCTTTTCAGTTTCATTAAAAAGCTTAATAAGTATTGGTGGTAGAATTTCCCTGAAGTTTTTGTAGAATTCAGCAGTGAACCCGTCTGGACTTGAGTTTTTCTTAGTTGGGTAGGTTATTTATTACTGCTTCAATTTCACTGTTTGTTGTAGGATTTTGAAACCTTCTAGGTTCAATTTTGGTAATTCATATGTACCTAGGAATCTATCCATTTCCTCTGAATTCTCCAATTTATTGGCATATAGGTTTGCAAAATAGTTGTTAATAATATATATATATTTTTAATTTCAGCAGTGTCCATTGTGATTTCACCTTTTTCATTTTTTAATTGCATTGATTTTCTCTGCTTTTTTGGTTAGATTGGTTAAGGGTTTGTCTATTTTGTTTATTTTTTTAAAACCCAACCTTTAGATTCATTAATTCTTTATGTTGCTTTCTTTTGGTCTCAAGTTCATTGATTTCTGCTCTGATCTAATCTTTATAATTTCCCTCCTTGTACTAGCTGTGGGCTTGAATTGTTCTTATTTTTCTAAAACCATAAGGTACATTGTTAGGTTATTTATTTGAGCTTGCTCTGTTTTTGTGATGTCATTCATAGCTATTAACTTTCCTCTTAGGACTGCTTTGTGTCCCATAAATTCTAGTTTCTTATACTGGCATTATCATTTAGTACTAGAAACTGTGCTATTTCTTCTTTGATTTCTTTTGTTTAGTTTAGCATGTATTAGTTTCATTGCAATTCTTTTACTTAAGCTTGCTTTATTGGCTAGCATGTGGTCTATTTTGGAGAAAGTTCCATATGTAGCCGAAAAGAGTGTGTATTCTATAGTTGTTGGGTGGAACACTGTAGTTATCTATTAAGTCCAATTGTTTGAAGGTTTTATTCAACTCTAATACTTCTTTGTTGATTTTCATCTAGTTTATCTGTCTATTTGTGATAGTAGGGTATTGAGTTCCCCTACTATAATTGTGTTTATTTAATTATTTATTTATTCTTTTTTGTGTGTGTGCCAGGGATTGAACTCAGGACCTTGAGCTTGCGAGGCAGACATGGTAACACTGAGCTAAATCCCCAGCCCTAATTGTTTTCATTTTTATCTGATCTTTTAATGTCAGTAGTACTTGTTTTATGAAGTTGGATGCACCATTGTTTGGTGCATATATGTTAATAATTGTTATCTCTTCCTGTTGGATTATTCCTTTAACCAGTATGTAATGATCTTCTTGGTGGATCTAATTACATCAGATTTAAGGGTTTTTGTTCAACCAGGGGAATCATGAACAATGTTGATAGGTGAATAAGTAGGATAAGCACATTAGAATGATTTCCTATTGGAGGAAGAAAATGAAAGTAGTCAGGGGGGTAGATGGAATAAATCGAGAGATGTAACCTGTATGAACCAATAATGACAATTTAGAGAGCTATGAGTTGAAGAATCTGATGCACCAAACCTTCCATACTTGGAGAACCAGGGTAAAGGTACGTTAGGAGAAACTCTGGTGTTCAGTGAATAAAGATTTCTAAATAGCTTTAGAGGTAAGATAAGGATAATTAGAAGGGTATTTTAACAGGTACTACCATGGATCATGCTTTAGGCATTTAATGTACATGGCATAAGTACATAGAGAATGGATTTCCTTTTTAAACACTTTAAGTTATTGAACCAGGCTTCTTTAAATAAAACACTCTCAGGACATGTGGGTCATCCCCAGCCCGACTACCAATCTATTTTGTGTTATGTAACAATATGGCCAACATTTGAGTATGTGCCAGGTACTGAAGCAGGCTCTGAAGCTGAGTAATCCAATGAGACACTGTTTTTTTCCTTCAAGGAGCTCAGACTAGTTGATAAGAGAACAAAATCAGAATCAGCATCCAACACTTACATAATTCCTGCTATGTGCCAGGCACTGTTCTAAGCACAGGACATTATTATCCATCTTAATAACTCAATGATGTAGACCTTTGTTTCCTCATGTACATAGGGTAATATGTTAATTTGAGAGAAGTTAAGTAACATGTCTGAAGGTCACAGAACAAGAAAGAGGTCAAACTAAGATTCAAGCCAAGAAGACTGGCTATATAGTGTCTATGCTCTTAACCACTATACACAAAACAGTATGGTAATCAGAAGACAGATGGTTCAACTCACAGAAGGGAGGATACTCTCCTCAAATTAAAGTTTAAGAAATATTTCTATACAATGTGCTCTGTAATTCTGAATGTTATGGTTTTAAATCTGTTAATTGGGGAAAATTCACTTCTCTACAAGTCTTTCTATCCATGCACATTATATCTCTCTATTTATTTAGATTTTAAATTCTCACAAATTATGTTATTGTAAAAAGTTATTCCTACGTGCTTTTAAAGTTTCGACTTTGAAGGTCATTTTAAAACATATTTCCTAACTTTGTTGCTAAGTCAGTAGAAAGACAAAACTTTATATTGATTTTTATGGTGTAAAAATTGTTTTAAAAATTGACACACATATGTGTGTTTTACACACCAAAGCACAGTCTAAGTTATTTCTTCCTTTCCATTATTTATTTATATTTTTGTCTCATTTTGCTGTCTAGAACCTCTAGTACAGTGAGGAATAGAAATCCTGATACCTGCTACCCTTCTCTTCTGACTTGAAAGCATACACTTTCAATTCTAGATGTTTCACAATTGAATATATTTGCTATAAGGTTTTTAGTTGTCCTTCATCAATCTTAATAAGTTCCCTTTTACCTAGATTGTCCACCATGAGTGGTGTTATGGTGATCCCTTAAAATTCATGTGAAAGCTTTGACCTCTCCCCACTTTGATCTTAGAATGTGATTGTATTTGGAGATTGAGCCTTTAAAATGACTATTAAGTTAAAATAAGGCTGTTAGGGTGGCCCTAATCCAATATGACTAGTGCCCTTTTTAAGAAGAAGAAATATGGACAGGTAAGGAGACACAGAGCGAGGTAATGGATGAAAGAATATGTGAGGACACAATGAGAGGTTGCCATACACAAGTCAAGAAGAGAGACCTCAGAGGAAACCAAATTTTCCGGGATCTTGGTCCCCAGCATCCATCCTCCAGAACAGTGCGAAAATGAATTTAAGTCATTCAATCTGTGATATTTTGTTATAGTAGCACTAAGAAACTAATACCAGTTGATATTGAGTTTTTTCTACTTTTTTGTATATATTGAGATGGCTCATTTTTCTTTTTTAAACTCGTTGTGGAGAGTTGACTGATTTTCTAATACTAAGAATATAGATATTCTCATGATAAGCCCATTTTAGTCACAAAACATTTTTTCTACTTCTCTGAGGTGTTTTGATATACTGATCTGTTTTTAATTGAGACTGAGATATACTTTCCTAATGTCCTTTATCAGATTTGGAGATTGAGGTTATTATGGTCACTTGAGATGCCTCCCTGTGCTTGCCCACTTCAGAGAAACAGGTGCCTCTTCTTTCTGTGCTGGCAAGAGTTCTGCCTCTTGCAGAAGGATCAGCGGCCTTCTTGCTGGCTCTCCCTGCTAGAACTTTGATTGTTGCTTTCTCTCTTGTGTTATGCCAGTTACCACTTTTCTATCCATTTTGTATTTTCCCAAATGGTTGACCTCTCATATGCTGGTATCTCATCGTTGAATTTTTGTGAGTCTCCTTTTGTTCCTTTACTGGCTTGTAGAGGTGAGGGTCAGGGAGTTGATATAAATAAGCATATAAAATGTTTAAATGGAAAACCTCTATATTTTTAACTTCACATCGTCATTGTTCAGTATGGTAGCCAGACACATTTCAAGTGCTTGATAGCTGTATGTAGTTAGCGCGTACTACATTGGGCAATGTAGATATAGAATATTCCCATCATCACAGAAAGCTCTGCTGAGCAGTACTGCTTAGCACAACCCAGAAATGCCATCTGTGACTACCTAGTATATAGCATATGCATCACTGTTCATGCAAGCATACCTTTTAAATTCGGTATAGCACTTTTCACTAGTTGATAATTTTCCCATCTCCATCCACTATAGACTAAACTTTATGTGAGCAGGGATCCTATCTTTCTAGCATTTTTAATGTACAGTAGGTGCTAAAAAGTTTTGTGGAATGAATGGACCTTTTTGCAAGCTGCTTTAAATCAAGTGCTAGTTTGGATTAAGACTTGACTTTTTTTCTTTCTTTCTTTCTTTCTTTCTTTCTTTCTTTCTTTCTTTTTCTTTCTTCTTTGAGACAAGGTCTTTCTATGTAGTTCAGGGTGGACTTGAACTCACTGTGTACTCCAGGCTGGCCTCAAACTCACAGCAGTCCTTCTGCCTCAGCCTTCCATGTGCTGGGATTATGGGCTTGAGGCAGAATGCCTGGGTACATGTAAATCTTAAAAGAAGAGAAAAAAATAATTTCTAAATTTAGGGGCTTTCTCCACTTTTCTGATTCCATAGGAATTTTTAAATTATGGTTATAACTTTGGATTTTTATGGGAATATTTGCTTTTTCTGTGTGTCTTGATAAGATCAGTATGGTAGGCTGAATAATGGCCTCTAAATATACACAGGTCCTAATCTCAGGAACCTACGAATGTTATAATATATGGCAAAAGCACCTTGGCAGATGTAATTAACATCAAATTTCTTGATAGAAGAAGACTGTGAATTATCTTTGTGGGCATTAAATGCAATCACATGTGTTCTTGTAAAAGAGAAACAAGCAGAAAAAGTAAGCAGAAAAGCAGAAGATAGTGAGATCCAGAGGAAGACGGGAGTGATTCAACCACAAGTCACAGAATGCTGTCAGCCACTAGAAGTAGAAAGAGACAGGGAATGGTTTCTCAGGGGCCTCTAAAAGGAATTCCCACTTGAAAGCCTTGATTTGAGTCTGTAGGACCCAATTAGAACTTCTAGCTTGTAGAATTGTGAGAGAATAAATTTGTGTTGTCATTATGTTTGTTACAGTGGAAATAGAAAATTAATACAATCAGTAATGCAGTACTATAACTAAGAGATAAAGTGATCCTGGGGAGAGATTGAGAAGGATTTACAAAGCTTCTGGATACATAGGAATAGCAATTATTGTAAGATACAGTTGCCTTTTTCTGGTGTAATTATTGACCACTGTAAGTGGTGATTCTTCATTTTAAATGTTTCATCTTGATTGAATAGTCCAAGAGCCAGCAAGTACTTTTTGGAAGAAGTATTGTCTTTAAGGACAATTCCTTGATCAGCTAACCAGGAGTATAGAATTCTAGACCTAAAAATCTTTAATTATGTAGTGATTTGTTCAACTTTTCATAGCTAAGTGAACAGAACCCCAGAAGGAATACATAACCTACTGAAATTCATCTGGGTAAGTAGGGAAAGTGTTCATCAGGACTGTCAGGCCACTGAGTTTTAAAAAAATAGGCATATGAGATGTTAACATCTAGTCACAAGAAAGAAAACATTTAAATTGATGTGGAGATCTTTTACATTTAGAATTTAAGCACCATTCATTACAGCTAAGGTTCCTTCTGAGTTGCAAGTAGGGCACCGCGTTAAAAACAAAAAATCCCATTTTTACTTTTAAACTCCAACTTCGTTTGAACTACTTCAATTTATTAACTAGGTTTTAATAGCAGCTTCACATGGAGGAATACCACTTTGGGGAGTTTCATCTTTTGAGACACAGCAGTACTTTGTTTAGATTTAGGAAGACAAGGACTAGTGTAAATCAGAGGTAGTGTTAAGGGACCATTTGGAAAAAAAGGGAACAGGGTTCAAAAAGAATTCCAAAGTCCTAAGAGTTATTGAAGGTGGTAAGAAATCAAAGCACCTGAAGACCTCTGCAGAAGTGTCTGGATACTTCCAATATTTCTGAAAAAGGAAAGTTCATGATTTAAAACACCATCTCTCAACTACCTAGGAATATACTCAAGTCAGGGATGAGACAAGGTAATCACCATATTTTGGAGTTGGGGATAAAGAGAAGACTATAGGCCAGTACTGTACTTTTAGTGGTCATACCCTTTGTAATTCCATTTCTAGAAATTATTATTTTCTTGTTGTTGTTTTTTTTTGAGACAAAGTCTCACTATGTAGCCCAGGCTGGCCTCAAATTCCTGGCGATCCTCCTGCTTCAGCCTCCCTGAGCCACCATGCCTGATTTTCTAGAAATTATTCTTAATGAAACCATTAAGTGAGACCAGGTCTCATGTCTGAATTCCTATTTAACCTCGCCTGACCCTTGTATTCCACAATAATCAGGTGAAGTATGTTTTTTTTCATTACTATGAATATTTGGTGATCAAGAGGGCCCCAGACAGCCAACCCCTCTAGCCTGTCTATTGCATAATGTCTAGAATATGTGGGCAAACTACTCGGTGTCAAGACTAGCCCAAGGAAATAATGATCTTTGCTCTTGAGAACTGTAGAACTAAGAAGGATCTCATCACCAGGCAATTAGGAGGAGATATTCATCATTAGGCCACAAACCTTCACCTGTGAGATGGTGTCTACCAGCCTCTTAGATCATGCATCCTCTACATAAACAGCCCGAGTGAGCTCCTGGGAAGGCTGACTCTTCGGGAACAAGAATGCCTGCCATCTTCTTATCAGATAGCCTATCATAATGAAGTTCTTTCTCTACTATATCCTTGCCCTCAACTGATCGGCTTTCATGGTGTGGCAAGCAGGGCCAGCATTTTGTGCAGTAACATTAGGATAATGACTGTGGACAGTTTTGCTTTTTTTTTTCTTTTGGTGCCGGGGATCAAACTCAGGTCCTTGCACTTGCAAGGCAGGCGGCAGAACCACAGACCTAAATCCCAGCCCTAGTTAGATTTCTTTTTATTTTTTTGGTACAGGGAATTGAACTCAGGTCCTTGCGCTTGCGCAGCAGGCGCCAAAACCACTGAGCTAAATCCCCAGCCCTTGTAGACAGTTTTATAAGCAAACATTCACTGCAATATTTATCATACAAGAATATCATAGGGGATTTGTTAACAGTACATTTGTACAATAGAGTTTTATATACCCAACAGATATTTATGAAGCATTTCATAATATGACGTCTATAGTGAGTGTACACGATGCAAAATTAGTAAGGAGAAATTTTCTCTCAGTTGTTACACACCAAACAAATGAACAATAAAAACAAGAGAGTAGATGGAAATAGCCATTAGTGGGTTTTGTGTGTGTGTGTGATGGTAGATTAAGTTGCAAAAATATACACTCATGTTTTTGTTTCCTGCAAGTTATACTTTAACAACAAAAAAATTTCCTCCAAATCAAGCTAACTAGCAATCTTCACGGAATTGAGGAGTATGAACTATTCAAAGAATTTCTCTTTGTTTTTGACAAACAACAATGATGGCCTCTTTCCTCACAACGTGTACAGTAACTCAATTCCCCATGAGTTTACAGCGCTTTCTTCTACAGCTGCAAAAGTTCTTTTTAATGAAAGTAAGCATAGGGCCAGGGATGTATCTCAGCGGCACAGTGGCTGCCTGGCAATTTGAGACCTTGAGTTCGATCGATCCCTGGTACCAAAAAGAAAGTAAGAGTATAGGACTAAATTATTGAAAGATCTGTCTTATTTAAGACTGCAGCCTTTTAGATGGCATATTGCAAGATTGGTTAAGTAAATGCATTCTAACCTCTCTACACTTTCTTTTCAAAAACCACACATTGAGGAGATTAAAGCTGTCCCTATCAGCTATAGCTGCAGCTTCATGTTGTGGATTGTGTATTACCTGATTATAACAACACAATCAAGTTAGCTTCTTCCTCTATACAAGAATAACATCCCAGAAGACTGACATCTAATTGGAAAAATAGGCTCCACATGGAGCTCAGAAGCTGCAGGGTTTTTCTCAGCAAGGACTTTTTAAAATGCAAAACATAATTAAAAAAAAATTACACTGAACATGAAAGTTTTCATGGATGCTAAACATAATGAAAGTGCAAAATATGTGGAATAAAGAGAGTGCCATGATGTAGTCTTTGGAAAATTTCCTTCAATATTTTTTCTTCATCCCTCTGATTTGGACCCATTTAATGCTTCCTAGAGGCAGCACAAACCATTATTTAGCCTATTAACCTTCTGAATAGGACTGTCTTTTCCTAAGCTTAGCTGTTAAAGGAAAGGCAGCAGCCAACTGCTCCTGGGTGGTTTTCTTCCCTGGCATAGAAGGTAACAGGCCTCTCAAGGGTTTGACTTGGGAGTAGCAAAGACATCATTCATCACTAATACAATGGACGAAGAGCTATCTCTTTGCTAATTCCAGTCCCTTTTCTTCTTTGCAATATGCTTATCCTTTTCAGGGAAAGAAAACGAAATAAAAAACAGTTCTTTGATTTTTGCTAGTTATCTGGAAGCTCCTCAGTTTTTGTAATTAGTTTCAACCAATTATGCTGAAGACTGTAGGTTTATGGAAAGCCTTCATTGTCAGGATCAAGGTCAAATCTCTTCTGAATCTACATGTGTTTGAATTAATGGAATGCCAAGAAACATCAAAATTACATTTAATGGCTTAAAACAATTAAAACTTGTAGCCCTTGAATTAGAAAAACACACGGAAATGTTTTCAGAAGTAAAATTTATTAATTACACATACACTTTTGTCTGATATTTGCATCAACAAAGTCAAGCCCTGTACACTGTGGATATTCATAGCCCTTTAGCTACTTTGAAAACTCTCTGGTTGTAGGAAGTCTTATTTTGCAGCTGAGGAACAGGTTTAGGGAGATTAGATAATATTTCTCAAATCACATGACTCACCAGGTTGGACACAAAAAAGAAAGTGTCAAGTTAGAGGAGAAACAAAAATCAAACCCACATTTGTGTACAGTGGCTTCAGAAAGATTTGTTACATTTCACTTTGTGAAATGTTGTTGTATTCAAGCCCTATTACTAATGCAGGTAAGACCAATTCCTTCAGCCTCCGTCCTCACCAAGTACTGAGAGGGGAGCTTCACTTGAGCCTAGTAAGATAGCTGTGTCTGGAAGCAAACAAAAACACAATTTTTTTTTTTTTGCCACTTGGCCTCTTGAATCCTACCATCTAGAAAAAAACCCCATATAACTGGCTATTTTCATCTACTTTTGCTGCTGTTCATTTGTTTGATATATAATAGCTTAGAAAAGAATACTGTCACTATAAACTTTACTATATCATGAAACTTCATAAATATGTGATGGCAAATAAAGCTGTTCTGTAAGTGTACTAATTAACAAGTCCTCTATTAAAATGTTGCAGTGAATGTTTGGTTATAAAACTGTCCACATCTCATTATCCTAATAATTTCTACAAATGGAATTATAGTGCAAAGGGTCTGAGCATTTTTAGTATTCATTTTTCTACTGACTTGTAGTCTTTGTTTCTCTTTCCTGCACTCCAAAGAAGGGGGAGCTTATCTCTCTCTCTCTCTCTCTCTCTCTCTCTCTCTCTCTCTCTCTCTGAGACAGGTTCTAGCTATGTAGTTCAGGCTGATCTTGAACTCCCTGTGTAGCTCAGAACTGGTGGTGATCCTCCCGCCTCAGCCTCCTAACTACAGGAGTGCGCCACCACACCCAGCTGTTTGTTTTTTAATTTAGACTGTAAGTGTCACAGTCAAGGCAAAAATGTGACAATAGCCGGGCATAGTGTAGTCCCAGCACTTGGGAGGCTGAGGCAGGAGGATCGCCACCAGTTCCAGGCCAGCCTGAGCTACACAGGGAGTTCAAGGCCAGCCTGAACTACATAGCTAGAATCTGTCTAAAAAAAAAAAAAATCACAAAACAAACAATGTTGAATATTCTTTTCTAATTTGTCTGATTCACTTTTTCTTTTCAGTTTAGCACAATATTGAAATCCCACTGTCCATTTCTGAGTCATAAAGAAACGCAGAAGTCTCAAGTGCATCTGCTTGTACTGTTTTGCCTCTTAAAATAAAATGAGAACAAGACATGGAGGGAAGAGAAAGGTGAGGAGAAAAGACATTAAGATCTGTTATGCACATGTACCAACTCCACACAAGGATGCAAACATTATGTAATGCAAATATGTACCAATAAAAACTTTTTAAAATAAAGAGGTCAGAAATATTGTATTACTTGGGTGCTTTCAGAGAGCCTCTTATTCTACTGTTTATTTTATTCACAGGTGTTGAATTTGTGCTCAGTGTAATAGGACTCAAAACACGCAAAGAACTGATCAGCCTCTCCTTCCGAGCGTTTGGGGAGTACAACTTTCACGTGTACTAAAGCGATTTTTCCTTCTGGCCTCAGGGTTACCCGTCTGGGCGGGGCCAGCAAGCTAAAACTGCCCGCCCTAGTTTCAGGCGACGAACGCGGGGAGTCTTTCTTTACGTAGCGAGCGTACTGGCCGCCTGCTCAGAGTACCCTTCTCGTCTCCAGGCCAAGGAGCCTTTAGGAAAGCGCTCGGGGCAGAACGCCAGTTTCGGTGGCTACCACGCCTCCAACAGAAAGGCGCTGGCTTCCTACTTGGATGTGGGTGGGGGGCTGCAGAGACATCAAGGCTTTGCTAGTCCAGGAGCGGGGAGTATATTTCCCCAAAAGGGAGTCTACAGAACCACGTAAAACTCAGGCGGCCACAGTCCCGGCAGATCCGTTCTACCCGTACGCTCTTCCGCCCGCGCCGCCGCCGCCGCCGCCCCTCCCCTCGCACACAGGAACCAGCACCCTCCAGTCTCCCGCGCTTCTCTTCCACCAGCCGCCGGGGCCTGCCTTTTATAGTCGCCACAGCCAATAAGCGTCCTCCTTTCCTTCTGCCCGCCCTCCCGGCCAATCGCCGCGCCCCTTGTGTAATTTTCGGCTCCTCGGCTGCTCTCGGTTATTTTCGCTGTTGCTGGCTTTTTCAGGAGCTGTTCGCTTGCAGCCTGAGACGCTGCTTTTTTTCCGGGTTCGGAGCTGTTCCGGATGCTTTAGGTTGCTGGATGTCTGATCTCCGGATAACTGAGGCGTTTCTGTACATGGATTATCTGGTAGGTGCGGGACCGGGGTGGCGTGTCGCTTCTCGGATCGCTTGGTGCCCGCTGGCCCCCTGCCTATAGGAGCAGCCTTTTTGCTTTTTCTTTCTTTGGGATGGGATACCTTTGGGGTTCTTTCTCCCACAGCCAGCTCCGGAGCTGAGCTCGGGACTCGGAGGGGCAGCAGCCGGGGAGGCTGGGTGGTGGGGTTGACAGGTAAAGGTGCGGCCTGGGCGGGTGGGCTGTGGGCGAGGGTCGCGCGGCGCTGCCTGACATCCGTATGGGGCCGCGGCGGCGGAGCGTCCCCTGCCCGCGACCAGTTTCCTTGCTCTGCGTACCCAGCAGAGGACTTTCTTTCCCAGGAAGCTGGAGTTTTCCGCTCTCCCTTGAGCAGAACTCCAGGTGCTATTAAAGAGCCATAATCAGAATGGCTTGCTAAGTGCTCTGCAGCTCCGGTCATTTGGTTGTTATTAGATCTCTAAAGCTTTGACCTCCCTCGGTCGCAGCGGGATTTTAAAAGCACATTACCATTAACTAGACCGGACCAAACTACACTGCAACTCGCAAGAGCAAGATTGGGTAGGGGGAGGCGTTCCCCACTGGGCCGATCGTGGTGCTTGTCGCTGTTGCCCTGTGCACGGATTAGAACCCAGTTTTAGGCTAGGCTGTGCTGAGAAGTTTAAGTGGGAAAAGTGTCAGCACACTGCGAGGACTACCATTGTTGTAAAAATTGACTTGGGCGTGCGTATGTGGAATTATGCAAGCACCGTGTTTTGTTCCAGAAACTATATTTCCCCAGAGCTCCCTATTTGTGGTCAGACAGATCTTTATTTACATGAGTTGTGTTGGATCCTATACAATTACGGTGTGAACGATGTTAGGCTGAACCGCTCTCGCAGCGCCAAACTGAATAGACCCTCCTGTCATCTTGTTGGACACATGTACTCGGTTTTCGACTGCAGAGTGGCCTGGCAGAGATCTGCCAATGCCTTCTAGGAATTACACTTAAGAGAAAGACTGTGAATGCTTTCGTGATCAAGAAAAATGGCCAAGGGCTGGTTTTTATCGTTACCTGTGTGTTGGGGGTAATTTTAACATACGTGAATAAAATGTTCTCCTAAAGCTTCATTGCTTGATGAACTTGGGAAGGATGTGACTGCAGTTAATGCATGACCTTGTGAATGGAGCCCAGTTAAAAATTATGCTTTCAAACTCTTTTGAGTTGTTAATTTGTCGGTGGAGTAACTTCCTTATCTTCATGTTGTAGGGATGTTGTCCACTCACTACTGTAGTTGGTTAAGCGGGTTAATTTGTTTATGAACCTTTTTTAAAATACCAGGTGCCTTGTAGGTTAAGACAGTTGCTAAATAATATGCCCAGATTATTTTCTAGGTTAAATGATTTAAGTTGTAGGTTGTCTTATATACTATGCTTTTTTTTCTCCTGCAGTTTGCCCAAATTAAAGCCAAAGTTTGTTGAAGATATTAGAGTGACATTTCTTATACTACTGAAAGCTAATTTTGGATACTTAATTAAGCAGTGCCTACATAAGGAATTCAGGTGGTTTTTCTTTTTTTTGAGACAGTGTCTCACTGTGTAGCTCAGGCTGGGCTTGAATTCACTATGTAGCCCAGATTGGCCTTGAACTCCGGGTGATCCTCCTGCCTCATCCTCCCGAGTGCTGGGATTAGAGGCATGGGGCACCACACCCAGCATTCAGGTGGTTCTGATAATTTTATTTAGTGTGCTTTAAACTTGCAAATTGAATCAAAAATCTGCCCTGAGATGCCAAACCTATCATAGCATTTAGAGAAAACACTACTGAAAACTCATTTTATTACTCAGATTAACCTCCAACCAGACATAGTCCAAGTGTGGGCAGATGAATGTTTTTGTGCTCAAGGTTACCTTAAAAGCAGGTTAGTGTCTTTGCTGGTTTATTAATAGCTTTATGTCAAAATCAATGGGTCCTAATTTTGACTTTGTGTTTTAATTTTACCTGCCATGCCCCCTCACCTGAGTTTTGCTTTAGCATAAAACATCATTATTTTGCCATTTTCACCACGCTTTTAAAAATTCACCAGTGCAATGAAATAGCCTCAAAAAAATCAATGACTACTCTTTGGGGTGAGGAAAAAAAAACTTTTAAAGGAAGCAATTTAGTTTTCAGAGTGTGGTAGATATCCCTTGTGAAACATTTAAGAAAGGTCCTTCACCATTCAATGGACTAGGAGAAAAAATTCCAAAACAAAAAATCAGCCCTCCAGAGGTGATTTTTTTATGTTAACTTGTTCCTTATCAACTTTTTGCTTATCAACATCACTCCTTTCTTCCTGTCTTTCAGATTGACTTGTTTGCTTATGGACAGTCTTTGTATGGTGTTTATTAAAAACCCTATTTCTTAAAAATAAAAATCAATTTTTTGACTCTGTCTGGGATCATATTTTTAAAGCTAATCAATTCCCAAGTTCTTTTACTTACCCACCAGAAAAAGAAAAGTGCTCCTTTCATTCCAAGTTGGAGTCCAGATTTTGCTGAGTAGGCTGGAGTAAGTGCCCTCTCCATGCACTTGAAAAAATAATGGTGTGTGTCATCTCTTTCTTCTTTTTAATTGGTATTCATCTTCTTGTTGCCTTTGGAAGAGAGAACTGTGTGTATTGTCCATTGTGCTTAGGGCTGGATGTCATGTTAACCTTCTTATTTGGAAGAGAGGAGAAAGAAAAAAAAAAGAGAAAGGTAGAAGTGCTATTTTTAACACCTTTTAGTAGGATTGAGATAGTAAAACAGATGAAGAAGCTCTCTGATTTTGGAGATTGCTGTTAATTTCTTAAAAGACACTGTATTCTCAGAGGTGCCAGCCAAAGTAAATAATTAAGAGAGATTTTTATTGACTTCAGTTCAGGTAATATGCTACCTTGCAAAACCTAAATAATTATATATGCCACCGGGTGTGGTACCTGACTTGGCTTCTGGCACCTAGGGCCCCATATCTATTTGTTGAATCCTGTGAGTATGAGATGGGAGGGGCAATTCCACTTTGTTCACTGGCTTCCAAACTCACACAAGATACTATCTGTTTGGATTGGGTATTTTGTTCTGAGGAATGCAGAATGTATCCTTTATACTTGAAGATTATCAAGATATAATTTGTTTAGCTAAATTGGCAACTGAAATGTAGAAATCTGTTTTCCAGCTGATATGGGTGTCTTCCTAGGAGGCTGCACTCCCTTTTTCCCCCTTTTCGTGTTAGTTTACAGGCTGTGTTCAGGTCTCTGGGTAAAAGACTTGGGTATGTTAACAGGCAGTACCAGCATCTATCTCACTTTCTTCTGATAGGCAGAACTACAGTAGTAGGACAATACGCCTAGCTTTCTAAATAGGAAGAAGAGAATAGGCAAGCTTTAACAAAAGAGAAAAACATATTTGCCAGATTTTTCTGAGAGATTGGACAAGATGAACTTCAAGATTCCTTTCAGTGTCAGATTTTCTTTTTGTGTGGACATGTGTTGATTGGTCTGGATTTTACCTATTTTGGTCTTGTCCTGTCAAAACAACAGAAATAACATTAGTTATATTCCATATAATACCAATGATGATTAAATGGGAGAATGAAAGTAAATTTTTTTTATAAAAGCATATTGCTTTTCAAGTATAAAATGTTAAAGTGTTGTGCATATTTTGTTGATATAACTTGTGTGCAATGACTTCTTTTTTTTTGGAATGACTTAATGGTAAGAACTGGGTTGTTTTTTAACTAATCTGTATGGAAAGATTGGGAGTAGTACAGCAAACAAGAGTTATAAAACTTCTGGAGATCATTTAATACCTGTAAAAATAAAACTACATTCCACTGTTTCCATGAACCCACTCAACAGATAGGTGTGGAAGCCCTGTATTATGTGTGGTCCTAAAAGTCATGCGGGATAAGGTGTGATGTCTTTGGCCACAGGACTGGTGGGCTCTTGGGAAGCCTGTTGCAGGACAGGTTGAGGAAGGAACACAGGGGAGGAGGCAGCTTCTGGTATATCCTTTTGCGTTCTGCTTCATTTCTCTTTTATATGTGTCTCTTTGTTTTACTGCAAACTAAAATGTAAAGATAGGCTTGCAAATATGAAAAATAAAATGCTTGATTAGTTTTGGTTACTGATTGTCAGTTATTGATCATTGCATTTGCATATTGTGTTTAGGATTTAATAAGGTTAATAATTTAGTAAGAGTTCTTTGTATTGATTGGTAAACTGCTTTCTTGGTCACAGGCTGTATCTGCTGTTAAAATTTGTATTTCTGTAGGGAAGATCTGGTGAGAGACTTGGATGAATCATCACAAATCCACTGACAGCATAAAAACCAGTTGATCAGCCAACCAAGAACAGAAACTTATGATTCACTACGAAGGATAGAGCCAATAGGTACTAGAAGATTGTAAAGGAGCCCATTTGAAAAAAGGAGCAAAGGCACATCTGTGATTTTATATGATACTCAGTTATCTGTGAACTGAATGTTTATATTGATAAAAGTATGCTGTTTTAACCTTGAATAGCTATGAAAATTACAAGTTGTATTTTTTATGACTGACTATAAAGTAGTAATTAGGTCAAACTCTTTTTAGTCTTAATGTCAACCAAATTAGGCAGTCATGCTAGTATTTCTTTGTTAATAATTACTAAGATAATGTGAGCACGATAAGCAGAGATCTACCATCTGTGATGTTCATCTACCAAAAAAGTTTTGAGAAAAACCTTACCATTAGGTAGGAACCTTTCTACAAATGTGTCTGGCATGGCTCCTGAACTTGCATTGGTCCAGCATTGTGGTATTAGGCCAAGGAGAGGAATTATAGGCACTGCAATTCATGCCTTATAGGAGCTTGCATTTATTGAGCACTTACTGTGTGGATACAATGTTGTAAGTGCTTTTCAGATAAACTGGCATTAAACTGAGACCCATGGAAGGTTGTATAATTTCCCCAGTTCACACAGCTAACAACATGCTGTGCTACTTTCCTCCTTCTGCTGCTTTCTACCTGGAAGTTGTTTTCTTGTGTGCTGGCAGAGGCCCAGGCAGCTTGGTGTTAAAGGTGTTGAATTGGAATATTTACAATGTGTTTTATGTAAATGCAGTTATCCTCTGTATCCTAGCGTTCCTTATCTGTGAATTCAACCAATCATTGACTGAAATATTTAGAAAAATAAATTGCATCTGTCCTGAACATGTTTAGACTTTTAATCTTGTATTATTCCTTAAATAATATAATTATTTACATAGCATCACATTATATTAGATATAAGTAATGGAGGGATATTTAAAGGACAGGATACATATAGGTTATTTACAAATACTGTGCCCTGTTATATGAGGGATTTGAGCATCTGTGGACGTTGGCATCCTTGGGGGCTCTTGGCACCGATTCCCTGTAGTACCAAGGGACTACTGCACTGTGCTTAAGTAAATGGATATTGAAGAAAGAGTGCTTATTGGCTACTGCTATTAAAGCAGAGACTGTCAGGCTGCCTGATACTCCCTCCTTCTCAAGAAAACTGGGCTCAGCCAGGTGACCATTACCTAGGTTCCTAGAAAGAGAACTGTGTTGTGTGCTGAGCTTCTGCTCTACAGTGTCCTTACTCTGGTCACTGAGGTGATCTTTGCTTCAAGGGACCACAAATGGCTTTCTAGCCATCCTTGATACTCAGCCCCCTAGTTTCACTTTCCAGGGCACAGACCTGGCTGCCACAAGCCCTAGTCTCTTTCAAAGAGTGCTATGCTCCAAGTGCTGCGCTGCCTGGAAAGTGCTGCTGTTTCTAGCAGGCACTAGGCTACTACAGCCTTTTATTTATGGACTAAAGTTGGGCAGAGTCCTTGGATGACATTCACTATAAGGCTGGTGTTTTCAACCCATGACCTGTGGATAAGATCATAAATTTTAACATAATAATGTTATTTTTAGTGATTTTTTTTTTTATGACTCAATTACGTAGTGTAGGAGTGTGGACCGTGTAGGGGAGACATAGGAGAGGCACAGTACAGTGCCTCCTGCTCCCAGCCCACAGTCAGTTCAGTTCACACTCACCAGTATCTGACCTTACATGCACTTGTGTGAGTTCAAGAGTAAAACAGCAATTACTGATAATATTTCAACTAATCTACATGTGTGTGCCTGTGAAGAAAGGCAGTTATTGTTATTAAGCAGACATATGAGTCCTTGTTCATTAAACCTCGGCTTGTGTTATTTTGTAAAATTATTTAATAAGTTAAAATAGTTTTGTTACTTATATATGTTAACTGTGTTATTTATGGCCCAAGACAATTCCTCTGCACTCAGTGCAGCCCAGGCAAACCAAAAGGTTGGATACCCATCCTGTAAGGGACATTTGTTTCTGAGGTAGATTGGAGAGAAGGAAAGGGTTTTTTAGGGAAGGTCTGATAACTATCTTATAGATAACAAGAAATGGAAGTTTCCCAGTACTTTGCACATGAATTAATGATGGTGTATTAGTCAGATTTTCAACACTATAATGATATTCTGGAGGCAGGTTATTTTATATAGAAAAGAAACTTTTATTGACTCATGCTTCTGAAGGTCAAGGGGCCCCACATCAATGATGACCAATAATAACTTTCTTATTGGCAGTACCAAGATGTTTTTTGGGTACCATATGGCATGAGCCAGAGAGCATATGAGCCTGTGTCTATGTGTGCATACTCTCTTTCCCTCTTATAAGGCCACTCTGGTTTTGCTCATGGGCCCTTGACCCTAGTGATCTTACCTAATTCTGATCACTTCCCAAAAGCCCTACTTGTAATCACCATGGTTGGATTGAGTTTCCATCCTCTTAATACCATTAACATATAACTTTGAGTATTAAAGCCTGGAATGAATTCAGGTGGCCAAGCCCTATTCAAACTGTAGCAGATATTTTATCTTTTGAATTTGCAGTCCCCATTAGTTATGCTGCAGCATCTCCCCAAATCCTTTGGGTGTTTGGATGAATCTAAGAAGCCCATTTCTTGGAACCAATCTTAGAATAACACCATAGACTAAAGAATGTAAAACTTCAAAATTGCCATTGTGCCTCCATTCATTTTTGTTTTTAACTATTCTCTTTAGAAGGGGTTTTTCTTTCTTTCTTTCTTTTGTGGTGCTATGGCTTAAACCCAGGGCTGTGTGCATGCTAGGCAAGTGCTCTGATGCTGAGCTTCATCCTCAGCCCTTTTAATTTTTTAAAATTTTGAGACAGGGTCTTGCTAACTTGCTTGGTACCTGGCCTCAAAGTTGAAATCTTTCTGTCTTTTCTGAGTAGCTGAGAATATAGGTGTGCATCTGGGTGTGACACAAAGGAAGTTTAGACCTTCCAGATGTTGGTTAATTCCAAAATATATTTAAACAATTAATACAGAGAGGGGAAAAGGCCCAGTTCTGGTTAACCCTTATTTCTGAGTCTGCAAACTCTCTGGGCACATTGTCAAGTACAGTTTTATGCTTGTTTTAAGGTCCTTTGGTCCTCATCTTGAAATTCTTGAGTTTTGAAGAAGGTACCATGGATTTACATTTTGCAGTGGTCCCCATATCACAGGGCCTAACTTCTAGTGCTAAGGACAAGACATGGCCAGCATCTGAGTGAGTAACTTGCATCAGTGCTGGCTTCCAACCATTTTAACTGTTTATCATTGCAGTCTCTCCATTGCCTGGTAAAGAGGGAAGATTAGGTACCAAGTACAGTGAAGAGTGTTTTGCTTGCCTTCACCTAATTTAGTTCTTCCAACAGTCTTGCCAACCAGATATTACTGACTGACAAAACACTTAGGAACTTAGGAAAGAGGAAACTTGAGGCTCTGAAAGGCTGAGTATTCATCAGGATCAAGTAACCAGTGGTGGGCCAGGACTCAGGTATGAGTCTGATTCTAAGCCCATGCTTGTAAACATTATTAGGTATGACTTAGCTAATATAATTAGTGATTGTGAAGAAAATGAATTAGAGGGGCTGCCTGAATCATAGAATGCTGGAAGTCAAGGGATCATTTGATTGCTGCTGTCACATGGCTACTGGAGAGAGCACCTCTGGGAACTCAGCAACAGCACAGCTCCTCCTGGGAACTTGTGCCTTGAGGTGAGAGTTTGCTCCCACTCTCTCCTTTACTTTTTGCATCAACACTGATGTTCTGCTGTTTGGCTCAGAGCCTAATACCTACATGATTTTTTTTTTTTTTGGGGTACCAGGGATCGAACTCGGGTCCTTGAGCTTGCGCAGCAGGCGGTGAAACACTGAGCTAAAACCTACATGATTTTGATGGTAACAAACCATTTGAAAAGTTGGATGTGCAGGACAATCTCATATATTCAGTTCCTTTGCACTTCAGTTTGCTGGGAAGTGGTCTGACTGCTGGACTGCTTTTCTCCTGGTTGTGTTCTTTTTCCAACAGGATAGTGCTTCTCTTGCCTCTTGTTCTCGGGGAAGGGCATGGCAATCTGGAGCCACTTCGGGATGTGCACAGAAGACCTGTACCTGTTCCTAACTGATCTAGACATAGAGTCAGAAGCTAAAATAAAATACAGTTCTTTCAAAGTTTTATTTTTAATTATGAATTTATTGCAAGCATTCAGAAAAGAACAGAAAATAATGTAGCAGTCTTTTGTGTAACTATCGCCCTGGTTCCATAGGTGGTATGCTAACATTTTGCTATTTTTAACTGTGAAATTGGTGTTTTTAGTTGTTGCTGTTGTTGTTGTTGTTTTTTGATAAGAGGAACTTTAAGACCACAGCTAAAGCCACCTGCTCTTTTCATACTTTCTTCCTCTGCCCTTATCAGTGGTGACAACTGTTCTCCTGTTAGTGGGTATCAGTGTTTTTGCATTTTAAAGAAACATATGTATGTATGCATAAACTATCTATAGTTTTGTGTGTTAAAACATTGACAGAGATTTTAACTTACCATCCTTATCTTTTTGAAACTTGCTTATTTCCTTCTGTGATAATGTTTTTGAGATAAATACATGTTGCTACATAAAGATCAGTAGATATTTGTCTCATATTTTGGGTTTTGATGTTGCCATTTTTGGTAATATGTAGAGGTTTTACTTGGATTTAGGTTTACCTGGATTTTACTTGGTGAGAAGCACATAAAAGGGAATACATGTTAGTTTTCAGGTGTGGATATGTGTATGTTAACTGGTTTTTTTAGGACTATATGTGAATCCTAAGCTGTTTAATGGAATTTTATTATGTCAATTTTCAGCTTTTATTATGATTCAGTAGTTTGTTTTACAGTTTATAAGTCATTTTCTAATCATATTAGCATCTGTATTGAATATAGAGTCACCAAAAAATGTATACACACTTTAGTAGTTCAGCATTCTAATAAATGTTTAGAAGCTAATGGCTACCTCTCTGAGCAACCCTTGTAATTGTAGAGGCCAAAGGTAACTTGTATTAATTTCATAATGTCTCAGTAAATTTAGTATTAAAATATTTATACAAATTTTTCTTTTCCTGATATATACTTATTTTGGTGGACTGTCTCTCTCTCTGTATGTGTGTACATATATTTTCCTTGGCTGTGTAAGAACCACAATTACTTTGATTATGTGTTTATGTGAAAGGTGTAGGGAATAGGTAAAAGGGACGTTACCAGAACCCCTGCAGTGGGTCCTGGTCTCCTGTGACCCATGACAGCACAAGGTGAATTAAAGAATTAAGACAGGAAACGAGACTTAGAGAAAAGCTGGGTTCTGGCCTGATCAATGCTGCTCTGAACAGCAAAGATGAAGGCATCCCGAGCTTGCCACTATTTATTGGGTTCATAGGGAGTTACAGATGACACAGAGCAGTGATAATCTTAAATTGACAAGGATTTTATGATTGGAGGAGGTATCAGATGTCTCGGAGCGCCGCAGTAATCCTAGGACCATGAGGATCTTATGTTGATGGTAAGATGAGCAAACATATTCTTACAACTGTAGGTGGGATGAGGTAAGCTGATAAGGAATTTGTCCCTCCCCAGGTGAAACCTTTCTACTCAGTTCTCAAAGACCCAGGATGTCTTCAACTGATGTAATCTTGCCCTTGAGCATCACAGCATCACTGGACCATTGAGGTCTCAGCTATGACTGGAGGCAAAATGGAGTTATGTTTTGGTATGCCATAGCTGGTCTGCAAGAAGACTAGGCCTCATACAACCCTAATCATAATTTAATTGTGAAATGAGTTTTTCCCCAGAATTATGTAGAATGGTTCCAAACAGAAAGGAAATTTAGAAGATGTAGCAAAGAACAATGGAAAAAATATTTGTAATCCAGTAACCTGTTAACAGTTACTTTACTATGCTGTCCTATAGTATGTAAATAGACAATTTATCCATGTAGGAAATCAATTTGGCCTTATAATGAGGATATTGTTTTGTAATCTACTTTTTGTACTCAGGAACTTTTAAATTATAATTTCTCTTCTGCAACACGACTTTTCTTCATTTACTGGTAAAATATAATTAACTACCTTTTCTTTAATATTTTATGTTTTCTCTCATTTTGGCAGTTGTAAATAATGCTGCAGTGAACATTGCATGTAAATTTTTTTTTATTTTTTTTAGACAGTGTTTTGTGGGGAGCAGTAGTTTGTTTGTTTGTTTGTTTGTTTTGCTGTTGTTTGTTTTTTGAGACAGGGTTTCTGTGTAGTTCAGACTGGCTTCGAACTCAATATGTAGCCCAGGATGGCCTTGAACTCCTAGTGCTCCTCCTGCCTCAGCCTCCTGAATGCTGGGATTATAAGTGAGTGCCACCACCCCCAGCAAGGAGCAGTAGTTCAAATGCTTTAATGAATCTTACTACAGAAACAGGTTCCAGTACCAAGTAAGTTTGGGAAACAAAGGAAGTTAAATAAGTTTCTTTATTATGCAACGATTATTAACATGCTAATATAGATGGTAAGTCTCTAATGGGGAGATTATTATATGCAGTATTCCTAATCCTTTGGGGGCATTTTTGCTTTATGATCATGTTCTAGAAGTAGATTTGTTGGGTCAAAAGGTCCCTGTATTTTAAAGCCATCAGTGTTAAGTTAATATTTGTAATGCACTTAGAATGGTGCCTGGATATAATCAACCCCTGTTTAAGATAAAATTAGGTAATAAAGTTGGTGATTAGTGATGCTAATTAATATTTGTTGAAGATCTGCTCTTTGTTAGAGCCTGTGTGAAGTGTTTAATAGTTATTCACCTGTCAGTCCTTTCAGCAACCCTGTGAAGGGTTTGGAAGCTGTTGTTATTCTTGTTTGTGGTTGAGGAACCCAAGGGTCAGAAAGAATTGAGTAATCAGTCACAGCTGCCTCAGTTGTTAGACGGGTTGTTGATGTGGCTATAATATTAATCTGTTCATATTTTTATTGTGGTAGAGAACAGAGTTTGAAGTCCTGTCCTAGGCATTCCACCTCTTATCTGTAAGATGTGAAGTGTTAATCAAGTTTAAGTCCATGGAAATCTAGAGAATTCAGGAGTGTTACAAAGAGGATTAATTTACAGATTTAAAAAATATTGACTTATCTTTCCAACTTTTTGTCAATATTAGAATATGCTTTTTATTCTGAAATGATACTGAATGATTGTGTGCCTCTTGAAAGATTACCTGGTGGGATAAAAATAGGACAATCCTGTATCAGTCTACAAGTTTGTATATCTGTAGTTAGAATGTACTTATTTCTAAAATCCCAAATACTGGGAACCTAATCTAAAACAAACATCCTGAACTATAGTTTCCTCATTTGCAAAATTTAGTTAGAATCAGAGCTTCTGTGATGATTAGCACTAATAAGAACATAATCAATAAAGTATTTTTTGTAAAAATCACAGAATTTCTGTACTAATTGATATAAAGGTCTTCATGAGAGTATAATGACATCAACAGAAAGGGGGCAATGATAAAGTGAGCCTCTTTTTCTACATCCTTGATTTTTTTTTTCCATAACAGTGATACTTTGAGGACTTTTATTTTTCTCCCAGACTACACAATATTTATGAAATAATTTACCATGCAGGAATACATTCTTCCTATATATTTTAGGAGCTGGGCATCAAGAAGTTCTCCTTGACCATGGACAAGACATGTATTTTTGATCTGTTCTTCAGTTTATCACTATTCAAAATAATATACTTTCTACTAGCCCCAAGAAGAATGTTAATTTTTATTATCATTGTAATATTTTTCCTTATTTCAGATTTTTCAAAGGTGGAAATTGTTTGTTAAATGATCTGAGAGTTATTTACAAAGAAACTTTAACATAGAATATTTTGAAAGTTGAATGCGATAATGTGTATTCTATATTCCATGAACATAAAGTGTTATAGAAAGCTACACATCATTTTTAATATTCTAATTAAAAGTTTCATTCATCCACAGGAATTATTATTTGTTAAATTGACATATAATTTGTAGTAAATTGCACAAGTCTTTTTTTTTGTTTGTTTCTGAGACAGGGTCTTGCTGTGTAGTTTAGGCTGACCTGAACTCACTGTGTAGCCCAGGCTGGCCTCAAACTCAAAGCAACCCTCCTGCCTCAGCCTCCTCGATGCTGGGACTTCAGGGATGCATCACCACACCCAACTCTGGCTTTGCTACTAATTGTGGAAAATAGGCAAACCAGTGAATGTCATCAATTTTAATTTATTTGCTTTTAAGAAGATAGGATTAGTCAGATAATCTCAAGTTGTATTTATTTCAAAAGATTGTTCAGTCACATCCTTCCTGAAATAGCTAGTTTTGTTTTATTCTTTTGAATTCTATAGTTTAAATGATTGTAAAGTTGCTTTTATATAATTTATTATTTATTCATTTAGCTATTTTTAAAAATAAGCCTTTGATGTTCTGGTGTTGTCCTGGCACTAGAGATATACAAAGGAATAAGCTATTGACCTCTCCTCAAATTACTTATACCCCGTACAAGGAAAAATAAATAGTTTCTGGAGGGAAATAAAGGTTACTAAGGGAGCACATCCTAAGAGGCTGTCTAACTTTTTCTTTTTTAAAAAAGTGGAGGATATAAATTAGTACAAACGTCCTAGGGTTTAATCCCCAGTACTACAACATGGTGAAGGGGGAGGGGAGATCTTAACCTAGAGTTGAGGGTCAAAGAGTGCTTCCCAGAGGAGTCATTTTTCATCTGCAGCATTGAGGTTGAGTAGAGTTGGCCCAGTGACAGATAAGGCCAGGGCCAGGCAGGGAGTAGCTGTGTAGAGAAGTGGGGGTGAGTAACCTCATGACCTCAGGCTCCCTGTGGCTGGGGCAGGGCTTGGCTCAGTGGCTCTCCATAAAACTGCAAAGTCCAGTGAGGGTCACACCATGGAAACCATGAAAATTAGCCTGGAGTGACATGGTCAGATTTGACTGTGGCACAGAGAAAGACTGGAAAGGGAGGCAGTCTGCAGCAAGATGTTGGGAAGATGTCCTTGTCTTGGAATGAGATGATGCTGTTCACAACCAGGTAGGAGCAGGAAGGATACAGCAAAGTAGAGGGATTTAAGTAACATTTAAGAATTGACAATTTTGTCGTTGGATTTGGAAGGTGAGCAAGAGGAGAGATCTTAAGGATAGCTCTCAGGTTTTGAACACTGCTCTGGTTATGTACTACTGAGTGAGAAACCACCTCAGAACAGTGGTTTTAACACAATAACAATAATTTATTTTACTCATGAATCTCTTGCAGATGATTCTTCCTGAAATTATAATCAAGTGGTGGCTGGGTAAATCTCAAGGCTTTTACATGGCCTTGTTTGGCATCTGGGCTGAGAACATTGCAACAGGTGGGCACTGAGCAAGTGTGAACCCCTGGGCCATCTGTCTTTGTACAGCCTGCCCATGTGATGGTCAGGGTAACTGGACTTCTTGTATTGAGACTGAAAGCTTGCAGAGTGAGTACCAAGAGAAACTGACAGAAGCTGCCTGGCCTTTTCTAACTTATCCTCGCTAGATGCAGTATCCCTTTTACTGTGTTCAGGTCATCATGATAGTCACAAAGGGACACTTAGGTTCAAAAACAGGAGACAGACATCTCTTAGAGGGAGGAAGGTTGAAGAATTATTTATGGATGTGTTTTACCACCAGAAACATTAAGGTGGTTGGTGGGGGTCATACACTGTAATAGGTAATTCCTGAAGGAATAGCAGGTTGAGAGGAAAAGTAAGGAGTTTGACCTTGGGGTGACTGAGTTTGAGTTGTTCATGTAAAATCCAAGCTGAGATTTTAAGTAGGTGTATGGAACCTCAGAGATAAGGTGTGTAGATGTAGTTCATAATACCTAACCTTTATTGTTAATTGCTATATACTGTACCATATATTATTGACATCATTTCATGGGAAGAGAAATGTTAAGTGTTTTTCTTACATTATTTATTTACTATTATTAATTTATTTTTTAAATAGCAAAACATTTATTGGTACATTTTAGGCATACACAATTAACATACATCATAGGTTATTATCAATTTAGAAATTAGAAAACTGAGGCTTTAAGAAGTTGGTGTCATGCCCAAGACACGAGAGAGTTAGATTTTGTACTAGAGTCTGGCTATATACAAGCTCAGATTCCTAAGCACTCACCTGATAGCATAAGCATTGGCCATGTGTGAAAGGTGGGTTGTGCAGAATGAGAAGGGAAGAACCCTGAGGAAGAGTAGTGCCCTGCCACTGCTGGCATATACTACGCTTGTGGTTTTTATGGGATCATTAAAATAAAAGGAACCTAGACAGGAGTCTGGGAGAAAGGGACTGAGAGGTTGGAAGAAAACCTGGAGAGTATGGTGTCAAGCAGGGTGAAGACAGACTGTTTCCAGGAGGAGGAAGTAGCCCATTTTGTTGAACATTGCCCAGAGATTGTGGCAGATAATTCTGAAGAATGACCACTGGGTTCATGTCTATGATGACCTTGGAGGGAATGTTACGGGAATGTAGGTTAGAGGAGTGGGAAGGGAGGAAACGGTGCTACTACATTTCACTATGGAAGAGAAGAAAGGGCTGAAGTGGGGGAGTTCCTTTTGAAATGGGTCTAGAAATAGTGAAACACTGATGAAATAGAATGTAAGGTCATTTTGCTGAGTGTAACTGAAATGTGGCCTGTGAGTTTGAGCTGAGTAGGATTGAAAAGGCTACAGTGAAGAATGTGGGTGGGGGATGACCAGGGAAACAGAAGGGGCTGGTTGCTGCATGCTGTTGAAGTCACAGATTATGACTTAAAAATGACACAGATTTAAGTGTTTTTTTTTCTTCCAGACCTTGTAACTGTCTAGATATAATTTCAACAAAGTAGGCAGATTGATAAGGGTTAGGATTTTTTTTAAAGGTGAATCAACTGGTAGACAGTGGGGAAAAGGAATTTAGGAAAATGGCCAGAACATGGTTGATGTGATAAACTATGAGATCTGAGTTCATGGAAAGGAAGGAAGGAGAAGTAGAAAGTAGAAGTTGCAAAGGATGGGTGGTTTTAATGAGACTGAACAATATGTTTTGTTTGGAGTATCTGTCAGACAACTGGAGGGAGAAAAAGTTTAATAAGGGGCAGTAGAGGACACTGGATGGAGTATGTTTTCCAGAGTCTTAAAACAGAGCAGCTGGGAGTTTAGCTCAGTAATAGGGCACATGCCTAACGTGCACGAAGCCCTGGGTTCAGTCCACAGTCCATATGTTTGTGTGTGTGTATGTGTGTATGTGTGTGTGTGTGCGCCTACGTGCACGCACAGGGTAAACACAGGGTAGAGACAAACACACATAGAGACAAAGCTTTCGTGAATGTAGAGGAGTTTGTTTTCTGGTAAAATGCTATAGGCTTTGTGTTGAACTGCCTAGAGCTACCCACTCTGTGTAACTTTGGCAAGTTACTGCCGAGGGCCTCACTTCTCTCATCTGTAAAGCGAGGATAGGAATAGGAATTACCTCTGATTTGATGATTAACTGACATAATACATGTACTTAGAATAGTACCTGCTCCCTTCTTCTCTGCCTCTTCTTGTTTTTTATAATAGTAGAAAAAAATTACCAGTTCTTTTATGGACAGGCACTTTCTAAGGGCTTTATATATTTGATCCTCACAGCAAACCCATGCATGAGTTAGGTACTAGTATCATCTCCATTTTTCTGACATCAAACCTGAGACACAGAAAGGTTAATAAATTTGGTTAAGGAAATTAAACAAGTAAGTATCAGAACTAGGATGTGAACTCAAGAAATCTGGCTTCAGAGCCTTTCTTCTTAACCAGTACTGCATGATTAACATATGACCACCGCTGTGGCAGAGAGGGTGCGTGTGATGGAAAGGCTGAGAAGAGGAATGGTGTGAGCTTGAGTGGGTGGAGAATAGGTGCAGAGCAGTGTAATAGGTAAGGATAACCTTAACATCAAAGGTGTATTCCTAAAAGAATTTAATCTTCCACTTCCCTGGTCTGGAGACTGGGGGAAGGTTAAGCCCAATTGAGTTGTGGGATGGATTATCCTGGTTCAGGTCAGTAAACATGTACCTCAGTTTACTTGATTTGTAAGACTATTCCTTTCTAGGGAGAAGGGTTGCACTTGACTGGATTCTCTCAAGGTACTCTTTGTTGTTTGGATCTGCCACACAGCTGGATCTCTTTGAAACTGGGCTCCCAGGAAGAAAACTAGTGGCTTGAAGCTTTGAGTCCAGAAGCTGTTGAAGGTGGCCCATGTTGAGGTCTTTTAACTGGTCTGAGGGCTGGTTGGGTTGCAGGCAGTGTATTGGAGCTAGGAGTTTATTTCATTGTGGGCAGCCTAATGAGGTCTGTTATGCTAGTCTATAAGTTAGCCATCAGTGTATGTCTAGAACAATTATATAATGATCTGGATACAATATTAAGAAAGCCAAAATAGACTCCGTGATCCTGACTTCTCTCTAATTAAAACGATCCATGAACATACTATTGCAGAAATTAATTTTTTGTGGCAAAGTTTACCTTTTCCCTCCTACTCTTATGTAATCCTTCTTTTCCTGTCTTTCATTTCAAAAGCTGACCTAAGGGTCCTTCCAAGGCTGTTTCTGGGGCTGCCTTAGACGCTTAGGCCCCTTAATACTTCATAGAGGTACCTGGCCAAGGAGGCAGTACTTCTTCACCTCTTCTGAGGGCTTCCTGGGTTTGAGTCCCTGCTGTCATGAGGCTCCTGGGAAAAAGAACTGGTCTTAAAGCACTGAGCCCAGAAGCTGATGAAGATGGTCCTGGCTGAGGTCTTTTATGGTCTGAAAACTGCTCACGGGTTGTATTGGAACCAGGAGCTGAAATCTTGCCTTTGCTCAGCTTGCTATTGGTAATTAGCACAGAGTTGCCTGATGGGCTAGCTGTGGCCCTGCCTCAGGCCTCTGTTCTTGTCTCTGTTATGGGACAAAGCAAACTGTGGCACAGTGCAGGGCTGGGTTGCAGGCCTCTTGGTATCCGTAGAGCCTGGTATGTGGTACTGATGTTAGATACTGAGCAAATGGTGGGAGTCTGCACAGAGTAATGGTTAAACAGTCTTGACTTTGGAGCCATACTGCCTGCATTTGCATTCCAGCTCTGTCATTCATCTATTGTGTAGCCTTTGTGCATCAGTTTCCTTTTGTGCAAAATGGCCATAAAACAGTGTGTGTGTACCACATAATGATATTTTAATCTATGGCAAACTATATATGTGATGTGGTCCAATAAGATTGTATTGGCTAGTGACATCATACTTGCTTGTGTAGACACTGTGTGATGTTCACACGATGACAGAATCACCCATTGAGGCATTTCCAAGAATGTATCTCCATAGTTAAGTCATATTCAACTCTGTGTGTGCACACCTAATTTAAAAACCTAGTGCTACAAGTGCTATTAAAGTGTTTGCTATTATTGAAACTGTATATAAAACAAGAACTTACGTTGCTATTGTCACCAAAAATGTTCTGCTCCAATTCATTTTTCCTTACTAGAATTTCCGAAGTTTTCATGCCTCTACCTAATAAGTATAGTGCAGGGTAACTGGGTTAAAGATATTGGAGCTGCCTGTTGGTGGTTCAAATGGCAGCTATTTCTGATATACAGGGGTAAAAGGTCCTGGCATGGCATTTGGTGGCCCACATCCATCCTCAGGCCTGTTTGGCTTACAGCTGTTACCTAAGTTTGGACAAATGAGATGGCTCACTTGAACTTGAATAGACAAGTTTTCTGAGGTTCTGCTCTAGAATTATACGATCGTAATTCCCAGCGCCTCTTGTTGGAATGAAATAGTTTGAAAGTCAAGTTCTGCTTTTAAGCTTTCCCTGAAACATGTAATTTATTGGCTTGTTCTCTTATCCCTTCTTCCTTTATGAATGCTTCCTGAGAGGGACTGAATTGTAGAGGGAAGAGCACTGGAGTGATTTATTGGATGAAGCTGCTGTTCTTCATCATTTTGAATGTTTCCTGAGTCTGACTGATTCTTTTTTCAAGTAAATGGGTTCAATGTAGAAAATGTTTTGTGATTATTGGATTTCTCTCTTTCATTTTTATATAGAAATATTGTACATTGTTCACCAATAACATTTTTAAGTGTAACATAATTTTCCCCATGTTTTGTTGGGTATTTAAGATGCACATTTTAAAGACTGAGTCATTGAGATAGGATCATTGGGCCCCTCCAAGGTTTCTTGACTGTTTCAGGGCCTCTGCTGACCTGGCCTTGGGTTGTAGGTAGGATTCCTTTTGAGCTTTCTGTGCGAACTCTGTTTATCATTTGTATGGATGCAGGCTGCCACTTTTCTGCATTTTTCTGAATGAGTAGAAAATAGTTTCTTGCACTAGTGATGGTTTTTGTTTTCTCTCAGATATGTTTTTAAGAACAATACCTATATTGATCATCTTTGGAAATCCCTTGGTAAATATTTTCCATTTCTTAACTTCTCAGTGTTTATTGTTTTAAATAATTCTATGGGCTTAATATTCATTTTGAATAATTTCATAAAGAGAACTAGTAAAAATTCTTTTGGTTCCATATCTATAATAGATCTTTAATTGCTGATTCTAAAAATGCTTTCCATCAGATTCTTCGTAAACTAAGAGCACACAAATATTTTAAAACAAGTTGCTTAAAAAGTTGAAATTATTAAGAGCTATGTAAGATATTATGTTAGCTTAGTTCTTTATATAAAGCTTCTCTTGAATAAACAACATAAAAATGTGTGATTATGAGGAAACAGTAAGAATTTTTTTTTTTTTGAGACAAGGTCTTGCTTTGTAGCACAGCCTGGCCTTTGAAGCCACTATGTAGCCCAGGCTGGCTTCGAACCTTCGGTGATCTTCCTCAGCCTCTTGAGTGCTAGGATCACAGGGGTGTGCCACCATGCCTGGCAGCAATAAGATTTTTAACTACTTTGATTCTGTCCTCATTGATTTTAAAGCTGTTCATTTCCTGGAATTCAGAGAGCTTGAGTTCATCTCTGTGGCAAAGATCATTTATTTCAGTTGCTTAATATATTGTTAGGTAGGAGTGAAACAATACAGCAGCAAAAATAACACGCGTCTGTGTTTCTAAGCGTGAGTGTGGGAAAGGTTATCAACATTAATATGGACTTTTGTTTTACTAAATGGCATTTTAGTCAATGTTTGTTTGGCTGAAATGAAACATAGTTAACTTCAAGTCTTTAAATTTCATTCTAGTGTGCAGCCCTGTATTAAAATACCCAGCATGAAAAAGTTGGGCAAGGTTTTAATATTTTCTATGAAGGCTGGGTGTCTTTGGTTTAGTTTTAGAGGTCAGTTGAGGTCTTAGATTAGTTTTGGGAGAAGAAAAGCCCTACTCTCTTCCTTCCAACTTTCTTTTGTTCTTTCTGACTTCCCTTTCTCAACAAATGCTTATGGAGAACTCACTAAATATTTGGCAGGCAGGGATCTCAGATGCATCTTGTAGATCCTGAGACTATAGCCTATGCCAGTGATGGCAAACCTTTTACAGCTTTCAATCACAACAAACAGCTGGCTGGGGCACTTGTGCCATAGGTTCGCCACTACTGGCCTAGCCTGTTGAATGTACTATATATCTTTGCTTTGGGGAAAACCTAAGATAATGAGTTTGGACAGGGTAAAGGGAGGAGTTGGGGAGGGAGATACATATCCCCTTCCAGGCCACACCCCCAGTGACCCACCACTTTGACCAGGCCCCATGTCCTCACAGCACAGTAGCTGTAAGTTCATCAGTGGACTAATCCACTGGTAAGTATAGCTTCCCCACGATCCAGTCACCTCCCAAAAGCCCTACCTCTGAGTGCACGAGGCTTTGGAGGGACAACTAAATGTAACCCATAACAGCAAGTAAAGGCATAAATCCTCTAAGGTATTACTTATTCTTTTCCTCTGCTGAATTAGAAGGCAATTCTCTTCTTTCTCCACACTTTTTTTGTTTTTTGCAACTACGGATTGAAACAAAGGCCTTTACACTGAGCCACATCTCCAGCCAGCCTTTTAAAATCATTATTTTTGAAAATTTTGAGACAGGGTCTTGCTAAATAGCTAAATTGCCCAGGCTGAGTTTAAACTTGTGATATTCCTGCATTAGCCTCCCTAGAGTGCTGGGATTGTAGTAGATGCCACCACCAATAGCCTGGCCTCTCTCTGTACTTTTTAATCAGAATTTCCCCAAAATTGCTTTTCTTTGAGTGGTAGTTGTGATTTTTACTGACGTCTTGCTAAAGACTGGCTAAAAATCTTACTGAGATGAAATCTACAAATTCTGATAAGATTTCTGCTTTCATTTAGTTATTTTTGCTGGCGACTGAAACTCTGAGGCTTTTGCTGATAGAAGGCTTTTCAAATCTTTAAAAGTGAATTTCATGACGAGATCATGTGTTAAGATTATTGTTATTGTTGTTTTTTTTTAACAGGTGAGGACAATGATTCCTTTTGGAATTCCTGGTTCCAGTTGTAGATTACTTGGGAAGTACGGATGCTCGCGGGATATTGGTGGCCTTGTGATAGTGAAAGACACTACAGAATGTGTCTGAGGCCAATATTGGCTGTGGGTACAAATGTTTCTTTTAAGATTGATTACTACCATTCTTTTCCTACTCTGAAGTTAAAAATAAATGTTGAAGAATAAAAGTTTCCACATTTTGTAAACAAAATCTCATTTTGTAATGAGTTTTTTTAAAGTTACTTATTTCCCATTTGGGGGAACTAGCTACTGAGCATACTAAGGGAGTGTTAAATAATTCACTGTTAATTTCTTGTGATGACAGCACTAACAGAAGGAGGTACCAGTTTTGAAGTAGGTGGCATTCCCAAGTGCTTATTTCCTGTCTGGAGGAGTGAGTGAAGCATAATGACAAATACGACCTTTACTCAGAGAGGATGCCACCCATGCAGCACTTTGGAGCTCTCATGTACCTGGAAATGGGTCTTGGATCTTCACTTGTCACAATTCACCAAATCCTGCATCTCTGCCCCCAAGTCCATTTGTCCAGGGATACTGTTGAGAGCAAATCCCTGATTCTTAGTTCACTGTTATACTTGAAAGTAGATGGTTAGAGCTAGGGGTCTCATTCAAAGGTATTTCCTTACTCTCCCATTCCCTTTCTTGTTTGACCAGTTTTCTCTATTTTTCCAGGGACTTTGGAAAGTTAGCTTGGGATTTTAACTTTCTATTATCATCATAAACAAAATTGTATAGGAGAAAATAAGAGAAAGTGACCATTATCTTTTTTTAATATCAGAATGAATGATTGCATAGTGCATCAAAATTGGAACTGTCGATATACCGAGTAGTTAAAAAATAATTCTCATAAATAGATTGTGCTTTTTTCACCCTCTGGAACTAAAATTATACTTTGAAATTATTTGTTTTTTGCACTACATAGTAAAGAACTTATTTTCTACCATCTTTTTGAAAAAAATGTTTTTTCTATTTTCATGCTTACCTTTGAAATTTCTTAGGGAAAACAGTAAATTGTAAGTAATCATATTAATCTTAAATTGAATGTTCTTTTTCTTTTTTTTCTGTACTGACACACTTTTAAAATGGATCCATCTTAACATGTTGTGGCAAAGAACATATGATTGTTTTGGAAATAAATGTTATTTAGTTTTCCCTTGGGCAAATCTAGATGGGGATTTGTGAATGCTGACTTAGAGACTCCTGGGTCACAGTTTATCTAGGATAGAGATTTGGTCTTTAATTGGAAAAAAGTGCTTATCTTTTATTCCAAGCCATGCATGACTTATATCCCCTGGGTTTATAGCTGAATTAGGTTCTTGTAAATAGAGCATCTATACAGAAAAAGGATATGAAGTGTAATCATCTTCAGTTTGTTGGCAGTTTTTAAAAACCATGATCAAAAGAGGTTTGATTATGCTTTTAAATCTCTTTATATTTGCTTCTTACTAATTAGAGGGAGGAGGCCGTCCTGAGAATGCTATTGTTAGTGCATTTAGAGTTTGAGTTATAGACATGCGTCTTGGGCTGAGATAGTATGTTCAAGGATAAGGCAGAATTTGTAAGGATTAGAGGTTAGAGAAGAGAATGAGGTAATAAGGACATTCAGAAAAAAAAGTTACATAAAGTAAATTGAGGATTTTCAGGGTAATAATTTTGGCAATTCCAATAGCACTACTTATACGTTTGGGGGATAAGGAAAGGAAGAAATAGAAGGTCGAAATTTAGTAGCTAAAGAATAAATATTTCTTCTGTGATAGAAAAAGCTTTTAAAAGAGTTATTCTGTAATGATAATGCTAGAACTCTTTCTGGTGTTCCGGAGGACAGTTACTTTTAAAAAACTAATATTACTCCATTTCAGTTATTGGGGTAGGCTGAGGGGGACAGATAACAGTCTTTAACAAGTCAGAGGTAGAGGTTTGTTTCTTTTTAAAAAAAATGTTTTTTAGTACTGAGGATTGAACTTAGGGCCTTTACACCGAGCTGCATCCCCAGCTGTTTTTTAATTTTTTATTTGGACATAGGGATTCACTAAGTCTGTAAGTTGCCCAGGGTAAGCTCAAACATGGGATCCTCCTGCCTCAGTCTCCCAGAGTACTGGGATTATAGGTGTGTGTTTCCACGCCTGGCTTGAGGTTTCTTTCTAGCTCATTCATGTCAAGTCTGGAGAGGAGGGAGCATCAGTTCCTCTGTCACCAGACTTGCTCATGCTCCACTTCATGTGTCCACCATTCTGCAGGTGTCCTCATAATCCAGGATTGTTGCTGGAGCTACATAAAGTCTCAGTTACAAGATACTGAAGTAGCAAAGAAGAGCAAAAAGGGACTCACTCTTCTTACAATCATTTCCCTTTAAGCATCCTTCATTTACTTCTCATTTCAGCAAACTGAACACTAGCAACATCTAGCCCCAAGGAATACTGGGCATCTTTTATTACAGGTGCCATAAAGTAAGATTACTATTTTTCATTTGGGGAAAATAACTTTTCTAGTTCATGGGGGTAATTTCTGAAGATAAACTGAGAGAATGGATGTTGGACAAGGTCATGAGCATTTTCAGTGTCCAGCTTTGAGAATACCAATGGCATTGCCCTGGGGTATCTTTAATAGTATATTTCATTAAAATTAAAAAAAGCTCAGTAGTGTTACAATAATAACAATGATGATACCTTAATATAAATGATTCCCTAATATTAAATCTTTTGTTATTTGTTTTGAACATTTGCACTAGTGAATGTTTGGAATTTCTTAGAAGTTTAGATTGAGTCTACACTCAAGTTATCTTTTGAGTTTGATTATCCATTGCTGTTAATTTTTGTTTTGAATATCTAAGGCTATAACTTGTGGCTTTCCAGTATTTTCCTTACTAATCTCCTTTAATCATACTGAATTTAGTGTTATACAGATAATGTCTGAAGAGTCAGGAGCCTTTGACAGAGTCAGTAGGGATACAGAAATCTAGGGATCCTGTATCTCAATTTCCTTGGTATAATGGATAAAACCATTATTGCTGAGATTTCCAGCATTATAAACTTTACAGAGAAACCTGTACTTGATATCAGTAAACCATAATAACAGTGTTAAATTATATAAAGTTAGGGTTATTTTGATTACATGCCAACTTAATATGCTAAAAATATTCTTCCAGTTAAAGAGAAAAACCAATATTCATGTTTAGTAATAACGGTTTTGTGAGTGGGCATGAGTTTTAGAAATCTGATCTTGATGTGGGAGTGCTGTTATGGATTCTCAATTGAGTTCTGCCACTGGTATCCTTCCTAAGACCAAGGACCTCAATATTCTTTAAGTTTAGTCCTTTTAGAATTTTCTGCATATTACTATGAGCATTTTCCTTTTACAGAAGGTTCTTTTCTAACCATTATAAGGATTACAGAAACAGTCTGATAAGAACTGAACTAAAAAGTAAGTGCCTATAACACTTATAACAAAGATTTTATCATTAAAATTTGGATATTTGAATAAGACTTAAGTAAAATAAAATCAAGCATTATGTTCTGTTCCTTACATCATGCTGTTATAGTAGAGAATGAAGTATCTGCTTTATAGTCCCATGATAAAGTGGTATGCCCCATACCTTATTATCCTTGTTGTATTTGAGCTAGCCTAGAAAAAGCAAGAAGGCAAAAAATTCAACCACCTGCTCATTAAGCAGATGTCAGAATATAGCACATTTTCTTTAAGGAGGCAAACAAGAGCAAGTGGAATGAAACCAATTCTTTTTTCTTTCTTTTTTTTTTTGGAACCGGGGATTGAACTCAGGTCCTTGCGCTTGTGCAGCAGGTGGCAAAACCACTGAGCTAAATCCCTGGCCTGAAGCCAGTTCTTTGGTACAAACATTTAGTTGTAATCTCTTTTTCTTGTTTTAATCTTATAGAGGATGTCTGAATGTATCCAGATCTCATTTGCTGTTTGTAGAATTAGCATTTGCACGGTAAGCAATGTATATTTTTGTGGTACCAAATGTCCCAAAAACATAAGTGAAGAACATAAGTAAAGTGTTGGATAGCATGTGGGATTATCTTTTATTGCTCATGGGACTACAGGTGTATACAAGTACTTTTGAAAAATAATAAAGTTGAGTATATCCTATGATGGAGAAACTCCACTCTTAGAGAAATTGTTACCTAATTACAAGGTCCATGTTAGAAGTTCCTAGCAAATATACTGTATCATAGAAGCAAAATATCAGAAACAACACAAATATCTATTGGTAATAAACTGAGTTAAAGAAAGTGAGGAATTTTAATTTAGTAGATTACCATTCAGCAACAAATATATGAATTAAAGACAGTTTTGAAGAACAGCCTATAATAATACACCATGGATCTATATCTCACAACTATCGTGTTGAAAGAAATCACAGGAAAATATATGGAGTACAACTTCATTTCTACAAATTTCAGACACAGCAAAGCTAAGCAATATATTGCTGTCATCGCAGCACTGTAGGAGGCAGAAGGATGAAGATCACAAGTTTGAGCCTCGGCTGAGCAACTTAGCAAGACCCTGTCTCAAAATAAAAAATAAAAAAGGGCTGAATATATTGCTCCATGGCAGCATGCCCCTGGATTTGATCCTCAGTACTGCAAAGACAAATAATCAAATAAAGAAGAAAAAGATTTATAGGAAGTAATTTTTTTTGTCATCCACCTTGCACAGAAGAACATGTATATGTCTATATAAAAAGCTCAAGAAAATTGTTTGAAATGAATGATGTAAGAGTTATGAGTAAAACATAGAGCAGACTGTAATCTCTTTGAAGACAGGAGCCCAATCTTGTGTAGTAGCTTTCCCAGTACCTTGCTGGCACATGAAAAATGCTGAATAACTGAACTTTAAATTATATTAAAATAAGATGAGCACAATATTCTTTTGGTTGTAGTTTCAATTTATGAAAACTGTTTTTTTCTGTTGCTTTTTCTTTTAGTTGCTTGTCTCAGATGAATATCTGTCCCTTATTACATGAACAGATAGATTACTTGGGAATGAAACAAAATTTTTCTTTCTTTGTGTGAAGTTACTTTGTGAGTAGGTTCTTCTGTATCCTCTGAGGACGGGACAACAGAAGGCAGAGAGAACCTTCAGACCACATTGTGGTCTGACATCTGCGATGGGAGGGTAGAAAGGAAGGAGAGTTGAGAAAGAATTCAGGATGACAGTGCTGCTCTGAGAAAGCCTTGGCTGGGCACACAGGGCTTCCCTGAACAGAGCTATAGAGGTTTCCCCTGGGGCAGGAAACAAACACTTCCACTCCAGTACCTCTGTTCTAGGTGTCAGCACCTAGACCGACCTCTGTTGGTTGTCAGCAGCCCAGCAAGTCCACAGCCTCAGCACATATGTCCCTGTGAATCTGCAACTGTGGCAGATGGGGGCTGGCTGTCAATCAGCTGTGCCTGTCTGGAGGGGAGGTTTGGATGGCCCATTTCCATGACTGCCACAGTGAGTCAACACAATAGGGAAAGGTCTGAAGACACTAAATGGAAAATTCCAGAAATAAGTTTAAAATTGTGTACTGCTCTGAATAGCAGGATGAAATGTCATGTTGTCCTGCTCCTTCCAGTAGGACATGACTCATCCCGTTGTTCAGCACATCTACACTTTTTACACTATTTACCATTGATTACTTATTGGCTATCTGTGTTATCATATCAACTATCACAGTATCACATTGTTTATGTTCAAGTCACCCTTATTTTAATAATGGCCCCCAAAGCATAAGACTAGCAAAACAGGCACTTTTGCTATAGTACATTGTTATAATCGTTCTATTTTATTACTTATTTTTATCAGTCTCTTACTGTGTCTTATTTATGAATTACACCTTGTAGATATATATGTATAGGAAAAACATACAATATATATAGGGCTTGGGGCTAACCAAGGTTTTAGCCATCCACTGAAGGTTGTTCAATGTAACCCTAGCAAAAGGGATTACTGTGTATTTACATCTAGAACCTGAAAATATTGGCGTTGTTGAGATCAAGAATTGGTTATGTTCATCCATAAATATCTAGCACTTAGTCTGGGTCTAAGACCTTGCAGATGTTCAGTTTCTACTTATTTAGTAATGAAACCCTGTCCATGGACTCATTTTATGGCAGATAGAAATTGACCCTCAAAGGAGAATACAATGGTCTGATTTGTCCCCATAAAAATGTATATGTTAGTGCCCTAATCCCCAGTGTGATGCCATTTGATATTGGGTCTTTCTGAGATGATTAGGTTTAGATGAAGTCATGAGGATGGGCCCTTCATGGTGAGATTAGTCTCCTTATAGGAAGAGATACCAGACGACCCACTTTTTGTCTCTGACTGCTCTGAGAAAACAGTGAAAAGGTGGCCATCTGTAAGCTGGAAATAGGATTCTCACCAGAACCTGACTATGCATCATCCTCATCTCTGACATCCAGCCTTCAGAACTCTGAGAAAATTAAGCCACCTATCTTTAGTAGTTTGTTTTGGCAGACTAAGTAGATTCTAACACAGGGAGCGTAAAAAACCCTTATAAATTGTAGATAAAAAACATAAACCAGAAAAAAATCTCATAGCTCCTATTGAAAATAAATGCTGAGTTCAAAGTAAAACAAAAAGTAGATGAGGAAATTTAAAAAGATTTTGGCTTATCTCATGAGATGAAAAACAATTGTACATTGATAACCTGAGGGTTATTTTCCCCCCTACATGCTTTTAACATATTACCAAATAGCTACCGGTAAGTAGCATTTAAAAGTCAAGAAACAAAAACACTCCATACATTTTATATAGTGGAAACACATGCTCTGGAATGAGCAAGACCAAAATGGCACATATACGGAACAGACACACTACAATCCAATGAATAAAAGTGAATGTACTGTATATGTGATATTGAACATTAAGCATTAAAAAGTTTAATAAAGACCATTACTCAGAGACATCAAAAATTATTCTATATGTGCAGCCTACCTTCCGCTCCAAGGTAAGGAGTAGACAGTCATTTCTGTAGACACTGAAAGCCAATGATGCTTGTATAGTGGGCCTTAACTCAGAGATGTAAAGAAAATATAGCCTATCTGTTTTCAGGACAGGAAACTTTAGATAGAGGTAGAAAAACTAGCAGGTTATTTGTGGTGTAATTATAATGGCTACCAAATCCTAGGACAAACTTAAATGCAGGGAAAGATAAACCAGTGTTTAGAACCAAACTTCTGCTCCAAGGAAATAGTTCTTTCACTTTCAATGAGTGTAACATAGAAGATAGCGTGCATTCTCTTCATTGTAATGTAGGGATGTATTACAAAGACGTTACTGAGTTTCTGGAACAAAAGAAGTCCTGTTGTGTGTGTCTAGACTGTTTGGGTATTAAACATTCATTTCGTTGTGGTCAGGAGAATAGAGGGGAAGTAGATTTAGGTCAAAAATTTAAGTACAATTGTGGTTCTATGTTTCCATGAAATCTTGGCAATACAAACAGGCCAGGCTTAAAGATGTGATCTTCTTTTTTTTTTTTTTTGGTACCGGGGATTGAACTCGGGTCCTTGTGCTTGCGCAGCAGGCAGTGGCGAAACCGCTGAGCTAGATCCCCTGCCCAGAGATGTGATCTTGAAGTGAACTTTTTGTGGTTCAGGTATGGATGAACTCTGGGTCAGAATGGCACACAAGGGCATTGATTGGGACTTCCCTTTGGAACCTATGGGTGAGGGATCTCAGAGGGACCTACATTCACCCTCAGATCTCTCTGAGTTGGGAATTGCAACCATAATGGAGCCAGAAGCATAGTGGTAGACATGCTAGGTGGTACAGGCTAGAAGTAGAGGATGGGATGATAACTAACTTCTGACCTTCTGGCTGGATTGTGAACCTCTTTTACTGACTTTGGATGTGGGCAGGGACATATGAATGTACCTTTGGGTATTTCTCTAGAAATTGTACTGTTCAAAGCATACAGAAGCCACAGAGGTGATTGCTTATCTCTACTCAAGAAAACATGAACTAAAATTCAACCAGTGTGTAAATGAGGCTTGAACTAAATAATATCAGGAAAATATCATACATGGCTACAGCTTTTAAAAACTCCTTAAAATCTTCTTTTGTCTTTATAGAAATCATTGTATGCTATTTCATTGACATAGAAAACTTATTCCTTAAAACAATGTAAAGTTAGTGGAAAAGGTATGGAGTTTCATGTTGAGATAAAAATTCACTCAGTGGGTAGAGATCCTCCTTTTATCTAGTTGGAAAGATTTGTTTGTACCTACCATTACTTCTCATATTCAACATCTGTGACTACATTTTTGGGGGGAGTAGGGGCGAGTAGGGAGAATTGGCTGTGTGATTATAATAAAATTGAAAAAGAATTGTGTGTTATTGGTGCACTAATACTGTAGTGCACATTAATATTATTAATATTCTACTGCTATGTTGTACTATTAATGTTGTATATTATGAAAGCAACACTATTAGTATTGTATATTATGAAAACTGCTTATTTTAATCTACCTCTTTAGGTCTAGACAAATCCTACCTTAAACTTCAACTGAATTATTATACAGTGCTGCAAGTGAGGGGATCATATAGGTTTCCTACCGCTGCTGTAATAAATTACTTCAAACTTTGTGGTTTAAAAACAATATAGATTTTTCTCATTGTTCTGGAGGTCAGAAGTCTATAGTGGGTTTCACTGGGCTAAATTCAAAGTGGTGGTAGAGCTGTGGTCTTTCTGGAGGTTCTTGGGGAGTCTCTAATCCTTGCTTTTATGAGCTATGTTCTTGCTTATGGTCTCTTCCAGTGTTGGGATCCCTCCAACTTTTGTTTCCCTTGTCACATCTCTTCTGGGACTGACATTCCTGTCTCTTTCCAAGGACTCTCGTGATTAAATTGGGCCTACCTAGAAAATCCACGATAACCTCCCCATCTGCAGAGCCTTAATCATATTGCCAAAGTCCCCTTTTGCCATTTAAGGTAGTGTAATTCATGGATTTCAGGAATGAGGATGTGGACATCTGGGAGGTTTGGGGGTGGGGATCATTATCCTGTGTGCCACGAACATCAAAGAGGAAAAAATGTGTCCAAAGAGGGGAAAAATAAACATAGGCAAGTGCTGATGCTGGGTCTAGAATATCATTGTCATGTATAATACCAAGGTTAAAAATTTGTCAGATGGATTATAAGTCCTGCACAAGGGCTGTGTAAACACCAGTACTACCAAAAAATTAAAGAACAGGTTTACTGAAGAGTGTAATGAATTTACCTTGAAAACTCCGGTGTGAACATTTATTGAAAACTATGTGAGATGCTGAGTTATTGAAGGTTATGATAAAGAAATGAAAAGCTACAAGATAAAGTAAGCATGCTTTAAAGAAATTCAGCATAATTTTAGACTTTAATGTAGCAGAAGTGAATTAAGATATTTGTTTGGATGTTTTAATAAAGACCAAAATTATAATGGCTTAACCAGGATAAAGTTTTTTTTTTCATGTAAAATCCATGTTAGTAGTCAGTTTGAAGTCTGGCTCTTTCTTATTTTTTTGGCTCTTTCTTCACTAGTCTGTTAGAGACTCAGGCTTCTTCTAGCTTGTTCTTCCATGGTCTGGTCCTTCAGCCCACATGGAGGCTGCAGGTGGCTCACCAGCCTAGCATCTTTGTTTAGTCTGTGGGAAAGAGGAGGTGGCATTTGAGCAGTGGGCATGTACTAGAAGTTGCCAACATCGTTTCCCCTCTTACCTCTGTTGTCAGAACTTTAGTCACATGATGATACATTGCTGCAAAAGACACTCAGAAATGTGGACTCAGGTAAGGATCTAAGATTCTGGGAGTTCTTTTCCAGTGAGCCATCCCTTTCACAAACAAATGAGCTAAGGCAGGTTTGACTGAGCTTTAGCTGCCAGACTGTGCAGTGTACCTTGAGGATGACATGTAGAATAGGCAGTGTGGCCTGAACCATTGTCAGGCACACACTGAGCACGGAGTGTGGCAGCAAGATGGTTTTTGTGTTGTGTAGCAAATCCAGCTCTGGTTGGGTTGATAAGTAAGACTCTATGGGACAAGACTTAACTTAATACCTTATTTATGAATATCAGCATGTTATGTATTTTGTCACAGACATATGAATGCAGAAAGTTTGTGTTTCTGCCAATTTTATTTTGAGGAGCATCAAGAAGAAGTCATATGAAACATAGGAAATGAAAGTTTATAATTTCTTTCTTTACTTTTAATAAACAAAATAATGCTCTCAAGTAGAGTAAGAATATCTGACATTTCTATGAGGAGAATTTAAAGTCAGGTTTAATGAACCTTTTGAGAGGCATTCTAATGTCTATGTAGTAAATAGACACACTACAAAAATACAATAAAATAGCTGTACTATGAAATGGATGAGATTGACAGGCATACCATTTTTTAAAATCTCTTTTGAAAGTGGTACCCAGGCAAGAATAAGATAAAGTTTGTTTGCTTGAAGTATTTTATCTAGAGATTGCAGTTTATGGTTCCTCTTAAGATCAAGACTTTTCTGCTGCAGACTTGTGACTCCACCACAACTCCCATTGGGTGGCCTTTCCTGTTCAGTCTGACTCAAATGAAACCTGCTGTCTTTCTATCCTTACACCTGCTCATGCCCTTTTCTCCCTTTCCCAGTGACTGGCACAACCCACCCAGCAGCCCAGCCAGGAACTGGAGTCTGCACTCAGCTTGTCTTTGTCTCGTCCTCTCAGTCCCCAAGTTTGACATTTTCTGTCCTATTGTCTCTCCTCTCTGCCATTCCTTAAGTCCAGTACCACCATTCTTTTCCTCTAAAGGCCTTAACAGCTTCCTTTGCATTCTAGAGACTTCTGTGAGCCAAAGTTCTTGTATCACAAATGTCTTTGAATTGTCTGGTAATTTTTTATAACTGATCTCACTGTCAGCTCAGTGAGTGAAAAGACTAGGCTAGTCTGTTTCTGTTTCCTTCCCAGTGTCTGGTGCTCACCACCAATGCCACCATGATCATCATCGACACTGACAATTACTGAGTACTTCCAAAGTGTCAAGCACTGCGCTGAGGCCTTATAGATATATTGGTTTAACTCCACAGTATTTCAAAGAAGAAATTACTGATTCTGCTTGGCTCATGTTGGGGTCACATCATGATAAACTTATGGTAAGGCAAAAATGCATTGGTATACCTAGTTTATCAAACATCACAGTTGAGCAAAATAATCTTATAGCTGACTGGGAGCTGTGACTTGCTGCTGCTGCACAACAGAGAAGATCATACAGCATATCACTAGACTAGGATAAGATCAAAATTCAAAATTTGAAGTATGGTTTGTAGTAAATGTGTATCTTTTGCATCATCATGTTGAAAAATCCTAAGTGGAACTGTTAGAGACTGTGTTAGCTTTTCATCATTGTCCTGAAATACCTGAGATTATCAACTTATAAGAGAAATGTTTACTTTGGCTCACAATTTTGGAGGTTCCAGCCCATGATTGGTTGGTTCCACTGCTTTGGGTCTGTGGTGAGGCATCCCATCATAGCAGGGGGCATGTGGTAGAGTAAAACTGGTTATTCCATGAGCTGAGGAAGGGGAGAAGAAAGGGGAAGAGGGTGGCTTCCACAGGCTCCTTCAAGGGCATGACCCCAGTGACTAAAAGACCCATCACTAGCTGCCACATATTAAAGGTTCCATCACATCCCCAAAGCACCACCCTGTTGACCAGAGCTTCAACACATAGGCCTTTGAGGGACATTCAGGATCCAAACTACAGTATAACAGGGACAGTCTGTATTATTGTCTTCATTTTACAGAGAGGGGGCCGGGGCTTAATATGGCTGTGTCCTTCCATGTGATAGAGTTAAGATTTAGAGTCAGAATTTGACCTAATAATGCTCTAGGGTTCTGAACTCTTAGCTACTACACTTAACTACTTTCCAGAGAGTGAGTGTTCAATATGATTGTGTTAAATGTAATCTAGAATTCATTATTTTTTAATGTAATTTAATAATATTTGTTAAATATAATCTAGAACACAATTTTTTTGGTCTTTTTTTCCTTGACAGTTTTGAATGCCAATTATTTTGCAGAATGTCTTTCAGTTTAGATTTGTCTGTTTCTTCATGGTTATATTAAACATTGTAAATATATGGGCAGGAAAATTACATAGATGACATTCTATCCTCAGCACATCTCATCAGGGACATATGCCAGTTTATGCTATCATTGATGATACGCTTTTTAAAAGTTTTCACTCAACCTAAATTCTGGAGGCTGATAGTTTCTGATTTTACCCAAAATTTACATACAGTACTCTATTTAGAGTCTATTATACATCTTATATGTTCAGTATACAACCTGTTTTTTATATCTTTGTAATGTATTTACAGGTCAAATAGGGGACTAAGCTGTTTTTGTTTGTTTTCTGTTGTTTTATCAGAATATAGTACCAAGACTGGATAATATGTTAAAAAAGAAATTTATTTTTCACAGTGGTGGAAACTGGGAAGTCCAAGATTGTGGGGCTTCATCAGGTGAGGGCCTTCTTGATGCAGAAGGCATTGCTTGGAGGAAGCGATCACCTATGTGCAGGAGCAAGAGAACATTCTAGAAAGAGAATGAAGCCATTTCCATGATAACAAACCCACTTCTCTGATAATGTCATTAGTCCAGTCATAAGGATGGAGCCCTCATGACTTAGTTACTTCTCAAAGGCCCCCACTTCCCAGTAACATTGGCAATCAAGTTTCAGTATGAGTTTTGGAGGGAGTATTAGTATTAGCCATTAGCATGGCTGGTGAACTTTGGAATGTTTTTAGAATCGTAGTATTTTGATCTGTTGTAGATGGAAGATTCAGTAGTGTTTTTCCTTCACTGGATTACAGTGTTAACCCTTTCTGAGCAATTTTCTTTAGTTCACCCTTTATGTGGCCCAGCCAGCTATGCTATTGTGAAGATGGCTCTTCCCACTCTGCTAGCTGCTCTTTATTTTCAAGCATTAATAGTGTGAAATAGTAGTAACGGCAACTCTATTGCCATTAGTCTAGAAGAAATTCTAATTAATTCTGTCTGTCTGTCTGCCTGTCTGTATGTCTGTATATTTGTCTCCTGATGTAGAATTTTAGGGGGGCATAACTACGAAGGGAATATGAAATTTACTAAACTACATTAGGATAATCCTTTACACAGGACTTTTACTAAGTTTCTTTTGTTAATTATAAATTGTAGCTATGTGGTTGGATGGAAAGGCTCTTTCCTAACATTTAAGAAACATTTAGAGTCACTTAACATAGGAATTTAAAGTACTTTGTCTTCTAACTTAAATGACATGGTGGCTCTTAATTTTCACTGTGAACACATCATGGTTGGAAATTTCCACCCTATGAAATATTCATTTTTATGTTATTTTTATAGATGGTTGACTTTTTTCTTGACAAATGTTTGGTCCTCAGGCCCAATACTTGATAGGAAGAGTAATTTGGTTTTGTTAATCATTAAAAATTGCCTTAAAGGGGCTGGGGATTTAGCTCAGTGGTTCCACCACCTGCCCAGCAAGCGCAAGGACCCGAGTTCGATCCCTGGTTCCAAAAAAAAAAAAAAAAATTGCCTTAAAATTACAGTCACTAGCCACCGTATAGTTTATTCATATTCATAATTTGGGAATCAAATTATGTTTTGGATTTTAAAGCACAGCCATCAAATTAATACTATGTATACAAAGAAGAATTTAATTGATCCTGTGGATGACTTGATCTTTGCTTTGTAGAATTCAAATTTATTTAAGTAGTGACAATATATCACACAAAGTGAATCTGGATGAAATTATGCTTATTTCAGAGTGGAGAATCACGTTGAATTCTCTGTGTTTCTTTAAGTTCGGTGTGCAGTAAGCTTCGTAATTACCTATTGACTAAATAGGTATATAGTTTTTGGGGTGGGGAGAACAGAGTGCCTCGCCCAGGCTCTGTGCTCGGGCAGCCCTGACAGTAGTCCCAAGCACAGACATGATAAATTGCGTGCTCCTACTTGAAAGGGCCATGAGGGAAAGGAGTTTCTTGCCATATTTCCAGTTCCCAGATAAGTGTCTGGTATGTTGTTTGATGCTCAGTAAATATTTGTGGAATGAATGAATGAACAGAGCTCAGTGTGTTGAAACAGGCATATACATACAAGCCTGAGGATACAGAAAATATTCCAAGAGGTAGGTGGGCAGTGATAGGATTGTAAGGAACATTGTCCATTTGTGTAGATTCTCCTTTACCACAGCCTTTTTACAAGTTACCCTGCTTCCCCCTTAGGAGAGAAAGGCATGACTTGCAGTCACCTAAATCTTGGTGCCTCAGATATGAGAGCCCTCAGGGCACAAAACAAAACATTCAACATGTGTTATTGATGTTGAAAAAATGAATGACTCTGGATATGACCAGATAACAAACCATTTTCAGTTTTTTACTTATAATAAAACTGAAGCAAATCTGCTCACATTGCCAAACTAATCTTTAAAAATGAAAGTCATGATGTGATTTTTGTCATATACATCAACAGAATCAAATGTCACAGCAGAAATACTTTTATTCCTATGAGCTTATTTATGAGAACAAGTTTATATCTAAATGTAAAAAAATATGAAAAACAGGAATAGAGTTTATGCTGGACCATATTTGCATTATAGCTATATGTAGTTATCCTATTATGTTAAAATATATATATGTGTGTGTGTGTGTATCCTATCCATCATATTTAGATACATTATTGACAAGTTTAAGCTTTTTATATTATAATGGATTTATCAGCATTTATTACATACTTGTTTTGATCTTTGTGGACCAATAATTTTAGAAATTCAGTAAAAAACATTTTATAAAAGTATTTAAAACTATAGTCACTGGAAATTTAAAATTTAAGATGTCTAGTATATACATAGTTCTTTTACAAGGAAGCTTGATAGAGAGATCAGTAAAAGATTTACAAACATTAAACTGTGTTATATTAGTATTAAAATTCTGTTGGTTATTGAAATACATGAATTCAAGATAAAGAATAAAAAAGAATATAAGACTTAAAAGTAGCTTCTTTTTACAAAATGATTGTTTTTCAAGTTTCAGTGACATTTAGAGAATTTTTTTATTCATGTAAGGAGTACTACTTTTATTTGTAAATATCTTGACAAGTTATAAATTGTATCATTTGCAACACATCAAATTACATGTCAATTTAAAAACATATGGGGATTATAGCTTTAAAAATCATTTAGAGAGCTGCATAGTGAATTCAAGGCTGGCCTGAACTGCATAAGACCCTATCTCAAAACAAACAAACAAACTTGGCACACACATTTAATCCCAGCAGTCCCAGCAGTGGGGAGGCTTGAGGCAAGAGAATCACAGGGAGTTCAAGGCCATCCTGAACTACATATTGAGACCTTGTCTCAGAAAACAAAAACAAAATGCTCCCCCCACCCCAACCACAGTTCATTTAGCTCCTTCCCAAGGAGTGATTCTATAGGTCTGTGTTGAGGACTGGGAATCTACCTATTGATAAATATCTAGATGATGTTCCTGCCTGGAAATCTTTGAGGAACACTGATACAGGGACTACATGAGTTACTACTTAAAGAGTACCTGGAAACATTAGTTCTCTATAATCCAAGGAGAGGAAAAGTGAGAAATCAATGAGATCTAACACTATGATATTTGGTGTATCCCAGCCAACAACTTGGGGACCATATGTCAAAGCAAGTGTTGAAGAATAGTAATGATGTTCTTGATTTAGGGTACATGGGGAATTTTTTTTTTTTTTTTTTTTTTTTTGGTACCAGGGATCGAACTTGGGTCCTTGTGCTTGCCCAGCAGGCAGCAAAACCACTGAGCTAAGTCCCTGGCCCCTTCATTCAAATTTTTAAAAAAATATAAATATAAACATAATAAAATACTTTGAAGGATCAAGGAAGGCTTACAAGAATAAACCAACAAAGAAGATTAGGAATCATTGTTACATCTTCAACCTCTGTGAAATTCTTACTCAGCCACAGTATTACACTAAGCTCCAGAAGGCAGTTTGTGTTCTTTTTTTCCTGGGTGCACTCTTATAATTTAGAGTGGATATTAATTTAGTATTGGATAGTCAAATTTAGTTGAAGTAATAGAAACTTACTGAAACTACTAAGTACAAATGGGGAATTGACTTTTCACGTTCTGGGATTTTATATGAAATCCAAGGGCAAGTACATGCCCATGTTCAGGAAGGCCTGGAACCCAAACCATAAGGCCTCGGTGGCTTACTGCAGGATCTTTTGTCTCTCATTCCTGATTCTCTCCTGACACATTGGTTCCTTCTTAGCAGACTCACATTGTTCTTCTCTGTCTGAGGTTGACCGAAGCCAATCTCAAGGTCATCTGTTATAGCCATGTGGAGAGATCAACTCTCTTATCTCTAACTTCAGATTCTGAACAAGTAGGATTTTCCTAACCTGTTCTGATCAGCAGACACGGGATTTCATTGTTCAAACATGGTGGCTACTCTGATCCTGGGACTAATTTAGGTTCTTAGGTATAAGAAGTATTAATGCAGCTGGAATTTAATGATGTGAATCTCTTTCTCTTTTGTACATTTGAAGTGAAGCAATAAGCCTCATCTGGAGTGATTTAGAACAAGGACTCTGAAATAAAAACTGGGTTTATTTGGTAGTTCTGTGACTTTGGACAAATTGTTTAACATCTCTTATCTGCTTTCTCTGCTGTAAATGGGGATAATAATAATACCAACCTCACAGGATCATGGTGGAGAATAAATGAGCAAATACATCTGTAAAATGCTTAACATGGAATCTGATACATAGCAACTACTTAATAAGTTAGTCATTATTCTACAACACATACGTATACAAAATCAATCTGTAGCATTTCATAAAATATGTTAAGGGGCTTTCTTTACCAGTGTATCTAAATATATGGAATAGATGTATTTGCCAACTGGTAAAGAGGAATTCTTATAAAACCTTGTTGGCAAATTTAGTTACAACTTTATAGAAGTTTGAAAGAGTGTGGTATAAAGTATCATTTCATGTATAAAATTTGAAATAATTCAGAGTTCCACTGTAACTTAAGATTGGTACGGTTTATCCAGTCTCAAAGTTGCCTAAGTATAGCTCATGGATGTCAGTATGAGCTGATCCTTATAGTTGTTTATCTCTGTCAGAGCTTTTGCAGGTGTGGCATGCTTTTAATTTATTCCTGATTAAAGATTGTTTTTACATCCTCTCCTGTGTCCTCTAAGTAGTCTTTAAAGTGGCAGTGTTCATGGTGAAATTTTTAAAAAATTCTTTGACTTTAAAAAGGAAATTAGGTGAGTTAAAAATGCAATAATGGCCAAACAACTGCTAAATTCTATTACTTTAAGGAGTGTTTTTAAAAATACTGACAGTTGCACTAAAACATTGCAAGTAGTATAATGCAAAAATTCAGGAAGTAGTCAGACAAGAGAATCATTTTTTAAAAGAGGAAACCTAATTTATTATACATATGAAAATTAATGCAGGAAGGTGACAGAGGAGTTATGCTTATGAAAGGAGATCTTGGGACAGATATCCTGTGATCAGTGCTATCAACACTATCAGTTAGTCACTGTTAAATTCTCAACACACTGGTGTTGTTTTATGCACTTGGCATAAAACCATGAGCAAAACAGACAAAATCCCTCCCCTTCTAGAGTTTATATTATAATGAGAAGAAATGTGGTTAGCAAATATAGTTAAGTAAACTACATGCCATATATCAAAAGATATTACTTGGGGAGAAATTAGCAGAAGGTAAAGGGGATTGTGACTGAATGGGAGGAAGTTGCAGTATGAAATTGGTAGTTAAGGTGAGCTTCAAAGAAGGGATAAAGGGTTGAGAAAAGTCTTAAATGAGTGAGGGAGTTAACCATGTGCATATGAAAGGAAGAATGTCCTTAGTGGATGGAACAGACTGCAAAGATTCTAAGAAAGGAACATTATATTTCTTTTGTTTTTTTTTGTTTTGTTTTGGGTTTTTGGTACCGGGGATCGAACTCAGGTCCTGTGCTTGCACAGCAGGCAGTGAAACCACTGAGCTAAATCCCTAGCTGGCAACATTATATTTCTTGAAGTTGTTAGAAGACCAGTGTCTAGAGATAAAAGAGTGAAGTGAGTGAATGAGAGAGTAATGGAGGTGATGATGATGAAGAGGAGGAGGAGGAGGAGAAGGAGGAGGAGAAGAGAGGATGGGGGAGACCTGTATCAGCCAAACATGCACACCAGATTATTTAGGGCTTTTAGGGCCTTTTTAAGGATTTTGGCTTTTACTCCAAGTGACCAGCTACCTCACAGGCATTGAGTAGGGAATGATAGTGACTAACTTGCATTTTTAAAAGGATCACTTTGATGGCTGCTTTGAGGGTAGACTATAAGAGAACACAAGAATAAATCTGGGAGGCAGTGAGGAAGCTATTGTAGTTGGTGTAGCAATGAATGTGGCTTGAACTAGAATGGTAGTAGTGGAAGCAGTAATAAGTGGTGAGAGTATGGATATTTTTTGGGCCCTGAGTCAGTAGAACTTCCTTATGGATTGGATGTGGGAAAGAAAAAAGAGGAGTCAACAATTCATATAGTGTTTGTTATTTGAGGGAAGGATGTGGTTGCTATCAACTGAAATGGAATGGATGTATTCCGCAGCTTTCAGAGGGAAGACCCAAAACTCTCGGTTAGGAGGCTCACAAATATCGAGACAAAAAAGATGGTGAGGTTTCTTGACCAAATGTAAGAAGAAATAGAAGGGGAAGACAGATTAAAGAAATTTTGCAGAATTTAAGTGATCAGGTCTGTGATAATGTATTGAAGGAGTTTGTAGAGGTGGAAATGAAGTTAGAAATTCACTTGACTTGAAAGAATGCTTTAAGTGAGAGAATGAAAAGAAGCTGCATTTGGCAAACAAGGAAGATGACCTTGGTTTTAGATGTGTGAGTCGGAGGTGCTATGTTGGAAGTACATTGTTGCAGCCCCAAAGCAGTGTTGAAATTAGAAATTTGTACAGGTAGAACCTCTCTGCTTGTTTCATTATTCCATTTTTGTGGCTCAGGAACACTGCCTTGCCCAAAGCAGGCAGTCAGTGATTATTTGTCAGACCGATGGGTAGATGCAATTTTAGAAGTCATCCGGGTAGAGAGGCTTGCTCATCTACTCTTTTGGCTCCATTGGCTCAATAGATGTTTTGCTCCAGTTTCCTGTTTTCTTTCTGCATGGAACCATAGGTTTATAGATAATGTGCTACAAAGCATGCATCCATACATCTTCTTTATTATTTTACTCTCCAGATTACAATACTACTTTCCCCCTTCAGTCCTTATCTTTTAAAATTATTTGTTTCCTTTTGTTTATCTGACTGCACAGTTGTGGTAAAAAATCTTTAAACAAAAGTTTCGTTGTGTCATAATTCTGTTTAATCTTACTTGTTAGCAATAAGAATGATACTTTAACTGGAATTTTTAAACTGCCATTCTACTTTAGCTTTACTTGCTACAGATTCAGAATGCAAACTAAACTACTTGTTATAGTTGGGTTATCATAAAACTAATGGTATTAGAATTTATTTTTCTTTTTTATATGTCTAGTTTTTATAAATACATAATTGACTTCATCCTATGGTTAATGTTTTAAAAAATACACTGCTCTGCTGCTAGACCTGTAATCTCTGCTTAACATTTCCCCCACCAGTTGAAAACTACAAAGTGGAAAATTTGCTATATTGTTATCCTATTTTCCCACCCTCTCCAAATGAACTCAACCTGGATGAGAAGATAAGCCAGAAGTTTTATTACTGCCCAACAACTCCCTTTGTGCCCTTTATGTTCCCAAATGACTAGCCAAAGAAATTTTAATGACTGTTCATTTCACTGAATTTCATCATCTAATTTCCTGCCTAAACTTTTAATATGAAAGGAACACTAACTGGTGTGTGTGTGTGTGTGTGTGTGTGTGTGTGTGTGTGTGTGTAAGCAAACTTAGGAATTAGATAAAACTTTTTTTTTGATAAAACTTTTAAAGATATAAGGAAGGAAAAAGTTCATTTCACTGAGATCACATGAAGAGTATGAGAAAGGACACCCAGCTCTGCAGGCAAACGAGGAAGATCAGTACATTTTACCAATATTTTAATTATGAGAGTTAGGAAAAAAAGAATTGTTTGCTGTCAAGAGAAGAAAGGTCAAGACTAATAACTATAGGATATGAAATAGGAATATAATTATTAACAAAGGAATGAAAATAGATAACTAGTTTGATTGATTTTCTAAGGGAAGAGACAGTTTTTCAGTAATAGGTCCTTTGAGAGTCTCAAAATCAATTCCATAAAAGCAAGTTCTGATTCAGGTCCTGCTGTGTGATTGAATGACCCTGGGCAACATATTTTATAATCTAGGTCTTCACTTCAGATGAGTGATGAAGTTGAATGAAATTCCCCATTCTGCTGTTTGTGAGTCCTTAGCTGTAGAAACTTAGGTGGTGGCCTGAATCTTGCGGGGGGCGGGGGGAAGGTTGAAAGGAGGCAAGAATATTTACTTGAATTTAGGATGTGTGTGGAAGATGCATGTTTTGCATACAGAAAAGTTTGTTGAGGAAATAGACTTCCCAAATAGGAGAGGTAAGATACCAGATTCCAAAGTGAAATGGCTCTTAATTTGCACATGAGTGTTCATTCAGAAGTCTATATTTTTCCATTGATTTATTGATTTTCAGGAAAGGCTTTATACTAGAAACATGCATTATCCCAGATAAATTTAGTTCATTAACTGAGCAATTAAACTATTAAATTTTGCACAGTTTGCTCTGGGAACACATTAATTTGAAACCTCAATTTGGGAACCTAATTTACTGAATTTTATTGAGATTTTTGCTTCTTTGTTCATAAAGAGTAAACAACCTTCCTTCCCCCCAGAAAAGGTGGTAGTCATAAGGGGGTTATGTGAGATCTGGCTTTATAACCTATATAATAGATATGTATGGGACAGCTTACTTTCCTTTGGGGAGCTTGTTTTCTGTTGTATTGAAGGAGAGGAGCAGATTAGATATTCTGTGGGGATATTTTCAGTGCATATCCTGTGTGATTGCAAATGCAATAATATAAAACCCAGACTTCTGGAGTTTTCTGCATGTTTAGCCCAAGTATTTCCATATCCAACATTTGTGCAGTTCAGTTTGAAATCTCTCTATTGAATGTCTGCTGTAGATCAAGTGCAGTGGTGGTTCTGGAGGTAAGATAGCAGCTTGAACCTTGAAACATCTACTGATTATTCTAGAAGTCCTTTCTGAGTTAGTATGATAGATTTGAACATGGTGAGACACTTGATCAAAATCTAACCTCATTAATTCCCATAGCTTAACTGAATTGTCAACTATAAACATAAGACATTTAAAAACAATTAGAGTATATTAATGAGTGACTGGCAAGGAAGAAAGTGTTTTGGCCTATAGGACATCGTAGTCCAGGCATTCACCTACAAAATGATGTAGCCAGCAAGGATGTGATGTTGGACCAGCACTCTCCTGCTGGGTCCATAGGGAAGTCCTATTGACTTTACCATCTGACCTTCGAGACACTGTTTTCCCCTGGCAGCATCATACTCCTTACAAAGGAGAGCAGGATCTACTGTCTACTAGCCTTTTTTTCCCCCTAGATTAGATAAGAAACAAGAGAAATTTAATTTTTTCTTTGTCTCATGTTATTTAGGAGATTCAGAGAAGTGTGGAGCTTACTCGTCTAATTTGTATTCCAGATTCTGAAATTGGTGGTTTGAATATTGCTGATACTAATTTATGATTGAGTATGCAAATATAGTACAAAGGGGTTATTATTTGACTTTGGGCACATTTCTTCACCTGCTCTGACCTTCATCTATTAAGGATATTGGACTGTGGCATTGAAAATTTTTTTCTAGAGCTATGATTGTGTGTTGGGAAGGATGCCTTTGAGTCATTGTCAGAGCCTCTTTTTTGGGGGGCGGGGGTACGGGGGATGGAATTCTGGTCCTTGTCCTTGCAAGGCAAGCAGCGGAACCACTGAGCTAAATCCCCGGCCCCTGAGAGCCTCTTTTTGAGAACAGCTAAGTTTCATCCTGTTTGGAGCACCTTGCCCCTCTGAGATAGGAAAAATATGTTGTCTAATATAGAGAGAATTTTCTCAAAGAAAGTTGAGATAAGTAGGATTTTTACTTCTTTGTTAAGTAGTAAATCAGCTTAACCAGAACACTGTATTCTCTTGGCATTTGTGTCTACGTCAAGCATTGTAATATTACACTTGGGTTATTATGAGTGTGAGTTCTAGGACTTGTTCTTTAATTAGTTCCTGGGGTACCCAAAGTGAGAGACCAGATTCTGAACAGCTAGACAGAACTAAAGAAAACAATTTAGAGTTCCAGAATTCATTGTAATGAATCTGTAATTTCAAAGAATTGAATGGTGGCTTAGTATCTATGAAGTTGTTATGATAATGAAGCACTTAGATAAAGATCATACTATGCCCCTTTTCTTCCTATTTCACATGACCTATTATACATTTAGTCCTTATTTACACTTTCAGTTTCTCACACCAGAGAAACTATTCGGTATTTACACATCTGTGTCCTATTTATTTCACTTAAGAGTATTGCCTCAATGTGCATCCACTTAGCTATAAATGTCTCTAATTTCTCATTTTTTATGGCTGAGTAGTACTCCATTTTATAAAAAAACCACATTTTCTTTATCCAGTCTCCAGTTGATGGGCATTTGGGCTGTTTCCAAGTTTTAGCTATTACAAACTGCACTGCTATGAACATGGGTGCACATATATCACTGTGGTATGATTCTTTGAATTCTTTGGGGAAGATCCCCAGCAGTGGAATAGTGGGGTCAAATGGGACTTCCAGTCCTAGTTCTTTGAGGTATCTCCATACTGATTTCCACAGTGGTTGCACCAGTCTACACTCCCACCAGCAGTGGTGCAGGGTTGCTCTTTCCCCACAGCCGTGCCAGCATTTGTTATTGGTTGATTTCATGATAGCAGCCATTGTGGGAGGGCTAGGGGAAAGGATAGAAGGGAATGGGATTAATATGAGAAAATGGAAAAATAGGAACAAAATTTTTGTAAATAGGGCTGGAGGGGTTGAAGGGAGGGCTGGGCAAGTGTGAAAAACAAAAACCAAGAGAGACTATGTAAAGGTGCAAATTTCCAATGATGAATGTCATTATATTGTATACCTAAAATGTACCAATGATTAGAATGAATAATCGATAATGCAAAATAGGAATAAAAGGTCCAAAGGGGTAGGGGTAGTGGGAGGGGCAGGGGAAAGGAAAGAAGGGAAAGGAAAAAATGATGAGAAATGGAAAAAATGGAACTAAAGTCTTTGTAAATAGGGAAGGGTGGAGGGCGTGAAGGGAGGGCTAGGAATGGGGAAAAAATAAGAACCAAGATGCATCATGTAAAGGTACAATTCCCAATGAGAAATGTAATTGTGTTGTATACCTACAATATACCAATAAAAGAATTTAATACAAAAAAAAAAGATTATACTATGGAAATTAGGATTGGAGAAATCACTTTCATCCCACTTGTGCGGCTGTTGTTTCCCTTTTTCTTGTACAGAGAATTGTGGTTTGTATTCAAACTCAGGAAGCTCTGGGTAGGAGCAGGAATAGGATAGGAAGAAGAGAGCACAGTTCAAGATGCACATTTTGAAGTAGCACTATTAAACACATCTGCACTGCCTATCTCACAGTGTGATGACTGAGGCAACTCGTTAGTGCTTTCCTCCAAGACATGAACAAAGGTTTGTGTCATTCTTGAAAGCTAATAAGTTTAGGTTCATTGGGGAAAATGCTTTCAGATTGCTTAGTGAATTCGAGCACTTCCTACATCCCTGTGTCTATTTATGGAGTTTGTTGTACCAGTAAAATGGGTGGAAATTCTAAGGCTGTTATGGGCAGACATCCTTTTCTGTGATTTATGGTTAATGCTGAATGTCTGTATTACTATTGAATTGCTGGCCAGGAATGAGAGATTTTTTTTTTCCCTAACTATAAAACAATGTTAGAATTAGGGACCTAATTTCTTTATTCTTATACTAGTTGTCCTGTTTGTCAGAGCAGATTACTTTCTGTTTGTATTTTCTCTGAGATACGGGAGATTTTTGTTGTTGTTATCATTTATCTCCCCTGAAGTATGAGAATTTGTAAGATACAATTAAGTTTTGAATCTCTGAATATGAATGACCTCTTAGCCATGAAAGCCTGTTAAGATCCTGGATGATTTTCTTTTCTCATTTATCCTTAACCTATGTTTCTTGTAGTCACCAGGGAATTTCAGCTAATTTCAGTATTGGGAAGGAGGAGACATGTGGTATGAGTAAGTTAACAGAAATATTGAGTTGCTACAAAATTGCATTCTTAGTCTTAGAAAGAAATTATTTTAGGAGTGATCTGTAGTTTTAAGTTTACTTATATATCTATGCCTCTGGCATGAGTAATCAGGAATGGATAACAGAAGTGTTTGACAGCAACCAACTTCCTAGCTATTCAGATACCAGTCTGTTGTTCATTTCTTGCTTTGGAGCCTGATGAATGCTAAGTCCTATAAATGATCCCAGGTGCATTCTTTTCAGCTTTCTCTGCATGACAGTCACTTACAGACTGCTCTACCCTGAGCTGAGAGCCAAAAGCATAGCTTGGAAGCATTGAGGTGTCTCCAATGGAACATAAAAGTTTATGCAGCAGTATGGACAGAATAAAATCGTGCCATTCTCCTTTGGACTGATCTTTGTGGTTCATATTTCAAAATATGTATTTACAGTTTTAACCTCACATTTAAAGTGAACCTATTAATCGCCATAGCCATACTTTGAAAAATGTGATGCTCTGTAGGAGGCACCATTTTCTTTTTTCTAATGAAATAGTCTCTTCACTTGACTGGTCATTAACAGAAAAAGGCATGGAGGTACTTACCAATTTTTATTTGTATAGATATTGAGAGAATTCAACCTTTTCATTTCTTATGAAGTTGTTCTTGGAAGTTTATTAACAGTGCATTTCATCTCTGTATTGTACTAATGGAATAGGAAATTATGTGTTCTTTGTGGGGTTTTTCTTTTGGCTTGGTTTGTTTATGTCTTGATGCTAGTTATTGTAGGTAATCAAATAACGTGTTTTTCACATTTTTATTCCAATAGCAGATTAAAACTGATATGTAATGGGGAAAAAATATATATTTATCCACCAGAACCTGAGCAGCTGTCTCTGGAATTGTCCTTCCTATACCACTATATTCCTCATGTCAGCTTGGGCTGGAGGGGCTTTGAATGGATTATTTGGGTCTTTTTTTTTTTAGCAGCTAAAGCTAAATCACTTAATACTGAATTTTGATCACTGAATTTTTACGTCACTTGACCTTTCCATTCTTTCCCTCTCTCTCTGTCCACTCCACTTCTGATCTAGGTAGATTTCCATCATTCCAGAGGACATTGGATTGCCTTGGTGACTTTGGCTCCTCTTATATATATGTTTTGATTTTCATTTACAATTCTTGATACATGAGTCCTATAGCTGTAGTTATTCCCAAGTGACTAGAATGCCATTGGGTTGCCTTAGGCCTCAGCAAGATAACCTTTCTCTACCCTCTTGCCTGCTTTTCTCCTACTCCTTTATCTCCCCACAGCAGACTATAGAATTTCTTTTCCCAAAGCAGGTCACAAAAACTAAAAATGTCCTCTCCTCTTTGCTTGATTTTCTGTCTTGGAGCTGGCCATAAAGAAATTTGTGGACCTACCTTGTCTAAGAGTATGTCGTAGGACCTCCATTGCAGGAATCCTGTCCCATATCAGGAAGGGAGGAATGCTGTACAGAGGCTGAAAAGAATATGAACATACAGCCCTTCCTGGGTCTCCCATACAGTCTGTGAGCATTAGATCATTTCCTTTTTTCTGATCACATTTCTCCATGGTTGCCCATGCTTCACTTATGCTGATGCAATAAAATCTCCAGAGAACCCAAAAGGACAGGATCTGGATAGCTTCTAGGGAGCTGAACATGTGGAAGTTTCTCAGTGTGGTGTGCTAGAGAAGGTGTGGAAGCACTGTGCCCCTTCCAACATGCTTTGCTCTGTGCATTTCTTTATCCGTATCTTTTATAATAAACTGTTAAACATTAGTGTTTCCTTGAGTTCTGTGAGCAACTCTAGCAAATTAGTTGAACCTGATGAAGGGGTTTTAGGAACCCTGATGGATAATAGATAATTGATCAGAAGCACAGATAAAACAACCTGGGTTACCGACTGTCATCTGAAGTTGGGCCTTCTATGTGTACGTGTGTGGGGGGGCATGCCTTAACCTCTGTAATCTAGTACTAACCTGAAGGTAGTGTCAGAATTAAATGAAAATAGAGAACACCTAGCTGGTGTCTGCTAAAGAATTGATTGCTTACCTATTAGTGGGGACAAAGCCCACACATTTTGAAACTATAGAAGTCAGAAAAACTGAATTTGTTTCTTTACTGTATCAGCAGAGCTCCAGGCAGAATTATGTGCCCTAGAAAGTTTATATTCTGGAGCTATTCTAAAGACATTGTAGAAATTGAATTTTAGGTCTGCTTGTGATCCACGATTTTCTTCCAAGAGAAGATGGGCTCTCCTAGAGTGTAGTCTTTGTGGATTAGTAATTATTCTTTTCCAACATTAAAATTTTCTCTTTAATTATAAATTGCTTCACATTCTTTTTAAAAAGTGACGGTAGATACAAATTATGAATAAAATAAAATCATGACATTCTTCAGTGAATATCTGTAATAGAAGCATGAGTTGATTTCTAAAGTACTTTACACACTAGCAGCCTCTGGTTCTACAACAGAAAAGCCGACTTCGCTGGTATCTACAAAACAGTTCCCGCACCTCCAATTAAGTGTGTTCTTCAAATACAAAGTGTTACTCTTATGGCAGTAAATATTGTAAGTCAGTTCTCCAATGTTTACCCATGGCTCTGAAAAGAAACCAACAGGAGAGAAGAAGCCAATAATTATGGTCTGAAAACAAGCACCTTTCCCTCTTTTGCTGGTGGTACTTTCTTTGTGTGGGCTTGGAAAGAACACAGATGGTTTTTACCAACACCAAACCGGTAGCCTCTTCTCTGACAAGTAATCAGATACATACTGGGGTTATTTCTTATTGAATTTTTTTCATGTCTTTTTAATTTTGAAAGTAGTATATTTTTTTAATAAAAATGAAGCAAACAACTTATGTTCTTATTCATGTTGAATTTGGTCCTGCATTCCACCTAGTTACTGGCCCTAATGCTGACTCACAGCCCTTTAGATCTCCAGCCTACAAGCATGATTTATATCTGAATAGGAATTCCTAGCTGAGAGGAATTTGTGTAGCTACACAATTTGTGTAGCTCAGGTCAGAAGTCAGGTGTTAGCCTGCCCATGGGTGAATTTTTCATGTGTGAAGTATTATCTCCAGATCTGTCTACTGGACTGGGGCTTGGGATTGTGTGTCTGTGTTTTAGAGACTTGCTTGGCCTTAGATTGCCGTAGAGGAGTGTATGAACAGGATAGTCTGTCATTCATTTCTAATGTAAACATTTATGACTATTTCTTTAAAATAAATTTTTAGATACAAAATTATAAAGTCAAACGTGTGGACAATTTTCAACCCCTAATATTTATTACTGGTATGCTTCTGGAAACACACTAGTTTGTACTTTCACCAGGTATGTATGAGAGTGGCTTCTTTCTTCTCCATATGTCAATCATATAGATCTTATAAAGTAAAGCAGAACAAAATAAAATCTTTACCATTTAAGATAAAATAGTATCTTATTGATTGTATCTTTTATTGAGCTCATAGTAAGTGATTGCTATTTTTTTTTTTTTTGGTACTGGGAATTGAACTCAGGACCTTGTGCTTGCAAGGCAGGCAGCAGCACTACTGAGCCAAATCCCTGGCCCTGCTAATATGTATTTTTACTAGTGAATTAAAAATTTTCATAAAGCTATTTGTATATCTTAAACTCTTTACATACCCTTTCATGTCTAGGCACATCCTTTTTAAACTTCCTTTCTCAGGCAATAATACAGCATAAATGCAAGATGAGGAAAAACAAAAAACAATGATTTGGACTGGAGTTTGCAACATTACCGAAAATAATTATGTACGTGACCATTTGGGTAACCAGTCTTTCCTGGGAATGTAAGTTCCTAGAATTAAAGGATTGCAATAATGAAAAGGTTAGAAGGTCATAGTCGTAATTGCCTAAAATGATTAGTTTTACTTTGTTCTGTCTCATAATTTACCCCAGATGGTTTAGCTTTACTCTGTTCCATGGTTATCTTTACCTTTTTCATAAAACCATCATAAGGGTCTTTCTGATCTAGAGCTATTGTACTAAAAGAAGCTATTCCTTATTCCTGCCAAGTTCTTCATAATTTATGTATTAAGATTAGTCATAAAAGAAAATACAGTCCCCAAACTATTGCTTGCAGTAGTCCTCAAATTCACTTCATGATGATGGAGCCAGAAGACCTAGATTGTTTTAAGTTATAGCATTCTTTCTGTGATCCCCAAAATGTTAAAGCTTTAAGTAATAAATGTATAATTTGGTAATAAATCACATTCCTTATGTAATAGAGGCTTGTGTAGACAAGCTATATAGCAAATACCCAACGTTAAAAAATGTCATCACATCATGGAATTGAAAATGATCTGTTAATTTTCTCCCCTTCTAGTTGCCAGAGGTTTTTCATGATCTGATCTGGGGTATAGAGATACCTCCGTTCAATACACAGTATCAGTGTTCCATGGAAACAGAGTTTGACAATCACTATTTTAAACTAAGGTGACTTTTTTTTTTTTCTGTGGAGGGGATCGACTGCAGGGCTTTATACATTCTAGGCAAGTGGTGTACCACCAAGCTACATCCCCATCCCTACTTTTCTTTTTTTGCATTTTTAAGGTTATATTACATCTTCTCCCAGACCAGAAGTTCTTTTAGCTTAGACGAACACCAGTAACAATCTCATTGGTTTCTTGTCTTATACAAGTACTTATAATGTATCCTATTTTTAAATAAGATGATCTTTTATCTCAATTATATCATTTACTTTAAAATCAGCCTGTTCCTAGTTTTCTTTTGTGACTTGGCAGAGAACCCACTTATACTTGAATTGAATGAGTGTTATCTTTTAGTGATGCTGTTTTTCTCAAATTCTTTAACCTTTCTAACCTTCTTTTCTCCCCCCTCCCTAGGCTGGTGTTGATTGTAGGTGACTACATGTTGATTACTTGGGTATTGTTCCTGTAAAAAGGTGTGACTCAGCTTCATAATTCATCACTACTGTCATTTTGACCAATCCTGATTGATGCTTATCCTGTGATGCAAAGCCTATTAGTGGCTAAGCTGGTGGGAGATGGCTTGTCCTTTGTTATATGATAGCATCTTTATTAAAAATATTTGCTGAAAGCCCAGAAAGGTCAAAGAATGAAAGATAGGTGAACTTCTAAAGCAGAACGTATATTCCTTCTAAGAAGAATAAACTAAGCAACTATAAATTTATGCCTTGGAACTTTCTGAGTGTTCTTTTGCAAACGAAAGGCTTTGAAGAAATTACTGTTTAGGTTGCACAAAGTAGCTTAATGAATCAGTATCTTTTGTAGAGAAAAATTTCCTTAGCTACTAGAGTAGCACGTTTTTTGCTGGACTGATGTTGAAAACTTTTTTTCTGAATGCTGTGTACATTCAGGAGTTTCTTAAAGTAGTGTCACCTGCTTAGTTTGGTTTCTGATATCTGCCTGATGATTTAGTTACACCAGCTACTCTTAGATCAGTAGTGCTCAGCACTAGCCTGCATTTCACTGATAGTGTGGAATATCATTTGTTTTGTTCCAATGGAGGAAATTCAGAGAATTTTAAATTATTATTTGTTGTTCATTCATCAAATAATTGTGTGGGTCAGCTCTTTGCATGCATAAAATTACAAGTCACTATTGTGCACTTACATAAAGTAAGTATATGTAGAAATTGTCCTTTGCTTCTGTGGATGGCAATGTGGACTGGCCATTAGAATCACATGGATAGCAAAAGGCTTATTGCTATGTCCTGCCCCCAGAGTTGCTGATGTACTTGGAAGTTCCTTGAGAAGCTTCCATTTGCTTCTACCTGAGCTTTCTACAATCTCTCATTGAATGAAGACTCATATTTTCTTAGCATGGAAGCACTTCATAATGACAATTTCTTTTTGTAGACAAAATCTGGGTTGTTTGACAAATCTGCATTGTCTCTCACATTGACTTCCAGACCCAGAAGAAAGAAGAGCCAGGTTGTAGTGCTGCTAGTCTTTCTTCAACTTGGAGAGCCCTACTTACAACATTTTATTTTTGGTAAATTCAAGATATTATGAGAAATAATAATATAACTGGATCCTGGGCCAGGATTCAAGAAGAGGGAGGATTTTTGCTTAGACTTTTCAAGTGCTGTGTTATATGGACTCAGGATCCCTTCTTTGGCCTGCAGTTTCTTAGTGTACTGTGAAGAGGCCAATCTGGATGGTCTTTCTAGGCTCCTTTGGTGCTGAGAATCTGGGAAGTTCATAACTAGGGTATATTTAAGCTTTCATGACTTGCTATATTCTTGGCAGGATGCCAGTGTGTTGATTGTCCCAAAGAAGTTGAGCATATCCTCTTATGGTTATTATTACTGTGTCACTAGTGGATATTGCTTGGACATTGATAATGAACTATTGATTAAAAGATAGGGTGGCATCTTAGGATTCTGAACTAAGTAAAGCACCTGAGAAATGAGAGATGCATGTTTATTAGGAAATGTTGAATGAGTAGATTGGCAACATGTGAAGTGCTAAAAGGGAGAGGCACCTAGGATTTTTTTCTCTGAAGACAGTTCTTAATTCTGTGTGAACTGTCTCATTCCACAGCGACTGTTACTTGAAGTTCACTTCTAACATTTTTCAGTATGTCTAACTTATTAGGAACTATGCTAGAACCAAGGATGAATTAGAAATGTTTTTGGGGGACAACAGATACAAATAATTTTAAGATAGTGTAATAATTGCCAAAATAGAGGTATGGGCAGGGTTGGGGTCATGGGTGGAGAGGAAGATGGGCACTGAAGCCCAAGACTCAGGAAGGGGTTCCTAGAGATGCTGCTGATGGAGCTGAGGGCTGAAAGTGTCTTCCAAAGCAGTATGGTGAAAACCTTTGGAAAGTTTATTCTTCTCAGAGGAATAGCATAAGCAAAGAGACACACAACCTGTATCATGGAGGGAGCTACAGGCAACTTGATACTCTTCAGCAGGGTGTGCATAGCAGGAAGTGGCCAGAGAAGTGGGAGAGGCCAGGCCTGGAGGACTGCACATATACTGAGGAGGATAGCACCTGCTTAAGATTGCCTGTTCTGGAGTTAGGCTTTCTAGCTTCCATTATGTGCTTATTTCCACCTCATAGAGTCATTGTCTTCTTAATATATACATTATGCTGTGACTATATATATACTGCTGACAAAAACCACTACATATGTATGGGCAGTGTTATTATTGGGAGGTATTGGAAATCTGTTGAAGAGTTTTGAGAAAAGTGAATTGCTTTACATTTTAACCAGAACAGCCTGGCTACAACATAGAATTTAAAAATAAGGCAAGAAGCTCTTGAGGAGGTACTTCAACAGTCTTGATATGAAATGGGGAGGATCTGTCCTGGGACATTAGGAACAGAGATAGAATGGACAAAGTCAAGAAATATTTAAGAGGTAAAAGTAATGAAAAGTGTTGAGAGTGTTAAGCAAGATTTCTTAGTTCTGGGTCAGTGACAGATGATGGTAGTGAGGAGCTGTGAACAGAAATGTAGAATATGGAAGGGGAAACATGTTTTGGGGAGGTTAGTTTTGGACGTATTGAATTTGAGGTGTCTAGAAAGTGTCCATGTATAGTAGGCAATTTACTATGAGAACTGGAAGCTTGAAGGAGAAGTCAAGAATACAGGAAGAACTTTGGGAGTATCAGCTTCCAGGGCATAGTTAATGGTAGCAAGTGGACAGTCTTGGCTGGAGGCCAGTGAAACAAGAGACTGAAGAAAGTAATGGTTTGGAAGAAATAAAGATTCCTTTTAAGAAACATTGAGTAGTCTTAAATGGAAATGCAAAAAACCTGTCCAGTAAGGTAAGGGGTGAAAATTTTTAAGTAATTGAGGCTGGTAGTAGGGATGGCAACAAGGCATAAACGATCTTTTTCTATAGTGTTATGTATTAGTCTGCTCAGGCTGCCATAACAAAATACCACAGACTAGGTGTCTTCAACAATAGAGATTTACTTTTCATCATTCTGGAAACTGGGAGTCTGAGATTAGGGTGCCATCTCGGTTGAGTTGTGGTGAGGGCTTTCTGCTGACTTGTGGTTTGCTGTCTTGTCTTTATGTGCTCAGATGGCAGAAAGTTCCTCTTCTTTTAAGATCCTTGTTCCCATCATGAGGGCTCCATTTTCATGATCTCATTTAAATCTGATTATTTCCCAATGGTCCTGTTTCCAAATACTATCACACTTGTGGATTAGGGCTTCAACATGGATTTTAGGAAGGCACAGTTAAATACATAGATGATTACTAGAGACTCCATTTTTGGTGATGTGTCCATGGGGATAAAAATTTCTTCCTTATCACCCTTTCTTTTGCCGTGTTGTTGTCTTCTCTGACAAATGTGCCCCAGTGTTTCAGGGCCACTCTCAAAGCTAGTGAAGCTGTAAAGCTTTATCATCCATCCTGTAAAGTTCTATCACCTTTATCCTTTCTCTTTGACATTCACCAATTTTCATCGCCCACTAAGGGAAGTTGTTCCGGTATTGTGAGGTTCTTTATTTTAATTCATGTTTTGTCTAGAACTTGAGGTTTTCTTTTTCATGATTGTCCAGCCTGACAAATATTAGTCTGTGGAAGATGTTATATACACATTAAAAATATGTTACTAATGTATTTGTTTTAGTCATAGTTCATTTTTCAAACTGAAGAAACATTCATGGCATAGTTAAAGGAAGGACTATTAATTTAATGTTATCTTACAATATGACTTTATTTCTAAACATGTTCAATGTTTTGTTTTGTTTTGTTTTTTTCTTTCCTCTTTGTGTTCAGGCATTTCAAAAAGGGCTTTGCAGAGGAAATAGGATGGTGACGTTTTTGTTGTTTGTTTTGAAGTTGTTGAGCTTAACAGACTACTGTGCTCTTGGAGTGTGAATTGCAGGATGTACTTCTGGGGTCCTCCCTACCAGCAGATCCCCACATCATGGTTATTCTGGGAAACTTTATCCGAAGTGGACTATAAAATATGTGGCTGAACTTTGTTCAACAGGAAACAGATATAAATAACTATTCAGTCTTAATTCAATCCTAGCTACTTTCTCACACATATTTTATAATGTATTAAAAAAGAGTAGTTTCCTTTAAAAAGCACTTTAATTGCTTAATCTCCAGGTAATTTTAATAAGAAACTCTTCTTCCCTTAACATTTGTTCAGTGATCCTTCTCTGTGTGTGTAGGAGGGTTGCATTTAATAGCATTTAAGATATAATTTTTTAATTAATAAAAACATTATTTTCATTGGAGTTATTTATCTTGTAGTTTTTTACATGTGCACCTGTCGTCTTTGCTGACAAGGAGTTATAGATCTAACAAATTTAGTATTTTTTAACCTTTTCAACATTATGACCTCCAGTCTTTTAGGCATTTATTTCTCAAACTCTCTCCTCCATGACATTTTAATACCACAGAGATACTCAATATGTGTTTATATACTGTATCTACACCCCTATCTGTCTGTCTCTTTCTATTTATCTAATCTATCTATTCTTTATATATAAAAAGAGCAAGATTTTTTCTGCCACCCAAGTGGGAGGTGATGCATGTCCAAGGCTGAGTAAAAAAAGATTACTCCAACTTGGGAGTGGTAGCAGGGATAGAGAGAAGGAGCAGATTCAAGATACATTGAAGAGGCGGGAGTGATCAGCCTTGTTTGTTACGTGTTGAGTCAGGGTGGTGAAAAGAGTGGTGAGGTGGGTTCTCTGATTCTGGCTCGGTGACAGTGATCAGGGTGCTTTGAATTAAGATGTAGAATACAGAGGAGCAACATGTTTCGGGGAGATTGTTCAGAAATGTTGAGTTTGGGGCATCTGTGTGATGTCCATGTGGATTTCTACAAGTAAATTTATTAGGAAAGGCTGAGGCTTGAGAGAGGTCGGGATTATAGAGCAAGAGCTTTTGGAGCTTTATCTTAAAGATAGATAAAGAGCTTTATCTTAAGGCCAGTGGTAAAATGTTGGAAGCTGACATACTTGAGGGAGGGATTATGTAGAGTAGAACAGCTTTTGATTACTGAGAAGACCCAGAATAAGTAGAAGTCAAGGGCTTATAGACCCTTATTTGTGTAGCTGTATGGAAATATTTTCCTTTGACATGGGAGGTGGCAGGAGAAATAAGTGAAGATCTCTCATTAGTTTCTAAACTGCGAGTGAAAATCTTCATAGATTTTGCAAACCTGTTAAATTTGAATGAGTGTATAATAAGATGACTTGATTAGAATTCTTCTGTCAAAGAATCCCCAAATTTTCTAGGGCGTGCCTAATGTTTCTGGGACATTTTTATGACTTAAGGGATTCAGGCTTAGAAGTCTGTCAATTACACTTCCCTTGGGTGGCTGTAAAAATGAGTGCAGGGAGATAATCTCTTTGACCTATTTTATCTATTATTTATTTATTTATTTTTGATACCGGGGATGAACTTGGGACCTTGTGCTAGCCAGGCAGGTGGCGGAACCACTGAGCTAAATCCCCAGCCCATCTAACAGAAAGCTATGGCATCGCTGCCATTCTAGGTTATTTCTTAGCTTGACCTTTATTGTGTTTGTTTTTGTGATCTCAACTCTTTTCTTTTTTAACTTTTGAGTGTAGCTAAGAGAGTATTTCTTCCCATGTTTTAGCGAGTGGTATTAAAATACATTTATTTTGTTTAGCAGTTCTGCTCCTTACTTCCTTCCAGATAATGACTTTTCTTTCTGTGTGATTATGAGACTGTTGAGTTAGGGTGTGCCTTTCTCTAATAATATCTGATATGAAAATTTGTGAAACTACTTAGGATGCAGCCCATGAAGTACATTAACTTATTTTTAGATGGACTCATCTTGTTCTGAATAGGAACAGTGCAGGAAAGTGGTTCTCTTTTGAGAACTCTTTTGTACATTATTAAAGATAGGTGAAATCTAGAGTCTTCCTTTATATGAAGAGTATTTCAGGGAATTCTTACAAGATGACAGAATTTTATTGTGAAAAGAACTTTCATATCATTTACTCTACTTCTGTCATTTTATGGAAACTGAGTTGCAGAGAAGGAAGATGACTTGTCTAACATTAAGAATGACAAATTTGGGCCTAACTACTGGGATACCTACTCTTTGACCATTGCTTAAATCCCTGTGCATACTGTGCAGTCCTTACTTTGGGTCCTTTAGTGTGTAGGATTAAATCTCTCACTCTTAGATCTTGGACCAGGGCACACCAGTCACTTATGAAAATTTTTGTGATATTTCTTGATCTTAAATGTTGACAACAACTTTTCAAAGATTATAGGCCAAGAAAATACATTACACATTCCTTGGCTGTATGGTTTAATGTTAACAAGTTTAGCAAAATAGCCTAGGTTTCTAGCTTCTTTTGAAAACAGATCGTCCATGAACCAGACCTGTGACCAGGAGGGTGAGTGAGGCTATTATTGGCCAGGCCTGTGTCCATGTCCATCTCTGGAGCTGGGGATGGGCTCATCAGAGCATACAGACTGAGTGAGGAAGAATGTTTCAATTATTCAATGTGCTGTTAGCATGAGAAGGGTTTCAAAGGCATTTCCCAATGCACAATTATAAAATATCTTCAAATACTTATTTTGTTATTTTTAACTGTTATTATCATTATTCTTATCTTGCTTTTAGCCCTTTAACCCTCTGCATTTAGCATGTAACTTAGAATTTAATGATGTGGCATTTCCCAAGTTAGATTGTGTTCTCCTTAAGAACGACTCTTTTGTATCATTTTCCATTCCTCATTGTAATATGTAGTAGGGGTTCAAGAAATACTTAGAGAAATTTAGAATTAGAAGGAAACTCTCAGTTATTTGCCTGGCAAATATTATCTGTAGCCCATCTGCCTCATTTTACAGAGGAAATGGAATCTTTTGAAAAGACCATGTAAGTTGCACCAGGACTAGGAGTCATTAATGCAGATGTTGGAACTCAGATGTAGTTTTTCTGGCAAGAAAAGTAAAGCCTGACCCATGGATTGATAATAAAAAATCCAAATAGTGATTCTTTTCCCCCCTAAAGTAAAAAGAAAAGCCTTTGGTAACAATTCAATGACAATAAAACCCCTCTAATTGTTTCCTAAGTTTAGATTTCTAAAAACATATTTTATTGACCAGCTAATCCTTAGGTCAAAAGTTTAGGTACAAAGACTATGACTCAAACAGCAGAGATGAGTATACTGCAATGACCCATGCATGGCTTGAGAAGGATCTGTGCAAATGGAGGGGAGGGGGGGAATCTGAGAAAACCTCACAGGGAAATTGGGATAAGAATTGGTGGCTTCTGATATTAGGAGGAAGGTAGAAGACTGCTTGCTCTGTCATCCTTGCTGATTATTTATGACTCTGTCCTGGCATCCTATATATTGTGAGGAAGCACCATCCTCTAGCCTCAACCTCATTATACATACTAGAGAATCTCAAAGCATATAAAGTGGAGCACTGGTGGTATGGCACACTTAGGCACACATCTGCAGTGAGTGCAGCCCCTTTGGTGAGCTCAGGATACCATTCAAGTCAGTTTGGTTGGGTCTCTCTGAGAAAGGAACATATCCCACAGTTGTCAGTACAGATGGAGGGAAAGTAGCCTAGGCACCATAAAAAGTCCTTCTAACAGGGGTTCTGAACCTGAACAGATATTACCTGTGGCCTAAAGCACACCAGTGTTCATACTGGAGCAGACAGGACAGAGAGCAAAAGGCAGTCAGCTGTAGTGAAGCCACCTCAGATGGCAGAGGGCTGGATGACAGCAGTTGGACCTTTCTAGCATTTAGCCTGCCCCATCCCTAAGCAAAAAGATTGGGAGTTTGTTGGCAGTAACTTCATAACACTTCTTACAAGATTGGACCAAAAATCGGCACCAGATCTGTCTGATATTTCCACCAGCCTTATAGGACAGTACTGCACTCTATTAAAGGTTTCTAAGCACCAGGTCACACACAGACCATGCCCAGAGCACAATGTGTACTAGGACACATAGAAACTGTGTCCAAGGAACTGAGAGCAAACCTGGATCTAGGCCTTGTACCAAGCCCTAATGTGTGGGCAAATTCCAGAGATTACTTCTGAAGGAAGTCTGGAGCTCAGATCTGGTTTAAGTTCAGATGCTTTCAAGATAATATAGTGGCTTGAACTCAGCTGTTTTTCTGAGCTAAAAAATAATATAGTGGAAATTGCTTGAAATATGTCCTTCCCTTTTTAATACTTTATTTTTTAATTTTAATTTCTTTTTTGGTACCAGGGATCGAACTCTGGACCTTCTGTTTGCAAGGCAGGTGGCGGAACCACTGAGCTAAATTCCAGCCCCCCCCCCCTTTTTAACACTTTAAAAGAATATACTATTTACCTAATCATAAAGAAACTCACGATTCATGTTTAATTCTTCCTATGTTTTATACCAATAGCCTGTCTATTGCCAAGTCCTGCCATGTGCATACACCTCCTAAATGTACCTCATATCAACTCTCTCATCATAACTAAATTTTTTTTTTTTTGGTACCTTGGATCAAATTTGGGACTTTGCTAATTCCCCGGACCTCATCATGCCTAAATTTTAAGTTGGACTACTTCCCTTCACTAGTTAACATATTTTCTTTGGAGATTTACAGACTGACAGAATGAGAAATGATAGAGGCAGGCTATCTTTGAAGTGAGTATATTTGACTCTGGGCCTGTTAGGTTTTAGGAACTGATGGAATGTCCAACTAATAGCAAAAGGTAGTTCAAAACATCAAGTACTTTGGTTTCAACTTTCAGAATACATGTGTTGTAAAAAGTTTACTAAAAGGACTGTGACAGTGACTAATCAATGAGTTCAACCATTGCTAAGTAAGTACAGTGTCCACAGCGCAGTTAAAGTAACAGGGAGGGAAAAATCTCAAGACGATCCTGTTGGTAAATTTCACGCAGCAAAAGCCACCGTTTGCGCTTGCGCATGCGTGACCCTGCCCATGCACATGCATGGCAGTGAGGGGCTACAGGCGAGGCACAGGCATGTGCCTCAGGAAGGGTGATGCTGCCATCTTGTTGAGCTGGGCAGGTGAGGAAACAGGCTTGAGGTTTACTCAGTCAATGTATAGTGTTTAGCTGGGCATTCAGCCTGATTTTTGTCTTAGTATGTGTTTGTGACAGTTGTCTAGGGCTCTCCCTTTACTTCTGTCAAGTCCTGTGTAATAGAGACATTAGGATTTGATGTGAAAGAAGTAAAAACCCCAAATCATTGTCCTCACTGACCCGAAAACTTTTACTGGTGACAGAATCCCTCAGAAATTAAAACAAAAGTCTTTTGGGGACACTCTGAAATCTTGAAAGAAGAGAAAGTTCAAAAGATTCTTTTCTCAGTTTCAGATACATATTTTTCTTTAAGAGTGGGGAATTAAACCCAGAGCCTCATACATGCTTGCTGTGCTGCTTGTCTACACATGTGAGGAATCTGATTTAACACAAAATTATATAATTGCTTGTGTTTTAAGATGACTCACACTGTAATGCATTTGAATCATAACAAAAAGTAGTTAGTTTTTATACTCTGCTTAAGACAGCAAATTATATACTATTATCCTGTATGTATATATGTATGTATTTATTTGAGACAAAGTCTCACTGTGTAGCCCAGGGTGGCCTTGAACTTTCCGATCCTCCTGCCTCAGCCTCCCAAGTGCTGGGATTACAGGCCTGTGCCACCAGCCTGGCTGTCCTATCATTTATTCAGACATTATTATTTGAGTAAACATGAAAATAAGGTGATCTTGGGGAAAAAACTGTGAGTTAAATATAATCTCTAGTCTATAGGTGAGAAAATAAAAAGACCAAAAAGCTAAATATATAGTACATTTTAGAAAGAATGTAAGAAAAATTTTTGTAACAGTTTATAATATATTATATATATACATATATAATTATATAGGCTTTGTAATATAACTTGCTTATGTAGACTGGTTTAGTTCCTACAATTCTGAGTAAGAATATATACTTAGGATATTTTTACTAACACAACCATTGGATGAATTAACTTTAAATTACCAAAGTAACCTGGTGCTTATTGTTCTGCAGGCTTATTTTAATAGAATAATTAAGAATTGGGACTTTGATTCATCATCAATATAGAGCATTAAACATCACTAGTAATTTAGAAGTTTGGAGACTTTCTTAATAAGGCTGGATACTTGTAAGATTACTGATGGGAGTGAAGTAAATTCATCACCATGTCTTCAGTAGTACTTTGAGAGGGTTTCAAATCATGAGAAGACTCCATGTGTTTATTTAGTCTGCAGACATATCCTAGTGTCTACCCTGTGTCTAGCTGTATTGTAAGGATTTGAAAATTTGAGCTAGTGATGGCAAACTCATATTGAACACTTGGGGTATGGAGCGTGATTAAGTGTGGAATACAGTATGTTAAGTATTATAGGAAGGATGTAAATAAATGATTGCATAAGCATGGGTGACAGCTACCTGGTAGACTCCAGAGTGGGACTTTCTGCTTTTTAATTTTGAAAGTATCCTTATTTTATATACATATATGCTCAGTTTAAATTTTAAATTAAAAATTTGAGAATTTAATGATACCTTTTCACATTGATATACTTGAAAGTTGCAAAGAGTAAAAGTAAAAATCATGGGTGTTAATCCATTAGAGTAAGGTTTTACTCTCAAGTGAATAGCACTTTAAACAAGTTAGAACATTTCTGTCTTAGGGAAACAGATTTTAAGGTAAATATCCTAAGGGTGGTGGTCCCTGATTTTTTTAAAGACCTGGGCTTATATCTTGTTGCTTCATAATGTTTGGCTTAAAACTCATTGTCCAAAATGGCTACTTGAACTCAACCCATCATGCCCACATTTAGAATGCAGGAAGAAAGAAGAGCAAAGAATAATATACCCCTATCCTTCAAGGAAACACACTAGAATTTTATTATTTTATTTTTGTTCCCATATTTCAGAGCACAGATAATAGTTACACTTAAATACAAGTGGAGTTGGAAAATAGACCATTTTCCTCACAGAGCTGGGTACCCAGGCCTTTCTTACTAGAAAGGAGAGGAGAATACATATATTAGGGAACTTCTAGCAGTGTCTCTTACAGGGACATAGTCCATCCCTATGCTAACCCAGAGAAACTTAGTGAACACTATTTTTAAGAAAGTTTAATATATGTGTGTGTGTGTGTGTGTGTGTGTGTATATGTATGTATGTATGTAGTGGTACTGGAGATGGAACCCAGGGCCTTCACACTGATCTACATCCCATCCCTTTTTAGCCCGTTTTATTATTTTTTGAGACAGGGTCTTGCAAAGTTGCTCAGGTGGAAATTGAAGTTAACTGTCCTCCTGTCTCAGCCTCTCAGAGTGCCGGGGATACAGGTACGAACCATGATGGTTCTTTACTCACATAACTTCTTAGTCACACCTATCATTTGGGGATAGAAAGCTTTTTTTTTTCACTTGATACATACTATTATTTTCTGTCAAAGGAGTATTTGAGGTGTACGTCACATATCATTTTAAAAATTCTTTGTCTTGGATAATAGGATTAGTTGCTTCTAGATTATAATATATGAAATTCTCAGAAAAATTTCGATAAAAGCCTTTTTCTTTGCCACTAGCCTATGATGGTTCAGTTTCTTACCTAGTAATAGTTGTACAGCTAGTTTTAGTGTCTTTTTCAGATGTTACAGATTGATCTAAATGTCATTTCCATCATGGAGGGTACTGTAGAATGGAAAAAATGTGTCTGACCTTGGACTCAGAAGACCTAATTTGAATCCTGATTTTGCCACTTAACTGCCTCATCATAGAAGAATCATTGACGGATCTTTGAAATTGGCACCATATCATTTTATCTTAGCATTATTATTTTTAAATTTAATTTGTATTGTTATGTATTTATGATACAGAATGATTCTATTCATCTTGGGAAATAGTTCATCTTGATCATTTTGTATCTTAAAATTTGTTAATTTCATCTGCTATGTGCTAGTCATAAACATCAAGCCCCAAACCATTGATATTTTGACATTTACAATCAAGCTGTCTTAGGTCAAGTGTTATTATTTTCAAGAATACCTTTTCAGCTTATGAAATGCATTGATTACATCATTTTTTACTTCAGCAACTTAATCTGTTTCCTCAGAGAATGATTTGGGAAATACTTTTTATTTGACATTTACTCAAGGTTTTTCTTATTCTTTAAAGTGACAGTTGGTCTATTGAAGAATAACTACTTATTTTAGGCCCAGGGTTCTAAAATTCCTACTGTGTGTGTGTGTGTGTGTGTGTGTGTGTGTGTGTGTGTGTGTGTGTGGTGGGGTATTATGGGCAATATGGAAATCCTTTAAAATTTAAATTCACAATCTTAGGTCTTGTATTGCAGGCTGGTTTAAGAAGCCAGGAAGGGGGGCCGGGGCTTTAGCTCAGTGGTTCTGCTACCTGCCTCAAAAGCGCAAGGACTGGAGTTCAATCCCCAGTACCAAAAAAAAAAAAAAAAAATTTGGCCAGGGATTTAGCTCAGTGGTTCCACCGCCTGCCACACAAGCACAAGGTCCTGAGTTTGATCCCTGGTACCAAAAAAAAAAAAGAAGAAGCCAGGAAGGGGACACTTATTGTCAGCTTCCTCAGCATTCTGACATCTGGTTTCTTTGTTATTGTTAGTGTCTTTTTTGTTATTGTGTGACTTGGGACCAAGTAAACACTCTTTGGGCAGAGTGTGTTCCAGACTTAGAATATGGAGCTAGCTAGCAGTACTGGGGTCACATACAATATTTCTGGGGTATAAAGGAGTCACCCACCCTGTCTATGAAAAATTGAGTGGCCAGGTTGCTCCTTCTTCTTCCATTCCCATTTTGTTTTTAAACTTTGTTAAACTCAGGGGTGGGTGGGGTAATCATAATGACAGGAAGGATTTGGGGGAATTAGTGATGTGGAAAGAATGATTACTTTCCTTTCATCCTTTGAATACTCTTTCCCACCCTGAAAAAGTAATGATTTTAAAATTATCATTGTTTTAGATGTCCACTGGCCCTTTTGTGCTTTTATCTTTTACCTTTAAATTCAAATCCAGTTGGAATTTATTTTAGAGTGAGCAGTGAAGCAGCAGGCATGCAACTTTTTTTTTTCCCTTATGGTTTGTTGGTTGCCCAGCCTGTTTTGCGGAGTCATCTGTTTCCCCTTGTGAGATGCTACATTAATCAAAAGTGGGACAGTTTTTTTTGATTAAAATTTTTGATTAAAAATTAGTTTTGAAGACTTGGCATAGTCAAGGAACATTATGCAAAGGGTCACTTGCATTTCTTTGAGCCAGCTAAAGTGGTACTCTTAGATGGCAACAGTCTTAAAAACAGAGTTTATACTTGGTGTGCCAGGTCTTAAATTGTGGTGTTCTTGATAATTTTTATCTTTCTCATTTGTATTTTTACACTCTTGTCTATACAAAGAGAATTTGTTAATAATCCCTGTTCTAAATTGATAGTTTACATAAAATACTCCTGCTTCATAGTCAGTTCCCCTCTTCTCTGTGTATATTGAGCTACGTATTGAAGCATAAGCTGTTAGCACATTATTTTAATTATGATAGTTGTATAATGTTCTAAATATTGTAAGGTACTTTTTACCAATAGAGAAGTGAAAACAAGTAGAAAAGTAGGACAGACTATTAAGTTCCTCATAAGCAGGTGACAGAGAAGTGCACACATCACTTCCATTCATGTTCCATTTATGTCATATGGCCACACTTGGCTGCATGGGAGGCTGGACACTGTGTTCTCTAGTTGAGTGGTCATATGTACAACTAGATTAGTAAGGGAGATACTGGGGTTCATCATGCTTCGATGGGGCACTTTTCAGTTCAAGGAAATCCTGAAAGCCTATTGTATGGTGAAGTCAAACTTACCTGGTGCTGTACTCTAAAAGTGCTAGCTACTGCTAGCATTGGATCTAGCTTCTCCTGGGATAGAGATGTTTTCTGTGCATATCAGACTAGTCAGTCTTAAGACTTGGCAAAAACTGTAAGCAGTGACTCTCCTTTTTTGATTCTAGTCCTAGTATTAAGATGCCTGAATGCTATCTATCTGTAGTTAGGGAAGGGCTCTTGGGAGAGGTAATTAGTGTCAACAATCAAAATCTTTTTATTGATCCTCCCCATGGTTAGTTTTAGTTCTGAGGAATCATGTGTTCTCTTACATGCTTCCGTACTGCTCTCCCCCCTTTGCTACTTTTTTGATTCTTTTGGACATTTTCCATGTGGAACTTGTTCTTATTTTTGCCATTTATTTGTGAGTATTTATTTTTATTTTAATATGATTTCATGTAACTCCATGTTCTTAAAAAATTATGCCAATATAACTAGGCATTTTTTTTCAATTCATAGAGAGTTTGAGACATACTATCAAAAGTAGTGATAATGTATCTTATGGTGACAATTGAAATTTGTAGGCTAAAAGGCCATTTTCCTTTATCTCAATCCCTCACACATGTGGTATCCAAGGTCTGCATTCTAGTCAACCAGGCTGACAGTTAAGGAAGCCTTATAAAAGTCTTTCCTATGTTATTTGGACTTGCAGTTTGGGTGGCACTGAAAATTGAAATATAGGTCATATATTTATTGCCTACTCTTATCACTGCTTTAAAACATTCTCTGCCTGTGTTCAAAGAAAGGACTGTGACATTTAAATTTGCTTGGGTAATTTTGTTAATTAATTGAAAATTATATTTCTTTGAGCCCAGGCAGAGAATTTTAATAAAAATGAGACAAATTTCTAAACATAAATAATAGTTGGAGTACATTATTTTTAGTACATCCTAAAATAGGATAAGAGATTAAAAAGTTTTAATTACTTGACTAAGAGATAGCATTTGTTTTAATAGATATAGACAATGGGTACTGTATATGTGTGGTTAAGAGAGTGAACACTGGCCTGTTTAAACGACCAGTAGAACTTCATAGAAATGTTGACAAAAGAAATTTATTCTCAGCCAGTCTGCTCCATCTGCTCAGGTTGTTGACTTGGAGATACAGTGTGTTCAGGTAAGTGACAGCTGAAGCAAGCACATTGTCTTTTTGAACATGACATTCAAATTAAAATAGGAAGAGTGCTCCCCCTAGTGGACATATGTGGTAATGCCACTGATTTTGTTTTTTTACTTCAACTCACCCCTGCTTGTTCTAGTAGAGTGAAGCCAGCCATTTCCTTAAAGTGCTCTAGTACTTACTAGGCTGCAGTGTCTGAGGCCAGCTCTGTGAAGACTTGGAGTTAGAAGATGCCACCAGGACAGTATATCAGCACATCCTAGGTCCTAGTATTCAAAAGTTACTAAAGGAACGTAAGTATCATCTGATCAGACAGTGTCAACTGGGGAAGAGCACCTGTCCTGCCAGAGTTTTTAAGGCTGGCAGCAAGCATTTATATGCTACCCCAGTTTATGTGCTTATGCAAGGAATTAGACATTGTATTCTCTTGATAGAGGCGTTTAAAGATTCTTTTTCCAAATACTGGTCTCATGATTTAAAATCCAAACAGCTTGATCAAGTTTCTACTCAAACCTTCTAATACTGTAGTGAATAAAATAATTATTTCCAATTCATGAAATGCTTTAAATTAGTTACTTAACTCATTAAGAATTAACATGTATAAGTACCTACAAGCCTGGGTACGCGTGCACATTTTTAAAAACATAAATTAGATCATAACGCCTATTCTGTAACTTGATTTTCTCAACTCTTTCAGACATCTGTGTTTTATATTTTTCAGTGGGATAGAAGGTTGAACATAGCTTCACACCTTTTTTCATATGTAGAGAAAGATGCTTAGAATTAAACTCTTTTAACATGAACCAAATTTGTTAACAAAAGAATAGCCCAGGTGTTGGTGGTCACCCTTCCAAAGTCCCTTTTCAGATCTTGTGAATGTCACTTGAATGCCCAGGTGTTAATTGAGAACAATTTTAATATCTGAAGGTGGAACTAATAATTATCCCAACTTTATCCATCAGTGTTAATGCTTCTAAATATTTAAAGTCTTAATGACGCAGTAAATAAAACATAAGCAGATTATTGTGGATAGTTGATGTAAATCAACTTAAAATAATTTAAGACAGAAATGTTTTGCGTGTGTGTGTGTGTGTGTGTGTGTGTGTGTGAGAGAGAGAGAGAGAGAGAGAGAGAGAGAGAGAGAGAGAGAGCTGACTGGTTCTCTTTTACATTTAGTTATTGACTAAATCCCAGTCATAGTTGGTTTCATGTTTCTTAGTTCTTTTAAGACGTGTCGTCAAAAAATTAAAGTTAATACTGTTCTTGTGTTCATATATTTTTATTATCTGAGTTTTTTGGGTGAGGCCGTAACACTTCTGACAATCCAAGAGATTTCTCTTGTGTTCTATGAGTTTACAAGTCCACTAGAGGGCGCATTTTACTTTATTTTTCGACACAAAACAAAGTTCATGTGTAGAATTTTGTTTTCGGTTTCATGAAGCTAGCTGTGCTAACTACTCTCACAAAGGTGGACTTGTGAACGTAGACATTACTAGACTATCAAGTAAAAATGACTCATTAATATAAAGAAACCATGACTATTAAAATGGTGGCTTTGACAACCCATGCTGTAATCAGCACCAGTGGGAACACTGTGGGATAGGAATGGCTATGAAGACTTCATGGGCAAAATAGGATCTGATGTGACATTAAAAAACTCATCCAAGCCTGTTGGTTTCAGGACCCCTTTATACTTACTACTGAAAGATGTTTAAATGCCTAGATACATTACTTATTTTGTTTTGCATGTGTGAATGGGGAGGGGGAAAGGGAATAAAATGATAAAACTGGAGTGCCTGTTTCCCAGGAAGGAAGCAATGAAAAAACCACTGCTAGGTACCTCTCTCTTCCCCAACAGGTACTTTCCAGCTGCCTCTCTGGAGGTGCACGGGGCCCAGGGCAGAGACAGGCTGGGGGGTGCTTTAGAGAAGGCATGCCACTAATGAAAAAAGAATACTGTACTTTCTAAATGGGTTGGTGGAGCCTTTCCTGCCAGTTCCACTGTAAGGTGAGACTGTGTGGTCCATCCTGATAACATACTGTTATTAGGCCTTTGTCGTCCTGGACTCTGCTTAGGAGAAGCTTGTCTCAGTTTCCAAGTCACCTTGTCTTGAGGCATCTTTCACCTCATTGCCAGGAGTTACTTACCTCTGTTTCTATGTAACAGTAGTTTCTGCAGTGTAGTTTGCTTAAGGATTGTCCAGAAAGTTTTGGGAAAATGCAGAATGTCAGTTCCACCTCCCAGATTTTGATCTAGTAGGTTGAACATGGGATCTGAATGTGATCCAGATAGTCCCTACATCATTGGTTCTGTATGCATGACTTCAGGTTCACTTTTGCATTTAGTCATTGACTAAATCCCAGTCATGATTGGTTGCATATTTTTTTTTACTTCTTTTAAGGCATGCCATCAAAAAATTAAAGTTAATACTGTTCCAGTGTTCATATATTTTATTATCTGAATGGTGCATGTTGGGATCCCCTGGCAAATTTATTAGTATCAATGCTTGGACCTCATCTTTAAGATTTTAATTTAATTGGAAGAAACTAAGATAACAGTACATGCACAGAGACACCTAGTCACGTGGTTCATAATTCAGCAGGAGGGACCCAGGCCAATATATCTCAAGCTAAGATCTTGGTACCTTGCCTCTAAAACTGTCTTTGTAATATTTTTACTTTTCTTTTTTAAATTATATTTTATTTCATTTTATAGATCTTCATAATTCTCTAATAGAGCAAATTCTAGGAATTTGTCAAGGAAAGGCAAACCTTGATGTACTGTTATGACTTGAGATCCTTTCTTGGTTGATTGTCTCCCATTCTGATGTGCAGAATGGGAGAATTTCCTGCAATGTGTCCTTCACCCTGGTAACCACCAGGGGGCAGGCACAGTCAATACGATACTTGGGCTGTTATAGAGAAGAAAAAAATTAGCAAGAAAAGAAAAATAAGCCTTCAAATTTTATTATGACTTGAGATCCTTCTCAACACAAGAGGCTGTTGCTACTGCCTAAGGGTTGTTTTCAAGGGAGGCCATAGGCAGTCTAAAGAATGTTTTGTTATGGTTGAATTCGGCCTGTAGCTCAGACAATGCTTACAAATTGGGGTGAATCAGCAGCCGAATGAAGAGTAAGAAAATGTGTATATGACTACTGCCAACCAAGGTGACAAACAGAGGCCCTTGCATTCCAAGAATATCAGAGCCCTGCCCAACCCCTCAACATGGTAGCAAGAGATCCCACACAAGTACCTTGACCATGTTTCTCCCAACAGGAAGCAAGTTATTTTTAGGGATGGTGTGTTTGGAGCTTTTAAAGTCATACCATGACCTGTTTCTAAAATGCCCAATTTGTGTTAGGAGATTGGGGAAAAAGGAAAACAGACTCCTTCAGTGAAGAATTCTTAAAATAGGATCGGATATACTAGGGAAGTTTTCTTCCAGACCCCAGAAATCTGCTAAAGGGAATGTTTTTCTTGTGAAAGTGAAGGTTGCGTTGTATTTACATGGGCTGGAGGAAAAGGATGGATAAATAAGCAAGTTATTTGTGGAAGAGGTTAGAACTATTTCAGGTAGCTGTGTGTTTTATATAAAATAATAAAACTTCAAGAACAATAATGGAGGAGGTGAGAATGACCATTGTCACTTTAATGTTCATTGACTTTCTCTTCTGTTTTTGTCTTGGGATTCAGTCCCTGTGGTCATAGGGACATTGAAAGGGAGAAGCTTGCCCCTGGTTCATGTCTCTCTTTATGTCAGTGTGTTAGTAAACTCTCATGTCTCAGCACCAGGCCTGCCTTTCTAAAGGGGACTGCATGTCTCCTTTGCCAGGTGCTCCCTGCTACAGTCTGACCAGGTAGCTTGATAGAGGGAGACTGAAGGCTGGGGATGGAGGAGGGACCTGCTTCTTTTTCCCATTTCCTTGCTGTTGTAGATAGAGTCTTGTCAGCAATGGCCCTTCTCTCTACCAGCAGGAGTTGGTTTAAGCCCAGTTTTGTTTTTTTTTTCTCATACCATGGAACTAGCCTTATTCTGGCCCCCTCAGAGGTATCAGCTCCAGCTAGCATGCATGGTACCTTCCTCAGAGGTCTGTGTTCCCATCTGGGGAGTTTGGGGTTTGTCTCCTAGATGATAAAGCATCAGCCGAGCAGCTCTCTTCCTCATAGGCCTGAGCCCCACCCATTGCCTGAGTTCCCCAGCAGCTCTGTCACCTATTGACTGAATGGCCTCCATTTTGTTTTTCCAGTTCTCCAAGCCCAGTTTAACCGTTCTTTATATTCTGTGTATGAATATGAATGTGGCTTCAGTGTTTCTGACACTTTTTTCAGACTAAACTTTAAGTGGTCCTAATTCTATTTTATTATAGAATCATATTATATATCAATTTCAAGCTCTTCCCAAAATTTCTCTGAATGTAATAACTTCTTAACTACGTGTTTCTTTCTCCAGATTCTTTTGTTGATTGAATAGTATTTGGAGTTGTCACCAGAGCACAGAAAGTGTCTCCCTGTTAAGAGAACTAATTACATTTTAATAAGTTTGTGGGGACATGACCCGGGATGCCTAATTAATTTCTTGTAATATTCTCAATCTGAATTTGAAAGAGAAATTAAAATTGACAGTGTACCTCTTTTGTTTTTAAATTTGTGAAGTGATATTCACAGCAGTGGATACATAAAGAGGTCCTTCGGGGACACTGTATGTGGGAGCATGCTGAGTGGAGAGAAACATCTATGTTGGCAAATGTCATAAACGAAGTGTGTATTCTGAATGGGGCAGAGGAAGGGATGCAAAAGCAGCATTTATTTTCTAGAAAATTAAGATGCTAGAAAAGACTGATAGATGAATGACTATGTGATGCACCTTCTTTTCTATGCATACACCATACAGTGCACTCACGTAAAATGTACCATCGACTAATTGTGAGCATACTGAGTGTTGTGAAGCCATCATCTGGTAATACTTTTGCCTGTATAGTCTTAATTTTACTTTTTGCTGTTCACAAAAGATGAGATTGTCCAGATGAGTAAATTAACCCATTTGAGCTAATCCTAGATATTAAACCTATTCTGCCTAATGCTTTTGTAGAGAATTTAGTGATTCAGTTACAGTTTAGGTTTAGCATTTCTACAGTTTAATAGTGTGGTCTCAGGGAACCTTTACAGGTTTTGTTCTGTGACAAAAATGCAGCCTGTTCCAGAGTGCTATGCCAGGGGTGGCAAACACCAGCTGACAGAAAATTTCTATAGATATACTTTTCCTTTTCCTTTTATAAAGATCAGAGATTGTATGAGGCAGAAACCAGAAATGAAATGTGTGTGGAATCAGGTGCCCATAGAAACTAACTTTCTGAGAATTTCACCTTTCTGGCAATTTCCATGTATGGTTCACAGGGTCCTCTGGTTCTGCCGACATGGATGCCAAGTTTATCTCTCTGTTTCTGTTTCATCTCTCTGTTGGTTTGAGAAGGTGGTGTAGTATACTTTTCCAGCCCATCCTCTTGTCTTCTGCTTCTGCTGGTACAGTCTCATCTCAGAAAAGGTATTACTCTGTAGAAAATGTGACCGTGTGCTACACAGCCATCCAGAAACCACTTATTGTTTTGTACCTGCAGCTTTGAACTGGTGCTTCTGTCATCCTAGATTTCTCTTTTGACTCTGGGTTTTCTTGCCTTCTTACGAATTATGAGCGTATTAACAACTGGTCAGTGCACTCTAATTGTAGAAATCGTCTGAAGTGACATAACCTGTGAAGGCTTATTGATGGTGCTTGCATGCCTCCTGTTAGATGGCCTGTGTCACCTTGAACATCCACGTCTCTCTGTCACCTCACTACCAGAGGGGAGAATGACATCTAGCACCCAAGGTTTATGGGCAAGCACATCTCTGTCCAGCCCCCGTTTATGTGGCATAAAATGGGGAGGCCAAGTGTGCAGAGGGCACTGCTCTCCCCTCTTTGTCTCACTGAGCTCTCTCCTGTCCCTCTGGACCCTTGTAGTGGCTTCAGGTATTGTGATTTAGTCTGAAGGGCTGAATGCTTGAGTGAGAAGATGTTGGCTACTACTAGACTCTGACCAAGCAAGTCTGCCAGCCTCAAAAGCCTCTAAGTTTTCATTTATAAGAAATTACTTATAGTAATGCGAGCCTCTATGAAGAGCTGTGTCAAGGCAATGATACTAGTCTCGTTACCTTGTTTCACTTGGAAGGACATGCTGCGACACGCGTTTGCTTTAGCAAGCTGTTGAGAGACCCTGTTATTAGTCCTCTTGCTTCCCTCATGGATGAAGTGAGTGAATGAGCTCACAAAACTCAGCCTCAGTGCTGACAGAATCAGTATTCTTTCCTTCAGTTACAGCTTGCCGCACTCTCATTCACTGTATGAAATGTGCCAAACTTTTTGAGCATTGACATGCCACGAGAGGAAAATTCCATACCATGGAACTTTAATTCACATACAAAATTATTTTAGAATATAGTACAAATCACCTTCAGGCAATGTGTATAAGGTTTATATGAAACAAATGCATTTCATGCTTAGATAATAATCCAAGATATTTAATTATTTATATCAGATATTCCAAAATCCAAAATAAAACCCCCCAAGGGGCTGGGGATTTAGCTCAGTGGTTCTGCCACCTGCCTTGCAAGCACAAGGTCCTGAGTTCGATCTCTGGTACCAAATAACCCCAAAGTGAAACATTTATAGTTACAACTGTTGGAAATAAAGAATTTTAAACCTTTATTGTAAACAGTTTTGCTGTGTTGTTTGGGTAATATTGAGATGGAAAAGAAAATTTCAGATCCGTGATGCTTTGCTTCATCTGAAGGCATATGAATGGTGGGGTGGCTTTTATATACATGTTAATTTCTTTTTAAACACGAGACCTTATAAATGAGAAAAAAGCAAGGCATTATTTCTAAGTGAGCAATATTGAGTAGTTTTTGAAAATCTATTCAGAAATTTTTTTTCTTATTTCTCATTGTTTTCTTGCCCTTTGGATTTACTTCGAGGCTGTTTCTCTTTGACCCAGTAGGTCTTCTAATATTGTTATGGGTAACCTCAGATTCCAGTTTCGTGACTGGCTGGATTCCTGGTCCTTCAGTCCTCCAGGTCCCTTCATTCCCCTTAATCAGCTGGCTTGGCTCTTAGCATGGCCTAGAATTTCCTCATTCCCAAGGACACAAAGTCTGAGTTCTCCCTCACTGGTCACAGCCTCCTGCTCTTTGACCCACTCATTTCTTCACTTACTCTACACCTGCTTTTTTGTTCATTTTAAATCCAAGGAACTGCTGTTTTCTATGTGTCCCATTTCTTCTGTCTTTCAGTCCCATTCTTTTCTTGCTGGTTACTGAGGCCTTCATGAGGTCCATCGTGGCATCCTTAGAATCTCATGCCTTTTAGCTGCTGCTTCCCTCACTATTTGCCTCCCCACCCGCACCCCCTTTCTGCCTCACAGGCCACTGAAGATCACTGGAGGAAATCACATGTCTGGCTCAAGGCCTAGAGCTAAGTTTTGCTGCCTGCCTCTGCTGGCACTTAAGTGCAAATGAGCAATTCTTTTTAGTTTTATGTCCTTCTTCACTTTATGATCCATTCCCACAGTTTTCTTTCTGTGCTAGTAATCTTGCCTTCCTTTTCAGTAAGAAGCTGATGCTGATCAAATTGCTTTTCTTGAGCTCCTTTATGCCTTCATCTTTGGCCATAATTTTACATATTTCTCTCTCTCCCTTCCTGACTTCGTGGTGTGTCCTTATTCCTTTCTGGGATCATTCTCTTCACTTGGGTGCCTATTCATATGCTTCACGGCCTCACATAATTAACTGTCCGCCCATTCTCATCTTCATGCTTTCCCTTCCCTTGAACTCTTGTCCCTTCATCATCTGAATACTTGACTTTTACCAAGTCTTATCTTCATTAGAGCTTTTCCTCTTAGTTACACATTTCTAGGAGAACCATCTTTTCTCCCTATTTCAACTCTACCACCTAGTCTACTTACTAGCCGTCTGCCCAAGTGGCCTCCTCTCCTACTTTTCTCTTGGAACTGTCCTCTCATGTCAACAAGGACCTTTTTCTTAATTGTCAATGGACCTACTTCTTATGGTCTCCACCGCTTTGGCATAGTTGCTCCAGCACATCCTAAATGGTTAGGAAGCCATCTCAAATGTTATGTTGAATAGGTGAATGAAGAAACTTCATCTCTCTCTCTTGGTCTTCATGACACTGTAGCATCTTTTTTGCCACTTGCCATCTCTGACTACTCTTTTTCAGTCTTTTTTCTGTCTGTCTCTTAAATTCTGAGTTTTCCCTCCTTGGCAAAAATAATGAAAAATAAGAGACTCTTAAATGAGTACCTACAGTAGTGTGCCAGATGCTGCCCTTTAAAAGGGACTTTAGCTATGTTAACTTTTCTCTAATCTTTACAACAACCATATGAGGTATTTTTTAAAGTCATATTTTAGAGACAAAAGTTAAACATGAAAGAATTTAAGGACTTACCTACATATAACTATTAATAAATGGAAGAGAAAGAATTTGAATCCCATTCCAATACATGTGCTTTTCCCACTGGATTAACACAGAACTCAGAGCAGACTTACCTTTGTATTTTCTGCAGTGCCCAACCTAGTGTTTGTGTATTTAAGTGTATATATTTGAGGAGTAATCCATTATATGATTTGTTCCTACAGCTTCAGTTTTTGCTTTTTTCCCTTAAAATATATGGACATAAAATTTTTTAAAATATAAGATATACTTGTTGATAAAAATTCCTACAATAAAAGCCTGTTATATAGTAAAAAAATAAAAATTCTCTCCCTTGCCTTTCCACCACTCCCATTCTCAAGGGGTAGTGACAGCAATCATTTTTACACCGATGATGTATGTCCAAGTTTTCAATTTCAGTCCCTAGGTCCCTATTGAGTTTCACAATCCAATCTCTAGCTGTTGAGCCCAGATGCTGAGTTATAGTTCTTTATCTTTGTCCATATCATTCTCTATATTCAGATATGTGAGCCATTTGAAATTCCTTTGGATAGTGACAGATGTGAAACCATTCAGATAGTCAATCAACCAATTAGTCTTTCATTCTATCCATTATATTTACATTTCTGTCCCCCTTGTCCCTCACACTTTTATTCTTGAAAATTAAACTCTATTTTGTTCTTTTCTCTTTCAGCTCCATTTCCTATGCCTTATCTCTATGCCCCCTCTTGAAAATCAGATGACAAGTCCTTTCAGTTGTGGAAGGTCACCACAGTGCATTCACACCGCTGCTGTTGGAGTTCAGCCCACATCCCTCCTTACTAGTTTGGACAGTTACCCTGGCCTCTCTTCTGAATGCTGATCTGCTGAGACTTAACTTTCTCAAACCTAAATGTTTTTGTGGTCTTTCACTGCATGGCTGTAAGCACACTTTATCCTAAAGTAGTTAAAGCTCTGGCCACCTTGCCCTGACTTTCTACCCTTCCACTTGTATTTATGTTGTACTCTTTGCTTGGGATGCTCTCAGCATTCAAGGTACAGTACGGGTGCTACATACAGTGTTCTTGTGAGCTCTTCCTGAGATGCCTCTGATTCTCAAGTCAAGGAGCTTCTTCTCATTCCCTGTGGTCTCGTATTGCTCTTTGTTCTGAATATTGTGTTAGCACATTTTGCTTCTTGTACAATTGTGCTTTAGATCTACTGCCTCAGTAGATTGTAAATTTTGGGGAAAAGACTTTGTTGCAGGTATTTTTATGCCATTAAATTGGTACATAGTAAGTTTCAGCCAAACACTGTTCCATTTTTTTCCTGAAACTTTTATTTGGGAACCTTAAAATTGATAGTCTGTACTTTTCATATTTAGATAATGCTGTTAACAAGCTTATCCCTGAAAACCTCAGCAATCTGTCCAGTGGAAGTCCATGCTTGGTGGTCGGAATAGTTCATGCCAATTATCAATCAGCCAGAGATCTTTGTTTATCTCTAAAGTTACCTATTTAAGTGGCTCTGAGATTACATTAAAATTTAGCTTCTAAACAATAGTCTGCTGCACAGGAATTCTAAATGCCAAAAGGTATTGTGTGGCATTTCTATTGCCAGTATTGCCAGTACTACAGTCGCTGTCACTTGAAAATATGATAATTTTAAGGCCCCCATTGACTTTCAAATGACTTGTCTTCTCTCCTGAATTATGCTAAGGCAAAGGGTTGAGATAAAGGAGTGGGGAAGGGTCTTCCCATCTCTCACTAGTGCCCTTCAGTTTTAGCTCATAATGACTGGGTGGGTGAACAGTTTCCTACTGCTTTTCCTCTTTGGGAGAATGAGAGAGGAGGTCAGTGGGTGGAATAGAAAAAACCTTTATCTTTGCTCCTCTCCCATCCCATTCCCTACCTTCTAACAGTACAGATACATCAAAACCAAATATTTAAGGAGATGATTTCATTTGCTTGTGGGACAAACAGAGCTGTGATTTATTGCTAACCAGCAGTGTCAGTATTAAACTGAGATGAGGACCTCCTAGAGCACCATGATAACATTTGTAAAACAAGCGCCATGGTATCAAATTGGTGGCTCAGATGTTTGTATTTTGATTATGTTTTGTTTTTTATGTGCCGAGTCCAGCCAAGCCATTGCCAAACTGAATATCAGCCTTGGGAGTTTGAGGATCTCCTTTTGAAGCATGGTGCCACTTTTTTGCCACATTTTATTATTAAATATATTATGTAAAAATCGTTACTATCATTTTTTGAATAAAATCCCAGGGGGCTGGCTTAATTATGTATCTCTTTAAGTTTAAATTTTTGTTTAAAGAATTGCTTAACTGAATTGTACCCCCAGAAATGTGAGTTTGTTTGGGATTCTAGGAAAAGTTATTTTCTTGTTCTTTCATGATTGATCGTTCACTTCAGCTTAGTTCATTTTTCTTCTCATCCTCTAATATTTAAAATTTCCTTTTAGAATTTAATTTTGTATATATTTATTTTATGCAGGGGGAGTATGATTAAGTTGCATAAATTTCTCTTGCCTTTTTATTGTTCAGAATTTTTCCAAACTTCCACTTGTGCATTTGTGCATGAACGTGTGTGTGTGTATGTGTGTATATTTGTGTATGCTTGTGTGTATGTATTTCTGGCCAAAAATTACTTCTCTGGGCCCTGTGACTTTTTTCTTTTGTGATCCTGCTATAAGTTTGTCAGAAATTTTATGTATGCCTATAAAATGTGGTTTATCTCTAGTTCTATGAGTGAAATTCATGCTTAAGAATAGTGGGATTGTTTTGGGTATATATTTTCTCTTTGAACCATTGGATTCTCACTAACTGTTGTTTGAAGATGGGTGTGTGTAAGTGAGTGTGCATGTGTGAGAAAATATGTGTGTATATATACAGCTTCCAGAGTGGTTTCTCAGTTATACAATTTGGAAGAAAGAAAGAAAGTAAGTTAGTTTCTTAAGGAAGAGGACAAAGAATACTCTCATAACCATACTAAAATGGAAGTTTGTGTTTTACTTAAAAGACAAATCCTTCCTCAACTATGTAGCATCAAGGTAAATTTTCCCTTCTTTCTAGGCCTTGGATACAGTTTGCCTGGATGTCTTCCCAGGAAAGCCCCTGTGTAAAACCCCCATTAAAACAAAGTAATCATAAAGTCATTTCATTTCCATAATGCTTGTCTCCTGATTTCTGAAATATACCACAACTTGTGAGGTACGTATTTCTAGGCTTAACATTACTGAACAAGAAAATTAAAAATGAACACAGATCTCAAATATGCCCAAACTATGATACAGATTGAAGATAAAAAGTGGACATTCTTTTCTTCTGTAAGATACAGCAATTTGGGGAAAGAAGCTAGACTTTCAGCAGGAAGGAAATGTCAGATTTGGGTGTAGGGCTTACTTTTTATTCTTCTAAATTCTGGAGTTTTATTCAGAATTTAAGGAGGAAAAAAGACATGTATATTGCTTTCAATCAAGATTTATCCATCTGAGGTTCAGAACTAAAGGCAGCAGTGTGGATCTCACTAAGGCAGAGAGGGATGTTTCAGGCTGGCTGCACAGTTTACTGGTCACTGTTAGTTCCTGAAACTAAACAAGATTAAATAGCAAGTTATGTAATGTGAACTATCTGTGATCTCTTGCTGGGGAATGGCATTGCTAATTTCAGAAAGAGAGAGAGAGAGAGAGAGAGAGAGAGAGAGAGAGAGAGAGAGAGAGATTAAGGGGATGTGCCCTTTACTTTCACTAGAAAACAAACTCGTAAGAAAATAGACCTGGCATGCCATGTCTGAGCCTCCATTCTTGAAGGTCACTTTACTACCATGCAAGATGAAGGTGCTATCTTATATTTAAAAATCAAGCAAATAAATACATGAAAAAATGTTCAACATCACTGGTCATTTGAGAGATGCAAATGAAAACAACGCTGAGATTCCATCTCACACTAGAAAGAATGGCTGCTATCATGAAATCAACCAATAACAAATGCTGGCAGGGCTGTGGGGAAAGAGGAACCCTGCTCCACTGCTAGTGGGAGTGTAGACTGGTGCAAGCACTGTGGAAATCAGTATGGAGATACCTCAAAGAACTAGGACTGGAAGTCTCATTTGATCCCGCTATTCCACTGCTGGAGATCTTCCCCAAAGAATTAAAAGAATCATACCACAGTGATATATGTGTGCCCATGTTCATAGCAGCACAGTTTGTGATAGCCAAAACTTGGAAGCAGCCCAAATGCCCATCAACTGGAGACTGGATAAAGAAAATGTGGTTTTTTAATAAAATGGAGTACTACTCAGCCATAAAAAATGAGAAATTAGAGACATTTATAGCTAAGTGGATGCATATTGAGGCAATACTCTTAAGTGAAATAAATAGGACACACATGTATAAATACTGAATAGTTTCTGTAATGTGAGAAACTGAAAGTGTAAATAAGGACGAAAAGGCATAATAGATAATGTGAAATAGGAAGAAAAGGAGCAAAGGGGAAGGAAGTGGGAGGGGTAGGGGAAAGGAAAGAAGGGTATGGAATTAATATGAGAAAATGGAAAAATAGGAACAAAATCTTTGTAAATAGGAATGGAGGGGTTGAAGGGAGGGCTGGGCAAGGGTGAAAAGTAAGAACCAAGAGAGATTATGTAAAGGTGCAAATTTCCAATGATGAATGTCATTATATTGTATACCTAAAATGTACCAATGATTAGAATGAATAATCGATAATGTAAAATAGGAAGAAAAGGTCCAAAGGGGTAGGGGTAGTGGGAGGGGCAGGGGAAAGGAAAGAAGGGAAAGGAAAAATGATGAGAAATGGGAAAAATGGAAATAAAGTCTTTGTAAATAGGGAAGGGTGGAGGGCGTGAAGGGAGGGCTAGGAATGGGGAAAAAAAAAAAACAAAAAGAATAAGGAAAAAGGAAAATTCCCAATGAGAAATGTAATTGTATTGCATACCTAAAATGTACCAATAAAAGAATTTAAGAAAAAAAAACCAAGTAAGAACATTTCTAACCTCAGACAAAGAATATCTGAGTCCCAAGCCAATATTTTTCAGGTTAATAAGATAATGAAATATATCAAACAGAAACCTCAATGAGGACAGCTTTGTAGAGAAACCAGTTGAATAAAGCAGATTTCCTTGGGATAAACCATTGACTCTAGAAAACTACTTTTTTTCCTTTTGAATCTTCTATTTTCCTTGTCTTTCAGCAAAAACAAACAAAATGGAGGTGTAGTGAGAGGGTGGAGATAAACTACTGTTCATATATATGTGTATTATATATGTATGTATGTATACACACATAGAAGTTGGGCCAATTTTTAAAACATTTTTTTCCTTTTTATTGTGTTATACTGGGGAATGAACTCAGGACCTTACACTGAGGTGCATCCCCAGAACTTTTTATTTTTCATTTTGAGGCAGGGTCTTGCTAAGTTTCCCAGTCTGGGCTTGGACTTGTGATTGTCCTGTCTCAGCCTCCTGAGTAGCTGGTATTTCAGGTGTGTGCCACTGCTCTGGATGCTAAGCCAATTTTGACCTTGATGGTAAATTGTTTTCCATATCTTCTAACTAAAAATCTCTACATATGGTAACAGGTAACTTTCTTTAGTACTATAGAATCTGCAAAATATAAATAAATACTATAATTATATGGCAGTGGTTATATAGGTGAAATAGTTATATGGCTATTAGTACCCCATAAAATAAAGTGATAGTGTTTTTTTGTTTTTATAGTAGGCATTTCTTCTTTCTATAGTTTTAAAATTGTCACTAATTTTGGTATGTTCTGACATTCAGTCACTGCAAAGAAAGGCTTTTGTTCTTCCAAGATACCAGTATTTACTTCATAAAGGGATGAATATTAAATTTGAAAGAATAAATTTTGTTCTTGTCAGTTTAGTTCTTAGTTTTACTGCCTAGACTACCCATAGCTTTTAAGGAACAGTTTGTATGCAGAATGAATTTTTTGACTACAGGATTTCTAATGTGATTTTTTGGAAATTCTTAAAAATGACATTATAAAATATTAGTAGTTACTATTATTGTTTCTGTTTCCCTCTTTTCTTTTTTTTATTATGTGGCCATTGTCTTTTCTCATAACTAGCCAGCACTACATAGACTTTATGGGCTTAAGAACAATACTCAGACTTACAAGAAGTCCCCAAATAACTTGTACTTAATTAATATGTAGTTTATTTAATTAGTTTCCTGCTTCTTTTGTGGTTGTTTTGATTTATGGCTGTAGTTTTTAAGACAGGGAAAGTTTTATGCCTTTCCTGGTTCACCTCATGTTGTCCATGATACACCTCACTGTCCCTACCAGAGAGGAACATTCAATTTGAGACTTGATGTTTTTCAGTTTTTTTCCCTTGCCATTCTGATCTAGTTTTGTGCAAGCAGACGTGACTTAACTCCATTCCCTACATAGAGAACTATTCAACTTTACTTTTATGTGTTTTGAATACTGCCTCATGTGAGACTGTGACAGCAATAAAGTATGCATGGCCAACCTTATTTTAATAGTGCGAGAAAGCTGCTTTTAATTAATAAGTGGATCTCTTTATGTCTGGGGTTTTCAGTTTATTTTGTGGTTCTTCAGAGTTCTTCAATTATGTGGCCTAAAAAGGCTATGTTAAGTGGGGACTAAATCTTTTCAAAAATCTGTCATTTACATGTTTCTGTCTGTAATCTCTGCTTTTACATTACTGGCTTCAAAAAATCCAAAATACAAAAAAACTTGCAGTAGCATTTTTTCTTTAACATGTTAAAATTTATACCTATAATTACAGTATATGTCTCTTAAGTCATTAATGGAATGCAACATTCATGTACGCTGCTAAAGACTAGTTCTCATCTTCAGTTGGTCTGTCACACTGGCCTAGCTTGCTTTAAAGAATCTTCATGTTGCATTATTTTTCCCCTTGACCTCCACTTTTAAGCTACTTTTAAAAAATCAATCAAACATGTATTAAAGTACTGCTAGTTATCTTCTTGGTCATTATAAAAGGTGTGCAAAGACTCCATTGATGATGCCTTTGTACTAGTCTTGGCTACATGCGTGGATTTTAGTTCTGTCAAATGTAAGATATCATTGTGTGCCATGACCTTCCCACCACACGCCATTCTCAAGGAGTTTGTAGGCTACAACAGGAATCCAGAGTCAGTCTTGGGCCCACTATTACCTCCAGTAAAGTGAATCCTGGGTAATAATATGTATGCTGTCATGATTGACATAAAAAAAATATATATCCTGTATTGATTATGTAGGTTTTTTGATCTGCTTCTCATAGACAATAGAGAGATGTTAGAGGAATATGGGATTTTGTAACACTGAAAAGAATTGTCAGAGCAAGAGCATTCCATAGATATGGAATACAGCTGACTTCTTCATTGGCTATTATTAGGAAATAAGGGCACTGTGGGTCACTATGTTTTAATGTTTCAAAAACTAAAACAGAGTCATGCTTTAGAAGCATTGCATGAAAAAACAGAAAATGTCTCTTTAAGTCGTGGGTATGGGTGATTTGAATTTTCTGATTTTCTTTCTGATTCCTTGTGTAGCGAGTGTCTCTACAGGCTCCCTTCGGTCAGATACAAACAAATGGGAAGTTTCTCTTAGAAACACTCTCAAAACACTGCCAAGCAGTTGTCAGTAGATGGCAGTACTGTTCCACTACAGCATTTTAAAATTCACTGCAAATATTGCCTAACATTTCATTCCCAGTCCAATTTTAAAAATGCCTGATTAGCTACATTAAGCAATGTTTGGGTAATTTTTTTCTTTTAAATTTATAGAATTACAGCAACAGTCTGAAAGCCATTATTGGGTAGATAACATGATTATCATTTGTAATGTAGTCAGTCCAACATGGATTGGCATAGTGTTTTAATTTCTAAAAGTCTATATAAATATGTAAAATGGTTAACAAGAATGATTATTATTTCCTACTATTTTGTATTACTATTTTTCCCTTAATTCTCCTTAGGGCAAAACCAGATCATTATAGTGGACCATGCAAATGGAAAATGTAATTCTACTAAGATATCTTGGTATTTGATAACTTATAGTTAGCTTAGATCTTCACAGTTTTGTTTAAATTGAAGTTCAGGTGTTAAAGCTATGGTTGGGGAAGGGTGGCTTACTTTCTTATATCAGGTTTTTTTCATATGGTTTAGGAAATGTGCAATACTAAAAAAAAAGCTAGTCTTCTGTTTTTCTTGCAATCCAGATATTACAATAATTAACTTTAGGTTGAATGTAAAATAACAGTGTTTAATCACTTAAAATGAAAGCTTTAATGGTTGAATGGAAGTTAGTATATTTCTGGATATTTCCTTACTTTAAGCTATCTTTAGGGAAGATTTCTTACAGGATGTAAAGACCAAATTGGTATTTTTTTCTTTCTTTTTTTAAAGAAATGAAAGCATTGTTTTACCAATATTACATTTGAGATATTTTGGTTTAAGAAATGCTTGGGCCAAAGTCTTCCTTTCCAACTGAATGCAATTTTAAGAAAATTATGTCTTAACTATTTATGTATTTCCATATCTTTACTGAATTTAAATTGTAAAATTATCTAGAATTGTAAAATGACTGACTATATACTTAATCTGGCTTAAAAAAACTTTAGAACGTTTTAAAAACAAATCTAATGATGATACATATTTTTGTTTTGTATTGTCTCTGAAGTCTTGAGCAGGTAGAGTAGAAAGAGATGAAAACATCTGGGTGTTGGTGAGTAAGGCTGTACTTGTTATCATTTTATGCTTAGCTTGTATGGGTATCACCTATAGTAGTCTTACCAACTATATAAATGTGAAATTTGAAACATAAGCCACAACCTGTGATAACCAGAGCACCTATGTATAGCATGTAATTCCTAGCTGGTTTTGCTATTATTTTCACCCTCACCATGGCATGAATAATATATTTTAAAGATTCATTTAGGTTCTTTGTGTGTGTGGATACATGGACTTTCATATTCATACACAAATAATACAGAAGCAACTATTGCAACTGCTGTAAAGTAAAATGTGCAGTGGGAATTTGTGTGTTAGCTTATGTTGAATAAGTAAACATTTGAGACAATATTCAGTATCTTCTAGCAAACAGATGAGTGTAATGATAACAGATTCCTAAGATATTTTTAATTGTGTTCTTCCATCAGATAATGATAGATGACAATTTAAGCTGCCCAAAAAGCACACCCATTATAATTACTTGTAGTAGTGTACATAGAGTAAAATACCGAATATGATAATAACGTCCTACCTCCTTGGGAAATTTCAGTTGCAGAGTGGTGAGGATTACATAGTGCCTCTGTTAAGTTTGGAATTGAAATGATGCTTGGAGTAATATATTTACTGAAAAATTCCTGTCCCAGCTAATTCATAATTCATTTATCCCTTGTTAAATATTTGGGAGAAGTCAAGATTCTTCCTCTTTGATTTGCAGTGGAGATTTCTCAAGTAATATACCTCTAGGATGAGGGTGAACAAAAAAATGGCTTTGTTTTTATTTTATGTGCAGCCAGACTTGCTCTTATGTTTGTAATATTTGAAGGAGTTCAATAGGAGGCCCTTGATTCTTTGATCTGTTTCCACAGTGCAGTTTAATGAGAAAAGTTTTTCATATTGTGTGTAATATTGAAAATTTCTGCCAGCTCAGACCAGTATAATATAGTGTTCGATTTACACCTTGGATCCCTTCTTTTATTTGTCATGAATCCACTCTCCTTCCTCAGCTGAAACAGGTAATTACAAAGGTCCTCAGATCAATTTTTGTAAAGGGGCACCCTGACGGGTACCATGACTGAAGTGTGACATGAGCCTTTTCCAATACAATGGGTGGCCCAACATTCCTCTAGAAGCCCAAGCTCATTAAATATTCGGTTCCTTTTTTCCCCCTTCTCCCCCCTTCGTGCACTTAGCTTGAGTCTCACTAAGTCTGGGGTTTCTTCACTGAAGACTTAGGAAAATAGCTTCGAGTTCTCAGATTGAATTTTTTATGTGTATGACTTCATGATAGCATTAGCATGTGCTTTGATCCATGTGTGAATGGTGCTGGGTCGGCGCTTATTGCCATATCCAGATGGTGTTACAGGGAACAAACAGTTGTGTTTTAGGATTTCTCAATAGACTGTCTAGACTGGCCGTGCAGCAGACAGATACAGCCACCCATCAAATTAGCGTTCGTCAGATTTATGGTAATGGTTCACCAAAGCCTTCCTGTCATTGACATTAAGATTTACGCCTCCAAAGTTATTTTGTCTTCCACAGAATATAACTTGTGATTGCTCAGATTAAAAGAAAAATTAAGGCAGAAAAGCCTTTCTGAATGTGAGCAGTTTCTGAATGAAAAGAAAAATAAAAAAGGAATTAAACTGTGGCTGCAGTTTAGGAGCTGTATTGATTAGAGAAAGGCACCCTTCCCAACCCTGGCCCCCTCAAATGATAAGAAGGATGTTCTGTTGGGGTTGGTGTCTCCCATTTGCCCTTGTTGGAAAGAAAAACATGTATGTGGGTGACTGTGGCCAGATTTTGCCCTTTCATGTTGTTACTCTGGAGTAATGTGATCTGCTGCCCCAACGCTGTGGGAATAACCTTTTGACAGGCAGTATGTCCATTCTTGGTAGAAATGTTTTTCCAAGTCTGGCCAGGCTGCCTTTGATCATACCTCCTTCCAATGTGGGGGTCACAGCTACTATGCTATGCGAGAGTCACAGGTTCCTGTGAGGAAAGTGAGAGACATGAAGGTTTAAAATAAATAAATAAATATGACCCAAACCCTCTGCAGTTCTCAATCATTGATGGTGTGGAGCTAGAAGACTGCAAATTCCCACATGGTGTGTTCCAGACATTTCAGGTTAAACTTACCATGTGCCTTTTTGCATACATGGGTCAAGGGATGCATTTTGCCCATTTTCATCCAAAGCAGTTTAAAAAGTGAGGTTGATCCCATCATGGACATGCTAAAGTATGCTTGAAAAATGTGTTTTCCTATTGGTGTAAATGACAAATGGTGAAGAGGCTGGGGGGCGGGGGGGCTTAATTAAAATGCCGAGACGGCCATGACAGACAATATATAGGGAAATGAGCTTTGCAGAGGTGAAAAGCTGCAGTGTTTTTCAAAGCAAGTTCTTTCATCTGTCTGAGAACTGGCATTTGGGGAAACCCCTGCTAACCCCTCTGGTATGTCAGGATTGAGAAGTGTTGCCTGTACTGTTGCAGGGCAGAATCCACACGGAATTCTTACTCGAAGCCTATCTTGTCTACTCTGGTGGCAGTAGCAAAGTGAAGTGGTATCAGTTACTGAATAAAGCACTCTGTATGAAAGGTGCAGGACCAGAGGCTTCCTGATAACCTACAGTGGCTCTTGTATTAGTGTGTGGTGGCTTTTCCTCCCTCCCTTTCTCTTGCTATACAATCATCATTTGGTAGACTTGTTATTTTGGTCACTTTTTAAAGAATCTCATATATGTGTTCAAATTTAGTGGTAAGTTTGTTTTATCAGTTGTAACAAAACATGTAATTGGTGCTCAAACTAAATCTCAACAAAGTTTATTCTCTCAAATAATAGAGCATTTAGTGGATTTTTATTTTGTCAGTTTTCAAGTCATAAATAGTTACATATTCTAAATTAATTTTGTGTATTAATTTCTTTGAGTATTAGAGTTTCACTTACTTTGAGTTTTGTAAAATAAATTCTGACCAGTTTATTAGAAAATTTGATTACTTCTGTAATCTAAAAATATTTTTGCTGAACAGAATTTTCCTCTAAAACTTCTCCCTCTCCCTTCTTCCCTCTCTTCTTTCTGTTTTACTTAACCTGCTAAGAGTTAGTGATTTTGATTCCCTTTGAAAGACATGTAAGGAACCTCAATGATCTTTACTGTGTTTTGTTTAATTTCCGATTCATTGTTAAAAGGGTGATCATTTGAGGGAGGTCTCAAGTACATCTAATTACTACGAGCTTATCTTTTGCAAGGCTTGCTTGGGGTTGTGGCAATGGAGGGGATCTCCAGGGAGTATCCTAAGTTAGTCCTCTAGCTAGAAACAGTTACCATTTTGGACTTGAACTATTTTAAGTTTGTCCTACGAAACAGTATAAATTTTACAAGACACATTTATAGTGTTTTTAAAAAGTTAACTACCCTCCTTACACGTGTATTTTTTTGGAAATTGGAAGGGTTGAATGGAATGCTACTCTTTTAGCAATGTGTAAAAAGCTGAGTAAAATCCTTTTTTCTTTAGTAAGACTCAACTCTCTCTGGGATTCCTCCACATTTGTGATTTGGGCTTTACTATTTTTAGAATGAAATTTTGACAGTATGCTTTATGCTATGTTTGGTTGATCAGATGGCATATTTAAAGGAACCACAGGATGTTAGAGGTCCAAGGGGCCTTAGTGGGTATCTAACCTAATTTTTCTAGCTGGAGAAACAGAGGCAGGAGTAGGAGAAAATTTTTGGCTAAAGTCACAAAACTGGGCTGTCAGGACTGCCATTCAGGTTTCTCACTCACCCTCCCCACCCTTAAGTCACTACTTTTAGATAACTAGTGATATACACACACACTTAATTGTAGTGTTTTTTCCCCACAACTAAACATGCTTAATCTTTCTCAATCTCAGTTTAACTAAATTGTTGGAAGTTTAAAAAGCACATTTCTTTTTCTTTGAGCAGATTATACCAGCAGAGAAAGTATAAAAAATAAAATCCAATCTGACAAACACTTTTAACTATATAACCCAATGATCATTTTCTTCCTTCTTGCTAAAATAACCATAGTTTTGAGACTTCACTTTGTCTAGCACCAGGCAAGCCTGAGTTTCCATGTCTCTGGGTTGTGTCCCCAACATCACCAAGAGCCTGATGTGCCTGTTTCTTGGTTTTGACCAGTGTTCTTGTTGAGGGAGGGGCCTGGTTCTTTGTGAAGTGTTTTTGGGAAATCTTTTGCATTTTGCAAAAAGGGACAGATGTGGCTGGCTCACCCTTCTTCCTCCACCTCCCCTTTGTATTTTTCCTTTAACACATATGTGACATCTGGAGCTAGTATTGGTATGTGCCCTTCATACTACCTTGGGAAAAGGCCAGCTTGTTTTTAAATAAGTCCTATTTATTTAAATCAGGGCTTGGCATTTTCATTAAATCAGTAGTTGGCAAATTATGAGCCATGGGCTGGTTGCCTCTTTGTGTAAATAAAGTGTTATTGGAACATGACACTTGTCATGTAGTGTCATGTAGTGACCATGGCTGCCTTCATGCTAAAACAGAGTTGGGTAATTTCTCCAGAGACTAGTTGGTGTACAAATCTAAAATATTTACTCTCTGGTCCTTTAAGTTTGGTGACACTTGGTTTAAAGCATCATAAAGTGAATTCTGTGTTACTTACAGCCAAACATATTCCTAATGGAATCAACCAGTAACCCAGATTCCTAAACAAATCTGTGACTTTGCATTTCTACCTACTCAGATTGCTTTTATCTGCTAAGTAGGTCTGTTCCAGATGGATGTATTTGTTATTTTAGGCTTTGTCCATTCCTCTTTATTTCCTTCTTGAACATTTGGATTATCCTTTTTTTCCCCAAAAAGTAAGATGAGATTGTAAAAATGCTACATGAAACTACCCTCAGCTCTTTAGTATTCCAGTCTTATAAATATCCCAAGGATTGTTTTCTGGCACTTACTTAAGGAAAATTGCCAGGGCTTTCAGTGAGTGAATAGGGTCTCCTGAGAGACCTTAAAATCCCGAATGAGGTAACAGTTCTCCAACTCCTTGTATTGTGCTCCCTTTCTTTCCTTCCTCCTCCTACACATTTGATGCCTTTTGTGACTTGGTGAGACGAAAAGAGTTGATAGTACAACCCACTCTGTTGACAATGTGTAATACTTTGTGCATTCTACACAGATCACTAACCTAATATGGGAAGGTAAACAGAAGATATTTCTGATTCAGTAACAGCTATAGTTATACAGTCTTACCTTTTGAACAATAAAGAAAATTCCACTTTAGTTTTTGTCTGAAGATATAGCACCCCTTTAATGTGTGATTACAAAGATAAATAAAAAGTATTGTTAAAAATATGAGTATTTTCACTTTGGTTCCTAGGAAGAGGCAGATGTGTAAGGCAGTATTGCAGAAGATCGCTAGATTGGGCTCTAATCTAAGAGAGTCTAAATTAACCATGAGTCATTTGACAACTTAATTTTCTGTGCCCACTTTTGCATCTACAAGGAAAAGAGATTGGACTATATGATATTTAAGGTCTCTTTCAATTCCGGTATTTTTTTTTTCTTGTGAAAAATTTTCATGATAGCTAGAAACCACTTGAGGATTAGTCAGTTCAAAAAACAGTAACATCAACATAACAACAAAACGTTCTTTGGAAAATTGAGGTATTTTAGTCCTTTACTGCCCTTTTAATGTTTAAGATCTCAGAGGACTTGGTGTATACTGTACTGATGTCCTCAGAGACATTTTCTGGAGATAGAATTTTGTGGGTGAATTTGGGTTTTGTGATGACAGTTTATAGTGCTGTAGCTTGATAATCAAATATAATATATTTCATGATACATTATCATTTTGTTGAAATAACATATTGATTGCCTTTAAGCCACTGTCTGGAATTACAGATTTCCAAGGTAATATTAGAATTAGTTGGAAACTAAGATTAGATTTCAATAAAAGCAGATAGTACCGGCATATTACTTTTAGCGAAATTCTCTTGCCTTGCTTAATATATTATAGTTCATGAAAGAAAGAATTTTAATTTGACTGGAGAATTTTGTAAGAATGATGTCTATGCCACAGAATTTTACTACATATTTTAAAATGGATACATTCAAACATTTCTTGCTTTGTAATAATAATTTAATAACAAGAAACATTTTTGTGAATTGTGCTTGTTATGCCTTATTTCTTTTTTAGATATTAAAACACAAAGAATAAATTATTTCTATAACTTATTTTTTTTATTTTTCAAAGAACTGTCTTGTCAGCTGTTTTGAAAATATGTTATTGTTAACTCTATAATCCTCTGACACACTATATATTTTTGTATTTTGAAGAGAAAATTGTGACGTACAAAAAAAGCTGCCTTACATCTTTGAGGGGAGAAGGTAGATTATGAATAAGTAACAGATAAAAAATTAGGCTGCCAATTTCAGAGTCTGGAAGAATGTTGACTTTGCAAATAACTTCGCAAATTAGCCTTTTATACAACATGTCTGGCCAATGTCTAGGTACTAAAAATGACCTGAGGTGAATGATTTTTTTCATTAAATGTGCTTTCAAGTAAAGAAGACCTCAGAATAGTCATTTTAAAAAATTGATGTAAACTATACTATAAAATGCAGGCATACATATTTCTCTGATAATATTATAGAGGATGTAGAAGTGAATATTGACTTCTGTTCTATGTCTCTTACCTTTTTTTATTCAGTTTTTGTTTTTAACAGGGTTATATAGTATATCAACATTTTTAAATGGACAAGTAATTTTATAGAGCAGATCATGAAAACCAGCAATAGCTTCCTTCTCTCTTCCAATTCTAACTTCTCTCTTCTTGGCTGTCTCCATTTTCAGCTATTTAGCTTTTTTTTTTTTTTTTTTAGATTTACTTCCAT